>CM060705.1:120555521-121761535 GCA_030686995.1 Artemisia argyi | reverse complement strand
AAAGACGGATGTTTTTGTGTTTTTGTGTATGGGTTTAAAAACTTTTGGAAAATATTTTTGGTATCGTTTCGTTTACCAAAATCGTTTCTCTTTAAGAATCACCTTAAAAGAAAACCGATTCAGAAAACGTTACGATCTGTTTTGTTGTTTTTAATTTTTTTGGTGTTTTAACACTTTAGGAAAAGTGTTAATGACTTTTTTATGTTTTGATTTAAAATTTACAAAAGTGGTGGTATTTGTACAGTGATTGAGGTGAAGTAACACTAATCTCAAATAACGCTATAGAAACGCGCACACCTCCCCGGCAGCGGCGCCAAAAATTGATTGGTGCTAAACCGTCAACTTATATTGACCAAACAATGGTAAAAAAAGTCAAAGAGCCTAGACCAATGCTTCCGGGTAATAAAGGGTATCACCAGGTCGTTATGTCCCGACAAGGTGTGGATTGTGCTTTAGCGTACTTGTGATCGGGTGATTATTCACAGAAAAAGGTTGTGATAAGAGTTATTTGGAAATTATTAACAAATATAGCTTAGGAAAGCTACGTGATTGATTACGGGAATTGAGATTACAAAGATTTGAGCTAAAACCTAAAAACGTACGTTTTAATTAAAAACGTACGCAGACGAACGAAACAAAAAATACAACTGATGGACGGAAAAGGTTACAAGTGTAAAATTATTATTTTTACAATCCTAATAAATAAAGAAAATTTTAACAAAAAGAAAAACTATTTTTACACTATTTAATTATTAATTATTAATTAATTACTAATTATCTATTTATTAACTAATTAAAATAATTAGAATTATTAAAAATACTAAAAAGACTTAGAAAATTAAGAAAAATTTTACAAATCTAATTAACCATCACTGGAATCCTAAAAAATAATAAAAAGTTTATTTTATGTATTTTTAAACTAATTTACAAATTATTAATCTAATTACTAATTAATTTCTAATTATACTAATTATATTAAGAAAAATAGAAAATGAACAGTACAAATTCTAGAAAAATTTATAAAAATGTTTTAACTTATATAAAAGCTAGAAAAATTATAAAAACTAGGTGTTACTTTATAAAATCTAATTATGCTATTTAATTACTTAATATTAATTACTAATTAATTAAACTAAAATTAATTCTAAAAACCACTAAAATACAAAATAAAAATCTGGAAAAATTTCGAGAATTATTTTAACCTAAAATAGAATTAATAAAAATATAAAAATGATATATTGCTTATAAATAAGCTAAAAAGAAAATTAAAATGATAAATCCTATTAAATAGAAGCTATCACTATAATTAAAGTTGGTTTTTTTTTTTTGGTTTTTTTCTTTTTTCAAACTGATTTACTACTAAAAACTAAAACTTTTTAAGAAAACACTTTTTACACAAACCAAAAATAAGCACTTTGAGTGCTTATTCACCCAAACAGTTGACTTTTGTTGACTGCATAAGGTTTTAAGCTCAAATGGAGTGATGTGGGGTCCACAATGATTAAAGTTGGTTTCTCTGAGATGTTTGATCAATATTAAGCAAGATTGAACCAAAAAAACAGATTAAATAAGCCACAACAAACAAATAAGCACTTGCTTATGGTTATTCTCAGACAGATAAAGGACAGACTTGGGGAGTAAAACAAAGTGGGGTCCACAAGTCAAATGGTCAATCCATTGGTCAACTTAGACTCCCTGGTAGGAGGGGGTTGGGAGAACTCAAGTATGAGGTGTGGGACCCACTGGGTTGCCCACAAAATACCACCAAAGGTGGTGGGTTGAGTTGAGGTCTGGTCTGAGCAGGTCACCAATAAGACCTCAATAAGCTGTGAGCTGAGAAGCTGAGGTCTAAGATAAACCTAAAACCACAAAGATAGATTAGCAAGCTACTTAAAAAACTATTTTACAACTGGTGGGACCCACTGGGTTAGCCACAAACAGTCACCCAAGTTGGTAGATGAGAATGGGTCTGATGCACAGGGCAAAAGCCTTGCCCTGCAGTCCACTTCCAAGGGTGTTTTGGTCACTTGAAAAAAATCACAAAAATATAAAATTTGTAGAAATCACAAGTTCAGCTGGTAGAGTCTACACACAAGAATTTTTAGAGCTTGAAACCACTCACAAAAATCAAATTAATTCATGCCATTTTGATGAAAATCTGAGATTGCAATTTTGACTTTTATGTTTTTGTACCACAGTTGACTATTATGAAGTTTGATTGCTCCTAGATGACTTAAAATGAAATGTTAATGCATATTAAGACTAGATTAAGTTATGGAATGTGCTTATGCACCAATATGCTATGTTAATGAACAAGGACCCCTAACTGTTGATTAAATGAGATGGATTAGAAGCTTACATTGACTTTTGAGCAATTGAAACCAGGGTTTTATAACTAAAATGCAATAACTATACCTAAAGTAATATGGCTACACAAAAAAATGAAACAGAAACATGCTAGAACTCAGTGAACCAAACTAAACCAAACACTCCCTCATATGATGTCTATTTTTGATTTGCATAGAAAATGCATGATTTATCCCATGAATTTACCAAATTAGCATACATACAGATTTATTACACCAATTTAAACTCACAAACACAGGGTTTATTAGCTAAACACCAACAAATCCACAAGACTCAATAACAGACCTAATGAGACAGATAGATAAAAAATTTAAGTGAATGGTGTCTAAAACTATAACTACTACACTAACTAGGTTTAATACATCATTAGTACTACTAACAAGCTGCTCTAAGCAATAATTAACCAACAACTATCAATGCTACAGTAAACTAAGAAAATGAAACTCACAAATGCTTCCTGCTAAACTGAGATGAACCAAGATCAAAGTACCTACTTATATGACTCCCATGAGTCTCTATTACCAGGTCCATCCATTATCCAACCTGCTCCATGCTTTGTTCTTGCCTTTAATTTTTTTTTATTTTTCATTTTCTGATTATTTTTTTTTATGTTTATTATTTGATGAACTGAAAATGCAATGGAAATTGGAATTTCTTAAAATAGAGTCTTATATTAAATAAAAACAACAATTACAATACTGGAATTCAAGAGTTACAATACTTTTAAATGGCTAAAATTACAACTAAAAAACTACTCAGTGCACCACTGCATCTCTTCTCCTTTTATACATCCCAATTAGGGTTTCTGAGATTTATTGGACTCTTCCCAGCTGCTATACTTGACCCTTGGATCAAAAGAAACAATCTCAGCTGTTTAAATTTTCTTGGCGCCAAACTCCCTTTTGTCTCCTTCTTTGATTATTGAGGCCAGCAGTGTATTTTTGGAGTTTTGCTATTGGTTTGGAGTGCAAGGGGGAAGATATGATGATGGAGTGTAGAGTGAGTGGTGGCAGAGTGAAGGTGATGATGGTGTTTGGGGGTTGCAGACCTAGGAGGTAGGGGATGATGTGGAGGGTCAACGGGTCAAAGTTGGGGGTTTTAATTTGGCCGGTTATATAAAAAAGGTGGGAGTGGGCCGAGGGTGGAAATGGGCTTGGTGTGTGAGGTGGGCTGGAGAATGGTTGTGTTGGGTTTAGTTTGGTTTTGGATTTGGTAACAAAAGGGTCCGGTTGGTGTAGTAAGTTAGCACAAGGACCATTTTTGCAATTTGACAAAACCAAGGGGCTGAAAATGTAATTTTCCCCATAGTGTCACCAAGGACTATTGTTGCAAAGTTTGATATTCCAAGAGCCAATTTTGCAATTTTTTATTTTCAAAATTCCCAGGGACTGTTTCTGCAAAATTCCAAACTCCAGGGACCAATCTTGTTAATTTTCCAAACTTTTTACCCAAAGTCCGTTTTTGATAACTTTTGATTTTTTAGGGACTTGGGTTGACTTTTATTTCAAAATAAATGCATAGGGACTATTTCTGACAAATTTTGAAACTTGGGGGACTGAAACTGCCAATATTGCAAACTTTGATCGTTTTTCATTTGTTTTTGCTCGTTTTGCATTTAAAACACAATCCCTGGGATAATTTAAGTATTTTGATTACTTTTCGATTGTTTTTGTATGTTTTGGCAGTTTAAACACGATAAAAATGATGAGTGTTTGCGCACTCATCAAGCCTCGATTCTGTTGGAGGCCGCGAATCTCCAAAGCGTAGGGGCTCAGAAGATTATCTTCTTGTGTATTGGCGGATTCCTTTACGGTAGCCTAGTAGGCTTTACGACAATAATCACTTTTGGGTGTTATGTGTGCATCATCGGAGACTAAGCTCCGAGCCGTGAGATAGGGTACAATATTAGAAATCATATTGATATCTTAACTACATTATAATGCATTTAGGCTATTCCTAAAAAAGCAAGTCTTAAAAAAATAAGACCAAAAACATTTCTTTAATTATAAGTATTTCGAACTAACACATATATATGAATAGGAGTTAAGTTACATTATGAATTTTTTATCTCGTTAATTGTAGGAGCCACTAACATTTAGGAACCTCATTAACTTGCAATAGTCTATTTAATCAATGTGATATAACAGCCCAATTAACTATCTTTTAATGTATATTTCATATATATAAAGCCTACAAACTATCTCACAAAGTAACATAGTTTCTTCTCAGCTTCTAAACACACATTACATTATTAATAATTTAAATGTTCTATTTTTAAAAAAACATACATCTACTATGTTTTAAAGTATTTGAGACAATACTAAATAAGGAAGGTTTAAGAAGAAAAATATTTGTTCGCCATAAACAGTCACCGCCACCGGGTACCAGCCGCCGTATTGCGCGGGTACCCTTCTAGTAATATAAACATGCATAGGAAAAGTTACTCTTTCGACGCATGCAACTATTTTATACAAACATTTTGTCGCAACGCACGGATTAAATTCCTCATTACCCACATGTATCACATATCTTACAAATAATGTCACAAACATATCCACTTAAGACTTGAACCATGGGACTAGGGTTGTAAATAAATCGGACGAACACGAACGGAGCCCTGTTCATGTTCGTTCATTTAATTTTAACCGGACAAATAAACGGATTCGAACGCTTAAACGGACGAATTTTCTTGTTCATGTTCGTTTATTAAGAAAATGAGTTGTTCATGTTCGTTTATGTTCGTTCATTAAGACACTAAACGAACGCTAAACGAAAATAAACGATCGAACATAAGTGAAAATAGACAAACAAACATAAACTTTATTAAATTATTCACAATATAATATTTTATAAGTGTTGTTTTGTTTAAACAAACCAATTTTCAAAATTATAAAATTAAAAGATATGATATATGAAAATAAATAGATAAATAAACATAAACGAACTTTAACAAACGCATAATCAGAAGTTCACGAACATAAATGAACGGACGAGACTTTTGTTCATGTTCGTTCATTAAACTAAACGAGCGTAAAATATTGTTCATGTTCATTCATTTAATAAACGAACGAACATAAACAAACTTTTTACCGAACGGTTTATGAAATGTTCATTGAACGTTCAGTTCGTTTACCGCGACCAATTGTTCTGGTTCTAAATTTGTTAGTTCATTATTTTATTTTAACAATATACTCTAACAACGATGAAATATTTTAAGCGAAGTATAAGGGATAAGATGTTCATACGTACACTTTATCTTAAGCAGATTTTTATAGTTTAACTGATTCACACTACTATATTACTACTTGAAAATTACTTTTACAACACTGATAAAATCATGAACTTTATTTGGCTAGTAGCAGAAAAAAATAATCATTAAAATTAAAAGATAAATATACGTGCGTTTTAAGTAGTACGAGGTTTCAATATTTAGTCGCGGATTGCGGTAATTATTTATTATACCTGAAGTTGTCAAGACTCGCGTATGATTAGTGCTTCATTGGGCTACTTGGCACCATGCAAACTGTCGCAAAAACAGTTGCTTTCGTGCCAGGTTTTCGAGAACCAAATAATAATGGTGGCTTCTTCTTTACTACCACTCACGCGAACTTGGACAGTTACAGCCACTCAAACCTGCTCAAAATTACCTTTCACTTGTTATCTCTTTTTTAATGCTTTTATACTACCACTAATCTTTTTTAATGCTTTTATACTACCACTAATCTTTTTATATATTAATAAACATACTACCTTACGAGAAATTCAATGATTTTACATAATATCAGAGCGGGTCTGATCCTTAAACTAGGTTGTTACGTTGAGCCGTCTCCTATATGTCACCCCGTCAAACCTTAATTGCCATCGTTCTCACTTTTGGAAGAAAAAAAATATGCGTTTTTCATCCAAACGCCTACTTGCTTACTGTTTTTGCCAAAAGTCACAATCCACTTTGAGTTACCTGACACCATCAGCGCCAATCTCTTCGTTTTAAATTCTGCACAAAATTCAACCAATAACTTCACCCCATAAGTCACCACAGTAGCCATCGCTGCTAATTTCTAGAAGATAAAAACCATTGCCTAAATTTTCTTCGATTGTTGCTGCATCTTGAAGACTACTTTTTGCTCGATGTCGGATGTTTTCATCAAAATTACTTACTCCCTCCGTCCCAAAATGTAAGTCCATTTTTTATTTTTCAAAGTGTTACATTTTCAAGTTTGACTTTAAATATTTTTCTTTGTATTATAAAATACTTAATTAAATTATACCAATGAATATACATTTAAAATCTATTTCATTTATATATTTTGCATCAAGTATTATATAATACAAAGAAAACTATTTTAGGTAAAAGTTGAAAAAGTAAGACTTCGAAAAGTCAAAAATGAACTTATATTTTAGGACGAAGGGAGTATTAGCTTTAATGATTTTATTTGCTTTAGTTGCTGCTTGAATAATTTATTTTGTTTGTTACCGGATTTCTTCATCAACAAAATTTTCTTTTTATTGCCATAATATTTTCAAGTTTCTATTCCCGTCTAAACTTTTCCTCAAACAACGGGGAGTGTTAGCTAGATGATAGGATAGTGGCCCAAGCTTCTTTTTGTGCTTCAGGTCCATCATGGGTTTCTAAATATGTTCCTTTATAAATAACTGATCGATAAATATAGTACATTACGGGGTCTATTCATTATTTTACAATTTTGCATCTGCAATAATATCATTTCTTTTGATGAAGAAGTCTGTGATATATATCTATACCTATTATATAAGGCAACCCATCTTAACAATCACTTATACCCCAAAAATTAACACCTAGGCATTTAAGATATTAACACCTGTTTCATCCTTCACATCGCTCATGCCTCAAGAGATTGACACCTAATACTATTACATTTTGATACCTTTTCTATGTAAAATCCAAATGCTAAAGAAAGAAAATGACACGTGTGCTCAACAAAAAAAAATGACAGTTTATATGTCTCCCATCACTCGTTTTTTACCATTCTTGCATAGTTTCTCATTTACTCTCATCAAATTATCTTCCTCATTTCCTCAACTCATGGTTAGCTTTTTTTCTTCTTGTTCGCACGATTTTTTCACATCGCTCATGCCTCAAGAGATTGACACCTAATACTCTTACATTTTGATACCTTTTCTATGTAAAATCCAAATGCTAAAGAAAGAAAATGACACGTGTGCTCAACAAAAAAAAAATTGACAGTTTATATGTCTCCCATTACTCGTTTTTTACCATTCTTGCATACTTTCTCATTTACTCTCATCAAATTATCTTCCTCATTTCCTCAACTCATGGTTAGCTTTTTTTCTTCTTGTTCACACGATTTTTTCTTCATAATCTTTCATTCATCATTCCCCCCCCCCCCCCCCCCCAAGTGAATGCAATCTGTTTTTCTATTTAAATGAGCTAAGCAGGTAATAATTAAATCACCTAGCTAGAACCTAATCTTCAATTCATTCATGTGTTCTTGCACCTTCTTTTTGTGTTTCTTTTTTCATTCTAATTTCAGGATGCACTTTGCGGTGATGATGACGATGAAAGGGCATGAAAGTACAAAATTAGTGAATATTGCTGATGGAAGTGGTGGATGATAGTGATTTAATTTGTTACAAGATATCTTATGATAATTAAGAATATATATTGAACATATTGTGAACTCGAAGAAGCAAAAGTTGTTCGCTTTAATGTGGTTCTCCACCTACAAATCGCTTTCTATATATATTTTACGACTTTGCCAATAAAATTATTATATAATGCAAAATCTAAGATGATACAGTACGTACTACGAAATTAAAAAGTTTTGCATTATTTATAATGAGTAACCATATTGTTGTGTAGATATACATGTTTTTTAGAAGTCTTGAGATATCTTACTACTCTAATTAATCCAATATTAAAGGTGGGGGTTGTGCGTAGCACAGCTGAAATACTTCCTAGTCGTATATTACAAGTAAAATGAGTGTTGTTTGTTGTTATTGCACATGGCCACCAAAAGTCAAAGATGAGCCCCTCGTAACCAAAAACCATAACACACCAATTGATCTGTATCCAATTTTCTTTTATATTATTGGTTCTAATTACTAGTGTATGCCCCGAAATCATCATTTTACATGTCTATTCATGAACAATTTGATATTTAACCTGATGGAAAACTCTTCATCTGTCAAACGTGTAGCTAAACCCAACATTTGAATATAAGTGTTCCACATGAATATCGTTTCGTTCATGTTATATAAATCTCGATAAAGTGCCACAACAATAAAGTCAACTTTTTGTACATTTAGATTGGGTGTAAAAATTGTGCAAAAAAAATTCAATCTTTGCACTTTTAGATGTGTAAAAATTTGCTACACAATACGTGAACGCGAAATTGTATCTTATATCTAATCTTATATATAATATAAACTTAGGTTGTCTTATAAATGCAAAATACCCCTAATAAATGTTTCAAGAGTTGATTATTCCAAATATGCCCTTCAAGTGTGATTTCAACAAATGTAGTTTGTATGGTACAATATGTTTTGCATGAGAAATCGTGCACAAAAGTTTGTACGGTACAACATGCTTCAAGCATCTCTAAACCTCAAAGAATACAAACCAAAAATGTCATGAATGCATAAATTAAACACACCAATTAGTGGTTAGTCTTTTTACCTTCCCGTCCATGAGTTACAAATATTTTATCAATTATATAATGTGTCAAAATCACACACAACAAACCACAACTTCCTCCACACCGCGTGCACATTGGGCTACAACTTATAATGTTGGTAAAGTAAGCATCATATCGTTTACTTATTAATCATATTGATTTATATTATTTTATGTACATTTCACGTGTGTTTTGTGTGTGTAACAATGTAGGACATAAAGATGGTGCTTAGGAGGTGTGGTAGTAACATCATCTTCTCTAATTGTTTAATAGATCCTACACATCGTTGTCTTATCAATTAAGTGGAACATGCACGAACATTTTTACTTTGATTAACTATATTTAAATTACTAATGATCAACTATATCTAATTGTTTTTTGTAGCACGTCAAGAAGCATTAAAGAAAGAGATCGAGAAGTTACAAAAATTGTATCAAGAACAAAAAATGCAAAAGGCCAATGAACAACAACGACAAAGAAAACAACAACAACAAGAACAACGTCACGGCCACCGGTGGGATGAATACTTAGCATTCATATTAATAGTACGTTACAAATTAAACATGCAATATTTTACTTCATGTAATACAGATGAACGGGCTAATACTATTGATTCGTTAGCAAGGAAGTTTATTGAAAATAATGTGACGAGCATTCAATTTTTAGTCAATAATTATTACTACACTTTGTTGGTGCATTTTAATATTTTTGCTTTTAATGTAGTTTTTTGTCTTGCGGTGTGTTAATGTCACTTTCTTAATTAAACGTTGTGGAATATTGCGTGACTTGATATTTGATATAATTGTGAAAATTATGTCGATGTTACATATTGAAAATGGTAGTATATAATAAAAATATCTTCACACTATCATATTAACAATGAGAATCTTCTAA
Organism: Artemisia argyi; assembly: GCA_030686995.1. Lineage (NCBI taxonomy): Eukaryota > Viridiplantae > Streptophyta > Magnoliopsida > Asterales > Asteraceae > Artemisia > Artemisia argyi. The sequence goes on along the minus strand of CM060705.1, from coordinate 121,751,600 downwards.
ATCAAATAAGTTTATAAAGGAGAAGAAAATTGTATTTCAAATGTTATCCTACACCTATCACGAGGTAAGCATCATTCATTTGAGTTTGAAATCATGTGATTCATGTCGTCATACTATAAATACTTAGAGTGAGTTACTAATGAATGCTCCAAATTCGATATTATAGTTTATAGAAAAATATTGTAATAATGCATTAATTAAAAATAATAATTTATGTAACTTACTCATATTAAAATATTATATATGAAAAGCCTTATTTAAATATAACATTTTGTAAAAAACCTCTTCACATTAGATGAATATTTAGCATTCATATTAAAAGTCACAAAAATTGTATCAAGAACAAAACATGCAAAATGCCAATGAACAACAACAAGAACAACGCCACGACCACCGGTGTCAATATAGATGAATATTTAGCATTCATATTAATAGTACGTTACAAATTAAACATGCAATATTTTACTATACTAATTATAATTTATTATATGAATTATAATTTATACTCGAATATACTAATTACTTTAATGTTTCATGTTTTTATAGTTTTATTAAAAAGGAAATTTGTTTTATAATTCTCTTTTAATAATGTAATTTATTGAACAACAAAGTCCATCTTTCACAAAAACTGAGAGTTTCAAACATGAATCGAAAATTAGTCCCGAACATTACCAAAAAAACAATTAGATCCAACCTGTGTGCATCGCATGGGTCCTGAGGCAATCCAAACATGTGTGCATCACACGGGGATGAATATAAAAGGTCTCCAACATTAATGTCATCACTTCATATTTAAAATAATTTATGTAACTTATACATATTAAAAAATTACAAATGAAGAGACTCTTTTTAATATAACTTCTTGAAAAAAATCTCTTCACATATACTCTTTTAATATCAATAAACTATTTTAAATGTGTGGCATGCCTAGAAATGTGATATCATCACAACTTAGATATATAATGACGAAAATAATTGCCGAAGATTATGCTATAAAAACTTATATACAGCCCATGTGCAACTTAATAAAGTATTTTAAATACGTATAAAGCTTAGCAAATGTGTGACATCATGAAAACTTAAATATAAAATGACAAAAATAAATGCCGAATATTACGCTATAAAAACTTCAATACAGCACATGTGCATCGCACGTATTTTAAATCTAGGAAAACTTTTATACAACCCATGTGCATCGCACGGGAATTGTTGACTATCATAAGAAATAGTTATAACTTAGCCCAATGTATTAATATTAGTTAGTTCAAATAAAAAACGATAGAGTCAATACCAAAATAAATAGACAAAAAATATTACGTAAAAAAATACATCTTAAAAGATTACATGTCAATAAACTATTTTAAATACGTATCATGCTTACAAAATGTATGCTACCATGAAAACTTATATACATAATGACAAAAATACTTCTTGAATATAAAATGACGAAAATAAATGATGGATATTAGACTTTGAAAACTTCTATATAGCTCATGTGTATCGCACGGGCTTTCATGACTATTCATGTTTGTAAGTGTATTCAAATAATGAAATGACATGATCCCGTAATGAATACATGACGAAAATTAGTGAACATTACGTTATGAACACTTAGATACAGCCCGTGTGCAATGCACGGGTCTAATTGCCTACTATAATATAAACTTAGGTTGTCTTATAAATGCAAAATACCCCTAATAAATATTTCAAGAGTTGATTATTCCAAATATGCCCTTCAAGTGTGATTTCAACAAATGTAGTTGTACGGTACAATATGTTTTGCATGAGAAATTGTGCACAAAAGTTTGTACGGTACAACATGTTTCAAGCATCTCTAAACCTCAAAGAATACAAACCAAAAATGTCATGAATGCATAAATTAAACACACCAATTAGTGGTTAGTCTTTTTACCTTCCCATCCAAGAGTTACAAATATTTTATCAACTATATAATGTGTCAAAAATCACACACAACAAACCACAACTTCCTCCACACCGCGTGCACATTGGGCTACAACTTATAATGGTGGTAAAGTAAGCATCATATTGTATTACTTATTAATCATATTGATTTATATTATTTTATGTAAATTTCACGTGTGTTTTGTGTGTGTAACAATGTAGGACATAAAGATGGTGTTTTGGAGGTTTAGTAGTAACATCATCTTCTCTAATGGTTTAAGAGATCCTACACATCGTTGTCTTATCAATTAAGTGGAACATGCACGAACATTTTTACTTTGATTAACTGTATTTAAGTTACTCACGATCAACTATATCTAATTGTTTTTTGTAGCACGTCAAGAAGCATTAAAGAAAGAGATCGAGAAGTTATAAAAATTGTATCAAGAACAAAACATGCAAAAGGCAAATGAACAACAACGACAAAGAAAACAACAACAAGAACAACGTCACGGCCACCGGTGGGATGAATACTTAGCATTCATGTTAATAGTACATTACAAATTAAACATGCAATATTTTACTTCACGTAATACCGATGAACGGGCTAATACTATTGATTCGTTAGCAAGTAAGTTTATTGAAAATAATGTGACGAGCATTCAATTTTTAGTCAATAATTATTACTACACTTTGTTGGTGCATTTTAATATTTTTGCTTCTAATGTAGTTTTTTGTCTTGCGGTGCGTTAATGTCACTTTCTTAATTAAACGTCGTGGAATATTGCGTGACTTGATATTTGATATAATTGTGAAAATTATGTCGATGTTACATATTGAAAATGGTAGTATATAATAAAAATATATTCACACTATCATCTTAACAATGAGAATCTTCTAAATCAAAGAAGTTTATAAAGGAGAAGAAAATTGTAATAATGCATTAATTAAAAATAATAATTTATGTAACTTACTCAGATTAAAATATTACATATGAAAAGCCTCATTTAAATATAACATTTTGCAAAAAAAACCTTTTCACATTAGAGAAAGAGATGGAGAAGTCACGAAAATTGTATCAAGAACAAAAATGTAAAATGCCAATGAACAACAACGACAAAGACAACAACAACAACAAGAACAATGCTACGGCCACCGGTATCAATATAGATGAATACTTAGCATTCATATTAATAGTACGTTACAAATTAAACATGCAATATTTTACTATACGAATTATAATTTATTATACGAATTATAATTTATACTCTTAAATATACTAATTACTTTAATGTTTTATGTTTTTATAGTTTTGTTAAAAAGGAAATTTGTTTTATAGTTCTCTTTTAATAATGTAATTTATTGAATAACGAAGTCCGTCTTTCACAAAAAATGAGAGTTTCAAACATGAACCGAAAATTAGTCCCGAACATTACGAAAAAAACAATTAGATCCAACCTGTGTGCATCGCATGGGTCCTGAGGCAGTCCAAACCTGTGTGCATCGCATGGGGATGAATATAAAAGGTCTCCAACATTAATGTCATCGCTTCATATTTAAAATAATTTATGTAACTTACACATATTAAAAAAATCACATTTGAAGAGACTCTTTTCAATGTAACTTTTTGAAAAAAATCTCTTCACATATACTCTTTTAATGTCAATAAACTATTTTAAATGTGTGTCATGCCTAGAAATGTGATACCGTCACAACTTATATATATAATGACGAAAATAATTGCCGAAGATTATGCTATAAAAACTTATATACAGCTCATGTGCAACTTAATAAAGTATTTTAAATACGTATAAAGCTTAGCAAATGTGTGACATCATGAAAACTTGAATATAAAATGACAAAAATAAATGCCGAATATTACGCTATAAAAACTTTAATACAGCACATGTGCATCGCACGTATTTTAAATCTATGAAAACTTTTATACAACCCATGTGCATCGCACGGGAATTGTTGACTATCATAAGAAATAGTTATAACTTAGCCCAATGTATTAATATTAGTTAGTTCAAATAAAAAACGATAGAGTCAATACCAAAATAAATAGACAAAAAATATTACGTAAAAAAATACATCTTAAAAGATTACATATCAATAAACTATTTTAAATACGTATCATGCTTACAAAATGTATGCTACCATGAAAACTTATATATATAATGACAAAAATACGTCCTGGATATAAAATGACGAAAATAAATGACGGATATTAGACTTTGAAAACTTCTATACAGCTCATGTGTATCGCACGGGATTTCATGACTATTCATGTTTGCAAGTGTATTCAAATAATGAAATGACATGATCCCACAATGAATACATGACGAAAATTAGTGAACATTACGTTATGAACACTTAGATACAGCCCGTGTGCAATGCACGAGTCTGGTTGCCTAGTCGTATATATAACATTGTACAATGGTATTTAATGTTCATGAACTAAAAAATAACCCACTACAAATAAAACCAAAAATGAATTCTGGTTTAGTGGTAAATGGCTTCACATTTAACTTGTCAATGTGTAAAGAATAAATTGTTTTACAAAAAAGCCTAGTAATCAATTTAAAAAATAAATAAATAAATAAATAAATAAAAATTATTGCACAATTTTTCCCAAAGAAAGTGTAAAGAAAATAGATGTGACAAATTAATCTTTACACTATAAAAGCATCAGGCGTGTTGACATGTCGTTTCGTCAAATTAGCGTCATCTCAGCATTTTACATTTTACATTAACACATCAAGAATATCGTTTCGTCAAATTAGCGCCATCTCAGCATTTTACATTTTACATTAACACATCAAGAATACCCCTCTGCAGTGGCTGAAGCCGTTTGGATGCCGTTTCGCAATTTTTGAGCCTCACCATTTAATTTTTATTTTATTTTTTTTCATTTTTTCACACAAACTAAATTTTCATACATTTAAATAAAATTAAATATTACAATATGAAAAATTAAAAACATTGCATGAAAAGAAAAACAAAATCATCCTATTTGTTTTTTAAATGCATCAATCTAACTTTAGCATTGATGTTATCTTGTATTGTTCCTGCCATTTTAAAGAAAGCATCATGTATCTCCCAATCTTTTCAAGCTTCGTCTTCTAAAAAACTGTTGATCAAAGCTAGTTTTTCTTGCGAAATGTCTTTGCATTCCGTGTATGCTTTCCTCAGATCATCTTTAGTTGTTTGTGCACTGCTAAACTGCACAGCTAAGTCGATAACATCTTCCTTACGAATAGTATCCCAATCAATTAGTTTATGAACACTAGCTTTGATTTCATAAACGGTATGTAGAAGTGAACAAGATATAATATTTGGTAGAGAGAAGTTGTTTTTTGATATGTGTTTTTTTGGTAGAGAGATTAAGATTGTCGTGTGAAAAATATTTAAATGTGAGTAGTTTTTTATAAATGTGGGATTAAAAATGTTTTTGTTACCGTTATACTATATTGTAACGGCTATAAAAAAAATAATACCAACAAACAACAAAATAGCGTGAGTTGACTCACATTGCAAATAGCGATCGGCGTTGGGACGAGGTGCAATGGCGTACAAACAGCGGCGCCATTTTACGTGCCACTTTAGAAACAACGAGCAAAACTGTTACCATATCCCTCTCTTTTAAGTGTGTACTAGTTTAAAATTCTACATGCTTATAGAAGTGAACTTTCTTTCTTCAATTTATAAATTTGAATACTAGTAGAATAATTGTTTGCCACGTAATTTAAATGGCGACTCACCTTCTTTGAATACTACAATAATTGTTTGTCATTTCCTCTGTACCTTGTTCTTGGGTTTGATCCAAGGTTTTCAAGATCGGGATTCTACTTAAAATCGTTTTCGTCTTTGCAAGATCGTGATCGTAAGATCGGATCCGGATCCTAAGATCCTACTATAATGCTATTTTTTAATGATCTTTGTAATATTATTCAAATTTACAAATTTTTATATATTATAAACACGAAATTTTTAGATTATTTCATGAAAATGTTATCCAAAATTATGCATATGGAATGTTTAAGAAGGATCAAAGGTCATTTTTAAAATTATATGAAAACATAAACAATAAATTTGTAGTTTTTTAGTTTGTAGTTCGAGAAAAGTAAGATCGGATCAGAGTAGATCTTAAGATCCTATGGTAAAGATCGGGATCTTATAAGATCTTAAGCTTGTTAAGATCCTACGTAGGATCCGGATCGTTTTTGCTTTGTAGAATTGTAAAATCGTAAGATCCTAAGATCAGGATCGAGATCCCTTAACAACTATGGTTTGATCCTTTTAATGTATGTTCTTTTAATATAGGTTGCCTTTTAAAAAGAAGGAAAAAAATGACACGGAGGTATCATATATATATATATATATATATATATATATATACATGTGTGTGTGTATATATATATATATATGTGTGTGTGTGTGTGTGTATTAGCGGTGTCAATCGAGTCGTATTCGTGTTAATCTATTCGAGTTCACATGTTGGCAGGTTAGTATAACATCTATCTAAACACAACCCATTTATTAATTATATCAAGAAAATCAACCCAAACCCAGACTTGTATAACACATGTAACCCATTTTTGACCTGTTTAACCTATTTAAGTAAATAGGTCAAGCAGTTAATAAAGTTAGTGATTTGTTGATTTAACAAGTTTAAATGCAAAAATGATATAAGAATCTAAAATATGATAAAATAACATACAAAGAGCTATACGACAATTTTATGAGTTATATATTTAATAAAAAAAATACTACCATATACTTTAAAAACTACCGTAAAGTCTACTTAAAAATATATTTAAAAAAAATTACGATAACTACCTGATGAGTGATTAAACACTCATCATTTTTGGTCAAATCTGAACTGCAAAACATCCAAAAACACTCAAATAAGCATCAAAATACTGAAAATATCTCAGGAAATGTGTTTTATATGTTTCAGATGCAAAATGAGTAAAAACAAATGAAAAATGAATAAAGTTTGCAAAATTGGCAGTTTCAGTCCCCCAACTTTCATAAAATGTCAAAACTAGTCCCTGGTTATTCAAAATATGGAAAATTATCATTCAAGGTCCCTGAGATATTCTAAGTTTACTAAATTGGTCCTTGAATGAATCTTTGGGCAAATGGCAGAAAAGGTCCTTAAATTTTTGGAAATTGTCAAAAATGGTCCTTGGGATTTTTAAATGGAAAATTTTATTTGTGGTCCGTGTATCATTGGAGTTTGGCAACATTAGTCCTTGTTAGCACTTTGGAAAATCTACATCTTCAGCCCCTCAACTTTGGGGAATTCTCATTTTTGGTCCTTGTGCAATTTACACCAAACGGACCCTTGAAGTTATTTAAACCCAACAACAAACACAACCCCAGCCCACACCCTTATCTCTCCACAGGCCCAAACACCATCACCAAGCCCACACACCAACACCAACCCACCTCCTTTAATATATTTAATCCCTCCGTTTTAAATAATCCCACCACAGGGTCAACAGAAGTCAAACACTCCACCCTCACCTGCTCACCTGCCATTTCCCCCTCCTCCACCTCAGCAGCCCACTCCATGTTCCCCCTAACTCCTAAATGCATCCAAAGGGCATTAATTGATATCAAATGCCTCCAAGTAATCCCAAAGTCAGTGAAGACTTTTTTTTGGCGCCAAAATCACTTCCAACGGTTAAGATCATTCCCACCCAATCCAATGGGTGGGATTTACTTAAAAGGGTGCAAGAAGTCAGTGGAAAGTAGTATATAGAGGAGGGAAGCAAGAAAAATGACTATCTAGTGTAATTGTAGTTTTAAATTAATCGTTTAGTAAAATTTAGCATTTCTATTGTATGTTTAAGCTTTCAAGTATTGTTTCTACTCATTTCAGTGTATTGTGATACATTTTCAAGTATCAATTTCAAGTTTGGTTTTAGAATTCAAATTGTGTAAGTTTTATGATAAATTCCTATTTGTAGTGTAATGTTGATTCTGGTTGTTATTATGGACTAAAATAGGACACATAAGCTCCCAAGAAGCTTTTACAAGCTTTTAGTGACATTAAAATTCAGTGTAGCTTAAAAAATAAAAAATACAAAAAATGGTCAATGAAAGTCAACTGTGAGTGGTGGAGGTGATTTTTGTGTTCAGAGAAAGATTAGAGCAAAGGAGCTGTGGAAACCTGAGTATTAGATCCTCAAGGGAGGAATTAGGGTTCTTTGTTTCTTTGTTTCTTTGGTTTGGATCACACAGGAAACAATTTGTAAGCTTGTTTTTCAACTTTTGGCATAACACTGTTCAATAGCTTATTAGTACCTTTTTTCTGTGTCTTTCTGCTTATTAAGTTCATATTAGTCATATTAGTGTTTAACATAGGGTGCTTGTCCTTTAGATTTGATTATGCTAATGATTGTTACCCTCACAGTCAAAGTCATCATATTAAGGATTCATGTTGTTAAGCTATTGTTATTGGCATTTCTAGGATTGAGTAAACTTGCTAAACCATTGGGTAACCTTTGTGTATCAGTAGTGTGGACTAAATCCATTAGATGCCTTGAAAATCAAAAATCAGTCAAGGTTAAGGAGTGTTTGGATTAGTGTTTTGCTCTGTGCCTTTGTAGTTGTTTTGGTGTTTTTCTGGTGTCGATAGGATGCATCAGTCATTAGTAGGTTAGTAGAAGCATAAAATCTTGGTCTTATATATCAAATAGTCAATACCACAAAAAAAAACTCACCCACACAGTTAACTATGTGGGATTTGGAGTCCATAAAGCCTTCATGTTAGTTTAAAAGTTATTGTTTTGTATTAAGTTAACCTTATTTCAGCTTATCATTGAAGTTTCAGTCACTAAATTAAGATTAAAACTAATAAAAGTCAACATTCAAAGTTTTCATTCAAAAGTCAAATTTCCTTTGGGCAGAAAAGTCAAAAATGGCTAGATTTGTTGTGAATTTTGTGAGAGGTTTCAAACTTGAAACTTTTAGGGATTGAGGTCCCCCAGCTAGACTACTGAATCCCACAACCCATATATTTTTGTGAATTTTTGAGTGCTAGTTACAAGCCTCCAAACACAGGTGCAGGGGAAGAGGATCCCCTGTGCACAGACCACTTCAGCCATCACCACCACTTTGGTGGTTGTTCCTGACCACCTCAGTGGGTCCCACAGGCTCAAATTGGGTTCTTTCAACCCCCCTTCTGGCAACCTTCTAATTTTGACCAAGAGTTTGAGCTTAGGCTCAGTGGACCCCACCTGAATCTTCCCCTTAAATTTGTCCCATTTTCAGTACAGAAACAAGAAAACCAAATGCTTATTCTGGATTGTGAGCTTATTCATATGGCTTATTTGATTGAATCTAGCTTAAACAGGTCCAACAAAGTTATTTGAACCAGAATCCACCATTGTGGACCCTACATAAGCTCATTTGAGCTTAATCTCTTGTTTGGTCAAAGAAAGTCAACTGATAAGCTAATAAGCACTACCCTATACTTTTAGCTATTTATGGTTTTTTTATATAACAAACTTTATTTATCATATATCTAACAAATTCTAGCGATTTCTTCATAAAAAATATACCGGCGAAAAGATATTCAAATTGCGAACAAAATGAGATCAATATTGCAAAGATTTTGACTTATGTACAATATTAAGAAAAATATAGATATCAAAGTTTAATATATGTTTTTTGCAGAAAAAGAACTTTCAAAGCACACCTTTGCATATCTAATAACTTTCAAAACTACCCTAAAGTTTGTTTTAAATAATTTTAATAAAGAAATTATGATAATTACACTATATTTTTATCTTTTTATGTTTTTTGTAACAAACTTTATTTATCAAATATATATTAAATATTTAGCAATTTCCTTATAAAAAAAATATACTGATGAAAAGGTGATGAAATTGCAAACAAAACAATCCCAATATTGCAAGGCATTTGATTTACTTACTATTTAAAAAAAAATGGTTAACTTTAATATATGTTTTTTGCAAAAAAAAAAAAATAATAAAAATAAAATAAAACCTTCTAAAACATACCCTTGAGGCTAACTAATTAATTTAAAATCTACCCTAAAGTTTGTTTAAAAATAAATTTATTACAAAATTCAAAACATACCCTTAAATTAGGTAACAAGTTACATAGATACATTAAACTTTCACTTTTTACTAAATAGAGATAATTAGAATTTGAAATTTTTAGCAATTTTTTTTTTCTTTTTAATATATTTGCAAGATCATTTGTATGTTTTCCCATGAATTTGTTAATTTAGAGAATTAAAACTAAATAAATATGCAATATACTAAAAATGTTATGTGTGCCTGCAACGAAGTGTAAATATTGACTAATAACCCATACACTAAAAAAGAGTCATCTGCCAAAAAAAGTTTTTTTTTTTTTTTTTTTTTTTTGAACAACGGCATTTTATTAGCTAGAAAAAAAAACAATTACAAAGAAAAAATGTTTACAATGGGATTTTCTAACTAACCTATCCAACAAAATCACATCTTAGGATTTCTAGATGAAATATGTTAATACAAATAATGTCAAAAACGTTATTCGCATTATTCGGTCTTCTCGTGTTTTGATAATCACAAAATATAAAGACATGTTACATAACGTTACTGTTTATAAGTTTTTAATCGAGGAAACTCGTTTCTTCTACATAGCTGCTTCAACATCACTTCAGGTATGAACAAACTTTATACCATCATTAGTTAAGTGATCAAAGAGTTTTATTTTCACCTAAACTTACATTTTTAAGTTTGACAAAACATTTTCACAAAAGTATTTTTGTGTTTTTAAAGAAATATTTTATTAAAAAAATAAATTCAAATTCAAACTTTATAACAGCTAGTTTTCTCCCCAAATCAGTTCAGCCTGAACCAGATAAGTTTTCACCATTTCAGGACAAAATGGGAGCGTTTTGTCGAGGCGGTCCCTTAAATAGGCCGACGGACCCTTAGTGATAAAGGACCGTCTGGCATTGACGGGACCGTCCCTCTCCCACCTGTCATCTATAAATACTGAACTGTTACACTTCAGAAAACAAACTTCCATACACACAAAACTTTCTGGTCTTTGTTCATTTTAATCTTTGATCACTATAACATATAGGTATATGTTTATAAGTGATTTCCTCTTCCGTTAAGTGCAAGAGAAGAACTCTCGACAACTATGAAGATTCGAGATGTTATAGGTGTCCATACACAAACGTAACAAGTGTTACGGTGATAGGTTTTGTAAATAATGTCATTGGTTCCAACTTGTGTGTGATTCGAGGATCGGGATATTTTTGTGAACTTGGATGGTGATGTAGATCCAATAAGTCTTGTAACTAGAATAGTTCATGTATTTGATGTGATGAGAGTGATGTCCTAAAGTGTAGGTTAGGACTTGTCGAGTCATTATGTAAAGACTTGGATCGGGTGATGATCCAAGTGTGTCAAGTGTATAAAGGCTTGATTCGGGTTAAGAATCAAGTGTGTCATGTGTATGAAGGCTTGGTTCGGGTGAAGAACCAAGTATGTAAAATAAGTGAAGGCTTGGATCAGTGAAGATTCAAGTTAGACAAGAGTGCTTGTTCGTGTGGCCACGTGGGCCTTGGAGTAGATTGGTTCTAGCTACGATTAGAACTCGACATTGTGCTTAGTGTCGTTAAGCCTTGTGTAAGCATGTGTACAGATTGCTCCGCCTGAAGGAGTGTGTTGATATAGTGATTGATAACTCTCGAGTGTGGTACTCGGGGAGTGGAGTAGGACGGAGAGTGAGCTTCGTGCCGAACCACTATAAATCGCCGCGTCTCTTTGTTGTGTTCTTTCGTTACTCTTTACTTTACTTTTTATTTGTGTATGCTAATAACCAAATTGATATCACATGACTAGTAGAATTCAACAAGTTTGTAAAAGAAAAATAACCGGACCTAAAACGGCTAAACGCTTTAGAAAATTAAAAAGAAGTGGTGAAGCTATTCATCCTCCCCTTCTAGTTTCTACAATTGGTATCAGAGCTTCGTTTATCAAGATCTTTAAAGTAAACTTTACTTTAAAACTTGGATCGATCGATGGAATCAAAATGATATCTAGAAGGGCGTTATTTGAATGAGCCACCATTTTTCGAAAATGAACAGTTTGTCATTTGGAAAACTGGATTTGAAAGTATGTGAAATCAATAGATCATAATCTTTAGCATGCCATTTCAATTGATGATTTATAATCAATAAAAGGAAGCTTTGCTAACAAGTTTTTCATAAGAAACTTGTGTGAAATATTTGAAGCAAAAATTTTGATTTATGAATCTTTGCCGAAAATTGAGTTTGATAAAACAATTTTATGTCAATTGACAAATGGCATTTGGAAAAATAGTTTAAACATACATTAAGGTTTTACATGTCTATTCATGACCAATTTGATATTTGACCTGATGGAAAACTCTTCATCTGTCAAACGTGTAGCTAAACCCAACATTTGAATATAAGTGTTCCACATGAATATCGTTTCGTTCATGTTATATAAATCTCTATAAAGTGCCACAACAATAAAGTCAACTTTTTGTACATTTAGATTGGGTGTAAAATTGTGTAAAAAAAATTCAATCTTTGCACTTTTAGATGTGTAAAAATTTGCAACATGAATACGTGAACATGAAATTGTATCGTATATTTAACATTGTACAATGGTATGTAATGTTCATGAACAAAAAAATAACCCACTACAAATAAAACCAAAAATGAATTTTGGTTTAATGGTAAATGGCTTCACATTTAAGTTGTCAATGTGTAAAGAATAAATTGTTTTACAAAAAAGCCTAGTAATCAATTTAAATAAATAAATAAATAAAAATTGTTGCACAATTTTTCCCAGAGAAAGTGTAAAGAAAATAGATGCGACAAATTAATCTTTACCCTATAAGAGCATCAGGCGTGTTGACATGTCGTTTCGTCAAATTAGCGTCATCTCAGCATTTTACATTTTACATTAACACATCAAGAATACCCCCTCTGCAGTGGCTGAAGCCGTTTGGATGCTGTTTTGCAATTTTTGAGCCTCACCATTTAATTTTTATTTTATTTTTTTCATTTTTTCACACAAACTAAATTTTCATTCATTAAAATAAAATTAAATATTACAATATGAAAAATTAAAAACATTACATGAAAAGAAAAACAAAATCATCCTATTTGTTTTTTTGAATGCATCAATCTAACTTTAGCATTGATGCTATCTTGTATTGTTCCTGCCATTTTAAAGAAAGCATCATGTATCTCCCAATCTTTTCAAGCTCCGTCTTCTAAAAAAATGTTGATCAAAGCTAGTTTTTCTTGCGAAATATCTTTGCATTCCGTGTATGCTTTCCTCAGATCATCTTTAGTTGTTTGTGCACTGCTAAACTGCACAGCTAAGTCGATAATATCTTCCTTACGAATAGTATCCCAATCAATTAGTTTATGAACACTAGTTTTGATTTCATCGACGGTATGTAGAAGTGAACAAGATATAATATTTGGTAGAGAGAAGTTGTTTTTTGATATGTGTTTTTTAGTAGAGAGATTAAGATTGTCATGTGAAAAATATTTAAATGTGAGTAGTTTTTTATAAATGTGGGATTAAAAATGATTTTTGTTACCGTTGTACTATGTTGTAACGGCTATAAAAAAATAATACCAACAAACCACAAAATGGGGTGAGTTGACTCAAATTGCAAATAGCGATCGGGGTTGGGACGAGGTGCAATGGTGTGCAAACGGCGGCGCCATTTTACGTGCCACTTTAGAAACAACGAGCAAAACTGTTACCATATCCCTCTCTCTTAAGTGTGTACTAGTTTAAAATTCTACATGCTTATAGAAGTGAACTTTCTTTCTTCAATTTATAAATTTGAATACTAGTAGAATAATTGTTTGCCACGTAATTTAAATGGCAACTCACCTTCTTTGAATACTAAAATAATTGTTTGCCATTTCTTTTGTGCCTTGTTCTTGGGTTTGATCCAATGTTTTCAAGATCGGGATTCTACTTAAAATCGTTTTCATGTTTGCAAGATCGTAATCGTAAGATCGGATCCGGATCCTAAGATCCTACTATAATGCTATTTTTTAAAGATCTTTGTATTTACAAATTTTTATATATTATAAATTTTTAGATTATTTCATGAAAATGTTATCCAAAATTATGCATATGGAATGTTTAAAAAGAATCAAATGTCATTTTTAAAATTATATGAAAACAAAAACAATAAATTTGCAGTTTTTTAGTTTATGATTCGAGAAAAGTAAGATCAGATCAGAGTAGATCTTCATATCCTATGGTAAAGATCGGGATCCTATAAGATCTTAAGCTTGTTAAGATCCTAAGTAGGATCCGGATCGTTTTTGCATCGTAGAATCGTAAAATCGTAAGATCCTAAAATCAGGATCGAGATCCCTCAACAACTATGGTTTGATCCTTTTAATGTATGTTCTTTTAATATAGGTTGCCTTTAAAAAAAGGGAAAAAATGACAGGTTAGTATAACATCTATCCAAACACAACCCATTTATTAATCATATCAAGAAAATTAATCTGAACCTAGACCTGTATAACACGTGTAACCCATTTTTGACCCGTTTAACCTCTTTAAGTAAATAGGTCAAGCAGTTAATAAACTTAGTAATTTGTTGATTTAACAAGTTTAAATGCAAAAATGATACAAGAATCTAAAATAAGATAAAAGAACATACAAATAGCTATACGACAATTTTATGAGTTATATATTTAATAAAAAAAAACACTACCATATACTATAAAAACTACCGTAAAGTTTACTTAAAAATATATTTAAAAAAAATTACGATAACTACCCTATACTTTTAGCTATTTATGGTTTTTTTATATAACAAATTTTATTTATCATATATCTAACAAATTCTAGCGATTTCTTCATAAAAAATATACCGGTGAAAAGATCTTCAAATTGCGAATAAAATGAGATCAATATTGCAAAGATTTTGACTTATGTACGATATTAAGAAAAATATAGATATCAAAGTTCAATATATGCTTTTTGCAGAAAAAGAACTTTCAAAGCACACCTTTACATATCTAATAACTTTCCAAACTACCCTAAAGTTTGTTTTAAATAATTTTAATAAAGAAATTATGATACTTACACTATATTTTTATTTTTTTATGTTTTTTTAACAAACTTTATTTATCAAATATCTATTAAATATTTTTTTAAATATTTAGCAATTTCCTTATAAAAAAATATACTGATGAAAAGGTGGTGAAATTGCAAACAAAACGATCCCAATATTCCAAGGCTTTTGATTTACTTACTATTTAAAAAAAATGATTAACTTTAATATATGTTTTTTGCAAAAAAAATAAAATAAGAGTAAAAAAATAAAAATAAAATAAAATAAAATAAACCTTCTAAAACACACCCTTGAGGCTAACTAATTAATTTTAAATCTACCCTAAAGTTTGTTTAAAAATAAATTTATTACAAAATTCAAAACATACCCTTAAATTATGTAACAAGTTACAAAAGATACATTAAACTTTCACTTTTTACTAAAAAGAGATAATGAGAATTTGAAATTTTTAGCAATTTTTTTTTTCTTTTTAATATATTTGCAAGATCATTTGTATGTTTTCCCATGAATTTGTTAATTTAGAGAACTAAAACTAAATAAATGTGCAATATACTAAAAATGTTATGTGTGCCTGCAACGAAGTGTAAATATTGACTAATAACCCACAGTCTAAAAAAAAGTCATCTGCCGAAAAAAAGTTTTTTTTTTTTTTTTGAACAACGGCATTTTATTAGCTAGCAAAAGCTAGGAAAAAAAACAATTACAAAGAAGAAATGTTTACAGTTGGATTTTCTAACTAACCTATCCAACAAAATCACTGATGGGGCGAAAAATGATCCGTTTTTAAGGGGTTATTTAAGCCCGAATTCGAATTTATTTGATCAAATATTGCCCTAAATCGTTCCTTTTGTGATTTTTGGTACTTTGGGAGCGAAATCTGGAAAAGGAAGCAATTCGGACGTTTTTGGAGCATAAAAGTGAAGAAAACGCCAAAGTCTTAATTTTCCATGCTGGGAACAGTAGGTGACGGCGTCAAGAGTAACTCCCTGACGACGTCAAGAGCAAAATTCCATGACGATCCAGTAAAGATTTGACGGCGTCACAAGGTAGGGCGTCAAGAGTAAAAGTCATGACGGCCTGGAAATGATTATCACTTGACGGCGTCAAATGTAGATCAAGGCAGTCCGAGAAAAGTTTTGGCGGTGAGGTGACGGCGTCACAAGCTTGGTCTTGACGCCGTCAGACCCCTTTTCTTATATATAGTTTTCTAATTTTCACATTAAAGAGAGAGAAGTTTTGGAGAAACCCTAAGTACGAACTTGGTGCGAATTTTACAGGTTTTTCAAGGGTTCCAAGCCCTTAATACCTTTCATGTGTAATTGAGATAAGTGTTCTTTTAATTCAATCAATATGTCTATGTGTTGGTTGTCTATATCTTGTTCTTGTCTTAATTCCATCATGCTAGGCTAGATCTATCTTGTGTTTGCTTGGATCTAATGAAACCTAGATGTTAATTATGTGTTGATTACTTGTTTATACTTGTCTTGGATGAATGATTTATATGTTAGGCTTAAGAAAACTGGCAGATCTCCAATTGGTAACATGCTTGAACGTCTTAAGAAACATGAACCGACGCGCACTAGGTCTTTATTAGTTGTATTTAATGCATGAGCCACTGTTTATAATCCCTATGGTTGTTCTGGGCATGGTATAGGAGGAGATAAGAGCTCATAGAATTGGGGAGTTAAGTGTGCCACCCCATGAATGGTATTAAGGAATACGATCCGTCATCCATGCAATTATAACAAGTAATTAACGTGTAAAAGATGTCTAGGGAGTAGTGAAATCTAAGTAAACACATTTTCTCCACTTATTGCTCACAACTTTAGTATAATTTAGTTTATTTTCATTTCTAGTATTTTATTTTGATTGCATCTTTAGTATTGGGTTAGTTGATTAGCAACTAATTCCGCCCAAATCCTTCAAACCCGAGATTTTTAATTACTTTCTAAAAAATATAAAATACAAAAATAATCATCCCTCACCTTTAGAACTAGTATTTAGGTTTTCTAATCCTAGCGACACTATTCCTAAGCTGAACGATCAATCCCCCGGTACTTGTCACTATACTATACTACAACGATCAGGTACACTACCTGGTGGGGGTTGTAAGCTTCTAGAGATCCCTCGAGAGGTAAAGCCTGGTGCAATTCCCACGCATCAATCACATCTTAGGATTTCTAGATGAAATCTGTTAATACAAATAATGTCAAAAACGTTATTCGCATTATTCGGTCTTCTCGTGTTTTAATAATCACAAAATATAAAGACATGTTACGTAAAGTTACTGTTTATAAGTTTTTAATCGAGGAAACTCGTTTCTTCTACGTAGCTGCTTCAACATCACTTCAGGTATGAACAAACTTTATATCGTCATTAGTTAAGTGATCAAAGAGTTTTATTTTCACCTAAACTTACATTTTTAAGTTTGACAAAACATTTTCACAAAAGTATTTTTGTGTTTTTAAAGAAATGTTTTATTTAGAAACTAAATTCAAATTCAAACTTTATAACAGCTAGTTTTCCCCCCAAATCAGTTCAGCCTGAACCAGATAAGTTTTCACCACGTCAGGACAAAATGGGAGCGTTTTGTCGGGGCGGTCCCTTAAATAGTCCGACGGTCCCTTAGTGATAAAGGACCATCTGGCATTTACGGGGCCGTCCCTCTCCCACCTATCGTCTATAAATACTAAACTGATACACTTCAGAAAACAGACTTCCACACACACAAAACTTTCTGGTCTTTGTTCATTTTAATCTTTTATCAATATAACATCTAGGTATATGTTTATAAGTGACTTCCTCTTCCGTTAAGTGCAAGAGAAGAACTCTCGACAACTATGAAGATTCGAGATGTTATAGGTGTCCACACACAAACGTAACAAGTGTTACGGTGATAGGTTCTGTAAATAGTGTCATTGTTTCCGACTTGTGTGTGAGTCGAGGATGGGGATATTTGTGTGAACTTGGATGGTGATGTAGATCCAAGAAGTCTAGTAACTAGAATAGTTCATGTATTTGATGTGATGAGAGTGATGTCCTAAAGTGTAGGTTAGGACTTGTCGAGTCATTATGTAAAGACTTGGATCGGGTGATGATCCAAGTGTGTCAAGTGTGTGAAGTCTTGATTCGGGTGAAGAATCAAGTGTGTCATGTGTATGAAGGCTTGGTTTGGGTGAAGAACCAAGTATTTCAAATAAGTGAAGGCTTGGATCGGGTGAAGATTCAAGTTGGACAAGAGTGCTTGTTCGTGTGGCCACTTGGGCCTTGGAGTAGATTGGTTCTAGCTACGATTAGAACTCGACATTATGCTTAGTGTCGTTAAGCCTTGTGTACGGATTGCTCCGCCTGAAGAAGTGTGTTGATGTAGTGATTGATAACTCTCGAGTGTGGTACTTGGAGAGTGGAGTAGGACGGAGAGTGAGCTTCGTGCCGAACCACTATAAATCGTCGCGTCTATTTGTTGTGTTCTTTCCTTACTCTTTACTTTACTTGTTTATTTGTGTATGCTCGTAACCAAATTGATATCACATAACTAGTAGAATTCAACAAGTTTGTAAAAGAAAAATAACCGGACCTAAAACGGCTAAACGCTTTAGAAAATTAAAAAGAAGCGGTGAAACTATTCAACCCCCCCCCCCCCCCTTCTAGTTTCTACAAAATCCAAAACTGATTGATAAACAATAGAATCCTAGAGAGTGACCTTTTTAGGTTTAGAAGTAGAAAAAATCAAAGTGTTACAAAAATTCCGTATAGACCACATCAATTAAAAGGGATAAGCGATGCACGGTAACGCAAAGAACCACTATCATTGAATAGAATAATGCATTTTGGAGGAGTTCGAGAGGTGGCATGGAGTCCAGCTAATATGATGATGATGGCTTTGGTCAATAATGTTAAGCTTTCGGATAATAGAGATAGTTGGAAATGAGCCCTTAATTTTACAGGTTTTTATGTTGCTTATGCTCGGAAGTATGTTGATGCGCATATTTTACAAGGTGACTTGACGTCTACTATATGGAATAATAGCGTTCTTATAAAAGTTAACGTATTTTTGTGGAGATTGTCTTTGAATAGACTTCCAACTATAGTGAATATGGACCACAACAGAATTGATGTTGGCTCTCTTTTATATTCCGTGTGTAGTGAGTATGTAGAGAATGTTAATCGTCTTTCTTCTCTTGCAAGATGGCGCATGACTTTTGGGCTTTATTGGCTAGATGGTGTGATTTCGATATTCCGGTTGTTTCTAATATTGCGGAGTGGCTATCGTGGTTAGATGCTTGTCAAATGACGAAAACATTTAAAACACAAACACAAAAGAAATAATTACACAAAATTTCTACACTCGAAAAATACAAATATCATATCCAAAATAGCTTCACCGTAACGCGAGGACCAAATCACTCATTCTACAGTATACGAGGTATTATTTTCATCACTCATTCTACAGTATACGAGGTATTATTTTCTCCAATTATTACGACACCACCGCCACTGGTTACCTGCAAGGCAAGTGAAATTGTATTTATAAAAATTGAGTCAAATACTATCAAATTGATTAAGGCGAACACAATCCGAAAAGTATGGTCTAACAACTTTGAAACTGCATTTGATTTGGTATGATCAACTAATCTATCATCTGTTCATATTCTTATTAGTCTCTTATCAAATAAATAATCATCTTTCGGTCCGACCGACCTAACTCGTCGTACAATCTGTTATAGTAGATATTCTTCACATGTTTTTACATCGTTCTCCAGAAACTATGGTGTATACTCGACAATGCCAAATAAAAGTTGAAATGCGTTAAATGTTTTGTGATTAATTGAGACATTACATATAAAGACACAGAGAACTTAGAACAAACGATATGTGTAGTGTAGGTGGGCATCGGAAGAGAAATGTGGCCCGAATGTGGTTCGCTAGCTGGTAGAAAATGAAAAAGGGATACAAGGGTTGTACAGTAACTAGTAAGGGCATATATGTCTTTACACTTTATACTTCCGTGTGCAAATAAAATCATTGGATTGAGATCCTTTAAAGTTCAAATTGAACATAATAAATCATCTTGATGTTTTGTAAGAAGAGAGAGTGATGTGAGACTTTTAATGTCTCACTTTTATTTTAATTAAATTCAAAATCTCACTCAAAATAATTACTACGTTTAACATATAACTTATCATGTTCAAATTCAATTTTAAAAGAACTCAATCCTTTTACATTTTCTGTTCAAAATAAATTAATAAATAAATAAATAAATAATCTTTTTACATTTATTGATGTAATAATTTTATACATGTTTTAGTACAAAAGTGTTGTGACCTAGCGACATATATATATTGGTAAGAGGTGAGATACACTTGCATGATAGAAAAATTTTGTAGCACAAATAAGCAAATACGTGTGTGATAGAGCATGATTTTGAGTGGGAATGCATAGAATATTGTATATCTAAAGCTATGGATTATTGTATTAATTGGACCTTTTTGTATGGTTACTTTTGTTGTTGAATCTTTACATTTTCTATGCCACTATAATGCAATCGGATAAAACTTTTTAAATCCAATAGTATATTTGATGATATTGACAACCCAACAAAATTAAAGAACATCATGTTCATTTTTTATGATTGTCTTAATTTGGTTGGTGGTGCATCAAACATACGTATATGACAAAACATGAATGATCGAAAGACCTAACCAACCATCGTGCTTTAAGGTTATAATGAATGATATTATTGGACGTGACTTATTTTGTTACTATAAAAATAAATCTAGTTATCTAACACTAGAAAGGTCTTAGACGGGTGTGTAATAGGTGTCTTCGCACACGCCTCAACTTAAAAAGAGCCACATTTTCACTAGTTTTGTATATAAAGACGTATAATATTAAATGTATATGAGTCATATAATTCACGTTTATATGCGATTTTTCTTTAATTCACAATTGTAATAGAACATCTTTGTTGTTATTACCTAGGGCCATCGAAAACCACGAGACTGTCATGTCTAACACGTGCACGCACGAAATTTTGACATAAATCTTATTTAATGTGTTTTGACATAAGTCACAATATATTTATATTTTATTCTTTTATATAATAAAGATATTACATCATTTTAGAGTTATTTTGCCAAAACATTCTTAATTGAAAATTTTGGATCAATATAAGAGCTCGATTTTGTAAGGTAAGCAAAATCGAGTAATGTAATTAACCAATAAAAGTCAAAAGTAAATTATTTTTGTCAAACTTTTGAGAAATTTGGTCGAGAAAAATATTGTATCTATGGCCTTGTGAGCTCTTTTTTTTTTAACAACTAAAATTTTATTAATTAAACCCTAAACTTTTAACAACTAAAATTTTATTAATTATCTCCTCTTTTTCTATTATTTATTTATTTATTAATTTATTTTTACAAAATCAACACATGCGTTTATATACATATTTTTTTGTTGGATGATATTTAGATGGATTTGACCAAATTGTTTCAAATTTGACTTTTTATTGGTCATTCTCATATACAATAAAATCGAGCTCTCCTATGCATTAACCCAATTGAAAAATCTTTCAAAATTTGTTTTTTTAATTTTTTATGTTATCTTATTATACAGGAAATGTCGCTATACTCATTAATTAGCTAAGAGATCAAGGTATTCATTGATAACGTCGTGGATTATTGGATTGGACGTTTTAATAATTGATTAGACATAGTTTTTAATTATGTTACTTTCAGTTGTTATGGCTCTTAATTTTGTTGATCCTTAAACAACACGTCAAAATAGTTTGCCACATGTTTAGTTAGTGCAAGTAGTTTGTCTTCCATAATCTCCTTTACTTTAAACACGCTGATTTCTTTTTCAATAAAAAGATAAATGACTCTTTAGTTGGATTAATTTTCATACAAGGATATCCACAAAACAACAAAATGTTAAATGGGAATAAACTTTCATGCATATTTTCGGATGTGCGTATAACGACATAAAGCCAAAACACGGTACATGCTTCGGTTGACGGATCACATACATATTTAAGAGAATATATAATTTGTGCTATAAATTGTGAGTCTTTGAGTCCTTTTGTGGGTTCTGTTTTTTTTCTGTAAGTTTTTGATACATTTTCTTGTGTATTTTGATAAATAACTGCAGCTAATTAGCTATAAAATTTATAACCAATCTATCCCCTTTAATTATACCGTTTTGATGAGCTTTAAAATGTATATTAAAGTTGTCTTCACTAACTATTTTTATGAATAACGATAATTATTATTGAATTGATTGTATTACTAAAAACTCCGTATACATACGGATCATAATTATAAAGTAGTAGTATGGGTTATTGAGAAGTCCAATATCTACGCAAAACAATGGTATATAGCGGTTAATATTTATATTTACGAAATCATGATCATGGTTTGACCCATGATGCAAAATTTATGGGTTTAATTTATAGTCATTGCTAGAAAAAAATACATGAATTATAAACGAAAAATAATAAAAGTTTAAGTATTAAATAATATTTAAAATATTAATTAAGTTATAGATGATGTTATCATTTTTAATTAATATAATTAATAGTATAATAGTTCACTAACATTACTTTAATTTAGATTTTAGGTTTAAAGAATATATATGCATGCATTATAAGTAGTAGAGGTATACAAATAAAAAATGAGACATAGACTTTAACTTTTTATATAGCAGTCTTTATAACAAAATTATTAAATTAAATTAACTTTTTAAATAACAGTCTTTATAACTTTTTAAATAGTAGTCTTTATAACAAAATTTAAATAGCAGTCTTTATAACTTTTTAAATAGCAGTAAACTAATGGGAATAGCGGTAAATGAAGATAGAGTGGAACAAGCTGCAAATAGAATTGGATGTGGAGTTCTTAAGGCTCCTTTCGCTTACTTAGGTTCAAAAGTGGGGGGAAATATGTCTCGGATTCAAGCTTGGGATGAGATCGTGGATAAAATGAAAGCTCGTTTTTCGAAATGGAAGATGAAAACATTATCGATAGGTGGTAGATTAACTCTTCTCAAGGCGGTATTAGGGTTCATTCCGATTTATCATATGTCAATTTTCAAGGTGCCCATGAAAGTCCTTCAACATATGGAGACTATTCGATGTCATCGTTTTAATGGTGTTGATATGAATAGTAATAAGTCGATATGGGTAAAATGGAGTTACGTGTTGGCTTCCAAAGAGAAAGGTGGACTTGGAGTGTCTAGTTTATATGCTTTAAATAGAGCTCTTATGTTTAAATGGGTTTGGCGATTTAATACTCAAAAAGACTCGTTATGGGCAAGGGTTATTAAAGCGATTCATGGTGAAGATGGGAAGATTGGTAGCGGTTCGAAGGCCGGTCATAAGTCCATTTGGGGAGTTATTGTTTAGGAGATGGAGGATTTTAAGGCGCAAGGGATTGATTTGTACAATTACATGCAGAAAAAATTAGGCAATGGTGCAGATACGTATTTCAGGGACGATGTGTGGCATGGAGATATGGCGCTGAAACAAAGATACCCTAGATTATACGCTTTGGAGTTAAACAAGAAGATCAATGTGGCCTCTAAACTTATGCAGGAGAGTTTGATTAGTTCTTTTCGTAGAGCCCCTAGATGTGGAGCGGAGCAATCCCAACTAGTAGACCTGATGAATTTTATTGAAGGTGTCTCCCTTGGTGTTTCACATGATAGGTGGTCCTGGACTTTAGAAGGTTCGGGTGACTTTTCGGTTGCCTTGGTTAGAAAGTTTTTCGATCATAATAGACTTCCGGACGTGTCTCCTCAAACTCGGTGGATCAAAGCGGTGCCAATCATGGTTAATATTCATGCATGGAAGGTGAGATTGGATTGTTTGCCTACACGCCTTAACATATCCCGTAGAGGTATAGACATTCCATCTATTCTTTGTCCCATATGTGGTAGAGGGGTAGAATCGTCGAAGCATTTGTTCTTTGATTGCCATATTGCTAAAGATAATTTTCGTAAGATTTATCGTTGGTGGAATGTGGATTTCATGGAGGTGAGCTCGTTTGATGAGTGGTTTTTTTGGATTGTTAATCTCAGGATGCCCACTAAGCATAAAAGGTTGTTAGAAGGGGTGTGTTTTGGGTTGTGGTGGCGTATTTGGTCTTTTCGTAACAAAAGTGTTTTTGATGCGGATTCCCCATCTAAGGCGACTATCTTTGATGACGTAGTTTTGTACTCTTTTTATTGGGGTCGTTATAGATGTAAAGTGTCATTTAGTTGAATTGATTGGTTAAAAAATCCTCATCTTGTGTCTTTGTAATTGTCTAGTTCCTTGCTACTCTTTTCTAACAAAAGTGCCGTTCAAAAAAAAAAAAAATTAAATTAACTTTTATACTATAATGTATGCACTTGATTATAACGTATATAAATCAAATATTCACCAGGTATGACTATTGTTATTAAATGTACGTAATCCTAAAAACTTTGTATACATATGAATCATGAATATCAAGTTAAAGTACGAGTTATTTAAATATGAAAGAAAATACACAAGACATGTATTTCAATTATTTAAATGAAACAAATTTTATAATATTGTTATGAAGTTAAACACGAGTTTTGGACTACAATTTTCAAAATTTAACAATCTATACAATATTTTTACGAAATTAAATTAACTTTTGTATTAAAACTCGTGTATAGACAGGATTATGAGATACATAAACACAGATAATCAATGATTCACTAAACTTGTCTTGTGTCAAGATTATATGTGTATAAGACTTCACAACTATTACAGAGTATTAAAGCAAATATTGGACCTGAATTGCTTTAAAATGTACTTAGCGTTTTTTTTTCCCCTTTTTCTTTTTCGATTTTTTTGTTCATAAAATTTGGAAACTTTAACATAGAAATTGAACCATAAGAAAAAGATAAGATGACAAAGACGGACCAATTTAGCATGTGTTTGGTTGGGACCTTTTGGCAAAGGTCTAAGGGGGTGGCAACCTTGCGGTTTGCAAGGTTCGGCAACCATTGCCGATCGGCAAACACGAGTGCCAGTCATGCAGCAAACGAAAATCGGCGAGGCTTGCGGTAGTTTATACCGATTCGGCGAGAGACTATTTCCAAGAAAAATAGAAACGTTGCATTAATGATATAAATGGATGTAGAAACAGATGTGAGTATGCTTACAAAGGTAGAAGAGGAGATGG
The DNA here is from genome assembly GCA_030686995.1 of Artemisia argyi. Classification (NCBI taxonomy): domain Eukaryota; kingdom Viridiplantae; phylum Streptophyta; class Magnoliopsida; order Asterales; family Asteraceae; genus Artemisia; species Artemisia argyi. The sequence continues at coordinate 121,726,371 of CM060705.1, read as the reverse complement.
TTCAAGAAAGGCACCCAAGCTTATCCCGAAGCACTAGAAAACCCCATTTTCTCCAATACTTAACCAAAGAAGTTTTCAAAATAAACTAGTGACCCAAAGCTTGTGCATGTTTTTGTGTGTTTGTTCCTAGTCGAAACCCAAAAGAAAGAGAGAACATAGTTTCTGTGTTTTTGGAAGTGAAAATGAAAGATTAAATACCTGGTCTTTGTATTTTGTGTGTTGAAATGTGAAGTGAATGAGGTAGTAGTAGATAGTTTAATGATAAAGAAATGCAACTTGACATAAAATCTAGGGACAAGCAAAAAATTTTATTTTAGTTTGTACTTGTATAAATCTTGAAAGATTTCATGATATTTTGATAGATTTTAAAATTAGGCAAGATTGTAAAAATTAGACAAGATTGCCACTAAAAAAGAGTGTTTAGGCAAGATTAGGCAAAATGTTAGTTGGACAACCATGATTGGTTATTTTCTTTAAAAGAGGAGGCAAAGTGAGGAAATGTTGCTACCCCTAAGGAGTGATGGTATTAATTAATTAGTTGCTTGATACTATGTTTTCGTGGGCTAATAAATTAAGAATGCTGAAAACTTGTTTTGTAAGAACCTCGATTAAGAAGCTTGGATTAGAATAAAATTAGAGAGCACATTGCAGTTGCTCGTACGTGTTATAAGGGCCACTTTGACATCCTTATAAAACTTATATTGCACCACATGTTGGTGTTACAGGTGCCAGTGTTGTTGGATTCATATTCATTATTATTTTATTTATTTTTATTTATTTATTTATTTATTTATTTTTATTTTTTTATGTTTTTCGTTTTTGTGAGCTGTGAGGTTTTTTATAATGTGCTATATGTATATTATTGAGAGGGTATTTATGTTATAGAAGTCTTATAAGGTACATAGTGACATAACCGTCGCTTATAAAATTTATGTGATGCAATTGCACCTTGCTCTCTTACTTAATAATAATAATAATAATAATAATAATAATAATAATAATAATAAAAGCCCCATTTTCTCTTCTGCCTATATTTCTTTCATTTTCTATGTTTTATATATCATAAAAGTAAATTTTTGATTTACTCATAAAATCATTTTTTTTTTCACTTAAATCAAATTCGAATAATCATAAACACGTGTATAAACCGAAAGGACCTAGCTTTTTAAATTCCAATAATACATGGGATCAATCATTAATCAAGTCCTTATCTCCCACGTAGTTCTCATCTATTGTTTTGTTTCTTTGCATGATCATTGATCTTTTACGAATTAGTTGTTTTCTTTTTACTTTTATATATATGTTCAAGATTCCAGTTTGTCTCTTTTCATTAAATTGTTCAACCAGCTCACTTGCGGTTTGAATTTGATGTTTATACAAAAAAATATTTTTGTCGAATGTAACTTCGCAGATGGAGTTGAAGCTAGAGACTTTAGCTAAATTAGTTTAGCCATTGTGCTACGTTTTGGAAAATTAAAATCGTAGTAACAAACATCACTATTTCTTATAAATATATACAGGGTATAATATATCTGTCAGAGCAAGATTTACAATTGATAAGAGATCATGACATGCATTGTGTATTTTCCTAATAATGCATTGATTTAAATGAGTGAACGGATAGTAGGATTAAAGTTGAATCTTGTTTGAGTTAAAAAAAAAAATTTATATTTGGGCTAAAAGATGTCGTTGTTGTGTACATTATCGCAATTAAAACAACAAAAGTAGTTAGCATAAATCAAGGACAGAATGTAATAATTGTCAAACTTGGTTTAATGCCATCGTTGAAGTGCAAAGACTTTATAATGTTAGGAATAGTTGTTAACTTACGTTGATAATAGTCTTTGATCAAATGTTTAATTTAACACCCGTACTTCTATTTTTCATTTCGTTCATTTCGTATATGATGTTCTTAACGTGAGTTGTAAATTTATATATCCTTGCTTAAATTTTGAAAAGAAAAATGATGAATAACTAACAATAAATTGTTAAATTATAAACTCATGCTTACACAACATTTTTGGTATTACTTAAAAATAATAATAAAAGTTGCTCTTATAAACCAGTGAAAATCATAGGGTAGTAGGAAATTTTGGTAATAACGTCATTTTAAACTCGTGCTTATATTTTCATATTTGTAACCCATAGGGATTTTGGTATAAATTTATCAATTGATCAAATTGAGTAGGCACTAGAGACTTTATTGGCTAATTAAGATGCTTCATTATGCTACGTGACGAAATCGGGACCTTCTATTGTTCAACTTGAATTTCTTTTTCAGAAAAACATTTGCAGTTTCGTGCTTTACCTTATTGTATACAAGTTGTAGTTAACTTTCATTGTGCTTTTCTTTAATTTTATTGCAATCTCTGTTTTTAATTTTACTTATTATCAAAGTATTACTCATACATGCAACTATACATAAATAAAGCTTAAGATCCAACAAATCAATATGAGACCATCAGTTTTAGACTCACCAAACATCAATTTATGCATATCTATCTTTGATCATAAATTTTCCGTTAGTTTGATAAGAAATTTCCTAACATTAAAGGTATGCACTAAAACCTTTTATATGACCATAAAAACAACATGATTTTGGAAGCAATTAAAATCAATATCTTGCAACATGCCAGCTGACAACACCATTATAAATGTCATCACAATGCCTCACAACATTGCCCATAACATCACTCACTATTTCATTGATATATGGTCATGATAAAAAGCTGTAAACTTGTAATATATACAATAGATTTTCATAATTTGATTTTTAAGAAGCAGAATACCAAAATATGTGCACATGGTTTTGTCAAAATTCTGTGAAACTTCAAAGTAAGAATACCAAAGAAGTCTGCTTTTAATAAGCAGATACATGATGAATTCGAAAATCATATTATACGACATACATTGAAAAATCAATCAATGACAATCCTTAGACCCTTTCGTATATACACAGCGAGATCTTTGTGTTATAATTCAAGTGTTACAATCCAATATGTCTCGATGGTTTTTGGTTTGATTTATTTAAAAGTATAAGAATTAGGTACGTATTAGGTTTTGGAATTTGATTCTGATTAGCTTGAAGTAACCACTTCGTTGTATTTGTGTGTGTCCTTTCATGTTACTTACTACCATCTCAAAACTATTATCAGAAGACAAAAATTAGTTATTTTAATAAAAATGAAACTACTTCATATTTTAATCAATCAAATATAATATTCCTTTAGTAAGATCTCTTTTTATTGGCTAAAATAAAAAATAACAATTATTTGTGACATCCAAAAAAAATGAAATATAATTTAAGATAGAGAGAATATATTTTAGTGTATATAAATTTAGAATTAGAAAGAAGAAATTATAAATAATCTTCTAGTATCTTGGTCTTAGGAAAAAGAAAGAGTCATTATATATATTAAAGGTTTGCTAACAACGACATTTTTGGTGTGTTTAAGTTGCTTATGTTATTTAAACATTTCTCAATACGAACTCATTTGATATTAATACATACGTTATTAAAACTCACATATGTATTCATGAAAATCACAGGTTTTGTTTTAGAAATATTGTTAATTAAGAGATGTTTAAAGAAACCCATAAAGTTGTTATTAACAAATCACATGTATTAAAGCTAAATTGATAAATATAAATACATAATCATCAATAGTATGTACCTTGCATGAGGTAACTGCTTGTACATTGTTATACGATTGTAACGCTATTGGTCTAAAGCTAAGGTCACGTATATAGTACTATATTTACAGCCCAAAAATCGTCAAATATATTTGGTATAAATATAGAGAAGAATGGCAATATTAACTCATAGCTTTTTTAACGAATCAATCACCAAACCAACTCTTTACTTGATAGGTTTTTTTTTTTTTTTTTTTTTTTTTTTTTTTTTTTTTTTTTAATTCCTTTATGATTTTATCAATGTGGATGATTTGCATTTATTTATTTAAAAGCATACAAAGTTACAAATAAATCAAAATATGGGTATGATACAACTATATAGGTATTAAATCTTGAAGTGATCACTTAACATAGACTTTACCTGATTTGAGTTTGTGTGACGATAAATTTAATTCTCGTGGATTAATCGGTCAAAAGATTAGAAAACATGATACTCAAGAAACAAATGCATGCAAATTAATCTGGTAACTAATACAGTGTATCCATCACATATAATAAAGATCATGTTTATGAAACATTTAGTGAAAAGTCAATAAGAAGTTGGTATTTCTCTACTCACATTTTCTCTATCGCAGGGAAATCATCGAACATCGTCATCCACAGTGAACCATCATACGTGTATCATTATGCATCATGTGTGTCCTCTCCCTCATAACTATCGCCGCGTTACACAAATTTATCGGTTCAACCATAATTCTTATATTGCTTATATTCTAGGCGGACTTAATTATTCCTCCAGTGGCGAATTGTCACATATATATACTCACATATGATACCTTTTTATTGATAGATTATTTTGATACTAATGGACTAGTTGCTTAACAATGAGAGGTAAAAATACATAAATAAAGGTGTAACACCATTATTTGACACCTTTATTTTAAAAAGTATAATCTTAAATAAAAGTCTCTCAAGTAACTTTTGTTATGATTTTACGAAATGCATCTACTCTTTTTCCTTCAAACTACTTAATGTATTTCGTTTGTCATGCTTACATTTCTAGCTTGTATCTACTATTTTGGGTAAAAGCTATAAAATAACAACGTATTTTCAAAAAAGTAACAAGTTGAACCATATGCTTTTTTTATTGCTTACTTGACCAATGAATTTCAAATTTTAATTCGACTTGAACCGTTTATTTATACCGTTAATCTTCATGTGGCAACGTTAGTCCTTTTAGTTAACGAACGTTTGCAAAGTTAGTCCTTTTATACTAACGACTGTTTTTAATTAACTAAAAATTTGATTTTTCTTACGTTTTACTACTTATTCGCCCGATTTTACACGTTTTGATCCGTTTCCATAGGTTTTCGCCCCGTTTTACACGTATTCTTCCGGTTTTACACGTTTTCACCCAGTTTTACACATTTTCATCTATTTTTATACGTTTTCGTATGTTTTTACACGTTTTCGTCCAGTTTTAATGGATGAAAACGTGTAAAAACGGACTAAAACGTGTAAAACCAGACAAAAACGTGTAACAGTGGATGAAAACGTGTAAAAACGGACGAAAACGTGTGAAAACAGACGAAAACGTGTAAATTTGGACGAAAACGTGTGAAAAGAGACGAAACGCGTAAAAATAGATGAAAACGTGTACACATTTTTTGTAATAATAATTTTATGAGGTAATGAGAAACATTCCATCAAGCTTATTAATATTACGCGTCAAAAGTTATAGCTATGCAATTTGACTATAAGCAAGTTTTAAGTATTAATAGGGACATTTCAATGCGTGAAAAAGATTGTTGGTTTTGGGATATGATTTCTAAATCCTAATTTTTTTTACTACAAAAGGATACAAAAGGAAATGATCATCAAACGTTCTTTTTTATAAAACCAATAATTTTTATAAAACCAATAATTTTGAAACGTTTTCTTTTATACAAGAAAGAGGTTGTGTAAGAATGGTTGCATGCCCAAATGTGAGAAAGGAGAAAAACCGGTGGACGTTTTTAGGGTTGTATTACATGCATGAATTTAAGTAGGATCATTTTTCAAACTTATTTTTAGTAATGACAACGGAGCGGAGAATGTCGGGGATCTTATTTCTTATCTTCATCCTCAATTCCCATCCCTTGTTGGATATTTTAGTGTAATTGGATTAACTTGTTTGACCAATTTAGTCATAATAAGACATCATTTAGGTTTGGAGGTGCGGAGTGCACACCTATTTGAATTTATTATGATCTTAGGGGCGAATCCCCTAAGGGACGGGGGTCCGGGGGCAGTTCCTGGCAGGGTCCAAGTTGTTATGGTAAAAGTTTCTTAGAAAATTCAATTTTCAGAAGTTAAGGGACTAGTTTTGACAACTTTTAAACCTTTGGAAAAACTGCATAAAAGCCCTAATCCCTAGAATTGAAAGATATGGTTTTTTGATATTGGTCATGTTTTTCTCTCTGGTTCATATGAATCTCAAACACAAGCATTCAAAACGTTCTCAATCTCTGAATTGTATCCGATTGAATAATTCGGGGGAACCACCGAATTAATTTGATCTGAAAGTTGTTAGACGATGGGTTTAGGCTGTGATTAGGCCCGTGGTATTTGGCCCATATTGTAACATTATATATAGTCTATTATGTACCGGACTTATGATTCAATATATCGATTATCACATTCTTACATTGTGTGATAAGATTTGTACAAGAATAATTATATTGTAATATATCGGTTAATATTATATTGTGTGATAAGATTTGTCTTTAGTATACTTCAACCCTGGATCGATACAAGAATAATTAAAAGATAGATAGTGGGTTGACTATTATTAATTGCTTGCTACTGTTTGATTATTGTGAATATATTATTCGCTTTATTGCTTGCTACTGTTTGATTCTTATAAACTCTAATCCTACAACCTCTAAACAAGACTACGGATACAACTCCCCCCGCACCGGTTCTCACCTTATCGGATAAACTTATGGCTATGAATCACCTAACCACTTTTGTTCCCATCAAACTTGATGTTGATGAGATGAATTACTCCCAATGGGTGTATTATTTTTCTCACCTTTGTCATGGCTATGGCATCTTGGACCATCTTGTTGATCCACCCGAATCATCCTCTGCTCCACCTTCTTCACCACCAACTAGGGATCCGGAATGGCTAAAGGTTGATTTCATTATTCGGTCTTGGATCTTTTCCACACTTGCAGTGAATCTTCAAAAGCGGTTGGTTGTTCTTAATCCCCAAACAGCCAAAGAGGCGTGGGTGTCTCTTGCAACGATTTTTCAAGACAATAAACGCCCAAGAGCTATGGCTTTGAAGGCGGAGCTACGGAATTTGAAACTTGGGGACTTAAAAATTGATGCATACTCTCAGAAAATTGAGTCAATTGCTTCCGTGTTAAATGGTCTTGGTTCTCCTCTTAGCAATGATGATATTGTTACGTTTGCACTTGAAGGCTTGCCAACCACGTATGATGTGATTTCTACAGTTATTACTAGTAGGGAACCCTTTCCCGATCTCAAGACGGTTCATTCTTTATTGACCACGCAAGAGATGCGTATGAAATCAAAGGTTCAAGATCCGCTTGTGACTGCTACATCTGCTTCTCCTATGGTTCTATTGACAAATAATAATGCTCGGCGTTCGTCTAATCCTTTGGAAAAAGTGAACAAACCTTGTTTTCTTTTTGCTAAAGGTCATTGTCGTTTTGGTGAGGCATGTCTGTATCTTCACAATGGAGTTCATGGTAAGTCTACTTTACTCGCTCGTACTTCCGGTTCATCATCTCCTATGTCGGATATGGATACCTTGCGACAATTGTTGGCTAAGTTGGGGTTTACCTCTACGCCTAGCCAACCAACTCCTCCTGTTGCCTATACTACCAATACATCTCCAGTTGCCTATACTATGAATAATCATACTTATGGACCGGCTCAACTGCAATACCAATCCCAGCCTCTCTATTCGGCCCAAGTGTTTCCACAGGGGGTTCAGGGTTTACCACATGGGGCAGGTCATAATGTTGCTCAAGGGGTTCACGGTTTACCACAGGGGGTTCAGATTGGGGTGACAGGTTTGTTTCCACAGGGGGTTCATGTTGCGCAGGGGGTTCCATTTGTTGCAGGTTCTCAGCCGTTGCAAGGGGTTCAAGGTCTCTCACAGGGGGTTCAGTTTATAGGTTCACAACCTGGGGTTCAGTTCGGTCCAGGTATGGTTCAGCAAGGGCCATCATCAGTCGGTTTTCACCCAGGTCCACTACTAGCATCAGGTTTACAGGGTTCGAGTCAAGATACTATTTTACCAAATGCTTTTAATACCACCACTCTTCAGGAACCGGCTGCTGGCAACTGGAATATGGATACAGGTGCGAGCTCTCACCTTAATGATTCTATACATAGTCTTAATTATATTCTTAATGAGTGCATTTATCCGTCTGTTGCGGTTGGTGATGGGCGTTTCATTCCCGTCACTAACTCTGGTCATAGTATTTTGTCTACCCCTTTTCGTCCTCTTCGTTTAAATAATGTCTTAATTACTCCACATATTGTAAAAAATCTTATTTCTGTGCGTCAATTTGTTCGTGATAATTATTGCACTGTTGAATTTGATCCTTTTGGTTTTTCTATGAAGGACTTCCTAACTCGACGGGTACTCCTCCGTTGTGATAGCATGGGTGATCTCTACCCTGTTACGAAGCTTTCTCCCATTCCTCAAGCGTATCTTACAAGTCAGTATACGTGGCACCAACGACTTGGACATCCAGGGAGTGAAGTGTTGCGGCGTCTAGTGTCTAGTGATTCCATTTCTTGTAATAAAGAGAAGCCTCCCGTTCTTTGCCATGCTTGTCAGCTTGGTAAACATGTGAAGCTTCCGTTCGTTAGTTCATCTAGTTCTGTTACTTCTTGTTTTGATATTGTTCACTCGGATTTGTGGACATCCCCAATTCCGAGTCTTTCTGGTTTCAAGTATTATGTTTTGTTTCTGGATCATTATTCTCAGTATGTTTGGGTTTATCCGTTAATGCATAAATCTGATGTTTTGTCTAAATTTGAGTTGTTTCGTAGTTATGTTCGTACTCAGTTTAAATGTGAAATTAAATCGTTTCAGTGTGATCATGGTGGTGAATTTGATAATACTGCCTTTCATAAACTATGTTCAACCCATGGCATCCAGTTTAGATTTTCTTGCCCTCGCACCTCTCAACAAAATGGAAAATCTGAACGCATGATTCGTACCATTAATAATCTTATTCGTACTTTATTGTTTCAAGCACACTTACCACCAAACTATTGGACTGAGGCACTTAATATGGCCATTTATTTATTGAATATTTTACCTTCCCGTGCCATTAATAATGAAATACCCTTTACCCGACTTTTTGGTGCTACACCTAATTATAGTGTTCTACGTGTCTTTGGATGCCTTTGTTACCCACACATCGATACCAATCATAAACTGGGACCCCGTGCCACACCTGCAATATTTTTGGGACACGCCGCCAATCATTTTGGCTATCGTTGTCTTGATCTCAACACCAACAAAATTATCATCTCTCGACATGTTACCTTTGATGAAACGGTTTTTCCGTTTCAGTCCCATCCTTCCAAGCCCACACCCTCATATGATTTTTTGGACGATTCTTCCAATCTCATTTCCACTATTATCAACACTACACCGATTGGTTCACCTTCCAACCCAACTCCTACTACCCCTGTCAATATACCTGCACCACCAACGCCTCCACCTACTCCAGCAAATGATCCTGTTTCTGTACCAATGCCTCCACCCTCTCCACCACATGTTCATGTTCCTGCACCTCCACCTGTTATATCTACTCATCCCATGGTCACACGTTCTCGTGTCGGGACTACTCGTCCTAATCCTAAGTATGCTGGTCATGTGTCTACTGTTTCTCCTTCCCCTAGGTCCTATAAGGATGCTTTTAATAATCCAAATTGGTGCAATGCTATGTATGATGAGTATAATGCACTTGTTAAGAATAAAACTTGGAAACGTGTACCTCGACCTGAGGGTGTCAATGTTGTTAATTGTATGTGGTTGTTTCATCATAAGTATTTGGCTGATGGCACTCTTAGTCGGTACAAGGCACGTCTTGTTGCCAATGGTAGCACGCAGATTGAAGGAGTTGATGTTGATGAGACTTTTAGTCCGGTTGTTAAACCGGGTACCATTCGGACTGTTCTTAGCTTAGCTATTTCTCGACATTAGCCTGTTCACCAGCTTGATGTCAAGAATGCGTTTTTACATGGAGATTTAGCCGAAACTGTTTATATGCATCAACCTCCCGGTTTTCGGGATCCAGAGCATCCGGATTATGTTTGTTTATTACAGCGGTCTCTTTATGGTCTTAAGCAGGCACCTCGGGCATGGTTTCAGCGGTTTGCTACATACATTACTACTGTTGGGTTTACTCCAAGTCGGTGTGATTCTTCATTATTTATTTACAGACAGGGTGATGATACTGCTTTTCTGTTACTATATGTGGATGATATTGTGCTCACTGCTTCCTCTGATAGTTTATTACAACAGATTATTGCTTCTTTGCATAAGGAGTTCTCTATGACTGATTTGGGTGCTCTTAACTACTTTTTGGGTGTGTCGGTTACGCGTGACTCTTCTGGGATGTTTTTGTCACAGCGTAAGTATGCTATGGAGATTTTGGAGCGTGCACATATGGTTGGTTGTAACCCTTCTCGGACTCCTGTTGACACTGAGTCTAAATTGGGTGATGATGGTGCTCCGGTTTAGGTTCGAGTTCTACATGTTCCTTCTCGGTTTCAGTATGCTGATATTTTTACCAAAGGATTACCGTCTGCCTTGTTTGCTGAGTTTTGTGACAGCTTGAGTGTTCGGTCTCCTCCCGCTCAAACTGCGGGGGAGTGTTAGACGATGGGTTTAGGCTGTGATTAGGCCCGTGGTATTTGGCCCATATTGTAACATTATATATAGTCTATTATGTACCGGACTTATGATTCAAAATATCGATTATCACATTCTTACAAAAGTGTTCACACGCCTTTCAGAGATTCACACTATATCCGATTGGGTTCGTTGATTCCGTTTATCCCCTACAAAGATCGAATCAATTATTGAAGATGACGAACTCTAATTATATGAAGGATTTAAAAGTATGCAATTCTTATTCATCTTTGTTAATAAAATATGAGATGCATGTACACATATGTAAATTGCATGAGTGCGTTAAAATATTAAATATATGGTAAGTTTACATGATTATAATATGGGTCTAATTGACAGTTCATGATTTAATGAATTTAAAACTCATGGTTATGTGAATGGAACTTCAGAACCGTTTTAAATTGTTCATTAGTGGTATGTTAAGAGAATTAAAATCTAATTGGAACTACTGTGTTCATGAATTAGATCTCTTAATGAAAGATGAGTGTAATAATCTCATATATGTCAATCAAGGAAATATGGTTTACTTGTCAATTTTTATTGTGTTAGCATGCATGCGGAATACAAGAAAATAATAATTTTCTGGGTTTACTTTACCGGTAACAATGAAACGATGAGTAACCATTATTTGATTGATTGAAACTATTGATATATAAGACGGTGAATCGGTCATGATGGGCATATATTGTTCTACTCTGAACTTTTCCTCATATGCATGAACTAGAAGTAAAGCCACTGAATTTGCTTCTGAATTTCATATGAATCGCAAATATGAAATTATAAAGGTAAATAAGATTTGCATAAATGCATGAAACTTATCATAATATAAAATACCGGTATCGTTCATCACTTCATTGTTTTAATTTGGCGGATGATGGATGTGATTCTTATTCCGTTTTCTTTATTTGCCAAATAACAGAAAATGTTTGATACTGAGATATGTATATTAAAAGTTTAAGGAACTTTGTAAGTATGATTCTTTTACAGTGAACCGTATGCGAATTTTTGGCAGTTTTGTTAACCCATAGAAAAACAATTTTCAGAAACATGGTTTCAAAGTGCAACTGTATATCAAAACTGTTATGGTGAATCAATTGCCTAATTGATATCGGAACCAAAACGTTATGATGTTGTTCATTTCTTTTGAAATATTTGTTGACTTGCCATGATCATAATTCTTAGTATCAAGTATTGATTATTTTATTGATTTCATGAATCACAAGGTTATGTGACTTTGAAATTGAATAATTTAGAACCATAATTCTTTTGTCAATTTGTGGTGTGTTATAAACAATTTTTAAAGTTGAGCAAAAATTTATTGTTGGAATGTGTGTTCAACAATTGGTATTTGCTCATGGTCACTTTGAATGAATTTTATGGGTATGCCCTTGACTGGTGAATTGTTAATGGAAGTATAAATGAGACTCTAAATGTCTCATAATACAAAGGACAAGGGAACTAAGTTTTGTGATTAAACTTGATAAATTGTTGCCATAGATACGATTGGTAGTAAACAATACCGTAACTTTGATGGATTCTTTTTTACTGCTTGATGGAATATCAAGGAATCAGACAATGCAATGACAAAGGAAGTGTCATTTACTATATCATAATATTTATGATATGTGTCGATGCTGTAAACTAAGTATTTAGTTAGTCGATTGAAAAACAATGGATTTTGGTTTAGAATACAACAAGATCATTTGAGTACTAGAAGGATAAATTGATGCAAGTTGGGTAATTGATCAAAAAGATTACGGGGAATTAAGTGTTGGATTTTACACTTGGTAAAAAATGTAGTATCTTGTGATCAAAGGAAAAGTTGTACAACGTATTCAACGATTGCATCATGATTCATTGTTTTCTTGTTCAAAAGAAGCATAATGGTTAAGGGACTTGTTAGTAAACATATGTTTTATGTTTAAAGTCAATGTTACCATGTTCAACACTTGTTATAGAAATTATAAATTTTTAACCACTTGACAAAGTGGTTTGCAAGGGACTTAGTGCACAAAGTCGGAATAGGGATGAAATAAAGTCCGTTTAAATTCTCTAATGGTGAGACACCCAATTCCCTTCTAATACAATGTTAGAAGCTGAATTCAATGTGGAAAGCTCACACTTAGAGATTGGAATACATGATATACTATCCCAAGGAATGTGTTTGGACCTGCAAGATAAAGAGGTTGAAGTTTATCTTCTTAATAGTTCTTTTGAAAAAGTGCAAACAGGGCATGATTAAAAGGAACTACCTATATGAGCATGAAGTTTAGCCACTTCAAGAAGCTAGGACTTGGCTTTGACATGCTTATGAAGGATAAGGACATAGGCTAGTAAAACATGTGTCAAGATAGAACTAATATGTATGTAAACTTTTGTGTACATTATCTTCGTGTATTCATAATGAATTCCCATGGTTCAATCCTTAGCGACACCCTGGTATTCGAATATTCGGAATGTGTAATGTACTAATGTGAAATTCAATCGTCACAACATTTCATTTATGCAAAAGTTTGATTGTTTGAGATTACTTGTTTTAGTTAAGCAAGGATTGCACTAAAATGGGGGAGGATTGTTGGATATTTTAGTGTAATTGGATTAACTTGTTTGACCAATTTAGTCATAATAAGACATCATTTAGATTTGGAGGTGTGGAGTGCACACCTATTTGAATTTATTATGATCTTAGGGGCGAATCCCCTAAGGGACGGGGGTCCGGGGGCAGTTCCTGGCAGGGTCCAAGTTGTTATGGTAAAAGTTCCTTAGAAAATTCAATTTTCAGAAGTTAAGGGACTAGTTTTGACAACTTTTAAACCTTTAGAAAAACTGCATAAAAGCCCTAATCCCTAGAATTGAAAGATACGGTTTTTTGATATTGGTCATGTTTTTCTCTCTGGTTCATATGAATCTCAAACACAAGCATTCAAAACGTTCTAAATCTCTGAATTGTATCTGATTGAATAATTCGGGGGAACCACCGAATTGATTCGATCTGAAAGTGTTCACACGCCTTTCAGAGATTCACACTATATCCGGTTGGGTTCGTTGATTCCGTTTATCCCCTACATCCCTAGCCCCCATCCCGTTGGGGAATTGTTTTACATTCTCATCCCCAATGGGGATCGAGGATCTATGCAGGGATTCGGAGATATTCCATCCTTAAGAAAATAAACATGAAATTTGCGATCGAAAATATAAATAATTTGACGCATATAATGTCTCAAAAAGCATATATCGTACATCTTTAGATTAATTACAATGTCATTCAACTTTAAACCATTCTAAATATTGAAACATTACAGATAGTATATTAACAATGTTCATTACATGTGTCTATCAGACAAAACGTTAATTGAATAATATGTAGTTAGTGCTTAGGGTGTGTTTGTTTAAAAAAAAAAAAAAAAAAAAAAAACGTCTTACCAGCCTCTGAATCTTACCAGTAAGAGGCGGTCAGACATGTTAGCTTGTTTGTTTTTTCATTTACAGTCAGACGCGGTAAGACATATATTGTCTGACCGAGTAAGACTTGATGAGCAAGTCTGACTACCTCTTACCACTAACCTTTCATACATTCATCTCTTAACCCTACCCCTTCACACCTTTAAAACCTTCACCCTTCAAACCCTCCAAAACCTTCACCCACCTCCAAAACCTTTAAACCCACAAAACCCATTATTGATCTTGAACATAAGACAACAACCGAACCTTACCTGATACCTTGTTATCAAGAACTTAGTCGTGGTCCTTGTGTGATACGAGATTAAAGGAGATAGAAAACCATAAGTTTCCAGTGTTTGTGGCTTGGTTTTGGGAGAAAGTAAACAAAGGATATTATGGTTTTGGAGGGTTAGGAGAAAGAAAATGAGTCTTGACTGCATATGTGATGAGTGATGCGTTGATTTAGGGTTACTACATATTAGGATAGTATTTATTTTAGGGTTGTTATTAGGGTTATTCTCATTGGGTTACTTTGAGTTAATCTTGAGCTGTTAAATTCTTGAAGTTGGGCTTGTTTTATTTGTTCATTTTGGGTTGAATTTTGGTATTATAATTTGGACTACAAATAGTGTTAAGGCTGAAATTTCGGTTCGTGTTTATTTACCTACCGAGCTATTAGTTCGCGAATTAAAGTATTAGTCGTAACTCGTTTGTTGACATAGTGTGAACCGATTCATTTTCAAAGATACTTATTTATTGTATTGTTATCGACTAATATATACTAAAAAAATGACAATTAAAACCATTCAGACAATTATAAAAAAACAAACAACATTATTTTATTCAGATTCAGACTTTATAACCCCCTCTTACCAGAAAGATGTGTTAGTCAGATTCAAACCCAAAATATCTTAATGAAACAAACACACCCTTATACTTTTGAAGATATTTGATTCTTTGAATATCAAACATGAATATAAATATATATGGCAATCCACGGTTTCATAATTTCGGGATTTCCTATCCCCGTCCCCACTCCTGTCCTCATCTCCGATCAATTCAAAAATTGCCTTGTTAAATCGGGTTTGAAAATCAGGTCTTATCATATATGAGTTTTTTTTGTCATCCTTAATTCAAATTGTTAAAATTTCAAAAGAAAAAAAGTGGTTCTTCTTTTATGCCCTTATTTTGAATCGTAGTAAAATTTAATTTATTTAAAATAAGGTTAAAAAATGGTGAAAACAATAGCAAGTGGACGACAAAATATTTTAACTGTGTCACACTCCCCGTGTTTGATAATTTATCCAATCACATTCCCTTGGCGCAGTGAAGCCGATAAAAATCAGCCGCCCAAATACTTTCACTTCACTCACGGGTCTCATTTACACACCAGTCCCACCATTCACCATTTTTGCACATTTTACCCCTCACTTTTTACTTTTCAAGTTTAACCAATTTCGTCCATTTTCGACAAGTTGACATCCATATAGTACCATACAAAACAACAAGTGAGTTGTTTCTTTCGAACCTTTTAAAGATTGGGAGATCAACATCTTAACATGCCTTTTTCGTATTTAAGGTTTGGTGATAGAATCTATGTATGTGTTATGTAAGTATTTTTCGTTGAATGTATGTTGACAAAAGATAATCCAAACAACTTAACAAGTTCATGTGAAAGTGTTGTAAAAAACGAAGTGAATTATACTCCATCTGTCTCATATTTTTATTTCTGATTGTTTCAAATTAATTGTTCAATTTCAAAAATAGATAAGAAATTTAGTTCGAGTTTATCATAATACTCTCACTTGAAGTTATTATTACAAATGTTAAAGAAGTTTTAAAGTAATTAGTTAAGGGTAAAATTGTTTTTTTTTTGCAAAATGTAAGAAAGAAAATGTTATAATTATAATGTTTTTCTTAAATTGTGTGTTTTTTTATCTGTAGAGAATTATTGAAGTGAATTATAGTATTTTTCTGTAAATAAGCAATATAATTCATGTTTTGCCCTTTGATTAAATGTCTTTATCACTTGTTTTTCTTTCTTTGATATATTCCGCTCTATCGACATTGGTTCTTAAAATGTGTGTGTTTTATCTGTAGACAATTATTGAAGTGAATTATAGTAATTTCTTGTAAATAAGTAATATAATTCATGTTTTGCCCTTTGATTAAATGTCTTTTGTCACTTGTTTTTCTTTTGTTGATATATTTTGCTCCATCGACATTGGATATAGTTGTTCTTTCTTTATTCTTCTACTTTAGTATTAGTGCTGAAGCTGGAATACGATAAATTAAATGAAAAACGACGCAAACTATGTGAACCTCAAGATTTTACACATTTTAGATTACCTATATTTTATTCCTCTAACCATCTAAAACTTATCGAGTCATCTTTTTATCCACATAAAGAATGGAAGGATGTGGTTTTGTTATACTAAAGGCATTATATCAACATTCATTTCTATCAATTTCTCTGTCCCACGTTGATCGTGTCCTTTTCCTTTTTTCGTTCAAGTGTATATGGTATGCTTGCGTGAGTTGATGAACCATGACTCAAAAGAGATTTTCAATAAATAAATAAACTTATGTTCTTGTAGGCTTTCTAGAATATCAACTATTGAGACACGATGCACCAAAATGATTATGTGCAGAAAGTAAATAAGTAAAGAAAGCACTAACCAAAATAATCAGGAAAAAAAGGTTGGCAGCTGCAAATGGCGAGTCACAATAAAAATCAATCATCATACATACATGTATTCATTGACAACTTTGGCCTTTGGGTCAAAGATACGAATAAAGACTAATCTTGAAAAGAGGAAAAAAGCTTTTGTAATTGGATTGGTTTATTAAATCGAATTATATTACCCTTCCTTATAAACAAATCGCTAATCTTGTGACAATGCTAAACTTAGGATTATAATACTCAGTATTAACACATGCTATAAAAATGATTTCGAGTAACTTTGATACACTAGTACACTGTATAGTCAAAAACCTTCTTTTTGTAGACGAAACTTTTTGTTTAAGACGAACCAACGTCATGATTATACATATTAGACGTGAAACGAAACTATTATGATACGTATTAAACGTGAAACATCATTACAAAAGTAATGGTTAGTTAAAAACGAATAAAAGTGAAGTAATCATTAGCTTAAGACAAACCTGACGTCATAATTATACGTATAAACGATACTATGGTTGGTTTAAGACGAACCTAACGCTATGATTATAACTATTAATCGTGAAACGAGACAATTATTATACGTATTAATCGCAGAACATCACTAAATAAGTAATAAAAGAAGTACAAAATGAAGATGTAGTTTATTCAATAGCCAAGGTACCATTCTTGTAACTCTCTTCAAGAAATATTTCACGGGCTTATGTTAGGTCAGTTTCTTCGAAAAATCACCCTCCAACTTGATTCCCTCCATCTCTCACACACATTAAAAACACACACACGCATAAATATTGTCTATATATACAACTTGATTCCTCCATCACGGGTTACTAAAAAACAATATGCGTTTCAAACCTCAATCCCTATAAAAATAACCCCATAAACTCACAATTATCCAAAACTAAAAAAAATGGCACTCAAAAACAGAGTATCCTCTGTTTCCCCTGTTTCCTCTGTTTTTGCTATTGTTGCCATTTTTTTACTATGTGCAACTAACGTTTTAGCCCAAAATAACCCGGTTTTCGCCTGTGATATCGATAAGAATCCAGGTTTAAAAAACTTTACGTTTTGTGATGCATCATTGGATGTAAAAACTAGAGTTGATGATTTGGTTAAAAGGTTGACATTGCAAGAAAAGATTGTGAACCTGGTTGATAATGCGGGTAGTGTTGATCGGTTTGGGATACCGAAATACGAGTGGTGGTCCGAGGCTTTGCATGGTGTTTCTTATGTGGGTCCAGGGACCAAGTTTTCGAGCGTCGTCCCTGGAGCCACTAGTTTTCCGCAAGTTATTACAACTGCGGCTTCATTTAATGAGACTTTGTTCAAACTTATTGGAAAGGTACGTGCATTATGGTTTAAAACTAGTTCACATGATATGGAGTTAGTGTTGATGTGTACTTTAACGTAATATTAGTGCAACAAATTGATAAAGTTAAATGATAGAAATTTTCTTACCAAAGTTGATCGATCGTACAAGTTGTCTACCTTCATTTTGTTTTCTTTCTAACATATGTGATCTCTTTTGGTAAATGCAATGTGGTTCAATATGCTTTAGTTTTCGTGTTAAAAAGGTCATTTAAATGTGTTAGTGACGAAATTTTACATCACTAGTTATCAATGACGGAACCGCGGGGGGGGGGGGGGGGGGGGGGTTCGTCTCACAGTGTCACGGAGCACGATAAAATTTTGATTGTAGTGCTAATTTTTGTAAAAGAATTTAATATATGTCTAAATGCACCCGGTCCAAAGACAATGTGTTTAATAGTATATGCTTAGTTGATCCATTAGTAGGTGTAAAACAAAGTCGCTTTTATTGAAATCGTATTTTTTTAGTATATATATATATATATATATATATATATATATATATATTCTCTTGTTCTAATATTTAGAAAACTTTATGCATCCGGTCACTTTTATTCTTGATTCTGCCGTTGCTAGTTAAGATCTACTTAACACAAACACTGCAATATTATCACCCACATTGCATGAAATTAGTAGAAAAAATATGATAGACAACAAATGAAAGTAAAAAACCTATAGTCAACCGACGATGCATGTTTTAAAAAACACGATTGATACAGATAAGATGTTGATTGGATATATTTAATTTGTATGGACAAATAGTCCAACTTTTGAGTCATTTGAACTACCCTTGAGTCATCTTGAAGTATTGTGTTTTTTTATTTAGATTTTGAAGAATATGAATATGGTACACCAACACCAACATTATTATTATTAAAAATCTATGATTATAGCATGGGGTTGGTGCATTGTAATTAGCAAAAAAGAACAAAATGCTTTTGATGTAAATTTTTGTCCAATCACATGCAAGTTTGCATTAAACTAATAATTATATACTTTGATAGCAAGGGACCATTGTTGTGTAGCTACTTTATTAAGTAAGCCAGTGTGGAGCCAGTCAGCTGCCCAATTCCTTTTTATTTTTTTTAGTAATATATTATTTTATTTTATTTTTATCCTTTTTGTTTCATTTTGAGGCTTTATTATGGGAATGCTTTTGTTTTATTTAGCAAATAAATAATATTATTTGCAAAAGGGTTATCTTTATATAATGGGAATCTGTCTTTTTTCCAAGTGAATCACAATAGGATAAGTTTATACGGCAGTCCAGCCTGCCTGCCAAATAGACTACTTAAAACTTGTTTGAAATTAGATTCATACAACATTTAATGAAATTTATTAGGCGATTTTACAACCAAATTAGCTTCTAGAGAAACATGAGTTGAATTATGTGACAGCAAGGTGTTGTTAGTTTGTTAAAAGGGTTGTGAGTCTAAATCTGATTCGCATATTTAAATCTGAATATGCAGT
This sequence comes from Artemisia argyi, assembly GCA_030686995.1. Taxonomy (NCBI): domain Eukaryota; kingdom Viridiplantae; phylum Streptophyta; class Magnoliopsida; order Asterales; family Asteraceae; genus Artemisia; species Artemisia argyi. Next base: position 121,706,824 of record CM060705.1, on the reverse strand, counting down.
TGAAAGTTTTGAATCTGATTCTAATTTAATGTGAATAACTGGTTGAGAAATCTGAACCTGACTGATATAAAAGTGTTTGTTTTATGTAAAAATATCTGAATGTGTTAGATTTAATGTTTGCAATTAAAATATAAAACAATTTTCAGGGGTGAAAATTGACACCAACACAATAATAAACGGGTTATGGTTGTCATTAAATGGGTGGTCGACATGGTTAACAAGTTTAATAGCTTGTAGTGTTTGGGTTGACAATGAGATTCTCAACCCATCAAAACATGTTTGGGTTTTGATTTAACATTTCAACTCGAATTGTCACCCTAGTTATTATTATCTTGTACATTCTTTATATAACAAAAAATGTGCGATGATTCTCGTTACACATACATTCTATAGGAAAGCGAACAAAATAGTAAACAAAATGGAAAAAAAAAAGCATTGTCCGACACTTAAAATGGGACGGATGGAGTATTTATCTTTTTCAAAAGAAATGGACAGTTGCTATTTGCCTATTTCTAAAGTTTTGGACTTCCATCAAAAGAATTTAGCATTGTGTAATGAAACTTTATGTGGTTATAGGAAGCCAAAATTTTAAAGAAACCTAACATTAGAAGTTTCTAATTTTTATACATAGCACAACTCAGAAATAGCCTAGCCTACCACTACTTCATTTATGATCTATTGCATTATTCAATTCACGCATGGAAGGTACAGCTAACAATAACAGCAACTTATAATTTCAACTAAATTTAATTAACTTTTGATAGGTTGTTTCGACCGAAGCTAGAGCAATGTACAATGTTGGTTTGGCAGGACTAACGTTTTGGTCACCAAATATAAACATTTTTCGAGATCCTAGATGGGGTAGGGGTCAAGAAACCCCGGGTGAGGACCCCACCCTAACGAGTAAATATGCAGTGGCTTATGTTCAAGGTTTACAAGAGACTGATGATGGTGATAAAGATCGGCTCAAAGTTGGAGCTTGTTGTAAGCATTACACGGCTTATGATGTTGATAACTGGAAAGGCATTGACCGATACCATTTTAACGCTGTGGTACATACATTCCTACCAAAACTAGACATCAAACTTAAACTATGGACAAATGTCATGCGTTTTAGTTAACTTCTGTTTAAACATAATACTTTGAAAATCAATGTCTAAGGACTTATGTTTAAGTCTCTAACTGAATATCTGATAAATAACTTATCACATGACCCTAAATTTTGAAGGTGTTTTTTTTTTTTTTTTTTAAAGCACGCTTGTTAAAAAAGAAATTGACTGAAAATACTTGCAGTTATGAGCAATTTGCCTTTGATACGTACCACTAGCTAGCATAAGATACACAATCTGACTAGGAACATTTATAATTTTGCTGTTTATAAAGGTTACAAAACAAGATCTGGATGATACATATCAACCACCATTCAAGAGCTGTGTTTTGGACGGCAACGTTGCAAGTGTTATGTGTTCTTACAATCAAGTAAATGGCAAACCAACTTGTGGCGATGCGGATCTTCTAACTGGAGTTATTCGGGGTGAATGGAAACTAAACGGGTAAACACCAATAATAATTTAGCTCGCATTCAATACTTTTAACACATAATTGTCTAGTCCTCTTTACTTATATAATAGTGTTGGTTTTTGCAGATACATAAGTTCTGATTGTGATTCGCTAGATGTGATGTTGAATTCCCAGCATTGGGAAAAAACCCCTGAGGCCGTTGCAGCTGATGCATTAATAGCAGGTAACTTGAATTGTTAAATTGTACTTGTACATTATGTAGAGGGGGCAAATGTGTGTTGAGTAAGGTGCAGTTTGAAATGGACATGTATTAGTGTGGGTTAAAAAAGTCACGCAGACTCGGGTTGACCCGCAAACACTTGTCCATTTGTTCTTTTATTTATATATTTATTTTTAATTATTTTATGATATTTAATGTGTTACTTATCATTACGATTTATACAATCTAGGAGATTGTATGCACCAAAGATATATTTTATGACTTTCAACCCATTTGACCCGTTTCTCTTTTCTTGTTTTTGAAAATTGACTTAGTTGACCCATTTGACTTTGGCCTTTAGCTTTATGTAAAGGTTGTCATACTAAGCGTTTGAGAAATTTGCAGGGTTGGATCTCAACTGCGGGAATTTCTTAAGCCAACACACAGAAGCTGCCATTAAGGCTGGACTAGTGAAAGAATCTGAGGTTGACAGGGCTGTTTATAACAATTTTGCAACACTTATGAGACTCGGGTTCTTTGATGGAAACCCAAGCAACCATATATATGGAAAATTAGGCCCAAAAGACGTGTGCACTCCAGAAAACCAGGAGCTAGCACGAGAAGCAGCCAGACAAGGAATTGTGCTGCTCAAGAATACTATTGGATCCTTGCCACTTTCGGAAACAGCCATCAAGTCACTAGCTGTTATCGGGCCTAACGCAAATGTAACTAAAACCATGATCGGAAACTATGAAGGTAGATTCAAGATTACACTACTCGTTTGCCTGTGGTATGCGTTTTTTGCTAGAAATTTAAGATGTTTTTAAACGTAAATACAGGTACTCCGTGCAAATATACAACTCCTCTTCAAGGACTAACAGCCTATGCGTCAACAGTATACCAAGCTGGGTGTGCAAATGTAGGGTGTGGTACTGCACAAGTGGACGATGCTAAGAAAGTAGCGGCTGCAGCGGATGCTGTAGTTCTAGTAATGGGTACTGATCAATCTATAGAGACTGAGAGTCGAGATAGGATCGATATTACTCTTCCTGGCCAACAAAACCTATTGATTACGGAGGTTGCAAAGGCTGCCAAAGGCCCAGTGATTCTTGTTATAATGTCGGGAGGTGGAATGGATATCCAGTTTGCTAAAGATAACCCAAAAATCACCAGCATTTTATGGGTCGGGTTCCCTGGTGAAGCTGGTGGCGCTGCACTAGGAGATATCGTTTTCGGGCATTTTAATCCAAGTAAGCCTTTTTACACATTGTACATAGTACAATATATGAGCCATGTTTACTTCTTATTTATAATTGTATCGATATCCTAATAATACACGTTTTTGTAACATGTTCAGGTGGAAGACTACCCATGTCATGGTACCCACAATCATACACCGAGAAGGTGAACATGACTAACATGAACATGAGACCAGACCCATCCACAGGCTACCCAGGCCGAACCTACCGCTTCTACAAAGGAGACACAGTATACACATTTGGTGACGGAATAAGCTTTTCAGAGTTCACTCACCACCTAGTTGAAGCACCTAAGCTTGTATACGTCCCACTAGAGGAAGGACACGTTTGCCACTCATCTGCGTGCAAATCACTTGACGCAGTTGAAGAAACGTGCAAAAACTTAGCATTTGACGTCCACTTAAGGGTAACAAATAGTGGCAAAATGGGTGGAAGCCACACGGTATTCTTATTTTCCTCACCTCCATCGGTCCATGGTGCACCTCAAAAGCATTTGCTCGGTTTCCAAAAGGTGAACTTGGCACCAAGGCAAAAAGGTGTGGTTAAGTTTAGCGTTGATGTCTGCAAAGATTTGAGTTTAGTTGATGAAGTTGGTAACAAGAAAGTTGCATTGGGGCAACATATTCTTCATGTGGGTAACTTGAAACACTCCTTAAATGTAAGAATCTGATTTGTGAGTGTTTTCGTGATTTCCCACATAGAAAATTTTTCTTAATTTTTTGGTGGGTTTGTAGTGTGGGTGGTGGTTAAGATTTATGAAGATTGAAGATAATGAAAGTCATCGCAAGATGCAATTTTTATCTAATAAAATCATTGGCAATTGTGGAGATAAATGTTGGGCGAAACGTTAGAAGAAAATAATCACACGAACACATAAAACTTTTAGTTCATTAGATCGAGGTGATCAGCGTTGCCTAGTTCATAGGCAGAATGGAGATATCTTATCACGCATCATGGAACCTTAACTATAATATTTATAAATTATAACCGTAAACTCTGGTCATACCATATACAAACAATAGAATCTCAAACTATATAAGGTACATACTTGATACTACTGCATCCAAAGTGTGTATCATGTACGGTTTCAAGCCAAACGGCTCGTAGTCTACACTTTTTTTTTTTTTTTTTTTTTTGAAATTCCACCATTCTTCTATAATCCTGATTGTGGTTAAAATCCATTCGGGTCGCTAACAATTCACAGGTTCTCATTTCCTTCTATGTATTTCAGTATTTGCTACCAAAATTTTGTAATATGCAGGTATGGGCAAAGACACAAGTCATGAAAACAATGAGCATTAAAAATGTGAAAATTAAAATGGTCATTTTTTCTTTGAATCATATTAAAAACACCAGTCATGCCAAAAAAAAAATGTAAACATATCTTTAAATGGTTATATTATTCATAAGAATCCGTATACATAATACATGGACTTGGTTAAGCTATGCATAATCTATAAACGTTTAATAGTTTAAACAATTAATGAAAGTTAAAAAAATTACCTAGATTGTCCAGCAGATAAGCAGATTACAATCAAAACCCGAAAAGATGTCCATTTTTCAGATAAGGATTGTCCATGACATCTTAAGAGTAGTTCCAACAACCCGTTCAATTTTTATTTGCATTTAGAATTTTTATTGATACGAGTCATGTGACAAAAGTTGATTCATATACTATTTTTCTGAAGTTGTATTTGCTTAGAGTGGTTCAGTAAATAAATAACAATAATGACTACTTATTACTCGAATAAAAGTTTTACACATTATTGTCGAAGACTTTATTTTAATTGGTTGTTTTTCTAAATATTGCTATGTTTTTCTAGATATTGCGGAGCTTTAGCCCTTGTCTTCCTCTCCTGGCCATGTGCTTATTTCTCGAGAGAGGCTCTCGTTAGCATTCGATAATTTGGCAGAGGAGTTTGTGAAGATTCAGGATAATCGGGTGGGTGCCCTTGCTCATAGAATGGTTACTTTGGAGAGCCACTTAGAGAGGTTGTTTCTGCATGTTCACGAGGCGTTTCGCCCTCGTCTTCTTTCTGTCGTGGCTGACCGTCGTTGGTTGTTGACTCACTGATGTGTTTTTATTAGGTCTATAAAATTTTGCCAAGTTTTAAATTTATATTTTGCCGAACTAACCTATAGACTCTAAACACTAACGAGCACTGTACCCGATCAATGTAGATAGTTTCTAGGTAAGTAAGGGTCGTACATTAGGAGCGAAGCTAAAGTGATCTAAAGGTATTCTAATTACTAAACTAACTATTATAACCTAGAAAGCAAGTAAATATTTTTGGGGGTTTTAGCCTGAGAGACCAGCACGATTTTGTGCGTTTTTTTTAATTAAACTAATGTCAAGGAAATAAATATTAAACTAAATACAAGCTAAGTAAAGATACATGGAGATCGATAGGAAGAATCCTAGCCGAACTTTTGTATATCTATATATAGTTTTGGATTTTTCATTCATTAGTGTGAAACTTTTATGCAATAAACCTTAGTCGAATTTTACAGCCATTGTAAGGGTTTCATACCCTTCTTTCATCCATATTCAATTAAATATAAGTTAATCTTTTAATCATTCAATATGTCTATGTGTTATTTGATTATCTTTTAAGCTTGTCTTTCTTTTATCATGCTAGCTTAGGTTTTTTAGTGTTTGCTTAGATCTAATGAAACCTAGCTATTAGTTATTGATTGTTGGTTTGTTTGATTGTATTGGGTGATTGATTTTGCATTAGGCTCGAGATAGAAGCTTATAGAGTTGGGGAAGGACGTACACGCCCCCACGACTGGTATTAAGGAAAACAACCCTTCATCCAAACAATTATAACAAACCAATTATTTAATAAGAGATAGCTAGGGAGTAGTGAAATCTAAGTAAACACATTTCCTCATTATAAGAAGTTCACCACATTTTTTTTTTTTTTTTTTTTGTTATTTAATTTTATTTGCATTAGTAGTTATTTTGGGTTAGTTGACTAGCAACTAATTCCGCCCATTCTTCTAATACCCGAGGTATTTTACTTGCTTTCATAAAAATATAAAAATACAATAAGAATTATCCCTCACCTTTAGACCTAGTTTACGTAAGTTTTCAATCTTTAACGACACTATTCCCCTAGAGAACGATCAATCCCCCGGTATTTGCCACTCACTATACTACATCGGTCAGGTACACTGCTTGGTGGGGATTGCAAGCTTCTCAAAATCTCTTGAGAAGTAAAACTTTTTGCAAGGTTGCAAAATCACGCATCAAATAACTTTACTTATATGAAGAATTCAACAAAATTGTACGAAGCAAGTGTAGCCTTCGTACATAATTCGTATCCTGCACATAAACTCAACAAAAGAAACCAACAATATATAATATGACAAAAGATTAGATATATTATTATTATTTAAGCAAATTATTTGCGTATACTACTTAGATTGTTTTTGTTTGTTTCCATAATCACAAATTGTTTTGTTTTTAATGCCAATAGAGGCATGCATACAGACCATTAAATAAAATTGTTTTAAATTGTTTTAAACAAATAACCAGATCCCTGGTTTTCCATCCAAACGTGCGTCTTTCCTGCTGCTGCTATTGTTTTTCCTGTTGTTGATGTTCTTCTGTGGTGGTGGGATGATCCTGTTGAGCTTCTGGGAGATCCCTAAGCTTCCCTGTTTTTGTGTCTCTGATAGGTGTAAAGCTTCTCATGTCAACTACTCCTAGTCTCACATGTCTTCCAAACAATGCCATCTCCCTGCATTCATCAGCCCCATGTTCCTTCCTATCCTGCTTACCAGATGTCCACAACAAATTCTTGTTCCTCCAGCTGCCACAACTCATTTCCTTAAATGTTGTGCTATCAACCAGGCTAAATTGAGATGGGACAATGGGTGGTTCTTGTAAAAAACATGGAGAATCCAAAGATCCTCATCTAGTACATATTGCTCAAAATGGGCTCTCTGAAAAATAGACTTCACCAAAATCTTGTGAATAACCTGCCACATGGGATTCCTGATCTTTCAGACCCTTTTCTTGCCATAGATCCTTACATCTTCTCTACTTATTTCCTTCCAATATTTATTTGCATCAAAATTCCCCATTTCTCTCTCTCCTCTCATGACCAAACTTTTAAAATTATCATTACAGACTTCCTGTTCTGAGTAGATACCTAACAAACTTCCAAACTAGTCCACAATAACTGACATTTCCTTACCTCCTAAGCTAAAGCTCATAAACTTATTTGTCAATACCCCCTCATCTGTTATTTCTTCCTTCACTTTTAAAGTACTAAAGAATTCAAGGCACCATTCCCTGTAGATAGGTTCCTTAATTTCCACAGCTCTTCTCCACATTTGTGAGTTCACAACCACATTACTGAATTCCAATCTGACCAAAAGCATGTCATTCAAAATTTATTTACATCCCAAGTTTTTAATGATTCTCCAATCTATAATCCTTGGCACATCAATTTCTCTCTCTCTCCTAACTTTATCAGCCTCATGTTATATTCTTTCTTTTTCTCCTCATACTCCAGTCCAACTGAGATTTGGATGATCCTCAGGCTTCCTTGCATGTTTTGTTTCTTCTAAAGCCCCACTTGTTCTTTTTGCTATAACTTGTATCATAATTAATCCATAGAAACATGCTCATTAGATGTTTGTGCAACAAAATATGGGTAAAACAATCTCTATCATCACTTTGCAAACACTCTTTTTAAATTTCAGGAAAAAAGTGTGGCGTACTTGACTACAAGTGCATCGTACTTCCTGGGTTGAAGATTAAGTACGGCGGTTCAGATCTGAAAATCGGCTCACAACTAGTCCTGGGCGCAATTTTTTTTAGTTTTAAGGCAACATTCCAACAAAACTATCCATATACTCATTCTATTATCTCTCTCACCTCGTATTATTCAGCATAGTTTATCTTAAGCAGTCCTAAACTCATTCTTTCCTATCAGCATTCATAACCATGTGAATAGTTGCTCATTTTCAAAATTCTAGATTGTAATCTTTTCTTCAATCTTTCCTTAATCTTTTCTCAATCTTATCAGGCATTCTTAATTTCCCTTTTTCGACAAAATAGTGATTAAGGCCAAACCCTAACCCTAAAAATGAAATTATGCTTAAGAAATTCTAAACATAAAATATAATAATCTTTCCAAGCTAATAATCTAAAGAACTTAATAAAAACTAACAATGTTAAAAATAAGGCATTATACGAAATATTTAATCCTAAAACAATCGAGAAAATCAAAATTCAAGAAATAACAAATCAAATGTGAATAAACATACCGAAGACATGATAATGTGGATCGATTTTTTTTATCTTCAAAGATTTTAAGGTTTTTGAGCGTGTGAGATGCGGCGGTCTCACTCTTGTGTTTTTAAGTTTGTGGATTATGAAAGATTTTTCAGGTATATATATAGTCCCGCTCAGAAGTGCGGCATACTTGATCATAAGTACGGCGTACTTACTGAGTTTTTATCATCAGTTATCAATTTGAACTAGAATTTAAATGTCAAAAATGATCAATCCTTATATAATCAAACTTCTTAAGATTCATTCATTCATTCTTACATCAAAACAATCCTTAACTTTCCAGGATTACAAGGTTTTGATACTTTTTATTCAAATCATGAAAATAACATAGAAAGAAAAATAAAAAGAAATAAAACACACATAGGAGCATATATTGCCACTCCTATCCACCATTTAGCGTTTTTCAGATTTGGAAATAACCAGGTGACATGATGTCACTCAATTTGTAAAGCCCCGAAACTTTCCTTTCGGTTTTCTTTGTCTCATAACCTCTTTCAAATGCATTTCCAAATGGGTGCACAATTTTCACATTAACGTGCCACTTCCTATCTCCCTTGATTTTTGTGTTTCCTCCAAAATAGTTAGGTATCCAATCAGTATGAGTCAACGATACGGGTAATGCACCAAGAAATCCTACCAACTTTTTCCATACACAAATGTCACGAAAATGATTTAGGTAGTCTTGCTCACCAAGAGCATGATCTAAAGCATCTTCACAATCTAGATAGCTAGGATATTCTGGTCCATAAAATGGTTTCCCATTCTCATCCCTTTTTGGGCAATACTCATCATCATCATCATCATCGCTCTTGCTTTCCTTTTTTTTTTCTTCTTTTCTTTTCTTTTTCTTTTCTTTTTTTTTTTCATAGGCACTATCTTGTAATGTCCACAAAACACACTTATTCTACTATGCTTCATATCCATAATAGCTCCAAGAGTATACATGAAACTTCTCCCAACAACTAATGGCACATCTTTGTCAATTGGTAAATAAAAAAGTATAATATTGGCAAGCATAGTGCTAGTACCAATTTGGCATAGAATGTTAGGCAAACATCCCATTGTTTCAGCATCAGTATGGTCCAATAACTTAACCTTATCAATCTTAGGTTTTGCCTTTCCTCTTTCCAAAAGTTCATAAATACGGAATGGCATCATGTTTATGTTAGATCCAGTGGAGCATTGAGAGTAAGTTTCCCTTCCAAACGAATAGGTAAAATGAAACATCCAGGATCTTCTCCTTCCTTCAAAATCTTATGCTCTTTAACCACTTCCTTAGCCAATTCATGTTCCTCATCATTATTCACTTCACCATCGAGCTTAAGCCTATCTATAAGCACACTATCAAGCAACATCTTGTGTTTGTTCAAATTCTTCAAGGTTTCAATAACCGACCTTTTTTCATTAAGTAGTATTACTCTCTCTAACACATCTTTTTTAAATTCTTCCCTAGTCAACTCTTCTTGTAAGTCTTTTGGGGTTTGTTTTTGTTTCTAGTTTCTTTTCCCATGTTACACATATAGTTTGAGAAATCAACGGGGTTTGGGGTGATTGGTAGAAGATCTTCAACCGAGAAACTAGCTAGCTAAGCATCTAGCTCTTCATCCTCCAAGTCAAACACTTGTGGTTCGGGCCAAAGGGTTATTATTCCTAGTTTTAAGTTCACAATAGCCTTAGCAAGCCTAAGAAATTGCCTACCAAGAATGACAGTAGGTTCAACATCATCTTCCTCTGGATTCACATAGAACTCCACCACATATATCTCTCCTACCAAGTTCATTAGTAACTTTTTATCAAGCTTTTTGTCACCATTTTCCAACTTAGTGTACTTCCAATTTTTCTCAATAACCTATCCTTGAGAAACCAAGTTCTTATCAAGGTCAAAATCAGTTACCCTATCATCAGCATTCACACCTTCCACATAACAAGGTGTCATGAATCTATCCCAAGTACCATCTTTTTTCTCCATCCTAAAGAAAGTGTAAGCTTTCACCTCCTCTTTCTTTCCATTATCAGCTGTATCCCAAGTATCTGATCCATCCCAGTTTCTTTCACTTTCCACTAGGTCCTTCTCAGATAAAGCATTTCCCTTATCGAGATACATTCATCCAATACTTGATTTTGGGTCCATTTCTAATGTATGATAACATAACATCAAATGAAACATTAGTATGTTAGTACAAATAAAACTAAATGATATTTTGCACTCCAATAACATTAACAAACATTCAGAAATCAAAAGACGGATCGGTTTAATCATAACAAAGAAGATATAAGTCTTATGTGAAGAAATTGACATAAAAGTTCGGCGCACTTGAGAACAAGTACGTCGTACTTTCTCTGTAAACTTACAAGTTTTTAGAATTTTTCCAGGAAATACCGGCATACTTGAGAACAAGTACGACGTACTTCCCCTGTTTCCAGTTTAATGTTTAGTTTTCCATTTTCTTTAAAACATCTAAAAATCACATTCAAGCAAATAATCCACACAAGAATTAAGCATAAACATTTAAAAGCAAATAAATATCTAATTAACCAAATAAGCAAAAAAATTTGTATTTTCGATGAATCATAATATATAAATAAATGCATCAATCCAAACAGCAATAACACATAAAAAGCAATTCTCATGTTCTCAGCATTGAATTTAAGCATTAAAAGGTTTTTGTGTTTGTTTGTTTTTATCTCAGAAAGCATTTTGTAATTTTTCCAGAAAGTACGGCGGTTTTGGTTGCGAAACCGGCATAGTTTCAATTTTTCTAGAGAATACGGCGCACAACAACTCAAGTGTTGCGTACACTTAGTCTCAGAAAGCAAATTTTTATTCAGTTTGCCAGAAAACTGTATGGCTATGATTATAAAAAGGTTTCAAAACACTTATCCAACTTATTTTTATCAATTTCAATCCCCGACAACGGCGCCGAAAACTTTGATGTGTTAATAAAGCTTTAAATTTATAATACTAATTTTATTTGTTTATTTTGACTAACACATGAGTAAAGTATAACCATAATTGTAATCTAGCAAAACAGGTAAGACCAGGTCGTTCCAAGGGATTGGTGAAAAGCAAAGTTAACAAGTGTCTAAAAAAGCAATAATCCAAAGACTAGATTGGCGATAATCCGCCACGTTGCGGGCTCGCCTGTTTATTTTGCGACGTTTTGGGCCTGTTTTTCTTGTCGATATGATTATCAGCAGCCACACCTCCTATAGCTATAGCTCCAACAATCCTTGCCCTTAGAACAATGCCTACGAAACACTGCCTGCAAAAGCACTTGACATCAAAAAACAAAAAATTGTAATACTTGTATGTGGTGTAACTCTAGCATATGTAGGTTTATATAAGTTATTCACGATTCATGAAACATAGCGGCACTCAAATAACATCTAACACACACATTTCAACAAATGAAGAAAATTAGCTCTGTAAGGTTTATAAGATCCAAGAGTCAAAATACACAGACTTTAATAATATTTTGTCAGACACTTTTCAACCTAAAAAGTCATGTTTTGAAAGCACCTAAATTTTGAAATGGAAACTTGAAGCTGCAAGTATCGTAAAAAACCTGTATCATTAAAGAGCAGCCCATTTTCAAAAGAATCAAGAATGTATTCAACTATGCATCATGAGGTCACACCTTGTGTGTGCGGTAAAATATGGTGAAACACCAAACACCTGCTTAAACTTAGTTGTAGCAAGCAGCCTTTTCAAAATAGGTGCCATGATTTGAGCAGTTGGACTTTTGTACCTGCACAAAACAAACCAAGTCTTAAACTTTATCATCCAAAGAAAATCCCTTTTAGATTCAAGTAAGACTCGCAAAAGAGCCAGTTTTCTGGATACTTAAAACTCTTAAAAATGTAAGCGTACAAAATTATCATCATCGCCTTAATCATATGTACATTATCCAGTATATATTGATGTATGCAACAAAACAGTTTATGCTTGTTGGTCAAATCTGCAAAACTGTATCAGATCAAAGCCGGAAGATATCTATTATAGATGATGCCAAATATGATCGCAACCTATAAATAGGTTGTATCACAGTTTATAAGCTATGGTTTTCATTATAATTGCACTTCGCACAGTACCATCCTTCCACCTTCTGTTGCAGGACAACATAGTTAAAGGATGGCGATTTATATTTAACATATGATACATCTAATTTTTTACCTGCTGCATATTTAACTTTGGGAAGGCTAAGGCCTTAACTGTTGTGGTTTCATCTTATGCACACCCTCTTTTTTCATCTTCATCTTGATCACACATGGTATTTAGCGCGGGCAATCCACTACTGATAATGCATTTCTTAGTTAAATTACATGCTGACATTTTTTTGTTCTTAATTTCCATAACAACTACTTATTACAGAAAATTAGAAAATCTATATTCTGAAACTAAATAGATAACTTTTTTTAAGTAAGACACTTTGGCCCGATGTCACCCCAAACTGACCCATTATTCATATAAATGGGTCGCTATTGGCACCTAAGGCCAACTCTATCTATGTTGCAAAAACTAAACCGAGAATGAAACAATTGAAGTGGAGAAGTACCTGAGTATCAAATCAGGCAGTACACATCAAAGATTTTACATTGTCGGTTGTCATTTTGACATTTTGACCGGCTCAGATCTCACTAATGTTGCTTGGAAGGTCAATGGTGCATCGTTCACAGCCACCCAGCTGCCTTGTACTTCTGCAAACATGAAAGAATTTTGATACGTTAGAAATATAGGTGGTATACAGTTCGCGTTGTGTGCAGGCCTAAACAGGTTTAAACTTTTTTAATGGAATTTGAACTGAAAATGATGCATTCCCATGGAAAAGATTGAAAAGCTTAGGATCTATTACTTTGCCATCGTTCTTGGTACCTAATCTCCGGTTAGGCTAACAACTACTAATATGAGAACGTGTACCTGATAAGGGCACCGAGAGGGAGCATAGGCAATAACACTTCCCCAAAAACTTCTTGAAAAGTCACTTCAAAACCTGAGAGACATCAAGAAATTAGTTCTATATAAGAACAAAATCGTATTTTAAGTAGTAAGCTTTATATGCTAGGATAATCAGTGAATTCATCATGAGCGCATCAAATATTTTTAACATATCATTTAGTGAAAAAACAAATTATAAACTAACCTTTAAGCGTTGTTGGTCCGGATACGGTATATCATAAATTCTTTAAAGACTCGCATGCTCTCTATTTCCCCTTCCAGTAAGCCGCGTGAACTGTTTATGGTTCTTACATTGGCATCTAATAAGTACCACTTATATTCCAATAGCTCCATTTTTGTGACATATAGTGAACTTTGAAACTACTATTTTGTTCAGCCCCAAACACCCCTTAAATCCACCCAAATACGCAGAAAAATTGTTGTTTGCAGCATACAAAAACATCTAATCTTATGCGGTTGACCCAAAGCCATCACGATGTGGAATGCATACTACCCAATCTGCTCATTTTCCCACCTCTACACATCCTATATGGGAGGTTACATTGTTACAATATAGTAACTTCCAACATAAAAATATGTTGTACCTGAAACTCCTGTACTTGCTTTTGTTGTTCAGCTTGCAAACGGCCAACAGTGGTCAAGAACTCTCCCACAGTAGATTCAATGCATTCATTTAGTGCTTCTGCAAAAGCCTTTCCCAAGAAAAACGCATCCAAAACTTCTTTACTTTCATTTTCTCCTGTAAGTTACAACTCTTGTGTTTTAAAGAGGTAAATTACATTTAAGTTTGCACTAATCATTTTCCAAAATGCACATCCAACAGCTCCCTTAGACAGTTTACAGCAAAGTTACATATATGAAACCCTAGCAGTTGATAACCGAATTCTTGCTTAAGGATCTAAAATCAGCCATAACTTAGGGTATAAAAAAGGTGTAGAGTATTATGTGTCTCTTTGCCTTTAAAAACTAAGAACGCAGATAATCATTAAGTTTTAACAATTACTATTACCATTATTTATATTTGTGCTCAAACCGATTATATGTTTTTTTGATTATTGTACCTCTGAAGTCCTAGCATAATTAAAATTACCAAATACTCGTACAACTAACTATTTGAGTATTACGTATTCATATCACATCATCAAATCCCAAACCTATCTCCAGCATTTAGCTTTGTTACCATTCATCATCTAATTCTTTTATCTCATAAATCATAAGCATTATCAATATGCGATCCGAAACATCCCCTAAGGGTAATTGCAACTAATCTGATTCTCGCCACAGAATTATTTTACACATTAGTACCTAACAATCAGAAATTTTCCAAGCACTACAAAGATTTGAAACATCATAAAACACATTCAAAAACTGTATCCGTCAGCGCGTTTTGTTGCATTATCTAATTCGAATTATCTCATACCAAATAACTACCATAAAAAAATAATCACTCTCAAACACCCTCTAACAAATAGCCTAAAAATCACATTTTAGGGGGTGTTTTTTTAATTTACCTTGGGTCAGAGAACGTGTACGTGTACTATCTTCATGTAAACTGCAGGTAATATTTCGTAGATCCGTAGTAACACCTATTCCAACAGTAAGTTATAAATAATTACTATAACTTAAATCGTGTAACAATTCGCAATTTCAGGTTAATTACCATTCCCGGAAAATTTCACTATTCACTTTTACTATTCATTTTTCCCGAAAGTTGATTTTTATTTGATATTCTCGAGTGATAAATCATTTCCATGGCAAATTAAATGTTTGACATTCGTCAGATCATTTTCGTGAAAGTTATTAAGGAATTACACGTTTTAGGGTAAAACGTCATTCAGAAATTCTACGTACAACGAAACTCGACCGCGTTAAGTGACCCCGCATCAGAAAAATGTTTGACCCACTCATGATTTATTTTAGAATTAATCGTGACTGAGAAAAACATGACCAAAGACTTCCCGGCAGGTCACCCAAGCCAGTACTATTCTCACATGAGCACGCTTAACCGTATGGGCGATTAACCGTTAGACCACAAAACGCGTTTCTAAGACGATTTGAGTTTTCAACTTATTAGAAAAAGTCAACATATTTTTCCCTCCTCCATTGACCAAAAATCATCCCTTGATGTTATAAGTCATTTCGTGATTTTTAGGCTTACGGTTTGATGTCTAAAAGACATTTAATACCAACCGACACTAGACTGAGCCCAGTCTAGACATTATAAGTCATTTTAAATCATTTTTATCACATTAGAAAAGTAACATTTTACTTTTCTCAATTTTACGCAATATTCGTACATTTTACGTATTACGCGTTTTAGACCCGTATTTCCAGTTTTTAGCAGGGTTTTACACCCAAATGGAACCTACCACTCATTTTATATTTTATTATGGAACATATGGACATGTTTAACAATACTTTCAAGTTCCATAATTTTACGACACCCGGTTTTACGTTTTGAGACGTAACAACTTACGGTTGGCATTTCCCGGAGTCAAGTTTCATCCTAATACTTAGGATAATATCATCCAAGGTCCAACCCTTCCTCCCCAAGCTTGTGAACCGCCCTAGGGGGGGGGAGTCATCACATATGTGGCTTGATCTCATGCTATGAGGTCTTTGATTGCATACATGTGTACAACTTGCTCACCAAGGGTTGTCTAGTCAAGGAAAGTAACCTCCTCAAAGGCATATAAAGCCCCTCCCCCCTTGTTTTGTGCCGTCCACTTCAACACACACAAACACATCAACCTTAGCTAATTTACTCCAAGTCTAAAGCAAGATTCAAGTACCATATCAATACCTAAAACCTAGTTAGGTTTTCATTCATCAAAACACTTCCATAACCTCATATACTTGGTGATTTCTCTTGAGTTTGAATCCACTCAAGTCACCTCAACCTTCATCATCCATCTTTCAAGTTTACAAGGGTAGAAAGATTGCATGAAGTGAAGTGGGTTGAAGCAAGTCTATCAAAGTCCTTTTCCTTACATGTTAACTTCCTTTCATCTTTGAAAGCCAAAAGTTGTAAGCCAAACCCTAACATGATTCTTGTTAAATAATCATATTCATGTTATTTACATATTATTTGTGCTATATTATGTCTTGTATTCATGTCCATGATGTATAAAAGTGAGTAAAACAAGTTATTGTACATGATTGATAAGACAAGTTACTATAACAAGCAAACTAGTGACTTTATTGGTAAGATCTGATCAAAATGGTAAAAATATGATATTTGATCATTACATATTACAGTAGAGGACTTAACAAGGAAACCATAGCAACTTGAACCACCCAAAACGAGTATACGAGTCAAAAGTTACGCCCATTTGAAGTTACCAAAACTTTGCGGCAAACTGCCAAATACCATTCTGATCAAATTTGGGTTTTGAAAGTCATACTTCTGGTCCGATTCATCAAAAAGTTAAAACACGAAAGTTGTCCGGAACGACGTTTTCGTTCAGAAAAAATGAAGCTCGAGCCCTGAAAACGCTTTTTGAGTGATAAATTCTTCAAAATCTTAATAGCCCATTTTTAGACCAAAGTCATTACATATAAGTTATGGTTTATGAAGACCAAAGGGGTCTTATGACCTAGAATCAAGACCACAACCATGGCTAGAGCCAAGGTTGAGTCTCAAGACCATGGAACAATGACCAAAGGTCATGGCTAGGCCATGACGAAATGACCATACAAGCTTACCAAGACAAATACATGAACAAAAGTTGGCGATAACTTGAACATACAATTTGGATCTACTTCATCAAAGGAACCATGAGATATTACAAAGAGAAAATGGTCATACAAGACTTATGAAACTACCCCTAATAACAATCTTCATGTACAAATAAACTTTCCTAAGTTTATTCAAGTATCGGACATGTAACTTTTCGGATCAAAACTTATATCTATATATTTCATCAACTACTACAATAGTAGGGAGCCTCATGTGAGGATTCATTATGTAAGCCGTCGAGTTGAGTTGTGGATTTACGAGTTAAAGTGTCCTGGCTCCTCGAACGCTTACTAACATGACTTCTGAATTATGTCGGCCCGAACGGTAGTAAACGATATACAAAACATACATGTTTCATGAATCATTTCTTTCAAAGACTTACAATATACATCATACCACATCATGGACTATAAATGCAAGATATATATATAGGCACTACGTTATATTCATTACTCAAATCCTAAGTTGCGACATTCTATTATAGGTTGCTCGTAGAAACCTTCACGATTCAACCGTTACATTCATTACTTGCTACCTTACTTAAGGTGAGTTCATAGCCCCACTTTACATTACTTCAATGTTTTACAAACCCTTGGGGGGAATACATGCTATTATTTTTCTACTCGAACACAATGCTTTCTACTGTATGCTATTCGACTATGTTTTATTATCACTAAGTAACATCTTTGCCAAACCAAGATCCCTTATTATGAACCATTTAATCACTTGCGAGGGTTACTTGCAAGTGAGCGCGAATATTGTGAATAGGCCTATTGGGATTGACGAATCCCATTTGTTTTGACTAAGTTCAAAAAAATGCATTAATATTTGAGACATTAGGTATGACGGCAAAGTACCTACCGGGATAAATCTGCCGATCGATATTGGTACACGTTAACGTTTTGGTGTCATAAGCTTAGTGTATAATACATTTTATGGGCGTATAACAACGTAGCCTACCTGTTTTGTTTTCCAAACATTGGTGTGAGTATATAGCTCACACTACGATTATTGTGTTCAAACGATTTAACTACAAACACTACGATTATTGTGTTCAAACGATTTAACTACAAACACTACGATTATTGTGTTCAACGATTTACTACCAACACATTGTGTTCAAACATTAAACAAACTCTATGAATATCACTCAACCTTTGTGTTGACCTCTCAAGCATGTATTTCAGGTTCATGACGATCAAGGATGGCACGAAAGGGCACGGATACTCAAGAGGGCTATAAATTTTATTATCATTCAAAAACACATTTGTTATACATTGTAAACATGGAACCATTTGGGACCTCATTTTGTAAATCTCTGATATTTATACAATTTGAATGATAAATCTTTTAAAATGACTCAATTGGAGTTCGTTTTCTATTATTGTGACTATTGTGCCGTCGAGTAACACCCAGTTTGAATTCCGCTGCATCCATGAATTGGGGGTGTTACAGATTGGTATCAGAGCCATGGTTATAGAGAAACGGGTCTAATTGAGACCTAAACTATAACTACAACTACAAGCAAAACCATTTTTATAGCCTTCCGCTCTCCGTGTCTTCCATCCTCCAGACGATTATGGACTTAGTAAGCGTGTTATGCTACACAAACATATTAGTATATTCATATATATACCCCTTTTGAGCATTTCCCCGTAGATATTTTATGCTACACAAACATAATTGCATATTAATATATGTACCCTAAACATAATTGAGCATTTCCCCGTAAGCATTTTATGCTACATGAACACATATAAGTATATTGATATATACACACTAAGCATTTTATGCTACATGAACACATATAAGTATATTGATATATACACACTAGGCATTTTATGCTACATGAACATATTAGTATATTGATATATAAACTCGGTTTATTTTCAATCATTTATCTAAACAATGGACTAAACATATCTGTGTATGCCTATTCTAAGGCATTTCGGCACAGCCACACTCCCCCAATCATGTTCCTACTCCAACATTATATATCCAAGACATTGTAACTGATTGCAATGGTCTTTCCTATTTTCCAAGACATTGTGAGATACAATGGTCTCATTCATTTTCCAAGACATTGTGAGATACAATGGTCTCATTCACTTTTCAAGACATTGTGAGATACAATGGTCTCATTCATTTTCCAAGACATTGTGAGATACAATGGTCTCATTCATTTTCCAAGACATTGTGAGATACAATGGTCTCATTCATTTTTCAAGACATTGTGAGATACAATGGTCTCATTCACTTTTCAAGACATTGTGAGATACAATGGTCTCATTCATTTTCCAAGACATTGTGAGATACAATGGTTTCATTCATTTTTCAAGACATTGTGAGATACAATGGTCTCATTCATTTTTCAAGACATTGTGAGATACAATGGTCTCATTCATTTTCCAAGACATTGTATGATACAATGGTCTTAATCATTTCTCAAATGTTTTGAGTCACACAATGACCTAACCTACTTCCCAGACATTGTGAATTGCACAATGGTCTAACCTACTTCCGAGACATTGTGTTTTGTGCAAATGGTCTCTAGAATTATTCCATCACATCATCAATATCATTTCTTATGATATCAAAAACCCGTCACAATCTATCGATTTCAAAACAAGAAATATGAGATTTCTAAAGGACAAACTAATCCATCATCGACAAAAGCTGAACTTTCTCTACATTCATCAAAGTTTTCTTATGAAACCTTCATTATTAAAAGTTCGCGATCCTGGCCAAGTATGTTCTATTTTAGAACTACTTAAAACTTCCTTTCCATACGTATCTACCCTTACTACCTTCTATGCAATGGAATATGAAAACATACGTTACAAGTCTTGTATGGACGGGACTTGCAACTTAAGGGTTTGACATCGCCTTTGTTTAGTGGACAGTTTCCCGAAAGCAACGGACATATCAAAAGTATACCTAGTTTAGGTATTTGAAAATTTTATCGAACCTTGGCTAAATATAGACTAGTCACCTATATTTAACCTAGGGACAGTGGAATATAGTCTGACTAACTATATTCGACTTAGAATTTTCAAATACTGAGAATAGTTGTACTAGAGTTATGTTTAGATTGATTTCCTACATGAACTCGATAAACCACCAGAATACATTAAAACAATCTAGAGGCACGATAATGTCTTACCACTCAGCGAAATCTTAACACCTTATTTGTGTTACCTAATTTCATTCTTGAAGTTTTTCATTTATGAGATAATCCGAACTACTATCTTAGGATAGTTATCAATTGTTCTCTTCATCCTGTAGAAGTACTATCCTGTTTAGGTCCTAAGGATACCATTCCATCATAAACTTTTAAAAATCTCTTAAGATTTTTAAAGCAAACTCAACATCTATACCTAAGTGTATTAATGTTAAGCATACACTACACACTTTTGTTCATTAACATATCATAACATTATCTTCACAACCGTTGGAAACACAAGCTCATTAACAGATCTTGATGCACTTTTAAAGCTCAAATCATCCTTAGTTACACCACAAGCACCTTTATCAGCTTTACAAGATTGAATATTCATCTTGTACTTTTGCTACACCAGTGTCATCTCGTAATACACTACCTTGTAACTCACCGGCTAAGTATGAATGTTGGGTTGGGAATTCTTAAGTAGGATGATTTGTAATTATTTGAATGGATTGGGATGCCTTTTCATTTAAATAAAGAAATTGTAAATCACCGAACCATAAGTTTATATTCCTCTATTTACATTGTTTGGGATGCCTCTCTATGTAAATAAAGAATTATAAACAAGTGGGCTTATTTGTATCCGAAATAACATAAGTATGAAGTTAACCTACATTACATTGCTCGGGTATGGCATGATACCTACATTATATTCGCCACAAGAAATCCTATCTTTTCACCGACATCGCTTCAAACCATGACATAAACACTAGGTACAACAACCGATTACCTACTAGACTATGATTGCGACTACTATCCCAATTTCCATTGATATTCCACTACTATATCAATTTCCATTTATTGAATTCCTATGTAAATTGCTATTGTTGTTCAACTGTTATATCAATTGCTATTGATACTTGACAACTATATCAATTTCCATTTTGATATTTAACTATATCAATTTCTGTACAACTACTATATCAATTTCTATTAATAATCGACTGCTATATCAATTTTCTTTGATATTCGACTATTATATGGATCTCTACTGATATTCAACCATGTTATCAATCTCTATTGACACACCATATTCTGAGACAAATCAAACTACATCACTAGTAATTCCAGACTTTGGTCCTCATAAGTAACCACACATCTTTATCGACACCACTCCAACATATGACACACATAGAACTTCGGGACGAAGTTCCCCGTAAGGGGTAGAGACTGTAACAATTCGCAATTTCAGGTTAATTACCATTCCCGAAAAATTTCACTATTCACTTTTACTATTCATTTTTCCCGAAAGTTGATTTTTATTTGATATTCTCGAGTGATAAATCATTTCCATGGCAAATTAAATGTTTGACATTCGTCAGATCATTTTCGTGAAAGTTATTAAGGAATTACACGTTTTAGGGTAAAACGTCATTCAGAAATTCTACGTACAACGAAACTCGACCGCGTTAAGTGACCCCGCATCAGAAAAATGTTTGACCCACTCATGATTTATTTTAGAATTAATCGTGACTGAGAAAAACATGACCAAAGACTTCCCGGCAGGTCACCCAAGCCAGTACTATTCTCACATGAGCACGCTTAACCGTATGGGCGATTAACCGTTAGACCACAAAACGCGTTTCTAAGACGATTTGAGTTTTCAACTTATTAGAAAAAGTCAACATATTTTTCCCTCCTCCATTGACCAAAAATCATCCCTTGATGTTATAAGTCATTTCGTGATTTTTAGGCTTACGGTTTGATGTCTAAAAGACATTTAATACCAACCGACACTAGACTGAGCCCAGTCTAGACATTATAAGTCATTTTAAATCATTTTTATCACATTAGAAAAGTAACATTTTACTTTTCTCAATTTTACGCAATATTCGTACATTTTACGTATTACGCGTTTTAGACCCGTATTTCCAGTTTTTAGCAGGGTTTTACACCCAAATGGAACCTACCACTCATTTTATATTTTATTATGGAACATATGGACATGTTTAACAATACTTTCAAGTTCCATAATTTTACGACACCCGGTTTTACGTTTTGAGACGTAACAACTTACGGTTGGCATTTCCCGGAGTCAAGTTTCATCCTAATACTTAGGATAATATCATCCAAGGTCCAACCCTTCCTCCCCAAGCTTGTGAACCGCCCTAGGGGGGGAGTCATCACATATGTGGCTTGATCTCATGCTATGAGGTCTTAGATTGCATACATGTGTACAACTTGCTCACCAAGGGTTGACTAGTTAAGGAAAGTAACCTCCTCAAAGGCATATAAAGCCCTCCCCCCTTGTTTTGTGCCGTCCACTTCCACACACACAAACACATCAACCTTAGCTAATTTACTCCAAGTCTAAAGCAAGATTCAAGTACCATATCAATACCTAAAACCTAGTTAGGTTTTCATTCATCAAAACACTTCCATAACCTCATATACTTGGTGATTTCTCTTGAGTTTGAATCCACTCAAGTCACCTCAACCTTCATCATCCATCTTTCAAGTTTACAAGGGTAGAAAGATTGCATGAAGTGAAGTGGGTTGAAGCAAGTCTATCAAAGTCCTTTTCCTTACATGTTAACTTCCTTTCATCTTTGAAAGCCAAAAGTTGTAAGCCAAACCCTAACATGATTCTTGTTAAATAATCATATTCATGTTATTTACATATTATTTGTGCTATATTATGTCTTGTATTCATGTCCATGATGTATAAAAGTGAGTAAAACAAGTTATTGTACATGATTGATAAGACAAGTTACTATAACAAGCAAACTAGTGACTTTATTGGTAAGACCTGATCAAAATGGTAAAAATATGATATTTGATCATTACATATTACAGTAGAGGACTTAACAAGGAAACCATAGCAACTTGAACCACCCAAAACGAGTATACGAGTCAAAAGTTACGCCCATTTGAAGTTACCAAAACTTTGCGGCAAACTGCCAAATACCATTCTGATCAAATTTGGGTTTTGAAAGTCATATTTCTGGTCCGATTCATCAAAAAGTTAAAACACGAAAGTTGTCCGGAACGACGTTTTCATTCAGGAGTAATGAAGCTCGAGCCCTGAAAACGCTTTTTGAGTGATAAATTCTTCAAAATCTTAACAGCCAATTTTTAGACCAAAGTCATTACATATAAGTTATGGTTTATGAAGACCAAAGGGGTCTTATGACCTAGAATCAAGACCACAACCATGGCTAGAGCCAAGGTTGAGTCTCAAGACCATGGAACAATGACCAAAGGTCATGGCTAGGCCATGACGAAATGACCATACAAGCTTACCAAGACAAATACATGAACAAAAGTTGGCGATAACTTGAACATACAATTTGGATCTACTTCATCAAAGGAACCATGAGATATTACAAAGAGAAAATGGTCATATAAGACTTATGAAACTACCCCTAATAACAATCTTCATGTACAAATAAACTTTCCTAAGTTTATTCAAGTATCGGACATGTAACTTTTCGGATCAAAACTTATATCTATATATTTCATCAACTACTACAATAGTAGGGAGCCTCATGTGAGGAGTTCATTATGTAAGCCGTCGAGTTGAGTTGTGGATTTACGAGTTAAAGTTTCCTGGCTCCTCGAACGCTTACTAACATGACTTCTGAATTATGTCGGCCCGAACGGTAGTAAACGATATACAAAACATACATGTTTCATGAATCATTTCTTTCAAAGACTTACAAAATACATCATACCACATCATGGACTATAAATGCAAGATATATATATATAGGCACTACGTTATATTCATTACTCAAATCCTAAGTTGCGACATTCTATTATAGGTTGCTCGTAGAAACCTTCACGATTCAACCGTTACATTCATTACTTGCTATCTTACTTAAGGTGAGTTCATAGCCCGACTTTACATTACTTCAATGTTTTACAAACCCTTGGGGGGAATACATGCTATTATTTTTCTACTCGAACACAATGCTTTCTACTGTATGCTATTCGACTATGTTTTATTATCACTAAGTAACATCCTTGCCAAACCAAGATCCCTTATTATGAACCATTTAATCACTTGCGAGGGTTACTTGCAAGTGAGCGCGAATATTGTGAATAGGCCTATTGGGATTGACGAATCCCATTTGTTTTGACTAAGTTCAAAAAAATGCATTAATATTTGAGACATTAGGTATGACGGCAAAGTACCTACCGGGATAAATCTGCCGATCGATATTGGTACACGTTAACGTTTTGGTGTCATAAGCTTAGTGTATAATACATTTTATGGGCGTATAACAACGTAGCCTACCTGTTTTGTTTTCCAAACATTGGTGTGAGTATATAGCTCACACTACGATTATTGTGTTCAAACGATTTAACTACAAACACTACGATTATTGTGTTCAACGATTTACTACCAACACATTATGTTCAAACATTAAACAAACTCTATGAATATCACTCAACCTTTGTGTTGACCTCTCAAGCATGTATTTCAGGTTCATGACGATCAAGGATGGCACGGAAGGGCACGGATACTCAAGAGGGCTATAAATTTTATTATCATTCAAAAACACATTTGTTATACATTGTAAACATGGAACCATTTGGGACCTCATTTTGTAAATCTCTGATATTTATACAATTTGAATGATAAATCTTTTAAAACGACTCAATTGGAGTTCGTTTTCTATTATTGTGACTATTGTGCCGTCGAGTAACACCCAGTTTGAATTCCGCTGCATCCATGAATTGGGGGTGTTACAAATCGTTAGTTGTATACTGATATGAGTTCATAATCTAACATACCTTTTCCCAACAAAAGCGTTTGTTTGTTGTTCGTTACCAGCATAGGAATTCCCTGATTTACTTTTAACCATAGAGCTTACACGGTCAATATTCCTTGGGAGTTGCAAGTACTTTCTAGTTGTTTCCTACCAGCATCTACTACCAAAAGACAATAGGCGGGTAAAAAGAATTTGTATAATCATCATTGTTCAGTATAATTAAAAAACGACATACATATAATATGAGACAATTACAAAGCGTACATAAATAAGTTCGCGAACCTTGACGGGTAAGATGATCCAATCTACTGCTGGCATCTACGGCTTTTGAAGTTGCTACTGTTTCTTTTTGCATACCTGTAAAACTGAAGGATTGCAAGAGTCAATACATTCAAAGTTGTAATATGAAGTCGAGAGGACCTCAATGCTTGGGCTACACTTTTATTTCATTGAATCTGTAAATATGCATATACAAACAATAATTAGAATTGTTAAAATTTTTAAAATGTATGGGCATACCTTAGGAAAGGAAGTAGTATAAATACACGTGATTTTCAGACCACAAAGTATAAGCACTCACTTTCTATCTCTTTGTTGTTCAATCCATATCACCAACATTCTCACATGGTCTTTAGTAGGTTAGTTAATGCTCTGCAAACATGACAATCAATGATAACGAAAACAATATGAAGGGCTTGCAAGGACTGCCACCAAAAAATATCACCCTTAATTCAAGTATTAAAATCTTAAGGCTATATTTGTTTTCTCCCATTTGGAACTACCACATTTTCGCAATCCACTTTTGGCTTTACCCTTACGGCGTACCTTGTATAGCTATTTTTCGAGGTACGTGCTATAACAGCACACAGGGCCTTGTAATCTCCGCTACCATCTGCAGCCACCACCAAGTTTAGCATGACTGTATTTCTAAATCACTATACTACTCTTAACATTATTTTCACATGAATTATACTGTAACAAACGTCATCCAAAGGCGATTAAAGATGCAAAATTTTTATATAAAAACTAAGCCAAATGCCCTTAAACTATACTTATCATACTTAATCAAAACACTACATGAAAGTATGAAACTATAGTTATTATTAACCTCACTAAAAAAACTGCAGCTAACAAAACCCCCAAACTATCACAAAAACCTGCAATTAACAAAACCCCCAATCTATGACAAAACCCTAATTTAAAAATTCAATTTTTATATATGTATAAGCTCTAAAATTGTTATACCTGAAAGAAGTAAGAGTTAATTTCGCACAAAGAACTTCATACCTTATTTTTTTGCTTCTCGATTTTGTACTGATTCCCTCTACTTTTGTCGACTGTAGATTCGTGATGGGTTACTGTAGATCGTGCTGGGTTTCTGTAGATCGTCACCGCCTTTCTGCTGAGTATCTGGTGGGAACAACCGGAATTTGGTAGAAGCTTGTAGAAGCGTTTTCACAATTTCTAACTTTCAAACTGTTTCTAGGTTTCATAGATGATGATATACTAATTATTTTGGACCAGCACCAACTGACGCAGATCAATGGCACGGGCCACTTTTGGCCCATCAATTTTGGTGGGAAAAGCCCAGGCCAAAACGGAAAGAACAGTAACTAAAAACGGCGTCATTTTGGTTCTGTTTTAAATAAACTTATAATTGTCACTATCAATAGACTAGTAATTTGGTTGATTAGATTGTGTAACAAGATTATTTTAGGGTATGTTTATATAGGCAGAGAAACATGAAAGTAAACACATATAAAGACTAGCTTGCAATCATGAACAAGGTATATAAGGAAGAGATGACTGGTGATTACTCAAACATATAACTATCCAACATATTAACAACTCCTTTTGACCTATAATTCTAAATATGTCAAATACAATAAGATAGGTTCATAACAGAAGTATAAATAAGATTTCCCAATCAATTTCGTTAGACACGAGACTAGGCATTAAACAAGATCATGTTTGGGTCGATAGAGGTTTTGTTGGCCAATTTCTACAAGGCAAACACCAAGTTGCCATAGACAAACAACTTGAAATAATATCAAAGCAATAGACCCTTTCGAGCTACTTCTATCACAGAGATACATCAAACAACTAGCAATGGTCCAAATATAATCTCATTAATTGAACTTATCCATAGTATCAAAAGCAAGCAATCAAATACATGTTAAACAATCACATAACTACATCACCTAAATAAACATAAATCGACTACTCAATTATCTCAGTAACAAAACTCATAACATTCAAGATAACTTTCATAAACTTCATAATACGAATTATTCAAACGAGAATTATACCAATGATTACAAATGATTGATCAAATAGTTTTCACAGAGAAAACTCCACACGTATCCTTTCCTAGACTCTGTCACAACACTTTAGAATTCGAACACTGCCTAGATATGGTGAACTTGGTGTGAGTTCACCGATATCTTCTTCGTATAATAACCTTGGAATAGTTCTAGGACTTCCCCCTTGTAGTCCTCTTTTTCCTGACTTTTAGGGTGTGTTAAATAGCTCCCGATGCACGAGTTAAACTTCCATTTGTGTTTAATGATGGCAAGCGATCGACCTCTTAGTGAATGCAATCAATAACTCTATTCTTGTAACTGTCAGGACAAGTGTGCCGTACTTCATAGAAAGTACGTCGTACTTCGTATTGAATCAAATTCTTTTACTTGCCAAGCAAGTGCGCCGGTTTCAGGACCTTGTGCGGCGTAGTTGGGGTCTTTAATCATGTATTTTCAATCCAAGTCCTTCCTTTTAACTAAATTGTTGTCTTTTAACGGTTCTTAAGTAATTTTCCTACTTTCTTCTCTTGATCAATCCTGCAACCAGATTAGTACCAATTCCACACAAATAACATAGTAATCTATATAATTTAGTAGAAATATAATATATAACAGAGGGAATAAATATGTATAATTAGAGCGTTATCAGTGAGCTATGTAAGACTCTAGCTAGCTCTCTTAATTAGAATTCTCCATCTATATTCAATTATTATAAAAATTCTATTGTCTTTGCAATTAATGTCTTCCTTTTTCTAATCCATCTACCCGACCCGACTCGACTCGACCCAAACTACTAGCTTCAATTATTAAACCAAAGTAATTCCTCACCAATAAAGCATACCTACTGTGAACATGAGACAATTTACATGCTACAAAGGAGTAATATACCCAAGGCCTCTGGTTTAGTAGTTTATGAGTTGCCAACTAACCTAGAGCTTGTGGCTTCACGCTAGAGGCATTTGTGAGATATGTAGTATAGGTGTGAAAAAATTGTCGTTATGAAAAAAGGAGTAAATATCTTTTACATTTACATTTAATAACCTTCGAGTATTATCACTTTACATTAATGACCTTTCGTGTATGTCTCAAAATAATTGTCCACTTTCTATTTTAAGTAATAAAAAGAGTATTTAGTGGGAAAATATTATATTTGACTGATTGAAAATTATATTGGTCCCATTTTTATTAACCGTGTAATTTTTGGTGACAAGTTCACTCTAGATCTCAAATTCTAGATCTAATAAACAAATCTTGGCCATCCATATTTTTGATCAAAACAAAAAAGCCCACTTTTCTCATAAAAAAAAAAAATAAATATCTCACAAATTGTTAATCGTTTCGCAAAAAATATCATACAATCACGACGAGAATAAAATTATCTTTCTATAGAGGGGCACTTTTATATACTTTCGATGACCCTTTTTTTCGACTTTTTTCTTTAAGTTTTGAAATTTACGTCTGGAGAATCGCATGTGATTTATAACATGTGATTTTATGAAATCACATTAATCACATGTGATTTACAATTACATTTGATATGTGAAATCACACGTGATTTCTAACATACAAAATCACATGTGATTTTTTCAGACGCAAATTTTAACACAAAAACATAACTCGAAAAAAAGTCTGCCGAAAGTATATCAAAATACCTGTTTACTGAAAGATCAAAATATTCTCGTTACAATAGTTTATTTTTTTTTTGTCGTTTAATGGTTTACCGTTTGTAAGATATTTTATTTTTTCAAAAAAATTGTTAAAGTAGTAGGTTTTGTTTTGTTTTGTTTTTTTTAATAGATGACTAGTATTTGTTGATACTGATATCATCTACGTAGTATAAAATTTGATTCGATAATTTTTTAAGGTTTTTCTAACTTGTTTCTTAAGTGCACAAGTTAAACATATAAAAATACAAAGGGACTCACATAAAAATATATTTGTATGTACTTTTATACAAGTATATGTATACTTTTTTGTGGGTCCACTTATATTTTTAGTATGCCTTTAAAAACCATTTCAGGATTCTAATCAATAATTTTGAGAACGAGGAGAGTACCTTGTTAATTAAACAGCCCGCCAGCCAGGGTACCATTTTCATTTCAATTTCCCTTTTATTACAACACACATGAAATGGTAGGTGGTGCTCCGGCGACCACCGTACATCTTCCTGCCATCTTCCTCCTCCTTCTTCTTCTCATAACCATCACCAATTGCAGCAGCAACTTAAGTAAGTCCCCATCTTTTTAATCATCAAATTAGCTCTTAATAATTACTAATCAGAGTGAACACATTAAAAATACCTAGTCTTGTATCAGATCATTAACTTATTGCTGTGTTACTTGTTAATTTTGGTCTAGTGTTTGTTAGCTGTACTAAATTTAGGTTTACAAAAAAAAAAAAAAAAAAAAAAAAAAAAAAAAAAAAAAAAAAGAAGAAGAAGAAGAAGAAGAAGAAGTTATAGGGTTGCTGCGTAAAGATAAGTATTTCAGAAATAGCCCAATGGTAACCCGTGTTGTGTCACAATGTTTCTCGTCCAAATGGTTGTTGGTTTTAGGACTTGTATATATTGTGAGATAGTTAGGGTGTGTTTAGTTTTGTGAAAAACATCCCATTTTTTCAAAAAAAATTTCATAGGAAAATGGAAAAACTGAAAACCGTTTAGTCACTTTTCTCCAAACAATTTTCAAAAAGAGGGGAATTCTCACTTTTCAAATTTTAACTAGAAAAATGAAAACCCCAATGTACCCTTGTCCACTTTTTTCTCTCTGACAAAAAATGAAAAATATAACTCTATCTAAACGGGTTTTCAAAATTCTCAACTCTTCTCGAGAGAAGAAAAACCATTCCGGTCTCAAGGAATTTACAAACGGAAAAACAAGAAGATTTTTCTACAACTAAACGCCACCTTAATTTCCTTTAAAAATAAAAAGTATCTGGGTTTGCTTATTTTGTTAAAAAAATTAAATTAAATTAGTTCAAATATGATGAAAAAAGAATAACTTTACTTTCATTTTGAATAAGCATTTTGGATAACACTGACACATAGCTACTTCTGCTTAAAAATAAGCAATCCCAAACACCCTCATAGTATTAGATAGTTGAAGAGACGTATGGAAGAGTTAAACCTTAAGTCCATTCGACTGATTGGTAACTTCTTGTAGTGGGGAAAAAATATATCTTTTAATCAATCTTAGTACTAAATGAAGATTCTTCTTGCTAGCAAAAGGCGAAGGAACATGCTTTAAGGTTCTTAGCTTAATTATTAAGGATCACAAAATTTGTTGCTTAAGAAATGGAATTTCATTAGAATTCCCCAAATAGTTTACATGTGGATATGCCATTACAGTATTTGGGAATGAGATGAAAACTAAATATAAAATGATGCGGAGCGGGGCATAGTGAAGTTTTAGTTCTTTGGTTTTTATTTTCATAGGCTTATGATTTAATCTTCAGAAATGATGACAGTGTGAGTTAGTGGTCTAAACGTCAAAGGTACTCAGATGATGGAAGTAGTCTAACGGTTCAATTTTCTTTGTTTTATTGGAGTTTATATAAAGGAAGGGCGGGTCGCTTCCTATTTTGTTTTGACTTAGCTTAGCGTTTTGTTGCTTGTCGTTAATTTTAGTTTTGAATTAGGGAACATGCATAGCAATTTTATAGTATTGGATGAATGAACAAGGGGAATGGACAAAAGTCATAAGGGAAATAGTTTAACTACTCTGTATAAGGTTAGTCATAATTGTAGGTTCTATTTATTAGCAAAAGGAAATCCACACAGCAATTTGCACGCTTTTCAGTTTGTAGTTCAATACAGACAAGGTGATTCCCAATTTTCATTCACGCTTTAAAAACGATAATAGCGTTAATAGTTGGTAGGTTCAAACTTAGAATATGGATAGTGATAGTAGTTTAATGATTTTGTCGGTGTACGCATTCAGATGTCTGTTTTGGCTGGGGTGTTGTGGTTCAGAAATTAATTATAATAAGCTACGAATATATCTTTAAGGAACTTTTCCAATAATTACCCGTGTCATTGTCTTGCGTTTGCAGCTGTTGCGGAGTTTTCTTCGTTGCAAGTATCCCCAAGCTTGGTGGTTGAAAAGTCTCCAGGTTCAAGACCTGGATCTCCTGTGGTTTGTGAAAGAGTTGAAATTATTGGCTTGTCGAGGCTTACAAATCTCACAAGTTTCTTCTCTTCCGTGAAACTAAATGTTAATTCTACCAGTCGTCCTCCAAACGTTACCGTTTGTTTTCATAGGTAAGCTGTAATGACACAACTAGATTATGGTCATTATAAGATATACGTGCTAACAATTCTATTACCATGAAAAAACTGTTAAACTTAATTATGCGATTGTTTGATTTGCAGGAATGCATCACTTGGGGTAGGGATGTGCCCAGAAGATCAGTGGGAGAAGCTTACTAAAGGGTCATGGGTTAAATTAATGTCCCCATTTGACCATAAACTTTTGGATATACGGATAGTGGGCCCATCTGTAGGAACAGTTGAGGTTGTACTGAACGAAGGTCAGTTATTATTCATTGAAATCGAATAAAACTTCTTCGGATTACTATATTTGACACTAAATTTTGTTGTTGCAGAGTTTTATGTGTATCGTGTTATATTTTTGGTGCTGGGAGTCGCACTGTTAACATTTGCATCCTCGTTGAGCAACTCATTAATAATATACTATGGTGGTGCAATGACATTAGGAGTTATGCTTGTTGTGTTGATGATCCTTTTTCAGGTTAAGCACATTTTAGCCTTTTTTTTTTTTTTTTTTTTTTTTTTTTTTTTTTTTTTTAAATAAATTTTTTATAGTTATTAGGTTCTAATTTTTTTTAAATTTACCTTTTTGTCATAGTGCAGGGAATGAGGATCCTACCAAGCGGTCGAAAAAGTTCACTTGCATTAGTTCTATACGGATCCATTGTGAGTGTTCCACCTATCTTTTGTTCAATTAGTGTTTCACATACAAAGTTTCTGAATCTAACTTGTGTGTAAACATCTTACTTCTTCAGGTTGGAGTTGGATCATTTCTGTTTAGCTATGTGCCTACATTATTGCGCTCATTACTTGTGGAAATGGGAATTGGCGAAGATCTGTACAGTCCTGTATGTAAGTTTGATTAGTTAATTTTGTACTTGTTCCTGTTTTCTGTATGCCTTTTTTGTCCATTTGTAAAGTCATATGATATTGATGTATTAATGATTTTTACAAAAAAAACTATACTATGAGAGCAGGTAGCAGTTTTCCTTGTAGCTTTTTATAATCTTTGTTGAGTTTATAATGTTGACTAGGCACACGTTACCAAACTTTAACCTTTTGTGCTGTGTACTGCAGGTAGCAGTATTCCTTGTAGCTTTTGTTGCTCTGACTGGAGCGTGGTTAGGCTTCTGGGCTGTTCGTAAGCTTGTTCTAACAGAAGACGGTTCAATCGATACCGGTGTTGCTCAATTTGTTAAGTGGTCGTTTCGAATCGTGGCCTCTAGTATGATTCTTCAGGTGCCCCTTTTTACCTTTTTGTTTTATAGATAGAAGTATATTAAATTATATTCATAAATTAGATTCTTTGTGGCCTATACAACTAGCACTCGTCAAAACCTGGAATCATGCCTTCATCCTATTTTTAGCTAATTTGGTAAAGTAGAAGATGTTGTTTCACAATCTTCCTTCCCTTTTTTCAGTGTTTTCTCAAATTGACAATCTTATTTAGATAGTTAAGACTGATGTTGGATATGAATGATGTATTGAAATGTTTGTAACAATTTGTATGATTAATCATTTTTAGTTGAGGTATGCAAGTGAAATAAACTTGATTGTGACGGCTGTCTATTTTGCCCAGTTATTGATATGTTCTAGATGTGATCAAATGGGCAGGTCTGGTGGGTTGGGTAACGGGTCAAATTGGGTAACCGTCAGTTCGCATTGTGTTGATAACCCAAACAACTTCCTCTCCAAAGTTTTAAAATTTTAAGAATAGTTATTGTGTCAAAAATGGTCTCAAATAAAACTGAGCAAATAATTTAGTTCACCTGTTAGAGATAAATTATAATCCATATTGACACATGCATAAGTAAATGGGTCCTAAACTCCTAATTGCCAACTTTAATAAATATTTCTTTTGCTCCAGAGTTCGGTGGATCCTTTATTGGCAGTCGCAGCATTAGTCTTTGGAGTACTCATTCCATCAGCAGTAAAGGGGCTTTACAGTTATGAGCACAAGTAAGTCTGCTTTATGAATGCACACACTATTAACGTTTATAGCTAGCTAGTATAGGCTTTTGAAACTAACAATTTCACCCGTATCCTGTCTCCATCCATAGAAAGCATCCACATTTGACTTTCAAGTCTTATTTGAGATTCTTTCTTTAACTTCAAGACCATTATTTACTTATATATAAAAAAAACATAATGGGTACTACACTACTAGTAGTAGCATTTCCCTGTGATCTCACAAGTGGGAAGATGTATTTTGTCTCCAATTTTCAATAAGAATTTGTTTTTTTTACATAACTTTTGAAATGATCAATTAGATTCACTGTCATTGCTTTTTGTCAGAATTGGCCAATGTCTGATTGTATCGGGGTTTTTCGCTGCACGCTACATTTTTTTAGTATGTTTATTGTTTAATATGGTTACAAAGAGCATATTATTAAAAATAATCTAATAATTTTAATAAAGCGATGTAGGAGGTTGTGCAGTAAAAATACTTTATGCAACTTTCGACAACAGACCCATTATTCACGGAGTTTTTCAAAAAATTTATTTTTTGACACGTTAGAGATTATGCACAACCCAAATCAACCCATTTGTTGCCACCTCTAGTACTTGCCCTATACATTTTTTTCTTTATCTTAGCATCATGCCTTTTATGAGACAAAATTCATTTTCAATTACGCAGAATATCGTTTGCAACAAACAAGCATACACGATCCTACAAACGAGTTTCTTCACCTGTTGAAGATTCGTATGAAGATAAGCTCAAAACTCACAAACTATCAGAGGCCAACACGTTCTACTCTAGCTTCCATGACACAACTGAAAGAAGACAATACTCGAAGGACGAATGGGACGAGTTTACAAAAGAGTCCACCAAGAAAGCACTTGAAAGTCTTGTATGTTCACCAGATTTCAACAGGTGGGCTGTTGCTCATGCTGATAGAATCACTTTACTTCCCAAGAAAGACGCTAAACAAAGGGGAAAGAGTTGGCTCCCGTGGTCTTGATCAACTATTTAGGGTAGTTGTGGAAATTCTAACCGTCATTCTAGTTACTATCATGATGGCACTTTTTAGTAAGAGTGTTGTATCGTAGGATCATTGTGATTTGTAGAAACCCTACTTCTAACTGGTGTTTATATTGTTATGATTGGGTTGACCTTTTGGTTTGACCTTAAGGATGTGTATTTTGAACATATGATTCCCACTCTAGTGACATCTTGGTCTTATTTTTGTGCAATCATACTACTCAAGTATCAAATAAAAGGAACAGAAAAGCAAACTGCGAAACTCGTTAGACATGGTCAATACAGTATATACTAGCAGGGTCCCGTGCGATGCAGCTGCGGGCACCCTGTAATTTAATTTTTACGGCTAATAATATATTTTATTTGTACGTTTTTTAGCAATAGCTTTACTGATTAGTTTTTTATAGCAAAAGTTTGATGAAATTTTGCTTAGTTTGTATTATTTTATTTATTATTATTATTATTATTATTTTTTTGTTTAGTAGTTTGCTTTGTTTTACAATATGTGAACATATTTTAGTTTATTACGTTCTTTTTCACAATAAATTTACGGATATAAAAAATTTCATTTAGCTCGTGTCCGCTCTGGCTCGAGCCCGTTTGACCGGTGCCCGTTCGGGCTCGAGCCCATTGCCCGTTCGGGCTTGAATATTTGTATAATATGCTTTATTATTTGTATTAGTGACATTTAATGCGGGAATTGTGTTTAAGTTGGTTGTATAATATGCTTGATAATTTGTATTTCTTATGTAAGTGGTGTTTTAATAAGTGCATTAATTATATTTATTGATCAGTTAATTAATTGTATTTAATGTACATAATGATTTATTTATTGTATTTAATGTTAGTATTAATTTTATATTAGAATTAAATATGAGAGGAATTTCTATAAGTATCATTAGTTGTTGTACTTATAGCTTTAAAAGTTGTATTGCTTAATTTTAAGTATTTCTATTAATAGTAGGCTTTCATGCTTTATAATAGAGGGAATTGCAAAAATGGTCCCTGTGGTTTGCCCAAATTGCAGAATTCGTCCCTGAGTTTATGAAAGTGCAGGCGGCCTCCCTGTGGGGAAAGTTTCGTTCCGTTTTGGTCCCTGGCTAATAACGACGTTATGTTTTGTTGGTTAGTTTTTGGACCAAGCTTTACACAAGAGGGCACTATGGTCATTTCAGTTATTAGCCACATTATTTATTATACTTAACCGATCCCAATTCTCACAAACTAACAAATTCCACTTCTTGATTCATAACCCTAACCCTCTCTCATTTTCGTCCCATTTGATTAGGGTTGTTGCAATTACAATCCTTAAAAATTGGCCGCATATAAACATGGCCACACCTAGCCAACATTGGTATATTAGAGCAGAAGGAGAAAATTTTGATCAAACAGTTTATGGTAAAATCTTATTTTGGTTTTTTCCTTATTTTGTTTAATGTTTATGTTTTAAATATTGTGTAATTATCACTAAAATACTAATTTTTTTTTGTGAAACAGATGCATATCCCAACTTGTTTACAATGAGGTTCCATCATGGTGGACGGTTCACAGAGTGCCCAAAAAGAAAGTATGTTGATGGTGAGGTGACCTTTGTTGACATGTTAGACGTTGATTTATTCAAGATGGATTTGATATATTCAGTAATGAACTGCATAGGTTATGATGCTAATGCCATAACTTATTTTCACTACAAGATACCATTGAAAGGTTTAGATTATGCACTAAGGCCTTTAAGTAGTGATGATGATGCATGCAAAATGTTAAAGTATGTCCATAAGCATAAGACTATGTATGTTTTTGTTGAGCATGACCAGACAACAATAGGAACTTGTGGTAACTTAGATAATTTGGATATAGTTGAAGAAGATGATCATGTTAGGCAGTGTGATGAGAATGGGGGTGTTGACTTAGAGAATGAGGGTGCTGACTTAGAGAATGAGGGTGATGACTTAGAAAATGAGGATGATGAAAGTAACCAAGATGATGAAAGTAACACAGATGATGAGCAAGACAATGAGAATGAGGATAAGGTTGAGGAAATAGTTGATGAGGATCACATAGTAAAAGAAGTGGATGTGAGCATGAAGGGGTTTAATTTTCAAGTTGATGATGATGGAAAGGCTGAGCCTATTAACCCAATTGTACCTCATATCCATGTGGATGAAGAAGCTTTGGAAGAGGTAGATTTTGATTCATTAGAGAGTGATATTGGTGATGATGAACAATCTGAGAGAAGAAAAGGTGTAAGGAAATTAAAGAAAGCTGCTGGTGCATCTGGTATTAAGAACAATTTCTTTGTAGGTAAGGAATTTCCAAACAGAGATGAAGCAAAGGAGAGGATTAGGGCTTACTCTGTTGAGTGTAGAAGGAACCTTGAGTTTGTGAAAAATGACAAGGAAAGGATTAGGGTTAGGTGCATTGGTGTTGTTCCCACTATCAATAACAAAGACAGTTTTTTAGATAAAGCAAAGGGTAAGGGTAAGGTGGTAAATACACTTGCAGAAGAAGACAAAGAACATTGTCCTTGGTTTATTTACATAGGAAAAGGAGATAAAGGAAAGTGGGTGGTTAAAACATTTAAGGATGAGCATAAATGTTTACAATCTAGGAAAATAAAAGCAGCCACTTCTACCTTTCTTTCCAGACATTGTCAAGATCTCATCAACATGAATCCTCAGATCCCAGTGGTAGCTGTACAAGAACATATGCAAAAAAAGTTCCATGTCGGTGTATCCAGGACTAAAGCCTTTAGGGCTAAAGCAAAAGCACAGGTTGAAATGAGAGGTGATGCTACTGTGCAGTATTCTTTATTGAGAGACTATGTGATTGAGCTACAGAGATGCAACCCAGAGACTACAGTTAAGGTTGATGTATATGGGGAAGAAGATCCTGATTCACCAACTAGAATGTTTAGGAGGATCTATGTTTGTCTGGGTAGTTTGAAAAAGGGGTTTAGAGCTGGTGGAAGAGATCTATTAGGTTTGGATGGTGCATTCATGAGAAAACCTTATGTGGGTCAATTGCTTACAGCAGTGGGTGTAGATGCTAATAATGGCATATACCCAGTGGCTTATGGCATAGTGGAATCAGAGAATCAATACTCATGGACATGGTTTTTAAAATGCCTTGGTGATGACTTAGACTTGTACAACAACTCCCATTTCACCTTCATCACAGACAGGCAAAAGGTATGATTCATATTTCATATTTGATTTAATATCTATTTTAAATTTTTGTAAATTAAGCTTAATATAAGTGTTTAAATTGTCGTATTAGGGACTGGTACCATCTATTGCAAAGTTATTTCCATCAGCTGAGCACAGGTTTTGTGTAAGGCACATACATGAAAACATGAATCTGACATGGAAAGGTGGAGAGTACAAGGAAATGTTGTGGAAGTGTGCAAAAGCCTCAACTGTGGTTGAATTTGACAGAGCTATGGATGAATTGAAAAGCTACAATGAAAAAGCTTATGAGTGGTTGAAGAATATTCCCCCACACCATTGGAGCAGGTCACACTTTTCTGGTATGTACAAGTATTTTACATTGAGTTTGTTACATTGAATTAGTTAATGCAGAATCTGACTCTTGACATATATAAAAATATAGGGAGGGCTCATTGTGATCTTTTGATAAACAACATTTGTGAAGTCTTCAATAGACAACTGTTAACTGCTAGGGATAGCCCAATAATTTCTGCATTAGAGTATGTGAGGGAGTATCTTATGAAAATGATTGTTATTGTCCAAAAAATTATTCAAAAAAAGGAAGGACCACTTACTCCTGCTATCACAAAGATTTTTAACAAAATTAAAGAGTCTTCAACCCAATATTCTGTTGAATGGAATGGAGCAGACCAGTTTCAAGTAAAAGGTCCATGGGGGGACCAGTGTGTAGTGAATTTGGAAAACAAAACATGTTCTTGTAGAAAGTGGGAAATATCTGGCATCCCATGTAAGCATGCAGTGGCTTGTATACATGATATGGCAGATAATGGTTCAGATGTTGGAACTCCTGAAGACTGGGTTCATGACTCTTACAAGCTTCAAACTTGGCATGATGTTTACTCTTTTAAGATTAATCCAGTAGCATGTAGACAATTTTGGGCTAAGTTTAAATCTCCTACTACCTTGATTCCACCTAAAGCTGTTCCAAAGATTGGCAGACCAGC
Organism: Artemisia argyi; assembly: GCA_030686995.1. Lineage (NCBI taxonomy): Eukaryota > Viridiplantae > Streptophyta > Magnoliopsida > Asterales > Asteraceae > Artemisia > Artemisia argyi. The sequence goes on along the minus strand of CM060705.1, from coordinate 121,668,173 downwards.
CAAAAAGAGAAAGAAAAGTGCAGGTGAAATTGAAATGGTAAAAGAGGGAAAGCTTACTAGAAAAGGTAAGACAGTTACATGTAGTCTTTGCAAGGGTACATGGCATAATAAAAGAAGTTGTAGTGCAAGGGGACAAGGTGTTGGAACAAGTCAAAGTGGCCCAAGTGTTGATGGAACAAGAACTGCATCAACAAGTCAAGCTGGAAAAAAGACTGCATCAACAAGTAAAGCTGCCAAAAAGTCCAATGCAACAACTGAAGATGTGCCAAGTGAAGCTGCAAGCCAGCCTGCTAGTCAACCAAGTGGTTCTCAGCAACCATCTCATCCAAGAATTAAAAGAACAAAGACAACAGCAAATAGGCAGCTAACTCCCACTAAGTAATGACATTGTTTGTGGTGTTTTTAAGACTATGTTTATCATGTACTTGTGTTTTGGTTCATTATGGGTATGTTCTAGTTCATTATGGGTAATTGCAGACATTAAGACATTAGGGTCATTCTGATAAGAAGTTAGGGTCATTGTGATACAAGTTTTCACCTTGTAACAGGTTTCATACCTTGTTAAATGTATTGCAATGTTTACCTTTTATTACTATCCTTTATGACTATAATATCTTGTTTCAAATGTATTATTGATCTCATGTATATTAGGTTTATGACTATCTACCTTGTAACAGGTTATGTACCTTGTTACATAGGTTTATTACTCATAATCCTTCAACATGGATTACTCATCTCATGTGTGATAGTTGTATTCAAACAAAACTTCAAAACCAATGACTAGTGTTGCAACATATTTGCTAGAGTAAATTGCAATATCTACTAACATAAGACTTTCATTAGTTGATAAAAACATGAACTTCATACAAAATCAATTGACCATTACATGTTTCCAAGTCAATCTTACAAGTTCAGGTTTACAATAAAAAACTAACAACCTACCATTACATCAACATGAACAAAATAAAAAAGATCCAACTGCCAATAAGGCAAATCTTCAACTTTCGATTTTCAGCAACCATTCCAGCCAAAGCCTGTTGTAGTTCATTCTTGTCCTTAGCAAACCAGGGATTATTGCAATTGCACGAGCACACATAGGAGGATCCACCCAAACAAAAAAACCACAACCTGGTACTTGGGAGCAAGCTTGGAAACGACGTCCAGGGTTTATGTTAGTCCACGAAGTTCTAACAACTGCTGGGTTACCACAAAAACAACTCATTGTTATGTGTGTGTCTTAATGTGTGTGTTTTTGATAAAATAAATTAGGGTTTATGGCAGTGGTGGATTTGGGCGTGTTTTGATTTGGGGAAAATAAAAGAGTGGATTAAATTAACTTATGTAATGGGTGGCTAATAACTGAAATGACCATAGTGCCCTCTTGTGTAAAGCTTGGTCCAAAATCTAACCAACAAAACATAACGTCGTTATTAGCCAGGGACCAAAACGGAACGAAACTTTCCCCACAGGGAGGCCGCCTTCACTTTCATAAACTCAGGGACGAATTCTGCAATTTGGGCAAACCACAGGGACCATTTTTGCAATTCCCTCTTTATAATATAGTATAATATAATATAATACTCTGTTGTAACAAACGTATAAACAGACCAGGTTTGATTTAATCAAATTGCGATCATTAACATTTCTAAATGACATGTTGTGGACTAATGATATCATATGTGTCACTTTACTTGCATTCTGTGTGAATATCAAAGTTCTAACTGAATTCACCAATAATTCTATTTCGTGTTGAAAGTCCTATCGAATAAACAGACCAATATATTAAATTATTAATTTTCTTTTAACAGAAACTTATGTTTACCGTCTAAAGGGTCTTTCTTTTTTTCTTGTTAGTGGAAGGAAGTGTGAGATCCATCTATATTTAATATTATTTGTTTTGTAAGTGGGGTCAATTTTTCCTTTTTTTGTTATATCCCCAATGAGTAGTATAAGGAAGACTACCCATGGGCCCACGCATCCCTTAGCTAACAGAAAAAATAAACACCCCCTAAGTGTTGTAAGCTATCGAGTATCTGGCAATGAAAGTAGTTCTAAGAACTCAATAAAATAAAATCAAAATCTTTTAGACACAAGATTCATTAACCACAAACCAAAAGACTTCGCTATTATAACAGATTGCGAATTTTGTGTTGCTTAAAGAAACACAAATTCTAGTATCAGAAATCCTTGCGAACTCGCTAGCTCATCTGGTTTATCACCAACTCGTGTAGTGTTAATAAAGTTATATATTCACTGCTTTATTGTATCTTGGGAAGTAATTCATCAACAACCCGTTGAACATTAGTCATTTGAATAGTGGGAAAGGAAAGAGAGCACTAGCCTTGAAGTAACAAGTAGTAGTGATTTGATTGTCGGTTTTAGTCATTAAAGTGGAACCTCAAAAACAGCATATGCTTAGTCCTTAAAGAAACTTAAATTTACGTTACAACGATCTTTAAAATCTCTCAATAATACTAAATGTTTTATACTGAAGTACAAAGCAATAAGATCAAATCAGAATCTTTTAGACACAAAATCCATTAACAGAAAAGCATAAATCAAACTAAATAGTCAACTAAAACTTAGATATCCCCAAAGTTTACCAACCATATCGGGAGCTAAATAAGTGGTTTGCGAATGAATTCTAGGTGTATCTTCATGAGTTGAAGCTCAGCAAAAGGTGCAGCTTGGTTGTCCTCAAGTCACTTGGTCGTGTCAGCAATAGCTTTCTTTATCTCCTCCAAGATCGCAGGGCTGACCTTCTTCTTGAGTTTGTTCTCTTCGATCTTCTTATTTATTTTGCATAAACACTTCTCTAAGTCGTTGTATGCATCCACTTTTTTCTTGAATTAGTCTCCACCATAACTAGAACTTGTCTCCACCATGACTAGAACTAGTCTTCATCATGGTTGGAACTTGTCTCTGAAATATTCCCGTACCACATTTCCTTAAGTGTGGTAAACTCTCTCCATTTTCCGCCGATACTACTTAAGGATGATTTATAATGACTATCCTATTAAAATGAACTAGAACGCTCCTTCATTTTAATGAGAAAGTTATAAATCAAATGGATTATGAATTTATAAGCTCTTATTTACAAATATTGGGATGCCTTTATTTGTAAGTGATGAGATATAAATGAATAAACCTAAAATATTTGGCAATTGTGCAAGCAGTTCCTACTCCACTTGTACAAACCTCCCATTCTTTTCGCACCACTCTTATTTGGTATTAGAAATTCTTCCCCACAACTTCTACGTCTAACTCAATCTCGAGACGAGATTTTCTTCAAAGGGGTAAGACTATAACAACCCACAAAACTCATCACTATCATTTCCACTACAAATACCTATGTCAGGTATTTCATAGGTAAATTTTTTCTTTTTATGTGCATTCATTACCTGCATGACTCTCTAGACTTGCTTACGTATCTACACAAGCCACATATCTCTACCCACACATCTTATAAACCTCTAGTATGTCAAGCATAAGATCAAAAAAATACCACAATAAGTAATCTACCAATCTAACACACTAAACTCATCACAAAACCCTAATCTAACCCTAATTAAGCCCTAATCAGGCCTATGTGTTCACAAAACCCTAATTGCTTATCTAAACCCATTTGAAAGTATTCAAGGCTTATGTATGAGTTACTTTAGGAACAATAGAATGTATTAGCACCCTTAGAACCTAGTACAACCCCTTAGAGCTTAGGTACAAGTCCCTTAAGCACAAAACCATAACTAGGTCATAACTTCCTGAAATTAGGTCTAAACTATCCCAAAACTTCACTATAAGCTACCACCACTTAGTATAAGCCTCTTAGGACCTAGGATTAGTCATTAAACACTCATAAGACACTAATCTAGGCACTAAACCCTAAGCTAGACCCTAATCTCCTACTAAGCCAAATTAGGATAAAACTAAACCAAAACTAGTTATCAAGTAAGGAGGTACGATCCTATAGAACAGATCCTATTCAAGTAAGGTCGTAAACATAAGCACCTCAAGAACCTCAACCTAGCACCCTAGAACCTTAATCATCTTAAGCACATACCCTAGCACCTCTAAGCTAGCAAGAAAAGAGGTGGATCACCACCTTGTCACCTCCTTCTTGCCGCAGCTTCATTTCCACCACAAACCCATCCAAACTGCCTCCTAGACCTCCATAGCTCCTCCTAGTCACTCTTTAGACTCTCCACGGCCTCCTCTAGCTTAGCCTACTCACCTCCCCCCTCGACACCTCCTGCTCTCGTTACTTGCTCACCAAGGCCAAATGACCCTATAAATACCCTCGCCACTCCCTCCTTTCAAACTCACACCTTCACTTCTCTTTACCTTCAAACTTCTGGTCCTGGTAGCAATACAAGAGTCCTAGGGAACTTAGAAGTCGAATGGGATAGGCCTAAGAACCCTTATCGAGCTTAGTTTGCCCTAGAAAACCTTAGAAACCCTCGTTCCCCCACTTCTGGTCTCGTAACCTTTCTTTACTTGCTCTCTTAGCTTAATTACAGTCCTAGGATAGATATTAGATGCTTTAGATCACATAGGAACCCTTGCCTAAGCCTTGATCACTATAAGATGCTAGTTTTCATTTTAAAACCCTAATTATGCACTATATACTAAATGTATACTATAATACCTTATAATAAGCTATAAGCTAGTTTAAGTAACTTAAATAAACTAATATTAGTAAAACATAAGCTAGGAAAACTATTTGTTTTATAAAAATATAGTTTGCATGGAATTAGGACTAGTTTTGCAAAGTTTTCCATGCACAGGGGTATATATGGTAACTTTCTGAAAATATTAAGTCTAGGGACTATTTTTGAAATTTCTTAGAAGTTATAAGTATAAGGACCTTTTCTAGCGACCAGCTAATAATTATAAACTAATAAGGACTAGTTTTGCAAAAATTATAAAGTTAAGGGTATAAATAGTAAAATTTGAAAACTTATAAGTCCAAGGGTCATTTTTACCATTTCCTTAAAATATATAAGTATAGGGATTAATATTGCTAGTTTTAGATAGTTATAAATATAAGTATATAAGTCTAGGGTAGATTTTGTAAATATATAAACTATAAGGGTATAAAGTAAAAATATTATATAAATATAAAACTTAATTAAAGTTAGAAGCATAACACAATACTAGGGAGCTTCATGTGAGGAGTACCATGTGGATATTTTGTTTTGATGAGTTTTCTGGGTTTACGAATTAAAGTGCCCTGGCTCATTAAACGATTATTACATGTACTTCTGAATTATGATGGTCCAAACGGTGTTATGTTATAACTAAACATAATAAAAATATAGCTCAATGGTAGGGAGCTTCACGTGAGGAGTATCAACTTCTGAATTATGATGGCCCGAATGTTATTATGTTGATAACATAATACAATAGTAGGGAGCTTCATGTGAGGAGTCTTATACTTCTGGATTGTGATGGCCCGAACGGTGTTATGTTATAACTAAACTTAATAACAACATAGCTCAATAGTAGGGAGCTTCATGTAAGGAGTATTAACTTCTGAATTATGATGGCCCGAACTGTATTATGTTGATAACATAATACAATAATAGGGAGCTTCATTTGAGGAGTCATATACTTCTGGATTGTGATGTCCCGAACGGTATTATGTTATATCTAAAACATTAACAAACCTAAGAATAATTACTTAAGAAATTTAAACAAGATAACTAAAGCTTGACATACATCCACACCAACAAAACCACCAGGATACGTGAGTAGGCAGTCTAGTTTTCGAATCACTTTTCACATCAATTTGATTTCCCTAAGCCCAGGTGAGTTTTCATAGCCTCACTCTTTTAAATGCTTTACAAACCCTGTGAGGGGGATACATGCTAAATGCTTTAAATCGAATACAAGTCTTTTTCTTTGGTTGTTGCACGAGTAAACTATCTGCCACCCCTACACAACAAAATTCATGAATCTAATCGTTTGGGATATTTTACCCAAGTGAACGCGAATATAATATATAGATCTATTGGAGTTTGACTACTCCCGTTGGTACTATCTCTCACTGGAGAGTACTAGTAAGTATTATATTTGAACCCTCACTGAAGGAATAACTTTGGCAAGTTATCCTTCCCATCCCCTCATGGTTGGTCTACAGCCCCTATGACCCGGATTGTTAACGTGTGGTTAATGAGCTTAGTGCAACAGACCAACTGACCAACCCCTGATAATTGTACATGCATTACAATTATCACACACACACACACACTACATTTTCCTTGAAGGGTGTAACAACTGAACCCTAAGGAACTTGTATTCAATAACCCCTAAACCTATGACTCTCACTCATCACCTAGTGTTGACTTTTAAGCATGTATCCTAGGTAACGGAGCTCTGTGAAAGTTATGGCATGGAAAGGCACGAGACTTGAAAGACTTTCTATTTGGTTATCATTCAAACATGACATCTCACACTTAGATTCAAACATGATAACTAAAATGTCTCTTTTTGAGTCATTCTCTATTACTGTATCTATGATCCATGAGGTAATACCCCAAACACTTAATCCGATGCGATAGTGAAAAATGGGGGTGTTACATACAATCTCCAAGACTTGTTGATTTCTAAAACCATATCATGTTTCAAACATGACTATACCATGAGAATGGTGAACAACACACTTTTCATGAAGAAATAAAATTCACATTACCTCATTGTTCAAAATATAGGTGGATAACAATATATTAAACTCATCTTGTCCTGAAATGTACGATGATCACCTTAAGATCATGCGTGACGAGATTGAGAAGAACATGAAGGGTGAATTACTATTATTTCTTTAATCCTGTTATAATAGTAATTGCTAATTGTATCTCTTTGTATCCTTATATACTAACATACATAAATATATATGTATGTATGTATGTATGTATGTATGTAAGTATGTATGTATGTATGTATGTGTGTGTGTATGTGTATATATATATATATATATATATATATATATATATATATATATATATATATATATATATATATATATATATATATATATATATATATATAAAGCCTACCTAAAACTATTCTTACTAACAAATATTATCCGTAGAGTTGGAAGCTCACTAATGTCACACCCCGCTAAGAGCGGAAACACGAGGTGCAACGAAATGTAGCATAGCATAAGATAGTAGAACAACACCATATTATTTAAGAAATAAACTTACAATGTTACATAAAGAATTTTTTATACAAAGCTGAATAAATAAAACATAAGTCTTAAATTGATTCAAATGTAATGTCTTTTGAAAACGTCTTAGCTAGGTCAACTCGGTATTGAAATAGACGCCAGTATAACTTCAGAATGCAAATGCCTTTAACAAATCACTATCGTTCACCTGAAAATGATACTCTAAAATGTCAACATAAAGTTGGTGAGTTCGTGGGTTTAAAGTAAACATAAACCAGTTTGCCATGCATAAGTAATTAGGACAAGTGTGCAAACAATAAAGTGGCATAGGGCAATTAGTATAACATAACCAACCAATAATCCAATCATCACATTCTTCATCTCCGGAAGTATATAGTGTACAACATGCATGCCTACCAGCTGGAGCTAACACACGAGTACTCCCATGTCAATCATGACATGAGACCACACAGCATAAGATCACACAGATATATGTCAAGTGGAAATGAATCCATGACATGAGATCACACAGATGAGATCACACGGATAACACTACTAATGCACCTAGCACGATCATAAGCACAATAACTTGTCCAAGCAAAGTAAAAGTTTGAGCATAGCAGGAAAACAACTTTTGAGTATCATTCTCCCCCAAGTAAAACATAAGTAAAAAGGGGCCACGAAAACTCACCTTGAAGCAGATGAGATAAAGTGCACAACTCCAAACAAATAATCTTAGGAAATCAACGCATACTCGATAATAGTGATCAACTTATTGCTCCATCGACCAATCTACCAATAATTTGAAACTAATTATTATTACAATTAGTATTACATATAATTATTTATTAACTAGTTTATTAATGTTTATCTTTAGTATGTTGCATGGCAACTTGCATGTTATCCTTTCAACATATGCTTAATATAAAAATAACAATATGATCACCAATGGAAATGTCATCTTCTTTGTATCTTTCGTTATACTTCATTTCTATTTCAAAAAAAATGTTTCATGCAATATTACATTGGATGAACTAGATGACTTACTGTACGTCATACATTATGTAAATTCCTTTCGTTTAACTAATTACCTTTGTCAACATAAGCAGCCAGTTTTCTATAGTAATTAGTTTACTACATTCGATTAAGATACATATATGCGGGTGATTGATGCCAAACCACCTAACTTATATTGACCAAATAATGGTCAACAAAGTCAAAGGCTTAGAGTCAATGCTCCGGGTAATATAATGTATCACCGGGTCGTGAAATCCCGTTGAAGTGTGAATTGTGACCTTAGCGTATTAGGGATCGGGTAATTATTCACAGGAAAGGGTTATGATTAAAATTACTTGGAAATTATTAACAGATATAGCTTAGGAAAGCTATGTGATGGATTACTGGAATTTGGATTACGACAATTTGAGCTTAAACCGAAAATTATACATTTTAATTAAAAACGTATACTGATGAACCGTACAAAAAGTACAACTGAAGAACTGAGAGGGGTAAAAGTGTAAATTTGATATTTTTACAATCCTATTAATTAAAGAAAATTTTAAGAAAAATAAAAAAGTATTTTTACACTATTTAATTATTTAATATTAATTATTTTACTAATTATCTATTTATTACTAATTAAACTAATTAGAATTATTAAAAATACTAAAAAGACTTAGAAAATTAAGAAAAATTTTATAAATCTAATTAACCATTACAGGAATCCTAAAAAATTATAAAAAGTTAATTTTATGTATTTTTAAACTAATTAACTAATTATTATTCTATTTATTAATTAATATCTAATTAAACTATTTAAATTATAAAAACTATTAAATGAACAGTGAAAATTCTAGAAAAATTTATAAAAATATTTTAACTAAAATAAAAGTTATAAAAATTATAAAAACTAGGTTATACTATTTAAAAACTAATTATGCTATTTAATTGATTAATATTAATTAAAACTAAATTAAACTAAAATTAATTAAAAATACCACTAAAAGACAAAATAAAAATCTGGAAAAATTTGTAAAATTACTTTAACCTAAATTGTAATTTCTAAAAATATAAAAGTGATATATTATTTAGAAATTAATTAAAAAGAAAATTAAATTGATAAATCCTATTAAATAGAAGCTATCACTATTTTTAAAGTTGGTTTTTTGGTTTTTTTTTTTCTTTTTTTTAAACTAATTATAAGATAAAAATAAGCACTTTTAATTAAGACACTTTTACTATACCCCTGGAAATAAGCACTTGGAGTGCTTATTCACCTCACAGTTGACTTTTGTTGACTGTGAAGGTTAATAAGCTCAAAATGAAAATGTGGGGTCCACAATTATATTTCTTGGTTTCTCTGAGTCAAATGAACACAAATAAGCAACAATTAAGCTAATAGGTGGCCTCAATAAGCCAAAAATAACAAATAAGCACTTTGCTTATTTGTTGACTGAGCAGTTAAGGGACAAAGTTTATGGGTCAAACTAGGTAGGGTCCACAGATTTTGGGGTCAAACAAAAGGTCAACCCTTATTCCTGGGTAGGAGGGGGTTGAAAGGTGCAAGGGTGGTGGTGTGGGACCCACTGGGTCAGTCACAAACCACCAATGAAGTTGGGTGGATGGCTGAGGTAACTGAGAGCAGGGCAGACCTTTGCCCTGCAACCTACTTCAAGGCTTGGTGGGACCCACCAAACAAATTCTTAAAAATCTGGAAAAATTCACAAAAATCTACAAAGTGGTAGATAATAAGCACACCAAGTTCCAGCTTCTAACAACTAAGATCAAACAAGTTACACCCCTCCCAATATTGCTCAAAATGACTGAAACAAGTTTTTGACTTTAAAAAGTTTTGCACAACTTTGACTTTTATGAACTTGTGATGCTGATTTAATAATCCAATAAGCTAAGATAAGCTATATTAAAACTAATTTGGGTAAAACTTCAACTTATGAAAAGGTTTTGTGAGATTTGGACTCCAAAAATCACCACAGTGAACTGTGGTGATTATAAACTTATGATTTTGACTTTTGTGAGGTTTTGTACCAAAACTCTTGTTCCCCTGAGCTTTATTACACCCAACAAACTATTAGAAACTAATGGATGCTAAGATACACAGCTAGAACACACTAAACAAGTTACAACCAAACACCCTTTTAAACACAGTTAATGAAGAGATTTCTATTTAAACAAATAATAAACACAAACAGATGGTACAAACTACTTTATAAGCTAATATTTATATGCAATAAGCTTAAATAAACAACCTAGGCTACTTTAAGAATAAAGATGAAAGGATTTGTAGCTTACAAAGCCTTCCAAGCACTGAGTGAGTACCAAGGAACCAAATCAAACAATCCTATGCCCTCCCCTGAGGTTCCTAACCCACAGCCATCCTTGTTACACTGTGCTCCTTGCTCATACAACAAATGATCACCACTTTTTTATTTTTATTTTTATTTTTATTTTTCTTATTTTTTTAGTTTTTATTGAAAATTGAATTGAAAGTGTTCACATAAGCTTATAACACTTGTAATAACTTATTTCTGAGCTTGTAAGAACTTCTGAGTTCCTTAAACACAAATTACTTCACTTAATTGGAGCTTAGAAATTTAAGATAAGACTTTGAAAAGTGAAATTGGAAATTAGACTTCAAAATGAACTTGCATTAATAAAAAGAGTTACATTACATTGAAATTGAACTGAAATTACAAATAAACTAAGAAAATTACACACAAGCTTCTTATGAGCTAATCATTATATATCGACTAAAAAATAAATCCCTAAGCCTTCCACATGGCTACTTTTTGAAAACTGAGAGTCCCAATGACTTTTCCTTGACCCTCTGACCAAATCCCAACCATCAATTTAATCTTCAATGCATCCTAGCCACTGATTCGTATTTTGGCGCCAATTTTTATACGGGGCAAAACTAGTGGTGTTGGTGAGGGCTTAGGGGAGCATTTATGGTGGTGGAGATGGTGGGTGAGGGAATTAATTGTGGGGGGTGGAGTAGTTGAAAAGGCGAGGAGGGGGGGGGGGGAAAGTTTCTCCCTGGTTTTGCGCTTGTCTGTTGGGGGAGATGATGGTCAAACGTGGGTTTGACCCGCGTTGACTAGGTTTGACCGGGGTTTTAGCCAAATTGGACTGGGCCAAGATGTGGTGGGCTTGGGGATCAGCTGGGCTAGGGGTTGTTTGGGTTTGGATTAGTTTTTTGGATTAAATAAAAATGGGGTCCGGTTTGGATAAATTTAGCCATAGGGACCAATTTTGCAATTCTTCCAAACTTCAAGGGCTGAAGTTGCCCACTTTCCAAAGCTCTCTAAAGGATCAATGTTGCCAAATACCAATAATCCAAGGACCAAATTTGTATTTTTCCATTTTTTTCCAATTTCAAAAATTCCCAGGGACTACTTTTGCCATATTTGGATTTTTAGGGACTAAATATGTAATTTTTGAAAACTTGCAACCCAATTATGATATTTTGACTTTATTTGACTTTTAAGACCTTGGGTTGACTTTTCCTTATAAATAAATGCATAGGGACTAAAATTGACAAGTTTTGAAACTTGGGGGACTGAAACTGCCAATACTGCAAACTTTGTACGTTTTTTCTTTGTTTTTGCACATTTTGCTTTTAAAACACATAAAACACAATCCCTGGGATAATTTAAGTATTTTGATATCTTTTTGATTGTTTTTGTGCGTTTTGGCAGTTTAAATATATCAAAAACGATGAGTGTTTGAGCACTCATCAATCCCCCACACTGAACTATTGCTAGTCCCTAGCAATCTTTTTAGAAAACTTGATGGATTTTAAACTCTTTACCAAAAGCCATCACTTCTGGAGTAGCCAGGTGTAAGAACTGTGGCACACCTGATAACCGTGTGATTTTGAGCAAACCACCAGCTTTCAACGGATTTGTTAAGTCTTTACCAGGAGCCGTTTGCTCCTGGACTAGCCAGCATCTTGATGGACCTAGTCGACATCTTGGTGAGCTGATTACCAATTATGGATTTTCCACGGCCTTTACCACAAGCCATAATCTTGCGGGCTAGCCAACTCATTTATTTTCGGGGAGTTGATGAACCATACAATTTTGGGCAAATTGCCAGCCGTCAACGGATTTGATTTATCTTTACCAAGAGCCGTTTGCTCCTGGATTAGCCAATCCCTTTTGTCGCTTAGACGAGGCGGACTGATTACCCTAAAAATTTTGAAATAAAGTGAAAAATTTTTGAAAATTTTGGCCAAAACGGGGGGGGGGGGGGGGGGGGGGGGGGGTACTTGAAAGATATTTGCTAAAATTCGTTAGAATTCCCCCCCCCCCCCCCCCCACACTTAGAAATGAATATTGTCCTCAATATTCAAAGTCCCGGCTATTATGCCGAAGCTAGGAACGTAAAAAGCCAAGATTCGAATCTAACTGCGGAAATAACAATTTCACTTTATTTCTATATATACAACCTTTTTTTTCTTTTTTTTTTTTTTTTTTTTTTTTTTTTCTACTTACTTATATACATATATACATTTTTTTCAAACAGCGGGGGGTTGGCCATTCCCCCACACTTAGTGGTAGAAAATAGAAAGAATCAGAGATACGGGTGAAAACCCGTATTGTTGCTAATTTTTGGTCATCGAGTCGTTAGCTTGACTCTATCCCCGAATTCAATTGTCCTTGGGGAAAGTTTGGAGATCCGGGACGACCATGGATGGTACGTCCTCTCCAAAGTAGTGCTTTAACCGGTGTCCATTCACTTTGAAATTTGGACCGTCACTTTGAGATAATTCGACGGTGCCATAAGGATAGACTTTTGCGATAGTGAATGGACCAGTCCATCGGGTTTTGAGCTTTCCCGAGAAGATCTTGAGTCTAGAATTGAAAAGAAGGACTCGATCACCAATGTTGAAAACGCGGTTTTTGATTTTTGAGTCATGAATCTTCTTTGTCTTTTCTTTATAGATCAAAGAGTTCTCGTAAGCCTGATCACGAAGTTTGTTTAATTCATTTAGTTGAACTTTTCTATGATCACCCGCCGTTTTGAGGTCGAAATTGGCATGCTTGAGAGCCCAATAGGCTTTGTGTTCAAGCTCGATCGGAAGATGGCACGCTTTTCCGTACACAAGTTTATAAGGCGTGCACCCAATGGGTGTTTTGTAAGCCGTATGGAAAGCCCAAAGTGCATCATCTAATTTGTCCGACCACGATGTACGATTTTCACCTACAGTTCTCTCCAATATTCTTTTAATGCCCCGATTGGACACTTCGACTTGTCCACTTGTTTGAGGGTGGTACGCAGTGGAAATACGGTGAGTCACACCGTATTTTTGCATGACTTTGTCAGATTTGTCATTACAGAAGTGCGTACCACGATCACTAATAATAGCACGTGGAGTTCCGAATCGGGCAAAGAGAGCTTTTAAAAATTTCACCACTACTCGAGCATCATTTGTGGGTAAGGCTTTTGCTTCAACCCATTTTGACAAGTAGTCAACTGCCACGAGTATGTATTTGTTGCCGTGAGAAGATGGAAATGGCCCCATAAAGTCGATGCCCCAGATATCAAAGATTTCACAAACTTGAATTGCATTCTGAGGCATTTCATTTCTTTGTGAAATATTCCCGTGGCGCTGACAAGCGTCACAGGACTTGACCAATTCTTGGGCATCCTTGTAGATCGAGGGCCAATAAAAGCCGGAATCAAACACCTTTTTGGCGGTGTAGTTGGGATTGTGGTGGCCCCCCGTGGGACCAGCATGGCAAGCCTTTAAGATTTCAGCGGCTTCCTGACCATACACACACCGCCGGATGACTTGATCCGCGCATATCTTGAACAAATAGGGGTCGTCCCAAAAGTAATGTTTTACGTCTTTGAAAAATTTATTTTTTTGTTGGGACGACATCCCTTTCACAATAAAGTTACCCGCAAGATAGTTTGCAAAATCGGCAAACCATGGGGTAATCGAGTCTCCACGAAATGAAACCGCATTGAGGGTTTCGAGAGGAAACGTTTCATTTATTTCCTTTTTCTCGAAATCATTTTGGTGAGGGTTTTCAAGACGGGAGAGATGATCAGCAGCTAGGTTCTCAGCTCCTTTTTTATCACGAATAATGATATCAAATTCCTGAAGGAGGAGAACCCATCGGAGGAGTCTCGGCTTTGCATCCTGTTTTGCAAATAGATATTTCAAAGCCGAATGATCCGTATACACTATGCTTTTAGTCAGAATCAAGTATGGCCGGAATTTTTCAAAAGCATACACCACAGCTAATAATTCTTTTTCAGTAGTGGTGTAATGACTTTGTGCCTCGGTCATAGTTTTGCTGGCATAGTGTATAGGCTGAAAATGTTTTGTTTTGCGTTGCCCCAAGACTGCCCCTATAGCATAATCACTAGCATCACACGTGAGCTCGAAGGGCAAGTCCCAATCGGGGGCAACAAGAATCGGTGCCTCGGTAAGCCTTTTCTTTAATGTTTCAAAGGCTTCGATGCACTCAGGGGAGAAGATAAAAGGAGCATCCTTCTCGAGGAGATGGGTCATGGGCCGGGCAATTTTTGAAAAATCTTGAATAAACCTACGATAGAAACCGGCGTGACCCAAAAAGCTCCTAACACCTTTCATGGTTGTGGGATGAGGCAATTTTGCAATGACGTCCACTTTGGCACGATCAACCTCAATCCCGTTTTTTGAAATTTTATGGCCGAGGACAATGCCCTCTTTGACCATAAAGTGACTCTTCTCCCAATTTAGACACAACTTTGTGTCTTCACAACGTTTTAGCATATTGTCTAAATGGGAGAGGCATGTTTGAAACGAATCCCCAATGACCAAAAAATCGTCCATGAAGACCTCCATACTTTTCCCGATCATGTCGGAAAAGATGGCCATCATACATCTCTGAAACGTGCCCGGAGCATTACATAAGCCAAATGGCATACGTTTATATGCGAAGGTTCCATAGGGGCACGTAAAAGTGGTCTTTTCTTGGTCTTGCGGGTCAATGGGAATTTGAAAGTAACCCGAGAAACCATTGAGGAAGCAATAGTACTCATTCCCCGCTAATCTCTCGAGCATCTGATCCATAAAAGGCAGAGGAAAATGATCCTTACGGGTGGCGTCATTCAATTTACGATAATCAATGCAGACGCGCCTACCCGTAACCAAACGTGTTGGAATTAACTCATTCTCCTCATTTGTGACAACGGTAATGCCACCCTTTTTTGGAACACAATGGATTGGGCTGACCCAAGGACTGTCCGAGATAGGGTAAATCAATCCGGCATCAAGAAGTTTTAAAACCTCTTGTTTGATAACCTCGTGAATTTTTGGATTCACCCTTCTTTGTTGTTGGACCGCAGGTTTGAAATCGTCCTCCATTAAAATCTTATGAGTACAAAACTCAGGGTCAATGCCCTTGATATCTGAGAGACGCCAAGCAATTGCTTGTTTATGAGATTTCAAAACCTTGATAAGAGCAGCCTTTTCCTCATCGCTTAAGTCTTTGGCAATTATGACGGGTAATTTATCATCACCCTCCAGAAATGCATATTCAAGAGGAGGCGGCAAGTCCTTAAGCTCAACCTCGGGGAAGTCATCAGTTTTCTCAACATTTTTGACCTCCTCATTATGAAGTTGTTGTGGTAGAACAGGAAGAGGTGAAGGATCTTCGTTTAACAATTTTTCAAGCGTGAGAATATCCCTCTCGAGGTCGATTTCTTGGTTATCGATTCCATCGGGAATCGAGTCACTTTTGAGAAACGCCTCCATTTCTTCTAAGATGAAGTCACTTCCCTCAAACGGAGTGAGGGAAGGAGAAGAATTGGCTATGATGGGATGAGAAGATTGAGTGAGATTTTCACTCGAAGAATCATCAATGAAACCTAAAATCTCTTGAGCATACTCCTCAGCAGCAACATCGATTACATCTATTTTGTTAACCGATTCACAATCATAATTGGAGGAGTACCTCGATGTTTGATTTAGGTTGAAGGTAATAGCTTCCGTCCCAACACGTAATGTGATCTCATGCTCGAATACATCGATAAGAGCGCGCCCAGTTCTGAGGAAACCCCGCCCAAGAATGAGAGGGACCCTAGAATCGGCATCAAAGTCAACAATCACAAAATCTGCCAGAAAATGGAACTTTCCCACTCTAACAAATACGTCCTCGGCAATGCCAATGGGACGAGAAATCGAGCGATCGGCAAGCTCTAAAGTCATGTACGTGGGAGTGAGTTCGGGAAGAGAAAGTTTCTTCCACACAGAATATGGCATCAGGTTGATGCTAGCACCTAGATCGGCCAGGGCGAAGCAATCAACCATACCCGGGAAAGTACAAGGGATGAGAAATTTCCCGGGATCTCCAAGCTTTTCAGGAAGCCTTTTCAGAAGAACCGCAGAGCAGTTCTCGTTCAGAGGAGTTCTTGCCATCTCAAATAATTTTTCTTTATTATTCAACAGATTTTTGATTGTCGATGCAAACTTGGGCATCAAGAGAATAGCATCCGCGAAGCTGATATCGAAATGCAAATCTTGGAAGATTTGGAAAAATTTATCCATTTGGTGATTAGCTTTTTCGCGGAGCTTTTGTTCACTGAGACGTGAAGGATATGGAATAGAAGTTTTGGATTTAAGGTTGTCCACTGGAGTTTCTGGTGGTTCAAAGACAACTCCAGGCTTACATCTGGTTTCAGGATTATCCTGAGGTTGGACGTGTGCTGTACTTCGTGGGCTAGGAATTTGCACCTTGTCCTTTGTCACCTCAGGCTCACGATTCACTACCTTAGAAAGAAAGGAAGAAGAGGTAGTAGGAACCGCGGGTTCATCATATGAAGCACCACTTCGTGTTGTGATCGCCTTGGCATCGCCCCTCGGGTTAGCGATCGTGTTGCTCGGTAAAGTAGTACCTGAGCCCGAGGGTCGATCATTTAAAGACTTCTTGATATCAGAAATCTGGCTGACCAGCAACTTGTTCAACTCTTCTTGGGACTTCATGAATTGCTTCAACAATTCATCGGATGAAGGCCCAGTTGGAACAATAGCTTGATTCGGATTAGGAATATTTGGAGCTCGATTGTTCGGGTTGGGGCCTTGATTGAAATTTCCTTGGTTTTGATGATGGAAATTCCCTTGATTCTGGTGATTGTTTCCATGAAAGTTCCCGGGGTTGAAATTACCCTGACCTTGGTTCCGGTTAAAGTTTCCTTGATTTTGGAAACTTTGATTTTGAAAACCTTGGTTTTGATTTTGAAAACCGTGACCCTGATTGAAATTATTTTGGTTTTGATAACCTTGGTTCACTCTATTTTGGTTTTGGCCACGGTTTTGGACATTATAGTTTTGATGAAAACCGGGAGGTCCAGGATAATGGTGAGGACGATAGTTCGGGTCCATAGGAGGGCGGTATTGATTGCCTCCTTGATTTTGGGACCCGACAACAGCATTAGCTTCATATGGAGTACCATCAGTAGCTGTGCAATTGTAGTAGGCATGCGGCCCACCACAAGTCACACAGACTTCCACTTTTTTAACCTCAGCAGGGGGAGGATGTTGTGGAAATGAGACTTTCTTTGTTTAGGCGAGAACCAAAGCTTGGATTGCTTCAGTGAGCTTGTCAATCTTAGCATCCGTGCTAGATTGACCCACAGAAGATGAAGTAGAAGGACCCGCATTGATTTGAGAAACAATCGGTTTGCTTTGTGTAGAGCGGACCTTGGACTTGTTTTCTATGATTTGCAAAGCTTCTTTTGTGGTTCTACTCAAAAAATTTCCTCCCGCGGAGGCATTGAGAGAATCCTGATCAGCTTGGCTCACGCCATTGTAAAACGTATCGAGTTGCATCAACTCAGAGAAACCATGATGTGGACACTTGCGAAGTAATTCTTTGAAACGATCCCACGCTTCACCAAAAGATTCATCGTATTTTTGAGTGAACTTGGTGATTTCGTTTTTAAGACTCGTGGTCTTGGAAGGTGGGAAGAATTCATTCACAAATTTTTTGACAAGATCTTCCCAAGTCTCAATAGATCGTGGAGGTTGTTTGTCAAGCCAAATCCGGGCTTGTCCCTCCAGTGAGAATGGGAAGAGAAGGAGTTTGATTGCTTCACACGGGACATTTTTGTACTTGATGGTTGATGTGATTTTATTGAACCATCGAATGTGAGCATGAGGATCGTCCCTCTCAAAACCGTAAAATTGACTAGAGGTTACAAGATTGAGTAACCTGGTTTTGAGCTCAAAATTATCAGCCACGATGGCTGGAACAACAATGGCATCTCCGTAACCCTCGATGGGTGCTTGGAGAAGTTCACACATGGGCCGGTCTTCCGCCATGGTGACAGTGGGTGTGGCAACAGTACGGATCTCAGATCCGACTGTTGGTGCTGAACGTCTACGAGGTCTTCTAGGTTTTCGTACAAGCTCACGTAATGGGCTAGTAGACCTAGAAGAACGAGTGCGCATGCACTAGGAACAAAAATCAATCAAAACAAAGTCGAGACAAAACCACAGTGAACTTAAACCAATAATCACAAGTGAGTGGCTTCTTTAGAAAAGGTACACCACCCACAAGGATACAAAGGCAAGTTTTAATCTTTTTGGTTTGGGAACTTATTTGTTCACACCCCCAGTTGGAAGGTGTTCTGTCTTGGTTTGCGACGGTTATTTTTATGTAGAGTTATTATTCACAAGAAAGAGACGAATGTTTTTGTGTTTTGTGTATGGGTTTAAAAACTTTTGGAAAATATTTTTGGAATCGTTTCGTTCACCAAAATCGTTCTTCTTTAAGAATCACCTTAAAAGAAAACCGAATCAGAAAACGTTACGATGTGTTTTGTTGTTTTTAATTTTTTTTTTGGTGTTTTAACACTTTAGGAAAAGTGTTAATGACTTTTTTGTATTTTGATTATGAAAATATACACAAGTGATGGTATTTGTACAGTGAAAGATGTGAGATAATACTAATCTCAAATAACGCTAAAGAAACGCGCACACTTCCCCGGCAGCGGCGCCAAATTTTGATTGATGCCAAACCACCTAACTTATATTGACCAAATAATGGTCAACAAATTCAAAGGCTTAGAGTCAATGCTCCGGGTAATATAATGTATCACCGGGTCGTGAAATCCCGTTGAAGTGTGAATTGTGACCTTAGCGTATTAGGGATCGGGTAATTATTCACAGGAAAGGGTTATGATTAAAATTCCTTGGAAATTATTAACAGATATAGCTTAGGAAAGCTATGTGATGGATTACTGGAATTTGGATTACGACAATTTGAGCTTAAACCGAAAATTATACATTTTAATTAAAAACGTATACTGATGAACCGTACAAAAAGTACAACTGAAGAACTGAGAGGGGTAAAAGTGTAAATTTGATATTTTTACAATCCTATTAATTAAAGAAAATTTTAAGAAAAATAAAAAAGTATTTTTACACTATTTAATTATTTAATATTAATTATTTTACTAATTATCTATTTATTACTAATTAAACTAATTAGAATTATTAAAAATACTAAAAAGACTTAGAAAATTAAGAAAAATTTTATAAATCTAATTAACCATTACAGGAATCCTAAAAAATTATAAAAAGTTAATTTTATGTATTTTTAAACTAATTAACTAATTATTATTCTATTTATTAATTAATATCTAATTAAACTATTTAAATTATAAAAACTATTAAATGAACAGTGAAAATTCTAGAAAAATTTATAAAAATATTTTAACTAAAATAAAAGTTATAAAAATTATAAAAACTAGGTTATACTATTTAAAAACTAATTATGCTATTTAATTGATTAATATTAATTAAAACTAAATTAAACTAAAATTAATTAAAAATACCACTAAAAGACAAAATAAAAATCTGGAAAAATTTGTAAAATTACTTTAACCTAAATTATAATTTCTAAAAATATAAAAGTGATATATTATTTAGAAATTAATTAAAAAGAAAATTAAATTGATAAATCCTATTAAATAGAAGCTATCACTATTTTTAAAGTTGGTTTTTTGGTTTTTTTTTTCTTTTTTTTAAACTAATTATAAGATAAAAATAAGCACTTTTAATTAAGACACTTTTACTATACCCCTGGAAATAAGCACTTGGAGTGCTTATTCACCTCACAGTTGACTTTTGTTGACTGTGAAGGTTAATAAGCTCAAAATGAAAATGTGGGGTCCACAATTATATTTCTTGGTTTCTCTGAGTCAAATGAACACAAATAAGCAACAATTAAGCTAATAGGTGGCCTCAATAAGCCAAAAATAACAAATAAGCACTTTGCTTATTTGTTGACTGAGCAGTTAAGGGACAAAGTTTATGGGTCAAACTAGGTAGGGTCCACAGATTTTGGGGTCAAACAAAAGGTCAACCCTTATTCCTGGGTAGGAGGGGGGTTGAAAGGTGCAAGGGTGGTGGTGTGGGACCCACTGGGTCAGTCACAAACCACCAATGAAGTTGGGTGGATGGCTGAGGTAACTGAGAGCAGGGCAGACCTTTGCCCTGCAACCTACTTCAAGGCTTGGTGGGACCCACCAAACAAATTCTTAAAAATCTGGAAAAATTCACAAAAATCTACAAAGTGGTAGATAATAAGCACACCAAGTTCCAGCTTCTAACAACTAAGATCAAACAAGTTACACCCCTCCCAATATTGCTCAAAATGACTGAAACAAGTTTTTGACTTTAAAAAGTTTTGCACAACTTTGACTTTTATGAACTTGTGATGCTGATTTAATAATCCAATAAGCTAAGATAAGCTATATTAAAACTAATTTGGGTAAAACTTCAACTTATGAAAAGGTTTTGTGAGATTTGGACTCCAAAAATCACCACAGTGAACTGTGGTGATTATAAACTTATGATTTTGACTTTTGTGAGGTTTTGTACCAAAACTCTTGTTCCCCTGAGCTTTATTACACCCAAAAAACTATTAGAAACTAATGGATGCTAAGATCCACAGCTAGAACACACTAAACAAGTTACAACCAAACACCCTTTTAAACACAGTTAATGAAGAGATTTCTATTTAAACAAATAATAAACACAAACAGATGGTACAAACTACTTTATAAGCTAATATTTATATGCAATAAGCTTAAATAAACAACCTAGGCTACTTTAAGAATAAAGATGAAAGGATTTGTAGCTTACAAAGCCTTCCAAGCACTGAGTGAGTACCAAGGAACCAAATCAAACAATCCTATGCCCTCCCCTGAGGTTCCTAACCCACAGCCATCCTTGTTACACTGTGCTCCTTGCTCATACAACAAATGATCACCACTTTTTTATTTTTATTTTTATTTTTCTTATTTTTTTAGTTTTTATTGAAAATTGAATTGAAAGTGTTCACATAAGCTTATAACACTTGTAATAACTTATTTCTGAGCTTGTAAGAACTTCTGAGTTCCTTAAACACAAATTACTTCACTTAATTGGAGCTTAGAAATTTAAGATAAGACTTTGAAAAGTGAAATTGGAAATTAGACTTCAAAATGAACTTGCATTAATAAAAAGAGTTACATTACATTGAAATTGAACTGAAATTACAAATAAACTAAGAAAATTACACACAAGCTTCTTATGAGCTAATCATTATATATCGACTAAAAAATAAATCCCTAAGCCTTCCACATGGCTACTTTTTGAAAACTGAGAGTCCCAATGACTTTTCCTTGACCCTCTGACCAAATCCCAACCATCAATTTAATCTTCAATGCATCCTAGCCACTGATTCGTATTTTGGCGCCAATTTTTATACGGGGCAAAACTAGTGGTGTTGGTGAGGGCTTAGGGGAGCATTTATGGTGGTGGAGATGGTGGGTGAGGGAATTAATTGTGGGGGGTGGAGTAGTTGAAAAGGCGAGGAGGGGGGGGGGGGGAAAGTTTCTCCCTGGTTTTGCGCTTGTCTGTTGGGGGAGATGATGGTCAAACGTGGGTTTGACCCGCGTTGACTAGGTTTGACCGGGGTTTTAGCCAAATTGGACTGGGCCAAGATGTGGTGGGCTTGGGGATCAGCTGGGCTAGGGGTTGTTTGGGTTTGGATTAGTTTTTTGGATTAAATAAAAATGGGGTCCGGTTTGGATAAATTTAGCCATAGGGACCAATTTTGCAATTCTTCCAAACTTCAAGGGCTGAAGTTGCCCACTTTCCAAAGCTCTCTAAAGGATCAATGTTGCCAAATACCAATAATCCAAGGACCAAATTTGTATTTTTCCATTTTTTTCCAATTTCAAAAATTCCCAGGGACTACTTTTGCCATATTTGGATTTTTAGGGACTAAATATGTAATTTTTGAAAACTTGCAACCCAATTATGATATTTTGACTTTATTTGACTTTTAAGACCTTGGGTTGACTTTTCCTTATAAATAAATGCATAGGGACTAAAATTGACAAGTTTTGAAACTTGGGGGACTGAAACTGCCAATACTGCAAACTTTGTACGTTTTTTCTTTGTTTTTGCACATTTTGCTTTTAAAACACATAAAACACAATCCCTGGGATAATTTAAGTATTTTGATATCTTTTTGATTGTTTTTGTGCGTTTTGGCAGTTTAAATATATCAAAAACGATGAGTGTTTGAGCACTCATCAGCGGGTGTGAACGATTTAGGTACGAGATGAGGTAGACTATATTAGCAATATCAATGACTAACATGTGAACGAGATTCAAGATTACGTTTTAAAAACAGATTACATGCATTCATATGTCTTTATTCGTATAACTATATTTTTAACCAAACAAGGATTAAGTTTCACACATCATGCGCCTCATTACTGATCTTAATTATCTGATTTTTGGAGCTCGCATTATGATAATATTTGGTCGACTAAAAACTGAAACAAAACGTCACAACCGTTCATGAGGCTGAGACATAAAGTAATTCATATGGCGTATGGGTTTTATGGTTGTTTTCATGATTTTAGGTGACACATATTACACACTCATGACATACAAGTCACAGCCAAAAACCCCATGCACAAACCTTATACGCCTCTAATTAATTTCGTGTTATTACGATCAGTTTAAGGGTTTACTTCTTCGTACCATATTCACTTTACGTATATGCATTCGAATATTTAGTGACTAACAAGACTCGTATAATGTTACTTCTATTATTTCCCGATCTTACATATCATTTTAACGCATAGCTAAGGATCACAGGAAGTTTTAAAAATGATTCGATTTGCATCCTGATCATATTAACGAAACATGTTTAGCTTATTTGGTATTTTTTTTTCTTTTCTAAATCGTATAAACATGAGGACGAAAGGCATACCTTGAACGAAATCAAAACGGGACAAAGAATTAAAAAAAACCAAAACCAAAGCTGAGACGCGACAGATTCGATCACCACCTCCTTTGCCTCGTACCTTGATTCCTCTAAAGAAAATAATATAGAGGCTGCCATTTTCATTATATATTTTTAGTGTTTTGTGTGTGGGAAGTTATGGTGTGATATACGGTTGTTAAAGTGAGCAACGAATGGGAAAATATTATCGGAAAATACCGAGTCTTAAGGGAGATTGGGAAGACTTATTCTCTCTTAATATCTTTCACATCATTTTCGGTATATAGAGCAAATGGGGAAGTGGTATACGGTATAAGATGTGAAGTGGGGTCAAATAGGATGCCAAATAATATACAGTATAAGATGTGATATATGAGACGTGTGGAATTATTTCCAAATGAGAAGTGTACTGATTTTTTAATTAATCTTAGTATTAAATTTCATATTTGGTATATATATATATATATATATATATATATATATATATATATATATATATATATATATATATATATATATATATATATATATATATATATATATATATATATATATATATATATATATTTTCATAACATAGGTATAAAACTTTAGTTATATCATTATCACATATTCAAATGTTACTCAGATTTTCAGGTTGTTATAATTCTTAATTAAAAGTTGAGTGTTGAGTCAATGGTCATCATTGACTAACCTGATTTGGTGAGGGTTCTCACAGTATCTCCCCGTTAGAAGAATTTCGTCCCGAAATTCAATCAATTTTACTACTACGAATATTGTTACCAAATATTTGTGGGGTATTTTGGTTTTTCATACAATCAGTACACTCTCAAGTATACTGTATGTCTGCAGTTTGAGCTTCAACGACCTCTATAATCGAAATTTTGTTATGTCTAGATTATTTAAGTTCCCAAATGAGCAGTTTGGTTGGTTTCGAGATTGAAGTCATTCATGAAACATAAAATCTTATGGACTGATAATTGGTTAATCATTGATATGCATTTTTTTTAGGCTCCACACATGTTAACCACCATGATTTTGAGGATATTCTAATAAGGAAAGGATGTTCTTGATTTAGATTGAAAAGTTCGCTAACCCAGATCCAACGATCTATTTAATTATAATTGAGTGAACTACTCAAGTTGTTCTTAACGCAATAGATCAATGCTTGAATGAGGAATCCAATTAAGGCCCAAGTTATAATGAAAGGACTAGAAATTAAATTTTGCACGCAATGCTGTGACAGAAATTTATACACCAAATTGAAAGTGCTACTGATGGAATATGAGATCCAATTGCAACTATTGAGTGATTAGATTTTCATGGTGAAAGCACTGTCCATTCTTAAGCAAATTTATCAAAAACCTTAAGCTAGATAACGACCTGACTCCAACTCAACTCCATAATTCATCAAACAAGAACTATCATGGAATTAAGTTAAGAGTTAAGAGTTGTTATGTAGCTCAACCTTTTTGATAAATTGGCTTAATTTTTGGAGTTGCTACAAAACAAAGTAATAGGTAGCTTAAATTGGTAAGATGAGTGAAGAACATCAGGGGTATTCAAAGTAATTGAGTCGTATAGAGAAAAGTTGGCAAAGGCGACGAGGAAGAAGTTTTTGTTCACGAGGTTACATAAACGAGCCTTGAAGAATGATTTTCTAAACTTGGAGTAAGGCGAAATTAAACTTCAAGGGCATGGAAGGGAATATATTGAGCTTCCTCATTAAACAGATAATCCGAGAACTTCAAAATGGTTTGTAAGAACTTCAACACTGAAAGTTCTGTACAAGCAGAAGAGCGAGGTAGTGTTGTTGATATGATTGAAAAAAATAATAATAATAAAAAAAATAAAAAATAAAATGAGTCGCTTGAAATTAAGCTAAATGAATACAAGAATGGGAAGGTATAGGTAGATGAAGGATGATGTAACTTTTAATTTATAGCCGCACTAAATGAAATATGAATAAAGCATAGTGATATTGATTTGGCATGAATACTTCCTACCAGTGTACGGGGTCAGATTTTTCTTTGTTTGAGGTTGTACCATATAATTAATTGATGAATATTGTGGTTCTTGTGGGCACACTATGGTCTATGTATTTGTCAAAAGAAAGCGGTCGATGATATGTGTTGATATTGGAAGTGTCAAGATGATCTGAAGAATAAAGCATTTAAGGCAAAAGGATGATCTTTTGAAATGACTATCAAGGAAGTGTATGGTGTGGTGTTAGGTATATTTCTTGTCAATAACATACTTGCTCGCGTTCGATGTTTTGGTGTCAAAAGATGTTTTGTGTCTTCTGTTTTATACTACCACATGAATCGTAGATTTAAGAAACTAGATAGAATGCCAATTGTAGAGTTTGTGGATGCGGAAATGAATAGTCATAATAAGTTGTCAAATCATGTACATTTTTGTTTTATAAAAATGTAGTTTTTTGTCTTTTTGTTTCAATAAAAATATTTTCCTTCCGTTATTTAATCGGGTTTAATTTAAAATGTTTGTAGATAATAAAATGTTTTAGGGTATATATATTTTTTTAAAAGATGATTTTCTAAGTGTGTATTAGGTTGTCAATATAAATAGTTATCGTTTTAAATTTCCAGTGTTAACTAGTTGTGTTAGAATGTGAAGTTCTAATAAATCTCAATCGTTGTCAATCCATCTTAATCAATTTATCAAGTGTTCCGGTCTTACAAGTTTACAATTTACTGGTTTTCATATTGGGCCAACTAGCCCGATTAAAAGAAAAGGAATTTTACCAAGGAGTTTAGTCCAAGTTTACCTATTGTGTCCAATAATAATCCTTTAGTAAGTTTTAATTTAGCCCTTTAACAAATTATAAGGTAAGTCCAATAGGTTTACATATGTTAGGCAAATTTTTTTTTTTTTTAAGAATCGAGGCAGGAATAGTATGTGATAGTACAATTTTTACAGTTGTATCTATGAATAAAAGGACAATTACTGTCTATGAAAATCCCAGAAGTGGAGCTTAAAAAATGATACATGTTATGAAGATTTACTAATAGGTGAAGAAATGTTGTTTATATATTTGGCGTATGTGATAACTAAAATTTTTTTTGGATGTGCTTATAATGAAAAGATGTTCTCTTGATGTCAGTAATGAGTTGTTGGAGACAACACGTAATCGAATGGATACTTCAAAGATACAAGATCTGATGAGGTAATTGCAAGAGTTGCTAGGAAAAGGTGGTTTGTATGATTTCAATATGTTTATTGAGTCATGTAGTGAAAGATGAAGTAGATCTTGAATGCACAAAGAGTTTCGTCTTAACTTGGAACACATCACAAGAATCATGTTTGTGTATCGTCGTAATGAAAGAAAGTTAGTGGTTATGCATCAACCAGACATGGGTTTCTGTCTTCTTAGGAATCAAGAATATAGACTTACAAAAAAAGACGAGATATCCAACTCGCGCCATAGATCTGGCACAGTAGTAGATTTGCTTTGAAATTATGATTCACCTCGTATGGTACTTGGTGTCTTATTTATACCGACCACGAGGGTCTTAAGTACATGTTTCTTGGAAATATCTCATACTAAGACGGATGAGATTAGTAAATATTTACGAGGGTGATATCTTCTATTGCCCAGGAAGAGTATCTGTAGTTGCTGTCTTCATAAGCCGAAAAGAATGACAAATATCAATCAGAGTTCGAACAATGAGAATATTACTATGAGTCTTATAATTGATATGAGAAGAATTTAGAGAAAATCCGTTGAAGTGAAATCATCAAGGAAGAATGTGTAGTTAGGCATGTATGACTTGTTGAAATTAATGATCACTGAATTAAAAGATTAAAGAATAGAATATGGGTATTAATGTTTATTTATGCTCAGAACTTATTATTAGTTGAAAGTCATGAGTTCAAGTATTCAACTCATCTAGACAGTACAAAGATATATAATGACTTGAAAATGTTGTATTAGTGGTCTGAGTATGGATAAATCAATCAAATATTATGTCGAGAGATGTTTGACTTGATTACGAGTGAAAACATAGACATAAATATCCTTATGGTAACTGACCAACTATTGATATCCCAATATAGTAGTGATATTGTATCGAAGAGTGACTAGGTTGTCTAGAACTTATGAAAAGAGCACAATGCCAATGAGTAATTGTACACCGATTTTTCAAATTCGACACCTCTACTAATAAGGGTTCTTATCAAGTGGAATGAGTTAAGAGAGTTATTCATCGTTGAATGTGTTATATCGTGATATGTTATTATTGATAATCTCAGATCAAAGTGTATTAAGGCTTGCTCATAAAGTGAAAGGTATGGGGAGACGAGGGATATGATTCAAATAACTACTTGGTCATTAAATTAGTGTTCAGAATAGCTTATTCTATATAGCATTTTAAAATGAAATCAATAAGACCTTTCAACAAGCATTGTTGGGATGCATCTAAGATAGTGTTTCGATAGCACGACTGATATAAAGGCATACTAAAAGCAAAGTGTAACAAACCATGAAAGGACAAGGCACCCTTAAACTCTAGTAGTGGGTCATGATGTAACACGTAAATGATGACATATAGAATACATAGCAACACAGATATGAAATCAAGTAAAAATATAATGCAAAGACACATGTACACAACTGATGCAATTTCAAGTGACCTAGGGTTTGTGTCCAACCAAGCATGATTCAAGGTAACTACCCCCATCATTCCATGATTCCTCCTGAATTAGGCATAGTTGATCAGGCTATGCATAATTTAGGAAAAATGATGAAATGCTCGGGCTAACCGACTCGTACCATGTTTGGGGTTTTATGAAACTTTAGTTTGGTTATAGTTGGGGTTTTTATCTTAGAAAAACCGACATTCTCTATAACCTTAGGCTCTGATACCATTCTGTCACACCCCGCTAAGAGCGGAAACACGAGGTGCAACGAAATGTAGCATAGCATAAGATAGTAGAACAACACCATATTATTTAAGAAATAAACTTACAATGTTACATAAAGAATTTTTTATACAAAGCTGAATAAATAAAACATAAGTCTTAAATTGATTCAAATGTAATGTCTTTTGAAAACGTCTTAGCTAGGTCAACTCGGTATTGAAATAGACGCCAGTATAACTTCAGAATGCAAATGCCTTTAACAAATCACTATCGTTCACCTGAAAATGATACTCTAAAATGTCAACATAAAGTTGGTGAGTTCGTGGGTTTAAAGTAAACATAAACCAGTTTGCCATGCATAAGTAATTAGGACAAGTGTGCAAACAATAAAGTGGCATAGGGCAATTAGTATAACATAACCAACCAATAATCCAATCATCACATTCTTCATCTCCGGAAGTATATAGTGTACAACATGCATGCCTACCAGCTGGAGCTAACACACGAGTACTCCCATGTCAATCATGACATGAGACCACACAGCATAAGATCACACAGATATATGTCAAGTGGAAATGAATCCATGACATGAGATCACACAGATGAGATCACACAGATAACACTACTAATGCACCTAGCACGATCATAAGCACAATAACTTGTCCAAGCAAAGTAAAAGTTTGAGCATAGCAGGAAAACAACTTTTGAGTATCATTCTCCCCCAAGTAAAACATAAGTAAAAAGGGGCCACGAAAACTCACCTTGAAGCAGATGAGATAAAGTGCACAACTCCAAACAAATAATCTTAGGAAATCAACGCATACTCGATAATAGTGATCAACTTATTGCTCCATCGACCAATCTACCAATAATTTGAAACTAATTATTATTACAATTAGTATTACATATAATTATTTATTAACTAGTTTATTAATGTTTATCTTTAGTATGTTGCATGGCAACTTGCATGTTATCCTTTCAACATATGCTTAATATAAAAATAACAATATGATCACCAATGGAAATGTCATCTTCTTTGTATCTTTCGTTATACTTCATTTCTATTTAAAAAAAAATGTTTCATGCAATATTACATTGGATGAACTAGATGACTTACTGTACGTCATACATTATGTAAATTCCTTTCGTTTAACTAATTACCTTTGTCAACATAAGCAGCCAGTTTTCTATAGAAATTAGTTTACTACATTCGATTAAGATACATATATGCGGGTGATTGATGCCAAACCACCTAACTTATATTGAACAAATAATGGTCAACAAAGTCAAAGGCTTAGAGTCAATGCTCCGGGTAATATAATGTATCACCGGGTCGTGAAATCCCGTTGAAGTGTGAATTGTGACCTTAGCGTATTAGGGATCGGGTAATTATTCACAGGAAAGGGTTATGATTAAAATTACTTGGAAATTATTAACAGATATAGCTTAGGAAAGCTATGTGATGGATTACTGGAATTTGGATTACGACAATTTGAGCTTAAACCGAAAATTATACATTTTAATTAAAAACGTATACTGATGAACCGTACAAAAAGTACAACTGAAGAACTGAGAGGGGTAAAAGTGTAAATTTGATATTTTTACAATCCTATTAATTAAAGAAAATTTTAAGAAAAATAAAAAAGTATTTTTACACTATTTAATTATTTAATATTAATTATTTTACTAATTATCTATTTATTACTAATTAAACTAATTAGAATTATTAAAAATACTAAAAAGACTTAGAAAATTAAGAAAAATTTTATAAATCTAATTAACCATTACAGGAATCCTAAAAAATTATAAAAAGTTAATTTTATGTATTTTTAAACTAATTAACTAATTATTATTCTATTTATTAATTAATATCTAATTAAACTATTTAAATTATAAAAACTATTAAATGAACAGTGAAAATTCTAGAAAAATTTATAAAAATATTTTAACTAAAATAAAAGTTATAAAAATTATAAAAACTAGGTTATACTATTTAAAAACTAATTATGCTATTTAATTGATTAATATTAATTAAAACTAAATTAAACTAAAATTAATTAAAAATACCACTAAAAGACAAAATAAAAATCTGGAAAAATTTGTAAAATTACTTTAACCTAAATTATAATTTCTAAAAATATAAAAGTGATATATTATTTAGAAATTAATTAAAAAGAAAATTAAATTGATAAATCCTATTAAATAGAAGCTATCACTATTTTTAAAGTTGGTTTTTTGGTTTTTTTTTTCTTTTTTTTAAACTAATTATAAGATAAAAATAAGCACTTTTAATTAAGACACTTTTACTATACCCCTGGAAATAAGCACTTGGAGTGCTTATTCACCTCACAGTTGACTTTTGTTGACTGTGAAGGTTAATAAGCTCAAAATGAAAATGTGGGGTCCACAATTATATTTCTTGGTTTCTCTGAGTCAAATGAACACAAATAAGCAACAATTAAGCTAATAGGTGGCCTCAATAAGCCAAAAATAACAAATAAGCATTTTGCTTATTTGTTGACTGAGCAGTTAAGGGACAAAGTTTATGGGTCAAACTAGGTAGGGTCCACAGATTTTGGGGTCAAACAAAAGGTCAACCCTTATTCCTGGGTAGGAGGGGGGTTGAAAGGTGCAAGGGTGGTGGTTTGGGACCTACTGGGTCAGTCACAAACCACCAATGAAGTTGGGTGGATGGCTGAGGTAACTGAGAGCAGGGCAGACCTTTGCCCTGCAACCTACTTCAAGGCTTGGTGGGACCCACCAAACAAATTCTTAAAAATCTGGAAAAATTCACAAAAATCTACAAAGTGGTAGATAATAAGCACACCAAGTTCCAGCTTCTAACAACTAAGATCAAACAAGTTACACCCCTCCCAATATTGCTCAAAATGACTGAAACAAGTTTTTGACTTTAAAAAGTTTTGCACAACTTTGACTTTTATGAACTTGTGATGCTGATTTAATAATCCAATAAGCTAAGATAAGCTATATTAAAACTAATTTGGGTAAAACTTCAACTTATGAAAAGGTTTTGTGAGATTTGGACTCCAAAAATCACCACAGTGAACTGTGGTGATTATAAACTTATGATTTGACTTTTGTGAGGTTTTGTACCAAAACTCTTGTTCCCCTGAGCTTTATTACACCCAACAAACTATTAGAAACTAATGGATGCTAAGATACACAGCTAGAACACACTAAACAAGTTACAACCAAACACCCTTTTAAACACAGTTAATGAAGAGATTTCTATTTAAACAAATAATAAACACAAACAGATGGTACAAACTACTTTATAAGCTAATATTTATATGCAATAAGCTTAAATAAACAACCTAGGCTACTTTAAGAATAAAGATGAAAGGATTTGTAGCTTACAAAGCCTTCCAAGCACTGAGTGAGTACCAAGGAACCAAATCAAACAATCCTATGCCCTCCCCTGAGGTTCCTAACCCACAGCCATCCTTGTTACACTGTGCTCCTTGCTCATACAACAAATGATCACCACTTTTTTATTTTTATTTTTATTTTTCTTATTTTTTTAGTTTTTGTTGAAAATTGAATTGAAAGTGTTCACATAAGCTTATAACACTTGTAATAACTTATTTCTGAGCTTGTAAGAACTTCTGAGTTCCTTAAACACAAATTACTTCACTTAATTGGAGCTTAGAAATTTAATATAAGACTTTGAAAAGTGAAATTGGAAATTAGACTTCAAAATGAACTTGCATTAATAAAAAGAGTTACATTACATTGAAATTGAACTGAAATTACAAATAAACTAAGAAAATTACACACAAGCTTCTTATGAGCTTATCATTATATATCGACTAAAAAATAAATCCCTAAGCCTTCCACATGGCTACTTTTTGAAAACTGAGAGTCCCAATGACTTTTCCTTGACCCTCTGACCAAATCCCAACCATCAATTTAATCTTCAATGAGAAGTGTACTGATTTTTTAATTAATCTTAGTATTAAATTTCATATTTGGTATATATATATATATTTTCATAACATAGGTATAAAACTTTAGTTATATCATTATCACATATTCAAATGTTACTCAGATTTTCAGGTTGTTATAATTCTTAATTAAAAGTTGAGTGTTGAGTCAATGGTCATCATTGACTAACCTGATTTGGTGAGGGTTCTCACAACTAAAGACGTTGATAGTGAGAATACAGATAATACTTAACTACTAGGACATGATAGGTTACTCTATCACTCGGTAAGTAGGCCCGAAATCATGATTAATGTCCGCCTTTTGGTTCGTTTGTAAGAAGATCTCAAAACTTCTTATATTGAAAACGATTGAATTCGTCATCCGATGTATTCAAGGCATTATACATTTGGGAAGTGCGTGATCCCAAGGAGTTTAGTGTAAAGATTGTTGTCTGACACTGACTCTGATAGTGTGGGAGATTATGTGGATTGATAATGTACAAGTTATGTTTGTACCTTCATAGGTTGTTTATAAACTTCTTGGTTCATCAAGAAACAAACAACTTTTACCATCTCCACAACCGAAGCCGATCACACAAGCGCTGGAAAGGCATGAAATTAAGCACTATAGATGAGACTAGCTCTAATCTCTCGATGATACTTCTATGACAACATTCCCGTGACGCGCTACAACAAGAATAGATTGACTTGACATTATACTCCATGATTAGCTCGTGCATCAAACACTTCATGATACATCATCATCTCTGTCACTATGATGTTCAATGAGGAAACATCTCTTTCGATATGGAATACTCATTGAACAACTTCGTTGACATTCCATTTTTAACCCACTCATGACTATTTATATATTTCATTGGAAATATCTAGGTCATCTCATCTCAATTCGTTCTCTTCGTTCAAATCCTTTCATTTCATTCCCGAAAACCTCTCGTGACTATTCAAATATTTCACTGGAAATATTAAGTCATCCGTCATATCCCTCTAATGACTATTTATATATTTCACTGGAAATATTAAAAGTCAACTCTTCTCGTACATTCTCGTTGTGCATTCCCGATAATCACTCATGACTGTCTAATTATTTCACTGGAAATATTGAAGTCATTCCGTATATCTTTCCAACAACAATTCACTCGTTTCCTCGGAAACCTCTTGAATCATCATTCATAGTTTAGTCTAGTTTCTCTTGTCACGAGAATTTATTAGGTATAAATTCTCTTCTCGCGTCAAAAGGTCTTGCTAAATAAGTAAGACTTTTTCGTCAAAAATCAAAACTGGACAGAAAATTGTCTCAGCAGTGCACGACACCACTAAAATTAGTGGTACCGTGTATCTGAGACAACACGTTTTCTTCCTTCCTTCTCTCACAATTCACATTCAAAACACAAACCAAAACCCCTCTTGCTGCCATAGCCGAACCCTCAACCCAAAACTCAATTACACACTTGATAATCAAGATCAAGGCACTGCAATTAAAAATTTTCAACCACTACATCTTTATTAACATCATTTGTAAGTCAATTGAACCCAATTTCTTTCATTTTAATTCTAGGGTTTGTTCATAATCACAAAATTGAATTGGGGCTTTTCAAAATCGATTGAATTATTGTATAACTAGGACTAGGATTAGACAATCTAGAACAAATATGATTCCCTAAACATAGGATTTGTATTAACCCACTTATATCATTTACTCTAGGTCCGAATTTTGTTATCAAAATTGAAATTAGATTATGTGTCTTTAGTGGAATCATGTCTAGGATACTTGAAAAAGGATTAGAAGTGATTAGCACTCAAGCTTTTCAACTTTAAAATATTTTTGGCGCCAAGTTGACGCATTTGCCAAACACCCCAATTCCATTATTTTTCGAAAAAGTTCACACGACTAGGTTCATGAAATAACTTTTCTTGCATTGTTGATACAAACTAACAACATTTTCGCATGCATACATGATCTCACAAATATGGGTCGAAGTACATAACTAATATGTATTACTCGACATATTTGATTGAGCAAGAGAAAAGCTAGGAGCGTTTGGGTAATTTCATTAGTATTATAGTAAAGTCTAAATTACTACATCTCCACATGGTTTGTATATAGGCACACACTAGAAACATATTTTTTTAAAAACAACTAGTTCATTTCTTTAACCCTTGCTTTTATAATAGGTAACAAGATGTACCACATGATTGATTACGATCATGAGCTAACTGATGAATACATTCCCAAACCATCACTCGAACCAAACACTTCTTCTTCCGAGTCTAGGTTCTTTCATGAGGGTCGCATTGTTGAATCCTCATTTCTTGATCATGATTGCATCAACTCCATGTTTCGAGAAATTGAATTCGACTGCCTATTTCACATCAATGAGTCAATTTGTCCTTGCTTCGTTCTTGGGTTCTATCGACAAGTTAAACTCATATACAATGAGAATCAAACTTTGTTTCTTCAATTCCTAATTCAAAACCATATGTTTAATCTCACTCTAGATCAATTTGCTCAAATTCTTGGTCTTCCTAATCATGGGCAATGCTCCTATACCAAGGGTATGTCTCTTAAATCAGTCACAAGTCATCGAGAAGAGTATGGTCCTTATCACACCTTCATTCCCGCACCAAATGAGATCATTGAACACATTCGTCTCCCACAAAAAGTCCATGGTACTCTTCTCGATAATGGTCATGTAGAATTCTATGAGTCCCACTTCTATGACCTAGACCCACTCAAGATTTGTGTTGATGAAGTTCATCCACATCTCCGAAGATGGGTAGAAGTTCTTCTGTGAAAATGTTTTCTGTCTTCCACACAACCGTTAGTATCTTCCGGCGTGTTGTGCTCACATGTTGCATTGTCTCGTCACCGAGCAACCATACAATCTTGCTTACTTTGTAGCAAAAAGGATTGTGAATGTTAAGGCTCGCCTAGATAAGGTGATTCCCTATGGCATGTTGTTGACTCTTTTGTACTGTTATGTCATGAACACATTCCCTCTACTCCAAAATGGTCAATATTTACATGTCAAACCCGCCATGGCTCCTTTGACCTAAAACACATACATCTTTCTTTACTAGAAATGCTCATCACCTCACATCCGTCATGATGAAAATTCCATCACCTATCATGAAGTGTCGTCATGAGTAAGTGCATGCAATGCGGGGATTCAAGTCAATCAAGATGGAAATCATAGGAATCAGCTACAAGTTGAAGTAGTTAGAATTAAGACATTATTTAAGTATCTTTATTATTACTAGTAAAATAACTTTCATCTAACGCTAACTTTGAATGATCTTGGCTCTGCGAAATTTTGGGTGTGTCCTGTCGGTTTACCACCCAAACTTGGTCTTTATCTAGTATTTATTTTGACTAGTTATTGTCATTTACTTACATGCATTCTTTTAGATGAATTCTTTTTATCATGATTATTATAAGTCACATTTCCTAGATGATTACATGCATGCTTAATAGTGGCCTAAATATAGATTGTCACATGTTTGTGTTAGTTGCTAGCTATGAACATGGTTATGAAAACTATGTGATTATTCTTGAGTGGATTGAGGTAATGGGATTTGTTGCAAATAGTTCCCCTAGAATTACCTATTTAGGTAGCCTAACACCTGCAGAATTTTCCTACTCACTATAGACATCTACACCACTACCCTCAAAAATCTGCAAGTAATTGCAAATACATGCACCTTAAGATTCCTTTAGGCCTTCCTAGGACATTTCCATCAACTTTAATATCAACCACACCTCCTTTGCCCACATATATATCAAGCACCATAAATGCAAGCATTTCTTGCAATTCACCATCATACTCAACTCATTTTTACTCTCTCACCATGGTTTCCATTCAAACTCCACCAACTCACAACTCAAAAAGATCTAGGATCATCAATAATCCACCACATAACAATGATGAAGAAATCATCACACCCTCTTCCCGAATCAATTCTCATTCCACACTTAGACAACAATTTACCAAATTCATCATCACCATACTCATCACATCTATAATCATCATCACCATGCTCATTATGATTCATGGGTCAATCTAGTCAACCTCATCAGATTGATATACATAGCGCTAGCTATCTATGTCATCAGCTTTTGGTAACCCCCTTCTCCAACCAATAGCCCAAGCAACTAAGCTTTTAAGTTTAGTCATCATCAATAAAAACCTTAGGAACTCTTTTGAGTTTCAAGAAGCAAATCTTAGGATCTCAACGCCACTTGAGAATGTCACATGTTTCTTGTAATTGTCTACTAGTCTAGCTATTGTAATCATACTTCATGTATGATCTTCTATTAATGAATGCATGGGCTCGTTTTATTTTTTATTTGTGGTTGGATTATTTTCTTTTGTGTTTGGTTGGATATTTGTCTTAAATGCTACATGTTAGATATTGTATTTGTGTCATCTAACTTGTTTTGTTGCATCAACCATTGTTCGATTCCTTGGTATGCTCCAAATGAGGGGGAGTATACATCAAGGGGGAGCTTTAGTAGTCTTTTTCCTTCGACAAAAAGGGGGAGAAGTGGGATATAAACTCATACTAAAAACTTGTTGAAACTAGTTTTTCACATAAAATGAGTTTATGTTTTGTCAACAACAAAAAGTGGGAGATTGTTGATGCAAATAACGTCTAAAAATGTGATTCTCATCTTTCGATATCTCTATGTTTTGATGATAACAAAATATGAAAACATCTTACGTCAAAATTAACGCAAACAAGTTTTTAATCGAAATATCCGATTTCTACGTCAATCACTCTAGGTATGAATAAACAAATTTACAACTTGACAAATGATCAAAGAAATGAATTTGTGCTTTGAACTTCACATTTTTAGCTTGACAAAACTTTCTTTTCAGAAATATATTTTACAAATTATTTTTGAATTATCAAGAAATGTTTTATTTAGAAAAATCATTTCAAATATTGTCCCTAACAGCTATATTTACCCAAACCAGCTCCAAACTCCCCCAAATAAACTTTTACCACTAAAGACAAAAATTGGAGCATTTTTGTCAGGCACGGTACCACGGTACCACTAAATTTAGTGGTACCGTGTGACAATTAGTGGTGTCGTCCCCTTTAAAACGGTCAAATTTTCAGATTCTATAAATATCACTTCATTCCAGATTTTAGCCATCCTTTCACACACATAACTTTCTGGTTTCCATCCTCTTTTTCTCTCTACACTTCTTAGATCGTTAGTTAGTTTTCTCTTGTTTAAAGAGTGATTCTTCCATCAAACCAAGAATCATCTACATACCTCTATTAGTCAAGAGAAGAACACAAAGTATCAAGAAGATACAAGGCATTGGTGTCATAGAGTAGTGCACTTGCATTACTAGTTGTCTACTTGATTGTATCTTGATATACATCAAGTGTATTAGTGTTTCTTAGTCATTGTGTTGATCATTGTGATCTTGTTGAGATCTTGGGGATCTCCTGAGTGTTGAGTGATATAGACATATAGTATTGATCAAGTGGATCAAGAGTAGATTTTGAGGATTGTGTGAATTTTGTGAGGATCGTGTAGATTGTGTGAGGATCGTGTTAATCGTGTAGATTGTGTGAGGATCGTGTTGATCTTGTGAGGATCGTGTGATAAGTTAGGATCGTGGTAGATTGGTACTAGCTAAGATTAGTACTTGATATCTAGCTTAGTGTCGGAAAATAACGTAAGTGACGTTGTACGGTTTTCTCCGCCTGAAGGGAGTCTTGTTTATATAGTGCTAGAACTCTCGAGTCGGATACTTGGGGAGTGGAGTAGGGCGAAAAAGAGCTCCATGACCGAACCACTATAAATCTCGTTGTCTTGGTTTGATCTTTCTATCTCTTCTCTTTATTTACTTATTACATATTAGTAGTAGTTTAGTGTAGTGTTCATATTGGTGAAAATTGATTTCATCTACAATTGAATCTAAGTTTTTCAAAGAAAAATTTTTATAACTAAAGAAAACAAGTCAGTAAACTATTCAACCCCCCTTCTAGTTTCCCACAATCTATATATTGTTTCTCAAAATTTTTGACCCGTTTGACCCAAAATGGGTTAAAATGGGCCTTGTCTCAAACACTCCCTTTTCTGCATATCTTTTTGTGCACTTTTGATCCATTTTTCAAAAAAACGACTTCTATATCATGATGTAACATAAAAAAACTGCCAGAAATCTTTAACATAACTTATGCATCATTATCATAAATGACCGGCGTAAACATGCTTTACAAGTTATTGCTGTTCAAAAAAAAAAAAAGCATGCTTTACAAGGTGACAGGTGTTGTGTCAAACATCCGTTTTGACCCATTTGAACACATACGTGTACATGACCATGTTTAACACATCAAATTCTAAAAATACCACCTTAAAAACATACAAAACTTAACAAATGTATGAAACAACATTACTTATCATTAATAAAACATTCAAAATATGTCTACATAAGTTTATGATCCGTAGCATTCAAAATGGGTAAAATTAGCTAATTGCCAAACACCCCTTAACGAGTACTATAACCACTTCATATCATAATTTAAACATCACTGACCAACTAAATACATGACTTAAATATAATCATTAAACAGAGACCCGTAGACACCAAAATGACCCATTTTAGACCAAGATGTTATACCAAAAAGAAGACGATACTTTGGGGCTTCCAACTTCCAAAAGGCTTGATCCAAAAGATGAGGTCTTCTACTTACCGAGTCCAAGGGCTATGCTTCTAAGTGCAAACCATCCTACTCCTTCTCCTTACCCTTACTAGTTTCACGGTACCTATAAAACAACATCATAAGTTATAACCCATAAGCAAAACGCCTAGTAAGTATGTGGCGTAAACATATAAAAGATGATTATGACTAGTGGGTAACACAATAGCCATAATAAAATCAAAGGGAAACTATAACATCATAACATACCTCCTTTTAGCATACAATTATGCTAACTATAACAGTTATACAAGTAATGGATCCAAGCTTCACTATAACAAATTTCAAATAACCACTATAACACAATATCATTCAATAAACAACAATAAACATGACTATAACAAGTCTACCCACAATACTTACCTTAATTTCAAATTCACAAATCCTACTTAACTTGCTATAAGCTCATTCCTTGCTTCCTATTATGAAATTAGCCTTAATAAATGACTAATTCAATAATTACATAAGAAATAACCAACCTTTAATCTTTTACCTAATTTATTCATAAACCCTAATTTGAAAATCAAGAAATACACTTACTTGTGATGGGGATAATGGTTTAGGAGCTTTAGAAACTTGATTCCACACACTCTCTTGATCAAACTTTGCACTTGAAGGAATTTGGCAATCTCCCTCTTAGTTTTCTTCTGTTGTCTATACAACCACACACTTCTTAATTTTTTTTGGAATTCTCCCAAATAATATGGATATATCTATAAACCTGATTTTAGTTTAATCTACTGGCGAAAATGATCCTTCAAGTTCTAATATTCATAGTTTGGCCACAAAACTTATTACACCTTTTTACTTTTGCACTATAACTTATAACTTAACCACATTACTTATAAAATACATCTAACGCAATATTAAACTATTACTTACAATAATGGTGCTTAAAATATAATACTTATATATATAATATAATAATACTTTATTGGGTTTCGGGTGTAACAAAACTCTTGGGCATGAATATAACTTCTAGGTAATTAATACTGACAAGCGTGTCTAGCAACGGTCAACTTGCATCCCAAAAATATATGATTTGTCCGTCCGTCAATAGAACCAAAACAACGATCATTAACAGTTAATGATTTTATGATCTAACCTTATTCTTTGTCCTTTTGTTTCTGATACGTCATCTCAAATGTTACACATCTGTTTCTCGATCTAAAATAATGATATCACTAAAGTAAGTTATAACAAAAATTTATCTATCACTTCAGTCACGGTCGTGTTAATAACAATTATTTCATCGAGTGACCCACAATATCTTACTCTTTTCATAAGATGAACAAATTCTTTTTGCCTATATCCACCTCATTTTACTATCCTATAATGCATTTAGCCTTTTTGGGGCATTTAATTCAATATGTCTTAACAATTTAGCAATACAAATATAAAAGCTAAATTAAACACGATTTTCTAACATTACATACCTTAAAAACTTAATGTTTAGTAATACAAGTATTAATGCAATGTTTACAATCAATGATCCATAATTAATATACATTCTTAAAACACTCATTAATGGTTAATACAAGTATTAAACTACATAGTAAAAGTGATACAAACTGCTAATTAATGATACTTAAAAAATCCCCTTTCAATAAAAAATAAAATTAATAGAACATATTTTACAAACAAAGCAAGTTATTAAACGCAAAAAACAAATAAATAAAATAATACAAACTATGCAAAGTTTCACCAAACTTTTGCCATTGCTTATAGTCTCTAAACGAATAAACTAATCAGTAGAGATATTACCAAAAAATGTACAAATGAAATAAATTATCAGCCGAAAAATTTAAATTACATGATACCCGCAGCCACATCAGTTGAAGACCCTGCTAGTAATACATAATTCGTAATACCTAAAATAACTCTTTATAACCACCAAGTTACCAGGGCATTAGAGTAAAATCCAAGCAAAACTTGTTGACAAAATCATTCATGTCATGCCGTCTCTACGGGTCATCCAATATTCATCACTCCAATATTCATCACTATGAATATATTTGAACTTCGGTCCAAACTAGTAACTTATTTGCATACACAAATAAACACCAAAACTTCGTATTAGTCTTAATTCATATTGTGCTAAAACAACATAATCGATTATGGGTTTTGAACAATTATGTTCATGATAAAAACGTAAAATATATAGTACAATAATATAAATTGAAAATACTGATAACCATTATACATTATTATATATAAATTACTAGATATGTAATTTGTCTCAAATTGTCACCTCTACTCCTGGTTTACTCCCTCGAGCTTGAATCACCTCTAAAGCCTTGTTGGTATTTTCTTTTAATTTGCCATCATGACTCAGCATATGGTGTTATCCAATTCAAGATTTCAACTCGGATAAGTTCAACGTCAAACAAATATACCAGCTGCAAAAGAAACGAACCCGACCAGATCAACATGCTGTTTATAGCATCGAAATCCGATTTTCTAAATGCTCATAGCCATGGGCGGAGCCAGGAATTCAAGTTAAAGGGGCCCGGAATTTTTTTTATTTTTTATTTTTATTTTTTTAATTATTTTTTCCACATCGCAAATCTTGTGTCTCAAAATATAATATACAACGCTAATTAAAAAGTCCAAGTTGTCATGTCATATTCTTTCATCTCCTACCATATAGAAATAACTCATGTCTGATATGACCGTCTCATGAATTTTAAGAGCAATGTGCTAGTTTGTAAATATAAGCCTTTTGAAAGTCATTAAATATTTAAATGTGTGTAAAAATAACCATAGATAAGGAAAACATTCAAAAACATAAAATCACTTTCTATAATATGTTTATATTTATCACCGATTAACAATTATATTGTTGACCTCTTTTATGATTTCTTTATAGAAAATTTTATAAAAACAAAAACTAACTTAGAAGAAACAATGGGACAACTTTTAATAACCTCCCTAACTTGGGCTGAAAGCATAACTTTTGTGAATCTATTTGTACATAGCTAGGGAAAACAAAAAGACTAGGACAAAAAGTGAAATAAAACTTAAGGTGCCAAGTGTGAATACTACCCTAGTTATCATCTTCCTCAACATGTTAGCCGCCTACCTCTGTTTCTTTTTTGTGTTTTGTTTCAATCAACGAAAACCAACATATGCTTCACTTATAACGTCAAAATCTTAAGGTTTAAAGTACATTTTCATTAGTTTTACCTTAAACTACAAACTAAATATGGCCATTTGCAGAGAAAGAAGACAAAACAGTTGGGTAGTTAGGGGAGGCCCAGCACTCTTCCGTCACCCTATTGGCTCTGCCCCTCCTCATATTATAACAAAAAAATTTGTATTATTTTAACACGTCATAATATTAGTCATAATAATAATAATAATAATAATAATAATAATAATAATAATAATAAAGTTAAAAGGTGCTTGCTAGTAATTTGACCAAAACTTGATACATTTTATGTAGCATTCACAAATAGTGTTTTTGGCCTATCATTTAACATGTCCCACACCGGCCATTTCCTTAAAATAAAACAAATATGACGATTATTTAAATGCAAAACATTAAATATGATAATTAAAAAACAATTTACTTTTAGTAATTGAACCAATTATTAATTGTGAAAGTCCCATAGAAGGAGGCAAGAGGTTGTTGTAACATAGTCGAGTAGCCTCATACCAGAAAAGTAGCGCATGGGAAGAATAAGTGGGCGGCTTAAAACCTAAATAAAACACAAACAAATAGTATCCACCGTGGATTTGATTACTTTAATCTTTGGTGACAAATAAGATTCATGTCAGCAATTTGTTTACTCCACTTATTTTACCTTTACGTCAACCCCTGTCACCCACCAAGTCACCATGTAGTATAAATGACAAGTTTAGCCTAACTTAAAAAGACGTGAATACCCCCCTTTGAGTGTCGAAAAATGAGAAGCAAGTCGTTATCGACAAAAAGCAAGTAAAAAGATGCATGGCTATTCAAGAAATCGAAATGGGACAACAGCATATCACTTAAAAACTGAATACGCAAATGAAAACATATATATACAACGTTACGCCTCGTGCATTAGCGATCTGATGTCTTCTTTTTCTTTGGGATTTTGTTGTTTTATACTTGAAAAACATGGACCTCGTTTCAAGAGGTTATATGAACCCAAACTAAAGAGAGGGCCGGGCTAGTTATTAAGAGTTAAAAATTAAGAGATAACAAATTACGTAATCGTTCATAGAAAAAAATAGTATTAATGGACCAAATCTTATATGACCAATTGCCATTAAGTTTGATCCAATCATAATAATTCTATAATTCTATTGGTTAATATCCTGACTATTACGGCATGTGGTCCTGCCAACGAGGTTAGTGTGCATTGCCTGTTGCAATATTTATTTGGTCATCTTAGCATATGAGAATGACTAGGTTTTCCCTCAACTTTTGTATCATACATAGTCTATCCTTCTATGACATATGACACAACAAACTTATTCATTTTGTTTCAAAGAAAATAACACACCTTTCTAATAAACGTCTCATACGGTTATAACGTTATATTTTTTTTAGTTATCTTGATGAGTTCAATAGGGCAGTATCAAGGTTTTGATACCTAAATCGAGTACTTACATAGGGGTCTTAAAGTTTTATAGCACTAAAAAAGTGGTAAGGTTATTTTTATACCTTCAGTTATTTTACTTTTATCAAATTTGAGTTATTGGATTTGTGATTTGAGGTTGACATAATTGAGTACTTAACAATTAACTCTTTTAGGTGCAAAACTTTGTGTTATATATTAAACTTTTCACCAAAATGATTTAAATGGAGTATTAGAATTGACTTTCTAGGTTAAGTCGAGTTACCTTTTATTCCATAGTCTTGTAAACACGATCCATTTGATTCATAAAGCCATCTCTCCAATAAAATGAATTAAAAACGATAATGATTCATATAATAAAAATAAATAAAATAAAAACAACCATAATTCATTTGAAAAAATGATTTATTTACAAAGTCAAACATTCATTTCAGATTTACATAAAGTATAGGGACCAAGTTAACACTTTATGACAATTATAGGGGTCATCAAACACTATTTACTTGTAATGATCTTCTTGTTCTTTTTCCCTTCGATACCTATTTATGGCTCCACTTGTTCAATGCTATTCTCCAAACAAAACACACTTTAATCACCACTTGTTTCGCCTGTTATTCGGTACTAGCTCTTCCTTCTTCTTTTTTAGCTTTTGTTCTTATATGCATTTTATAGATGTATGAAAGTGTTTTTTAATGAAGTAAATAATTGCCAAGTTAGATTGTATATTTGATAATATTAGTAAAAGCGATATGAACTTTGCAAACAATGCATGATGACTTGAATATATGCAGTTCTTTTTCCCATGCTGGTCAAATAAATTGTAACATGGCTAACTAAGATTCTTATGTCTTAACCAAGCTTTCGATTTTTTTTAGGCGTGAATTTTGATTCATGTTGTGATGCCTATTCTTCTTCTGTAGGTTAGCGGAACTTAAAAGAGTTTTAAAAAGCTAGTAACGTTGATACATCTCCTAGTGAAGGTATGTCCTTCGTAAGCTAGAACACATAGGCGATCAACTGATTAATGGACAGATCGGATACATCTGGCTTTGTGAGTGGTGGAGGTAGTTT
This sequence comes from Artemisia argyi, assembly GCA_030686995.1. Taxonomy (NCBI): domain Eukaryota; kingdom Viridiplantae; phylum Streptophyta; class Magnoliopsida; order Asterales; family Asteraceae; genus Artemisia; species Artemisia argyi. The sequence continues at coordinate 121,623,496 of CM060705.1, read as the reverse complement.
GTTGGAACATTTTCAAGCTCTCTTCATTTTGGTCTATAGATGCTTGTAAGCAGTACGTAACCGTTTTGCCACTACTTAACCAACCTTCTTTCACAAACATGGTACACAATAAGTCTAAGTTCGATCTTAATAATAACCCTGCAGCCTTTCCTTGTAATAATGAATTAAATAAGAATGATCACAATGATGATACTACACTACGCTTGGAATGCTATGGTTATAGTGGAAGTGATATTAGCCATGTAAACTCTAGACAACAAAATAGTAAGAGTTCACGCGGCGATGGATCCAGGTTGGTCCTCGGATTAGGGCCAACGTCAAGTAGTTATTCTAATGAGATTGATTCTGTTCTAACTCTTAGTCTTTCTCCTCATTCTAGTACTTCAAAACATGAGATGAATCGGTTTTCTAATAATCAAGGTGTATCTATGGAAGTTACTAATAGATTTGGAATTCATGTTCTGGATGAGGGTTCTACATCAGCAAAGAGATCAGGTGGATATATGCCGTCCCTTATTCTAGCTCCAAGAATAAGTTCTACAACAAGAACCTTGCAGCAAAAGCGAAAAGTTTCTATACCCCAGTCGTCGGTAGTCACAGATTTCTCGACAGGAACTATTTCAGATAGCCAAACAAGCAACAAAAAGTGCAAGTTTACAGGGTGTAGTAAATCCGCTAGAGGCAAAACTGAATTATGTATAAAGCATGGTGGGGGTAAGAGGTGTGTGGTGGAAGGCTGCACTCGTAGTGCTGAAGGACAGGTGAGTTTATGCATTTCACATGGAGGAGGCAGAAGGTGTCGATTCCAGGGTTGTACTAAAGGATCTCAAGGAAGCACAATGTTTTGTAAAGCTCATGGTGGTGGTAAACGTTGTATATTTACCGGTTGCACAAAAGGTGCTGAAGGTACTACTCCACTATGTAAAGCCCACGGAGGAGGAAAGCGATGCTTATATGAAGGAGGCGGGATTTGCCCAAAAAGTGTGCATGGTGGGACTGATTATTGTGTGGCTCATGGTGGTGGAAAGAGATGTGTGGTACCAGGTTGCACCAAGAGTGCTCGTGGGAGGACTAATTGTTGTGTGAAACATGGTGGAGGGAAAAGATGTAAATTCGATAAATGTACAAAAAGTGCACAAGGTAGTACGGATTTCTGTAAGGCGCATGGTGGTGGGAAGCGGTGTGTTTGGGGTGGAGAAGGTAAATGTGTGAAGTTTGCTAGAGGAAAGGGCAGTTTATGTGTTGCACATGGTAGCTTGGTTCAAAAAACTAAAGAAGATAACACACGTATTATTGGCATCACGCCAGGACTCTTCCACGGGATTGTTTCATGTCCCGGTCCTGGTTCATCAGACAACAACTCGTTGTCATGTGCCAGTGTGGTCTCTAATTCCACCAACCAGCTTGAAAAGCCAGCTAAAAGACGACAACTCATTCCACATCAGGTACTTGTTCCTTCATCAATGAAGACATCCTCGTTTTCATTCACCAAGCAATTGAGCTCGCGGAATGAAAATAATGATGGTCAGAAGAGCATGGAACTCATAGTCCCTGAAGGCCGAGTCCATGGCGGCGGTCTACTATCATTGCTTGGCGGAAACATATATGAGAGAAGCAATTGTTGATGGTATCTAATTCAAGTTGGTACCAACCATTTTAAATTATCGAGGATTGGTTGTTTTATGTTATTGTGTATATTGTTTGTCCCACATGGAAATAAGAGAAACCATATTCTGGTTTGTTCACTTGCTTTTGCACTTTTGAACACCAGAAACCAATGGAGTATGTAATTGGGCTGAGGATCCATGAAAATTTAATTTTTGCAGAGACGCGGACCTTGAAATAGGTTAAGCTTTCGAGCATTTGCATACGGTTACGCCAGAAATCGTTTAATGAGCTGAGACATGCGTGGAGCCTTGTGGATTCTACAGCCTGAAGTGTGTTTAGCCAAATAAGAGGCAGTCATTCACATTGTCTGTATGACTAACTAAATGGGGCTTATGATCCGTTGGTCTCCACTTTTCCTAAATTTGTGTAGTAATATTTTTGGTCATGATCGAACATAAAAAATAAGATAGTTTATCATTGAGTGGTTGTGATATAGTGAACTTGTAAACTCTCTTTACATCATTTGCACGTTTCTTTTGCTGATTGTGGTGTGACACATATTTTCTTTGCTTCTGGTATTAGATAGTATATACATGTTTTGATCTATATTGTTTTAGATGTCAATGCTCATCCCAACATGTATGGCACATTTATATTATCATTGTAATGTACATTTTCTTGGCACTATTGAGAATACTTTTAAACTTACTATCTATAGGTACTAATGTCTAATTGCACGAGACAACACCGCATATTGAATTGATAAGCTTAACCATGGTCTCATATTGATCATAAGCAATTCGTATAATATAATTAAACCGGGTATATAATGAGTTACAGAGAGATTAGAGAGAGACTAGATGGTGCACACATATGACAGAAAAATCTTAACATTAAATCACAAGTGCCACAGTGCCACACTAGACAATGTCTCTAGTGTCGAGTATTTATACCCCATGTAAGTTTCGTGTAAGTGTTACATATCTAAGCTAATTGCATAAGTAGACCCTTAACTTATTACATTATGATCAATACTTCTAAAGCTAACAATCTCTATACGGTTGATCTCTTGGATGTTTTCGAGCTCCGACATTCTGCTCAAACCTTCTCATAAACTCTCGAAAATCTAATCGATCTTTGATGCAGGACACCACCTTTCCATAATCAGATTGTTCTTCAAGAGACAAGGGAGTATGAAGTCTTCTCGAGTAGTGATCTCTCAACTACTTATATAACTTTGTCTTGACCCATCAGGAGTTCTAGGGGAAAACTATGCAATTTCACTCACAGACATAAACCTCTTCTAACCGATGTATGTCTTGTAACAACCCTAAATTTTTGGTTATCTTACTTCAAGGTAGGCCATGATTCCGTCAATACCTTTGAACTCAAGTCTTGGTGTTGTGAGTTTTACTTTACTTTTATCACTCTCGAATCCTGACTGAAAATTTGTGAACCATGATAATCTCGACATTGCTTTGAAAGGAAACATGAAGGACCAAACGTGTTTATCAGAAACTTAATAACCGTTAGGTAGTTAAGTTAGTTAATTAGTTAGAATCCTGTAGATGGTCGAACAGTCACAATGCTTTGCTTATACCTGTTCGAACCATCACAAATGTATAGATGCATCGGTTCATAAATACCGAATAGATATGACTTTAGATGAAAGGTTACAATGGTTCAATGATACCGTTTAGAAACCTATAAGTACTTATGTTTATGTAACATTACATTGGTTAGAGAAATATAAGTTATCTTTTGTTATTATAGTTTGCAAATCATATTTGACTCACACACAAATCGATCCAGAAAACTCTTGGGACAACATTTGGCATCAAGAGCCTTGTTGGACATCTCGTTACAACCATTAAACAAACCCAGAAATCCAGAAACCTTGTATCGAGACACATAAACCAGAAACAAACACAGAAACCCACGACTGGAATTTTTCCAGAAAATAACGCAAACCTTTGATCCTTGTTAACATTAGAAAGGTTGCATAGATAACTTAGGGACACTAGAAAAACCATATACACTTTTCTTTGTGTCAAAATTTGCAAACAGGAAGGTTACCATTCAGAAACTTTGGTACCTTGGTTTGTTGTGATTCATACGCCACAGCAAAACCAGAAAATTGAAGATTTTCTTGTTAAATCTACAACAAGAAACGTACTTGTGTGTTCTCTACTACAACACAACAAGGGAGAAGATTAGACGTCGAAAGATTGTGTACAAATTTGGTACGCAAGAAAGAAGAAGCGCGCAGCAGAAGAAAAAAAAAACAAAAAGGCATTGCTTGGAATAAGGAAAAGATACCGGTATACATATATACAAAGAATAGGCACGTTGGCAATACAAGAAGCAACAACAAGTTCGAAGAAAACTGAAGCGAATTGATCACTCACTTCACAAAAGAAAGAATACCGATTAGGTATTAGACGTTGTTGATAAACGGTGTGGACAAGAAAAACGACAAGGAGTATTGTGAGAGCAACGTTGCACAAGAAGCAAGCAATAGCAGGAACGACAAACAAAGAAATTTGTTTAGACGTTGGTTTGTTGATTTTGGTATTACGAGTAATAAAAGAAGAAGAAAAGCAAATATATTTGCTACGGTATTAATTTTACCGAGAGGAGACTTGGAATAAAAAACAACGACAACAATTCTGAAGTTGATCGTGGCCAGAAATTCACTTCGAGTAGATTTTTTGGAGTAAGCCGAGACATAACAAGGGTCCGAGGCAAGTAGTAGGAACCAAGTCGAGAAGAAAAGGAACAACGTGAAAATTTGGTTAATCAATTCGACAACCAAATTTGGATTTGAAAGGAGACGAGGAAAGAAAAGTACGTGGTTGATATAATTCAAAGTATCGACACACAAGTGGGAACGCAAAACATACGAGGTCACGTTATCATTATTGGATTTCATTTATACGTTTATAGTATAGATATTCATTATTAGGAAATCCCGAGAACTATATATTGATCCCCGTATTACTAGGATTCCCAGATAACTATTTCTATTCCCCGTAGTAGTAAGGTTATACCATACTAGTTCGATTTCCCATATAAGTCAAAAGTGAAGATCATAAACACATCGAGAATGTCGGGTGGAGATGACACTAACGTCAATAGCACTATAGTAAAACCCATTACACCTCTTACACAATATCAATGCCCTAAACTCAAAAACACAAACTACACTGTTTGGGCTATACAAATTAAGGTCATATTAGAAGCACATGGATTATGGGAGACTATAGAACCCAAAGAAAACACCCAAGCAGATGATAAGAAGGATAAGGCAACTATTGCCCTCCTATATCAAGCAATAACCGAGGATGTGATATTACAAGTAGCAAGTTGTAAAACTGCTAGAGAATTATGGGAATCATTGAAAAGGAGACACGTTGGAGAAGAAAGAGTGCAACAAGCACGATTACAATCACTTATGATAGGATTTAATGCCCTTCAAATGAAGGATGAGGAGACGGTGGATGCATTCACAGATAAACTAAATGGTTATGCCACGAAGGCAAAAGAATTAGGAAAAACCTTGGATGAATCACTCTTAGTACGAAAACTATTAGACTCCACACCAGATAGGTTCATTCAGATAGTAGCATCCATAGAACAGACAAGTGATCTAGATGATATCACCTTAGATGAGATCACTGGAAAGTTAAAAGCATTCGAGGAAAGGATAAAACTCCGAAAGGGAGGACAAGTAGAAAGCCAGGATAACCTATTATTCGCACAAGGCGAACACTCTAGATATAAGAAACGTTTCAACAGGAATAGGGGTAGATCAAACTACACACGAGGAAACTGGCAGAATAAAGGAAATAGATATAACTCGAATGGAGAAAACCCAACTCACAATGACAAGAACAGTAAAAATAGAAGTGAGTGGAAGAAGAAAGCAAAATGTTTCAATTGCGGGAAACATGGACACATTAAGAAAGAATGTAGAAGTAAACCAACAACTCAGGAACAATCAAACCTTATCTATGAAGACGATGAACCATCACTGTTAATGGCTACACATGAAGAAGTATTGTTAAATGAAGGACAAATACAACCCGGAAAGTATGCTACAACAGATGATAGCATATGATATTTAGATAATGGTGCAAGCAACCATATGACGGGAGCAAAAAGTCATTTTAAAGATATAGACGAAAGTATCACTGGACGCGTTCGTTTTGGAGATGGATCATATGTAGAGATAAAGGGTAGAGGTTCAATAATACTAGGATGTAGAAACAAGGAGCAGAAGATAATAACAGATGTTTACTACATACCAAACCTCAAGAGCAACATACTTAGTCTAGGACAACTTACTGAAATAGGTTGTAAGATTATAATGGACGGGAACAAGCTGACTTTGTATGATAAGAAGAAGAAGTTGTTGATGAAGGTAGAAAGGTCGAAAAATAGACTTTACAGTATTAGATTACAGATAGAAGCACCTATATGCCTCTTAGCAAATGTGGATAATCAAGCATGGTTATGGCACGCTAGATTAGGTCATCTGAACTTTGATGATATTAACAAGATGACAAGAAAGGGTCTAGTAGAAGGAATACCAAGAATAAACCATACTGGACAAGTATGTGATGCATGTTTATTAGGAAAACATAGCAGAACACCATTTCCCAATCAAGCTAAATTCAGATCCAAGAACCCACTAGACTTAGTTTATGGAGATCTCTGTGGTCCCATAAGTCCAACAACACAATCCGGAAAGAAACTCATCTTCTTACTAGTAGATGACTGTACACGTTACATGTGGGCTTATTTTCTAATAACTAAGGATCAAGCCTTCAACATATTTAAGGAATTTAGACAAAAGATTAAGATAGAGTTGAGATTGAAGTTAAGAATGCTAAGAACAGATAGAGGTGGTGAATTTACATCAAATGAATTCACCAAGTACTGTAAAGAGAATGGAATAGCAAGACAGTTAACAGCACCATACTCACCGCAACAAAATGGAGTAGTTGAAAGAAAGAATATAACGGTGTTATCAACTACCAGGAGTATGATGAAAGCGATGAAGTTACCCTTAACTTTTTGGGCGGAAGCAGTCAAACATGCCATTTATATTCTAAATAGGGTACCTACACGAGCACTAGAAGACAAAACACCATATGAAGCACTCTACAAAAGAAAACCGAACCTACAAAACCTTAGAATATTCGGATGCACAGCTTATGCTAAGATAATGATACCTCACTTAAAGAAGTTAGATGATAGAAGCATACCGATGGTTTATTTAGGAGTAGAGGAAGGATTAAAAGCTTGTAGGCTATATGATCCAGTAAGAAAGAAGAAACATGTTAGTAGGGACGTAAAGTTTATGGAAACGAAGCCGTGGAATTGGGATAAGAATGGAGATGATACGGATACACAAGACACATTTTGGACTAGTTTTGTTGTAGACGAAGTTGATAATGGAAATCCTACACCTATCAACATAGAAAACATTGATAACACGTATCATGAAGAAGATCAAATACTGGATCCAATACCAGATCCAATGCCTGATCCAGCATCACCAACTACACCACCAACATACACTTACGAACCCAACTCAGACAGTGAAAGACAAGCTACTATTAGTTCTTTAGAAAGCTCATCAGGAAGCTCAGAAAGATATGATCACAGACCAGTACGAGGTTTAAAGAATATCAATGAAATTTATCAACATGCACAATAAGTAGAAACTCCAAGTTTATTTTTCATTGAAGAAGAACCCCGTAACTACAAGGAAGCATCAAAAGATGAAAAATGGATTGAGGCCATGAAAATTGAAATAGATTCAATCAACAAGAATCATACATGGACTCTTACAGATTTGCCAGAAAATCAGAAGGCAATCGGACACAAATGGGTTTATAAAACCAAGAGAGATGCAAACGGAAGGATCATTAGATATAAAGCAAGAGTAGTAGCAAAAGGTTATGTACAAGAACAAGGAATAGACTTTGATGAAGTATTCGCACCAGTTGCTAGGATTGAGACAGTTCGATTAAACTAGCAGCATATCATGGATGGCAAGTACACCACTTAGATGTAAAATCAACATTTTTACATGGAGAATTAAAGGAAGAAGTCTATGTTACACAACCTGAAGGTTTCATTCAGCAAGGAAACCAAGGAAAAGTATACAAGCTAACAAAAGCTTTGTATGGCTTAAGACAAGCACCAAGAGCGTGGAATGTGAAGCTTGATCAAACCTTGAAGTCATTAGACTTTAAGAAACTTAATCTAGAACAAGCAATCTACACGAAAAGAAGCAAGAATTCAACACTTATCGTTGGAGTATATGTAGATGATTTAATAATCGCAGGCATTCCAAAGAAAGAGATAGACTTGTTCAAATCCCAGATGGAAGATAAATTTGAAATGAGCGACTTAGGATTGCTAGCATATTACCTTGGGATAGAAGTTACACAGACAGGAGGAGAGATTACAATCAAGCAAACCGGATACATTAACAAGATCCTAAAAGAAACAAGTATGGCGGATAGCAATGATACGAAGATACCATTGGATCCCGGCACTAAGTTGGTCAAGGCGAAAGATGGAGAACCAGTTGACGCAACTTATTTCCGAAGTTTAATTGGAAGCCTAATATACTTATTACATACAAGACCGGATCTTAGTTACTCAGTCGGACTACTCAGCAGATTTATGCAAGACCCGAAGGATCATCACCTGAAGGCAGTGAAACAAGTAATCCGATATGTCAAAGGAACAAAAGAACATGGAATAATATACAAGAAGGAAGGCGGCTGCAAGATAACAGGTTATAGTGACAGTAGTTATGGAATCAATACCGATCAAGGAAAAGGAACTACTGGAGTCGTATTTTACTTTGGAGAGTCACCTATTACCTGGTGTACTCATAAACAACCAACAGTGGCACTATCATCATGCGAATCAGAATTCATGGCGGCTACTGCAGCATCATGTCAAGCCTTATGGTTAAAACGTTTACTTAGTGAACTAACTGGAATTGAAGAAAAAAGGATAACGCTCAGAGTTGACAACGTATCAGCAATAGCACTCGTAAAGAACCCAGTATTTCATGGAAGGAGTAAACATATAGACATTCACTATCATTTCATTCAGGAATGCGTAGAGAATGGTCATATAAATGTGGAACACGTTAGCGGAGAACTACAAATAGCAGACATCTTAACGAAAGCTTTACCAAGACTCAAGTTTACAACTATGAGACAAATGCTCGGAGTTCAAGACCTTGGACAAAGCAACGATCAAGATTAAGGAGGAGAATGTGAACCATGATAATCTCGACATTGCTTTGAAAGGAAACATGAAGGACCAAACGTGTTTATCAGAAACTTAATAACCGTTTGGTAGTTAAGTTAGTTAATTAGTTAGAATCCTGTAGATGGTCGAATAGTCACAATGCTTTGCTTATACCTGTTCGAACCATCACAAATGTATAGATGCATCGGTTCATAAATACCGAATAGATATGACTTTAGATGAATGGTTACAATGGTTCAATGATACCGTTTAGAAACCTATAAGTACTTACGTTTATGTAACATTACATTGGTTAGACAAATATAAGTTATCTTTTGTTATTATAGTTTGCAAATCATATTCGACTCACACACAAATCGATCCAGAAAACTCTTGGGACAACAAAATCTTCCACATGATCGAAAAAAACCTTCTTATAAATAAACATCTTTAATGTCTTGATAACATCTTGAAGTTCACCTTTTTTGACTCTCTTGGTTCACGAAATGCAATAGATGTCCTAAATGTCATGAAGATGCAAGTTGTCAGAGTCCGCTGAAGTGAACCAATAGCCATTCTAATCTCCGCTTCTTACAAGATAGCTTAAGAAGCCAAGACTGAATAGTTTTTTTTTTTTTGTTTCGATGCTGATATAAGAGATGATTCAGTGCTTTTAGTATACTTCATCCTGGGATTTTGCTCTTCTTGATCCGACTTTATAGAAATTTCGGACTCTTTCTTCGAATTCAATTACCTCAAGAGCGGCACTCCCATCGTAAGCTAAGGCCGAACAACCTCTGTAACTAAAAAACTGAAACCACTTAAAAAACATCTCTCTCTCCTCCTTAGGTGGCGATTTTGGAGAAAAACAAAAAACCCTAACCGAATACCTCCTCCACGTAATTACTTTTCTTGAATCCCATTACAAAGTTGAACCTAACTTGACACCACCAAGACTTTAATTCCAAGAAACACACGGTAGGGGTGAGCAAACGGACCGGATGGACCGGACCGACCGACAAGACCGACCGGACTGGACCGGACCGGACCGAGACCGGACCGACCACATTCGGTCCGGTCTCGGTCTTAGGTTTTTCATAATTTCGGTCTCGGTTTGGTTCGATCTAGTCCGGTCCGGCTTAAAAACCGGACATTTAACCTATTTAGACCGAGACCGGACCGACCACATTCGGTCCGGTCTCGGTCTAGGTTTTTTCCAGATTCGGTCTCGGTTCGGTCCGGTTTTTTTCGGTTCGGTCCGGTTTTCACCCAATGAGCAACCTTAACTCACGGACACCTTCAAACTTCAATAATTAAAGATTCTAGATAATCAACTACACAGCCTTTTTTCCCTTCAACTTGATCACCTCTTAAGCCTCAAAAGCAACACTATGAAGCTTAAAGATTCAACCTTGTGCAAACCTTTTGAAGCTTGAACCTTGTCGAATTAAACTTTTGTGATACCAACCTTGACAAACACCGAGACTCTTGCAAAAATCTCGACAATCTTAAGCCTTTAAACCTTTGATCGAAATCTACTTTGAATAGAATTTGCAGATTCTGAACTAGCAACTTTGACCACTTGTATCTCTCTCTACGAATCTATGATTGAAGATCCCTCTAATGAGATCTTATATCTATTTGCATTTGACCTACGATTTTAATTTCACAAAGATAAACGTTAACGAACCTGCAGCGTCAAATCTCCCACTGCGCAACAAAAAATGATGAACCCAAAAAAGAAGAGACTATTCAATGGGATTGTACATCTTTGAGTCGACCCAGCTTCAAGAAATCAACGTCATTGTGGCTCTAATACCACTTTTTGGAAGCAATCCAACAAACCGGTTTACAAGCGGAACCATGAATCAATAAGTACTCCAACAAGGCCTCTACAAAAGGTTAAGATCCCATAATGTCGAGTGGTAGCAACACACATAAAAGATATTTACACTCAAATGTTTATTAAAAGTGTGCAAGAAAAGAAAATACAAATAAACCTCACCCCTAAACTTATATCATAACTATTATGCACTAATATTCTAGTACATGAGGGGAGAGAGAGAGAGAGAGAGAGAGAGAGAGAGAGAGAGAGAGAGCTAAAAGAAAAGTTTCTCTAGTTATCTTTCTTTTCATTGTTGAGCTTGAATTATTTGCGCTGAAATATAGACTTAATTCTGTTTGAATTATTAGATTGGTTGAGTTAAAATAATTAGTCTTGATCTAAACTCCATATATTATTCAAAAGTTCCAAGTTCTTGACTTCCTGATATATATATATATATATATATATATATATATATATATATATATATATATATATATATATATATATATATATATATATATATATATATATAGGATCAAATAGGAAGAATAATTAAAATATGAATGATAAAAAGTAACCACAACCACACATTTCAGATGCATCTACAAAAGTAGATGCATCTTCCTTCAAATTTTCCCTCCTAATTTGAAATGTGTGGCTAGAATTACTTCTTACCCTTCTTATTTTAATTATTATTCTTACTTGATCCCTTATATATATATATATATATATATATATATATATATATATATATATATATATATATATATATATATATATATATATATATATATAGGTTAAGGTTATTGTAAGATCAAACTTAAAGTTGTAAAAATAAGAGCTAGTCTAAACAATCATTAAAACCATTTTATAAATAACCATATTAGCAATAATACACAAAAATAAAGTATTAATATGAATTAACATTTTAGCAACTAATAACCAACTGATACACGAGTTTGGATTAGTGATACACAACTATAAATTTACATGTCGAATCAAAGTGTATCACCTTAACTTGATACATTACATGTCGAATCAAAGTGTATCACCTTGGTTTCGTCAATTTAAAAAAGAAAACCATCAGAACTTTAACAATTTTAGTTGTACTCGATAAAAAAAATTATTTTATTTTAACGAGAGTGTCACTTGTAAGATGTTAGTTGGATCTTATTTTTACAAATTTAAGATTGATCTTATTTGATATATATATATATATATATATATATATATATATATATATATATATATATATATATATATATATATATATATATATATTAGGGTATTAGGGGAGGGTTAATGTGAGATCAAACTTAAAGTTGTAAAAATAAGATCTAGTCTAAACAACTACTAAAACCATTTTATACATAACCATATTAGCAATAATACACAAAAAATAAAGTATTAATACGAAGTAACATTTTAGCAACTAATAACCAACTGATACATGAGTTTCGATTAGTGATACACAACTATAAATTTACATGTTTGTAATCAAAGTGTATCACCTTAACCTGATACATTACATCTCGAATAAAAGTGTATCACCTTGGTTTCGTCAATTTAAAAAAGAAAACCATCGGAACTTTAACAATTTTAGTTGTACTCAATACAAAATTTAATTTTATTTTAACGAGAGTGTCACTTGTCAAATTTTAGTTGGATCTTATTTTTACAACTTTAAGATTGATCTTATTTGATCTACATTATATATATATATATATATATATATATATATATATATATATATATATATATATATATATATATATATATATATAAAAGGTGGGTAGTAACTCTTTTTAAACCTCGATTATAGATAATTTTAGTTTCTTAGGTGAGATTATGTGAGTGACCACATCTTCTTAGATGCCATTATATTAGACCGCTTAAAACACAGATGAACCAATTAACTAGGTTGGGTAAACTTATACGGACATTATCTAGCATTATAGCATTTGTTGCATATTCCGGAGTTGATGATCCTAACACATGCTTCAACTGAATGAACCAACCACCTATCCTAACGCTCTACACCTTGGAGAGATTAATGAGACGATGGAGATGCCACGTCGGTCAATATCCCTCTTAGAGGTGTGAGGTACTTAGATGGTAAATCAGCATGACATATAAGAGATCTGAACGCAAAATTTCACCCCTTAACTAACTCATGAATGGTGTATATCAAAATATACAATAAGAACACGTACATATAATTTTGTTCCATCATCAGATTATATAATATAAAAATTATGTCGCTTAGCTTCAGCAATTTTGGTTAAATCAAGTTGGCAGATACTTGCCAAACCAACCCATTTAATACAAAAATACTACTTGAGACTTTGAGAGTAAGGATGTTGTGATCTCGTGGTCCATTACGAAGGCCCAAAGGTATTCACGTCATCTAATTAAGAGTAAAGGCCTATATTGTATGTTCATTCACTAAACATGTCTACAATTGAATTCTAAATTACTCCCTCAATCCTATATTATGCGTCCCCTTAAATCATACACAAAGTTTTATAAAATTTCACTAACTACACTCTCAACCAATCAAATATCACTTTTACGCACTAAAGTCTAATCTCATTGGTTGAAATAGAATATGGACACTGGGACATCCAAAGATTTCATTGTAGATACTTAATATGAGACGGAGGGTTTATTTCATATGATTAAACTTTTTTCTTTTTTGGTATACCTGGGTTCCGACTCGAAATTGCGAGCCGACTAATCCTAAAACGACTATCCTTTTGGATAGCCCGGAGTCATTGCGTGTGAAAGAATGAAAAAAAGTAAATAATGTAAAGTAAAATTTAAGAATCATATGATTAAACTTAGAAAATCCCTTTTAGGTTATGCCTTATTTCATTGGAAATATCAAATGACATCTTACTTTATTGTTTATCAACTTTTTTTAGTTAGTTGGTGACAGTGATCGTCATTATCACAGCCAATTCAGCGTCACATCAGCTTCTCTTTCTATAACAAACATCACTACAAACATAATGTAGTAATACAAAAGTTACCACCAAAAATATACCCAATTTATACACAAATATTCATCACAAAACACTCACACATACAATGAAAGAAAAAGAAGTCGGTTGTCTGAACGACCGACTTGTGAAAAAACCGGACGAATACCATTATGTGAGATGAGTGTAATAAAGAAACACACATCTTGATGGTCTTGAACGCGTCTTATGTGTGTTATTCCCACTGGTCTAGCTTATCTATTAAGTAATATTGTAACTTTTAAAAGGAACTATAAAACTTAAAAAGTTAGTGTGACCACAATCCTTTACTTAATTTTCTCAGGCATCACATGTGACTTTCCATAGCCACAAGCCCACATGCTTAATTTGTATACGGTCGAGAAAGATTCAGTAACAAAAATGTACAACGCTATCGGTTGTGTACTTATATATGAATTCGATATCATTTTTAGGTTCAATCTTTTTTAACGCGTTCGAATTTTTCGATGGTGTCGGTATCATTATCAGTTTGCTGTTTCTTCTTTGCAAGGGGCTGCTTTGTTAGACAAGATAACAAGATAGTCATTTTCGAAATGTATAAATTAAATGACATATTAAGGACTCCTTAAGCTAGTTGAAATTTTATATAGTTAATCCGTGATGGCTTATCAATTGATAATAAACAATAATATTGCTTTTTCTAGATAAAATTGCATAGATCATTAAATAATAAATCCCCTGTATAAATAAAGTTATAAGAGGCCTTACGAACCCGTGCGATACACCCGCTGGATCATTGGTTGAGTTTTTACGTGTTTTATACGTAATGTTTTTGCAAATGTTTATATAATTTTTTCCAAGTTTGCGTCAATGTTTTTAACATAAGTTTTATTTATTGGAAATATACTTTCGTAGATCTTGATGTTAACACATTTGCGGTGGAAAGTAATTACTATGCCAACTGATTATTTCATAGTTAATATGTTTTTGTTGTTGTTTATTTATTTTGAGATATAAACTTCCAAGTTATCTTTTCACATTACTTGTTTTAGTTATGGTTTAATATATGCGTTGTGAGGGTTTTTCTCAATCAAATTGATAAATGAGGGGTTTATATCAATTTTTAGCATTGAGGGTTTGTTTTTTTTTTTTTTTTTTTTTTTTTTTTTTTTTTTTTTTTAGCATATTGATAAATGAGGGGGTTATATTGCATTGTCAAACATTTTGTTAAATACTTATTTGATATTTCTGCATGGAGGAAGATGCAAAGTCTGAATTAACACCGGAGTTAATTCTTGCTATCGCTCATGACTCTTGAGTTGGTTTATTTATTTATTTATACAACCATTCATTAGCCATAATCCACACAGTCACATTCCTTATCATAACCCTAATTCATTATTTACAATTATCAATATTATCATCAATGGCCGCCACACCCAACATCAACGAACTCAAAGAAGCATGTGGCTTAGATGATTTGGCTAATGGCTTCACTTTTCTGTACTCTCAAGATATTACTGAGGATGAGGGTTTTCTCATTAGAATAGGTGATGAGAGTACCCAGCTGAGGGCCAAGCTTGATAAGCGTACAGATACAATGGATGAGGCTAATTCCTTTGGTCCTTATAATCAGGTTTCCACGGTTTGAGAGGATAACCTTCTTGAAACTCAGGTCAGGGACCGTCGAAGGCTTGATTTGATTGCTCAACTCCTTCTGCTGACCCGTGAAAGAATCGAAGAGAAGCAAGCCCATGTTGAGAAGATGAAGGCTCTTGCAGGCTCAAAAGATGATTAGAAACTTTTATGTGTTTCTTTTATATTTTGATGTTTTCATGTGTGGTTTATGAACTATGTTTCCTATCTTTGCTGTAATTACCATCAATTATCATGTATGGAATGGATTAACTGATCAGTGATCAGTACCTTAAGTTTTAATTAATCGGGTTTTTATTATATTTATAATTTATATTTATTTGTTTACTTTATGATAAAAGGGAAATATATATATATTATTTAGCGTTTGTTTGACCTTTTATCTCTCTCACACGCTTAAAAAACTTCAGAACCGTATCCATATAGTGGTTTTAGGGCGTTAAATTTCAGGCAGAATGAATCAATTCAAAAGTTAAATAATCAAATGTTGGTGAGGGTTATGTTAAAAGATTTGATGATTTTATCATTAACCTAAATATTTAAGGTATTGTTTATTGATTTGGGTATTCATTGTGTTCTTAATTTATCATCAACCAATCATATATTTCGTAGTGATTGACGATTAACTTGATTATCGATTTGAGATTTGATTTATTTATACAGGTAGTGTATTTTGATTTGTTTTATCTTGTGATTTTTTGTTTTTGGTTTGGGATTTGAGGCTGATTAGTTTTGTTGTGGGTTTTAGAGATTATTGGGAAGTCGTATTAATTTTATTATATGATTATGGATGTTTAATTAGGGTGTGTATTGCATTTTAATTTTAGCCTTATAGAGATTTTTTGGGTTTATGAAGTTCTTAGGTTGTTCAGGACATGGATTGAATCCATAATTTCATACCAATTGTTTGTATTAGGGTTTAGCTACTTATGGTGATTTTAGAGGTATTTGATATTGATTGGTGATTATGTGACATTTTTTAAATGAGTGTCTATTATTAAATATTAGGAAACATTAAAATTATTCAGTTTTTTTTTTTTTTTTTTTTTTTTTTTTAAATATGCAATATGAATACCAAATATTAATCTAATTATGCTTGTTACTATCACTTCCATAAGCATCATATATTTATTCATGTTACGAGTTATTGGTAGGAAATATACATTGCTACGTTATAGCATTTGTTGGTGTTTGGTTTGATAATGACAATACCATACCCCATGGTTTTTCTTTTTTGGTACTTAGCTTTGAAATTACATGCTATCAGCTTTTTGGTGGTTTTGGCAAGTTGTAAATCCGGGTTATCTTCTAGCTGTCTTTTTTCTTCTTTCAGCATTTTGATTATTTCTTGTTTGTCGTTTTTAGGCTGTGCACCTCCATTGTCAACCTATAATGAAGGGAACATTGCGGTCAAGACTATTGTAAGAAACATATGATAGTCAAAGTTAAAATTAAAAAGGTTAGTATAAATCAATTTATAACATGATAATCATTGATTAATGTTTTTAGACTCTTGAGCTTACGATAATGCCAACGATGAATTCCCACATATCTATAGTTATACTTCAAAGTAGACAAACCAACATTGAGTTCTTTTGCAGCTTGCCTTATCGACATGTGAAAGTATTTGCTGATTATATCCTTATCATATGCCATGAAGTTGTGATATGGATTGTAGATATATGAGTATACAAACAACTGGAGTATTGGATGTGGAGGTTAGGGTGTGGGTTTTAATAGGCTTGTCAAGCCTTGTATCCTCTTAGTAGTTACTAAAAGGTATGTAAGATATGATTACTGATAAGTGCTCAAACACTCATTATTTTTGTCGTATTTAAACTGCCAAAACATCCGAAAACGCTCAGAAATGCATCAAAATACTAAAAATATCCCAGGGATTGTATTTTATACGTTTCAGATGCAAAATGAGCAAAAACAATGAAAAACGAACAAAGTTTACACAATTGGCAGTTTCAGTCCCCCAACTTTCAAAAATTTACAAAAGTAGTCCCTGAGCATTTGTTTTGAAAGAAAAGTCAACCTAAGGCATTTAAAGGTCAAAATTATCAAAATTAATCCTTAGGTGAAAACTTTTGGAAAATGATATAATTAGTCCCTGTACTTTACAAGTTTGACAAAATCAGTCCCTGGGAAATTTTGAGGTGTAAATTATATTTTGTGGCCCTTGTGTTATTGGAATATGGCAAAAGAGACCCTGTGAATAACTTTAGAAGGATGACATGTTTGGTTCCTGAAATTCAGCATCAATGCAAATTTGGTCCTTGTGCACATTTACTACAAACGGACCCTTAATATTACTACATAATCCAAAACCAAACCAATCTAAACAAAAACCAATCCCATCCCACTTTTATCCCAAGCCCACCTCAACAAAAGCCCAAGTAACCCCCAAGCCCACCCCACATTTTATTAATAAAACGGGGTCAAGAAGTCAACACCTTCCCCTCCTTTCCCTTGCCGCCATAACCAGCCAACCAAACACCCTAGCAACCTGCAATCCCCAACAAAATTGTCCCCCTCCCCTCTCCTATCAGCCACCCTAATCCACCACTCCATAAGTCAACCCTAAAATGGTACAACCAATTGTCCCCCACCATCATATAATACCAGTAAGGGATCAATGGATGGGATGAAAGCAACAGCTCAATCAATGGTTTGGAATCACTCCAAGGGGACAAAAGCATCAAAAGCAGGAGACAAAGAGCACAAAAGTGAAAAAGAAGAAAAAAAAGAGCCTGGTTCAAGTCTTCTTAATTTTATTTTTTTTAGTATAAGTAGCTCTCATTTGTAAGCCATGGAGGCTAGTTAGTTAAGTAGTCAAGTAATTTTATGTAGTTTTTCTTAATGTAATTTAGTATGTTAATGTAAACCTTTTTCAATATCAATGCAAATTTAGTTTCTTTAAAAATTCCCAGCAAAATTACTCTCAGTTTTCTAGTTGTTATAAATTTTATTTGAAGTTATTAATGTTGTTTTGAGGTTTCATATATTCATTCCTTTTCTCAGTAGTTAAAAAGAAAAAAAAAAAAGAAAAAAAAAAAGAGGTTAAATAAAATAAAAGAGGGAAATCAAAGTGATGTGGAAGTGTCAGATTGCTAAATTGGTGAAAAGAGGAGCATGGAAATTGGATTGGTTTAGATCCCAAGGGGCATATAGGTTGTGTTCTTGTAATCTTGGTTCTCAGGTTCCATCAAGGCTTGGACATCAAGTAAGTTTTATTAGCATAATTTTTGTTTAAATCTGTGTTGGTTGATAGTAGTTACTAATAATTGATTTTTCCTGCTTGTTTGAGTCTATTTTAGCATAATTACAGTTAACTAGCTTAGTTTGTTTGGTAGATTAATCATTTGCCTTAAATTCCTTTAAAAACAGTAAATTAAGGGGTGTTTGGCAAAAGCTGTATCAGGAGCCCAGAGGTGTTTTTATTGTCATTTTTGGTTTAATCAAGTTATATTAGGTTTATGTAGGATAGTTAGGGTATAAATTCAAGTGTTGCTTCAGGAAACAGTCAAAATCAAATGCATCCTTAATTTTTCCAAACAGTTAGTTTAAATTGGATTGCATAAGCATTCAATTAGGTGCAAAACTTGTTCACTAAGTATAATCAAGTCTCATATCAGTTAAAACTTTCATTTACAGTGAGTTTAGAGTAATCAAACCTCATAAAAGTCAATCCAGTGTTTATTTCCAAAAAAGTCAAAGTTGCATTTTAGTCT
This sequence comes from Artemisia argyi, assembly GCA_030686995.1. Classification (NCBI taxonomy): domain Eukaryota; kingdom Viridiplantae; phylum Streptophyta; class Magnoliopsida; order Asterales; family Asteraceae; genus Artemisia; species Artemisia argyi. The sequence continues at coordinate 121,604,402 of CM060705.1, read as the reverse complement.
AAAAACCCATTATTTGGGAGAATTTTCCTGAATTTTTGAATGAGAATTGGAACCTGAAACTTTTTGAGCATGAACCCCACCACCTAGTCTATCAAATCCTTGGGTTGTTACATTTTTAGAAATTTTTGTAGAAGGTGTGCAAGTGATTGTTTGGACCTGCAGGGCATGCAAACTCCCCTGCACCACAGCCATTAACTCAGAAACTTTGGTAATTTGTAACCTTCCCAGTGGACCCCTCCCTTCATAAATTGGATTTTTAGATAGCTTATCATTAGATGCTTTTGACATCTAGGCTTATTTCACGCTTAAGCTTATTTACACTTGGCTTATTTGACCCTTAAACCTGTCCTGTTCACTAAAGTGCATGCTGAGCTATCAGCTCTTGACCCAACTTTCCAAAGCCCCTATCTTGCTCAAAAATAAGCCATAAGCTTAGCTTATTGGCTTATTTTCAAGCTTGTCACCTCTGCTTTGTGGATCAACCCTAATTTGGCCCTCCCCTAATCACTGTGGACCCCACAGTGCCTCAAAAGTTAGAGTTTTGAACCTGTTTGAGTTCTGTGTGAATCTTAAGTGCTTATTTGGTGTTTTAAGCTTATACCTTGTGCTTATTTGGAATCATATTGCTCATTTCAAGTTATTATTCAACTACCTTAGCTTGTTTGTTCATTTGGAAGCTTAATTCTAGCTTTTTCAAAATCACCAAATTCATAATAAGCTCAAAAGCCCACTGTTGAGAACTTGTTCTTGCACACAGCTTATTATTAAGCTACAATCAAACTTCCTTTGTAAAAAGTGCTTAAAATTAGTTGTTAATCGGTTGTGTAAAAGAAAAAAAATAGAAAAAGACAAAAAAAATTAGAAGTGATAGCTTCTATTTAAGCCACTTTGGCTTATTTTATGCTTATTTATAAGCAAAAGCTATTGTTAAATTTTTCTCAGGCTTCTGTTATCATAATAGATTTTTAGGAATTTTTTCAGATTTTTCCTTAATCATTTAGTATTTTTTATAATTTAGTTTAATTTAAATCAATTAAATAATTAGTAATTAATTAAAAAGTAGGAAAAATAGTTTTTCTATTTCAAAATTAGTTTTACATAATTTTAGATTTTTTTAAATTTAATTTTCATTTTTCTAGTTAATTTTCATAATTATTTGTAATTTAGGATATTTTAGTTAATTAAAAAGTAATTAATAATTAGTAATTAATTAATAGTAATTAATTAAATAGTGTAAAAATTATTTTTCTTTTTCTAAAAATTTTCTTAAGTTATTAGGATTGTAAAAATATAAATTTCACATTCGTAGGACTTTGTTTACTCCCGTTTCACTTTTTTATTTGCGCGTTCGCATTTATTTGTAACTGAAACGCGCGTTTTTAGGTTAAATTACGTTTTTAAGTCATCTGATCACCAGTAATTGTTAGTTAAGTGTTTCTAAATCATTTTCCATCATAATCTCGTAGTGTAACCATAATAATCAAATTCCTGACCTTCCTGATTAATCACCCGATCCTTTAAAACGTTTACAAATACAATTGCACGCCTCGTCGGGACATAACGACCCGAGGATTCCCTAAACTCCTTGGTTAGTTGGTTTTTGACGTTTGACTTGGTTGACCATTATCTGGTGAGCTTAGTTGACCGTTCGGAACCGATCAATTACTCATAAATTTAATTTATTATATATTAATACGTTTAGTTATTTTCGTCATTGATATTTACCATGATTTATTTTTCTTTGGTTTTTGTTTTCATATTTTGAAGTAAATGAAATTAATTTTTTTTTTTATTTCAGCTCTGTCCCTTATGATGACATTGTTATTTTGTATATAATTAAAGTTTAAAGAATCCAAACATAATGTGACTTTCTATATGATATAGTGTTAAAAAATATTATAAAACATGGCATGTTTAACATTATTTATCATTGAATATCAATATATATGATACTTAATTCGTTCATATTTGTATTTCAGGTTAATTGAGGCGTTCGAACGCAAAAGATACAAAAAATGGCAAAAATAAAGGACAAAGATGCAAAGTTACGACGTAGCCTGGTTATTGAAGCTACGCCGTAGATATTTTATGACTTGGCCATATTTCTGCATGATGATGTCTACGTCGTAGCTAGTTATAGGGCTACGGCGTAGAAGTGTTAACGAGAGTTCTACGGGCGTAGTCACTCTTGAGGCTACGCCGTAGTAATTTATTGTGAAGGCTATGGCGTAACTTATAATTTAGCTATGCCGTAGTTGTGGATATGCATGTGGATAATTATGTGATAACGAAGACCTACGGCGTAGTTGTCATGGACCTACGCCGTAGTTGATAACTTGGGCGCGAAGGAGTAAAGTCAATGGACTGGAAGCGACAAGATATTATCAAGTTTATTTATTGGAGGGACCAATGATAAAAATATTAAGGTCAAAGGAGGACCCAATGTGTACAAATACTGAAATTGAATTAATATGAAAGTATTATTTCATATGGTATTTTACGTATGAATTATTGAAGAAAGGAATCCAAGGACCAAAGTATAAAGTAACGTACGCTCAGGGGGCAATGTTGGACAAAGCCAAAGTTGGAAATTAGTATAAATAAAGATGACAAAGCCAAAGTTGGAATAGGTTTCTTCTTGGTTTCAAATAGCCGACAAAAGTAAAAGAAGGAACTAGGTGCGGTTCAATTAAAGGGGCAAACCCTTATGTGTTTTGCCCCGGTATTCGACTAGGAGATCAAAAGTGTTTATCTAGCACGATATGTATTATTTCTCGACACTCATTTATTTATTAAATTTCATTATTCTTGATCACAATATTGATTCTGTATGATTATTGATCGTCGTTATGCCTTCGTGTTTCATTAAATTGCTTTTGTAGTTTAATTAATTAATTACGGCGTAGTTGTTTATTGAGCTACGACGTAGTCATATATTTGACTACGGCGTAGTAATATATTCAATTGCGGCGTAGTGATATATTAAATTAATTAGTTGCTTGGTTTTTATTATTGGTTTATTTATTTTCTTATATGCATATTTTCCTTGCTTATTCGTAGAACCTCTTGTTTCGGTAGTATTGAAACTTGGTAGTATCTATTAGTCTAGGTGAATTAACCCTAAGACCCTAGATGAGTAGGTTGCGAGGATTGGTAAGAATTGGCCACATTACTACTTTTCCTTGTGTGCGAATTAACCCTAGGACCATCTACCAATTGGATATACTTAAGGAGTTAGAGGGAACCTAAGATCTGACCATGTCGGGTTTCACTAGAATAAGTCTTTGATTATAGTGGTGCTTAATGACTCTTGCATCTTCGTAGGTTCACGCCGCCCGATGAACTCTCGGCTTTACAATAGTCGGGAATAGGACAAGGTGCAAGATAGTTTTAGGTGATTTAACTCTCTGATCCTAAATGTATATAAACCCCATATATTGCAATAATAAATACAACATGAGAATTAGAACAATTATAATCCCATTAGTTGTTTGCCATTAGCTGTTTGCCTACAGAACCACTCCAATTGATCACAATAAATATTAATCAACTATTAAAACCCTTTTAATATGTGACAATTGTTCTAATTAGACAACTAGAAGTCAACCATTCTTGTGACGACTTCAGTCTTACCATTCCCACACTACACGCGACCGGGTACACTGCTCATTAGTGCATTAGGTGGACCATAGGTAGACGAGATATTATAAATGTAAAACATGGTCAGTAAAACCTGCATCACAAACCGATCTAATCGTTTAATTGTTTAGTTGTGACGAATATTCTATCATATGCTTGGCAAGGATACACATCTCCTCCACTAAAGTTAAGGAGTGACAAGTCTAAAGCGGTAAAAAAAGTTTTGAGGCTTAAGTGTTAAACCTAGCTTTGTTCAAACATTTCCTGCACAAACTTAGTAGATCGTAGGCGCGAGTCCTCGTCGCTTCAACTAACGGATGGTCACTAGTATGCTTCTTGGATCGTTGGCATGTTATTTGCATACTTACTAAGTTTGTGCAGGAAATGTTTGAACAAGTCACACACCAGATCGTTGGCGTGTTAGTCAATTAATCTAATACTCGGATGGTCACTACCTTATTCTTACATTTAACATACTTACTTGGACATCATAATATCCGGATGCTCGAAAGCTAACAATGAATACAACAATATGGTTGGGTATGTATAACATTTAGGTATAAATTGGTGTAAAATAAAAAATAAACAAACAAATAGATTAAGTTCTAAGTGTGGTTAATCACTTTCCCAACCATTTCATGAATAAGGCTCATATCATTAAATAACTCATTCTTTTTTACTCATGTAACTCACGCTTTAGGTAGACACGATTTATACTCAATAAACTCTTAATCAAAGAATAAACATAGTTGGCGTTCCCATAACGGCCAACTCCCATTCAATCCATAAATATAATACAACAACAAATAGTGGCGATATCATCCACTTAATACAAAACTTTACATCGTTATTTTATAAAAACTTACCAACTTTTTTTCTTTTTGTTTCTTTTCTATTTTTTTTTAATCAACTAAGATGTGTAAAATTTTACCAAATCACTATACTGATAATTCTAGATAATTTTTCCATACTTTTCATAATTACAGAAATAACAAGTGAAAGTAGTAAACACACAAAAATAACAAGACTCCAATTATACAATATTTACTTTTACTCCAATTGCATTGTGCAATTTCCCGACCTAACCAAATATAATGAATTTACGCACACAAGGAAACACACTTTGCTTAAAGCGACTAACCACATACATTAATCTACAGGGTAGGCTAAGGTTTAAGGTGTAACGAAACAGTTAACACAGGTGTATGAAATGAAAGGAATGGCTCTGAGGGTTTTTCTAGGGGTATCTTACTCTAAAAATGAGAGTAACAAAGGGTTTTATATGGGGGTTAACTGACCAGTGTAGTTAGTTAATAAGACATAACATATATAGGCTTTTTGGTTGAAATCCTAGAAAAGTCACTACAATTATATCAATAATACTCATTATGGTGGACTCAAATAATATACAAGCCAAGTTCTAAAGTTTACTAGTCACATGCACAAAAAATGTTTTAGCAAATAATGTTATGTGTGTGGCTATGCAACTTAGATTTAACAAAAACATGCTAAAAAATTTTAAATTTTGATATATTAAGTATAGATTAAAGCATATTTTTAGAATTTTAGGACAAGTAAGCGTTCTACTTCTCCATCCCCCCACTTAAGTTAAACAACGTCCTCGTTGTTTGTATTAAAAGTTAAAAACTGGAAATTAAAAGAATTAGAACAAAAAATTTCTCTGAGATTTGCTTGGTTTGATCCTCCATTATGCGTTTCTTGAGCAAAATCTACTTTCTTGTGGATGACGTCTCCACAGAAAGTACAGAAAATATAAACACCGCCATTTAGCAACACACCTGAATTAAGAAAATAACAACTTGTGCGTAATTCATTATTAGTTAGTAAAAATAAAACATAAAAAATTAAAAATTAAAAATTAAAATCTGTAAAAATCATCAGGTCAGTCGATACGCCGCATCCATGGAAAGGGATGCGTCGTATCGAGTCTGGAATTGGTATGAATAAAATAATAGAAAAGGATATGATGCGTCGTCTCTGTTTTACTAGATGCGGCGCATGTGGTTACCAAACAGACTGTTAGCAGTCTGAGTAAAATTGAACATATTCCATCTCTCATCTCACGAGTTCTCTCGGGCATTGTGCTGAACTTAATGCCAGTCTCAATTAATCAATCTTCAAGAAACATAAACTAGAGCATTAAAAATATAATAATAATAATAATAATAATAATAATAATAATAATAATAATAATAATAATAATAATAATAATAATAATAATAATAATAATAATAATAATAATAAATTAAGACAAATCTGAGTATTGGTTAGGATATACTTGAAAGTATATTGATGCATAGTCATACCAATGTCACATGATATTCAATGAATTAAATATAAGACTTATCCTTACTTCATGATTTCACATTACGGGACTTGTCATTAATTGTGAATCATGTTTAATAGTTATCCTCAGACTTGAGATACCAGATACGTGTCATGGGTGTAGTGCATTTCTGTGGAGCAATTTACCGCTATCCGTAATTGGTAGTCATAAGGATTGTTTTCAGAAGTGTTGCAAAGTTCATGGGTTATTCTTGTAATCAAGAAGGAATTTGTTCCTTCGAATTTGTTTTGGAGTTTAATACTGGCCACTCGAAGGATTGACAAAATATTTGCGTGGCCACGCCCAAAGACTACCTAGAATACATTCAGATGTTTTGGTGATTTTGTTCAATGATTTACAAACGAGAAACAAAAATTTAATAAAGAATGACTTGAACCCATATCTTTATTAATGTCGTATTAGAAACAAAAGGATAATAATAACGATGAATCATTAAAGGTTTTATCCAGGAAACCTACCTCGAGTTGAACTAGGGGCGTTGGAGTGTTGCAAGACGTCAAACAATGTCATTACACTATTAATAGATATACAAGTGGGAGCTGTTGGTTTGTGTATAAATATTAATATGTGTATGTCTAGTATCGAACCCAAAACTTCGGGATTGCACACATTGCAAATGAGAATTAAAGTTTAATAAATATTAAATGTTATGTATATTTATTATTTAACACAAGTATAAGGACTAATGATCGTTAGTTATTAACCGTAAGTACTAACTGTCGTTAAGTGGAAAAGGAAAAGGAGTAGAATGAAAATAGGAGCCAAGAAGGATCCGAAATCCTCTTGGACTCCTTAGGCTGGTCGACTAAGGGTTGGGGAAACCCAGCCCATATCAAACTTGTCTTCCAAGATTTCTACTAGTATATATATATACAAAACATAGGGTCATTGTTTCTCACCTTTTGTGTACACACAATACTCTAAAAGTTTTATTTTCCTCTTGTTTTTTTCCTGCCGATCGAACGAAACAACCCTAAGGGTTTGGGTCGATTTTTTCATTAAGAAAAATCTTTTGTTTTGATCTTGCAATCTCTTTAATTCGTTAGTAGTTTGTGTGTACAAGAACGAGGTAATAACTCACTATAGTTATTATCAAGGAATCGATCAATAAAACGGTAAGGGATTGATCATTGATTCATATTAACCATAACTAGGGTTCATCATCTTCTTCTAGTTATTAAAGTTTGATTCTTGTTCAGCTAGAATCCCACGGTACGTTCCTATTTTGTTTATGTTAATCTTTATGTTATATATTATCCTTTGCTTCCGCGTATGTGTGTTACCTGTTTTATGATTTTCATGATTTAAATATTCTAACAAAAACTTGACATTTTTTGCTATTGTATGTACTAAACGTCGCATCGTTAGTCCTTTACACTAACGGTCGTTAGTAAATAACTTAAAATTTCGCTTTCTTACATTCTTATATATTTTCATACGTTTTCTTACGTTTTTGTCCAATTTTACACATTTTCGTCCATTTTCGTCTTGTTTTTTTTACGTTTTTATCTGTTTTTATACGTTTTCGTCCGTTTTCTTACATTTTCATTCGTTTTATACGTTTTCGTCCGTTTTTACACGTTTTCGTCTGTTTTCTTACATTCTCATCCGTTTTTATACGTTTTCCTATGCTTTTACATGTTTTCGTCCGTTTTTATATGTTTTCGTCTGTTTTGACATGTTTTCGATCGTTTTCATAATAATAATAAAATAAAAAATAAAAATAATAAAATAATAATAATAAAATAAATAATAATAATAATAATAATAATAATAATAATAATAATGATAATAATAATAATAATAATAATAATAATAATAATAATAATAATAATAATAACAATAATAATAATAATAATAATAATAATAATAATGTATAGTAAGTACATGCCCAAAAGAATAAATGTACGAAACATGTCCATAATAAACGATGATATGATAACAGGGGTGATCAAGTTGTAGGCTGGTCAGGAGTAACATCATCAGAATAGGTCCCAGAGGTGGTGGCTCCATCTGTCCTGCGTCGAATCCTACGTGAGTACGTGGCCATCCCTCTGACGTATGTCCCATCTGGTAGAGTGTGGTTGATCCCATCGTTCACCATAATCTGACTAACACTCTCAACTAGCCACCCCATATCGCTCCTAACTCCATTAAGCTCTCCCCTCTGTGCCTCAATGGCTCCTCTCATTTGTCTCAACTCCTCCTCAACTCTCTCCAACCTCTAACTAGCTGTACGTGGAACAGGTTGCGGTGGTAGTCCCTCTTGAGCTGGAGCAGTAGCCGGGGCCTCCTGATCAGCCCCCTGCTTTAGCTCATCCACAACCTGCCTCACCGGACCTAACAGGACCAAAAAGTAACCACCAATGATCATCTCACATATCCCTAGTCTAGTCACAAGATAATCTGCGTCAATCGTTGGCAGCCTCGCTACAACAACCTCAAACCCTGCAGGATCCTCACCACCAAGAACTCCAAAATGTCTCGCTAAACGAGAGACAAAGTGACCCCCGGTCATCTGACTCCTGCCATCTCTCCGTGGAGCTATCTGATGTAAATAATGTGCCAAAAATTGAGGGATGTTCACTACTGGTCCCTCATCCATGCTCCTCAAAAGAAATAGGTCTAAAGTGGTCACCTTCTCAGGCAACTGATCTCTACCTGCAATAGAGAAGGCAATCAAATGGTGACAAAGCCTCCTCATGGGCTCTCTGATCAAAGTATATGATGGAGTGGTGGTAGTAGAGTCATCCCCAGATGAAATCCTATCCCAGTAGTCACCCAACAACCCACAATCAGGAACTACACGCAAACTATTAGTCCAGTAAGCAACAAAACCCGGAGATGCCATCTCCTCCTTGGTATGTAAACCAAATGCAAATATAAACTGTCTCATAGTCATACTCCTGCTAACACCATCAAGTCTAAATACAATAGCAGCATCCGCCTCAAGCTAAGTCTCAGTTTCCCTGTAATGAACTGTACAGAAAAACTCCAACATCAATACTCTCACCAACGGCTCCTCAATACCAAACAACCTACTTCAAGCATGTGATCTAAACAAAACCTGATCCTCATCTCCCTTGTGGATCATCTTAAGCCTATCTCACAATCTTGCTGTAGCGTTACCCCCATTCACCTGTCCTACGCTACCAAAATCCAAAATGGGTACACTAAACACCTTCCTGTGGTAGAATCTCCTAAGCTTCCTGAGGTAATCCTCCTCAGCCCCTTGAGTCAACCCCATTAACTCAAAACAGAGCCATGGATGCCTACGATCAGCATTCAGTATATCCATCTGTAAAAATTTAAAATAGTTAGTTGTGTGTGATATAGGTAATGCGGCGCATTATATATTATTGTTGCGGCATATTGAATATGCGCCACATCAAAGTCTAAGATGTTGATCATGAAGAAATTAAGAAACATGCGCCGTATTTGGTAAGGGAGATAAGGCGCAATGCTCATGCGCCGCTTTAAAAGATGTCTATGAGGCGTAACAGGGGTCTGATAATTTAAGTCAATATATATATATATACACATATATATACATATATATATATATATGTATATGTATATATATATATGTATATATATATATTATGATAATTAAAGTGTATGTAAGAAAACATACATATTTTATATGAACATGCATGTTTTCTAATGCAAAATTGGAGTTTTCGCAGTTCCGGCACTTAACAAGGTTCTGAAAATAAAGCCCTATTATGTGTATATATATATGTATGTATATATATATATATATATATATATATATATATATACACACACACACACACACACATATATATATATATATATATGTATATATATATGTATATATATATATATATATACATATAGATATATATATATACATACATATAGATATATATATATACATACAGATATGTATATATATACATATATGTATATATATACATATATGTATGTGTATATACATATATATATGTGTATATATATATACATATATATGTATATATACATATATATATACATATATGTATATATATATATATATATATATATATATATATATATATATATATATATATATATATATATATATATATATATGCGTCGCATCAGAAATCTGATGCGCCGCATCTTTTGTTATATCAGTTTAAAAGAAAAGGGGATAGGCACGTTTTCCAAGAATCCGGTACCGTGACGCAAACATAACTCAGCATCACAGGCCTTATTAGTCCCCATATATTCAAAACTTTTTTACCCCAAACATACTCTATTTCATTTACCCTCCAAATTATTAATATGAAATCCGCAAACCATAGATTCTAATTGATTCGATCATGGGCAATTATGATAATTAAATCATAAACTAACACAGGGGAAATCATTCTAAACGTGAACTATTTCATCTAAATTAATCATTTTATTATAAACCCTAATTTCTATAAAAAAAATATAAAATCATAAAATTAGATAAAATTAAGGTGAATTATTACCTTGAAGCTTGTTAGAAATAGGTCTAGAATTCGGATTAACGGATTTTGATTGAGATGATGGAAAGAAAATTACTGTGTGAAGTCTCAGTGGTAAAAACAAAAATCCGGCCCATCTCTTTTACTTATATACGGTAAATCTGATGCGCCGCATCACATAATTGTGATGCGCCGTATTTATCTAAAATTTGTTGACTGGTCAATGTGTGATTATTGGTTAGAGATACGGCGCTTAGAATGGTGAGATGCGCCGTATGTTTATGCCAGTTAACAAAATTCAAATAGAGAACTTACCTTGGCCTCCGCAACACTTTTCCTTACACGACAACTTGGGGTCAAACGGTATACCGTATGGTATGAATAAATTTAATATAAGAATATTAGGCATAACCATTTTAATAAAAATCACAATCTAATTGTTTAGAAATAAATAACGTTTTAAGCTTATTGAAATCGAGATTATGATTTAGAGATGATGTATTATATAGAACGATGTCTGAATATATTTTTTTTTAACTGAAATCACAACTTTCGTTGTTGACCTTGGTGTTTTCAAATTTAGGTACTTCATAAGAAAACAGGTTTGTGTCAATTTTCAATATATCAAACTTTTCTTTTTTAGCAAACCGATTCTTAAAAATTTTCTTTTTAGACATGAACATGCAATAATCAGTATTAGGTAAAGATAATTCATATTTATCATCAAATTTTGGGGATGGGTCCAGTTTAGAACTCTCTTTATAGCTAAGTGAATCATCATAAAGGATAGCTGGAAATTTAATTTCAAAGAATCGAAGACACTCAATGTTACCTACACTGAGTTTCCTACTTACCGTTTACCACAAGCTTCCAGTTATCGAAGATTTGATCATTCCAACAAACTTCTCCAGTTAGGTTCAGGATATATTCTTTTATAGTGATGCGTGAATCATCCATTATCCTGAAAATTATCTAACTTGTACACAAGAGCAGTGAAGCGATCAAAGTATAATGCAAATGCAGAAAACAAAAGAAAAACTAAAACTAATAAAACAAAGAAAAACAAACACACAAACAAACAGAAAATATGCAAATTATACAATGAATGCAATCTAACTAATATACAACAAAGTTAGCAATAAAAAACTAAAAACCTAAAGAGTTAGAAAACCTAATTAAAATACTAATAGATAAAAATGTTTTAACAAATCACTCACCGACAACGACACCAAAAAACTTGATGTGTGCAGCGTGTCATGGTGTAGTATAGGGTGATTTGCCTATTTCAAGTTTTAGATTTATATTTACCTGACTTATCCGATAACACACACACTAACGGACAGTGTATCCTATCAATATGTATATAGTGGTAAGTAGAGTGTCAGTCACTAAGAGTGGAACGTAATTCCTAGTTAGTCTATCGGTATTTTAATATTCTAAGTTAGTTTTACAATCTAATCTAACGCAAGGGGGTTTTAGTCTGAGAGACTAGCACAATTTGGATAGCTAAACAGTAAATTAAACTAATCAAATCTGTCTCATTGGATATAATGGTAAGCAGAGTGTATATAGTGGTAAGCAGAGTGTCGATCACAAAGATTGGAACGTAATCTAATCTGTCTCGGTGGATCCTAAATATAGGCGAGTAAACTCTTAATAATCACTTATGCCTATCCCACTTTCTAGACGCTAGATAAGTAGGCGAGGAGGGGGTATGGCAGCCCAAGCAAAACTCAGCTAGACACAAAGGTTATCAAAGCACATATACAAGTCACGAAAAACATCAACATATAAACTTTAATTGATGAGAAAGCAATTTAAAGGAGAGCAGTATGGTGGCCACAAGCCAATCAATCCTGATGAATTAAAGCTTACTATTATAGATAAAACAAAACTACTTAATGAATTAAATACATGCAAGACCTTCTTACTGCTCTAAGATCTTCTTTGAAGGTGTGTCTTGTGTTGCCAAATCATCTGAATTCGTCTCCTTAGGGTTTTTTGTTCACATAAATTTCGTCAGACTCTTGGGGTATTTATAGGTTCTGTCTAAGGGTTAGATGTGGCGCATTGTGTAGTAGATGTGGCGCATCTACTTAACTTCGCGTGGGGTCCAAGATTAATATATTCTGCAATATTCGTACACCGTCTTCAGATACGGCGTAACTTGAATCTTTATGCGACACATGTCCTTCGGTATATTGAATTGTATTTAGTGAAGTCTTGATATAGGTATGGTGTATGTTGATAATGTGATGCGGCGTATCTGGAGTAGAACAAGTTGGTTCTTCTTCGTTGACCAAAGTTTCATATGCGGCGCATTGTGTAATCTGATGCGGCGCATTCTTCAAAGTCAGGCAATGGTCTTAGAATTCATCTAAGTATGATAGTACGATGCATTTATCTAGAATGATGCGGCGTATCTTCTGGATTTCATTAGACTTTTCCATCTTGATCATTTTGCTCCATATTTCTTCTAAAATCGCCAAGTTTCACCAATTGCTTGTTTTTACTTGAGAATTACTAAATTAAACATTAAAGCACCAATTCTCATATAAAATATAATAAAACAAGTCAATTAAATAGGACAAATAATGACAATATAATGTACTTATTTGATGTCATCAGTTTATTTGAGTATCTAGTGAAACTTTTGCTCTTATATTTCTCATATCATATAAATCATCTAATCCTTATATCTATCTCATTATCATCTTTACAATACTTGTGTGATTACAATATGGGAACCTAACACTTTTCATCTTCAAAACCTCATTTAGTCTCTTGAAGCACCTGGTCTAAATCTTTAACTCGCGGTGAGGAAACTTCATAAGTCTCTAAAAAAGAGCGATAACCATAAACAAGACTGGTTATAATCTAAGACCTAGAAAATAGTTGGAAACTCATCTGTCCTTTTACTTGGAGGAACAATGGAAGACATAAACAATCGCCTGGTGAACAGATCAATCAAAGGATCATCAGCATCCAAAGACGTCTCAAACCTAAGACAAGGATCCTCCACAGCAGCAGGCACCACCAAGCTTCCATTACCTACGTTGACAGATAATTTTTTTTTTCCAAATATTACGTATCTGAACCAAACACAACAAAGGATAAAGGTATCAGAGAATACATTTAGATGTAATAAGATCATCAACCCTTGTTCGCTTGGCATTTGGGGTATCACCCTATAAAATGCCAGCACCAACATCAATACCTAAACAATGAGGAAAGCTAGCATGACATTCGGCCTTGAGAGATCAGGCTGAAAAGAAACAACATCAGGAAGAGGACCAAGGCTTATTCCTCTAGTTTTAGGCATCAACATTCAACATTCTAGGTATGGCTAATCGAGCAATAGGATGATGCACCACCTAGGTAGCAAGCTGATCAGGAACCTAATCATTCACCTGAAGATCTCCAGCTAGGGCAACGCCCCTAAGAGCATCAACTTTATGAGGAAAGAAAAGGATAACAGGGTAACTAGAAACATAGAAAGACTCGTTACCCATATGCGTCATAAGGACACTAAGACTTATAACTGCAAAAAGACAAAAGATATATATTAGGAAAAAAACAAAATATGGAATCTTGCATTAAAAGATTCTTTACCAACACCATTCCAATGGAACAATGGTTCACAACTATCCTCCCTCAAGGAACTCAGCTTGTACCAAGGCCCCCTCATGATAAGGTCTCTATTGAACTGACAATGCACAAAGGGCTCGATATAACTCCCTTTGTGCAGTAGTAAACTCGAAAAAAGCTTAGCCTCGTCTAGCCTAACATGACAATTCCATTTAATATACTGGCCCATGTAATAACCCTTTAACGGTTAGACCTAGATCAAATTCCCATGCCAACTATTGAAACCCACAAACAAAGGAATCAATTTAAACTTCTTCTCAGTCTTTTTTCAAAAAGAAAAAATATGTAAAACTGCAAGGGACAAGGGGATGTTTACGCTACAACAGGCCAGTATAAAAGTCGTTATCCATTGAACACCACTGGGATGCAATTACAGTAAGAAAATACCATAAAAATCAAACAATTGCCAGAAAAATAGGTGTAAAGGAAACATAAGATTACTATAGATAATGTACTCAAGGTATAAAGCTATGGTACCAGGGCTATTGAGGCACATTGTCATGATCTTCACTCCTGCGGGCAAGAGGGTACAACTTCCTGACCAAAGAATACTTACCTAAAAAGGACTTGAGCTTATCTACAGTAAGTGAGGAATCACTAGCCTCTACTGTTGGGGATGAACTTTGGGGAACAACCCTTGTATAATCCAAAGGACAAATTCAAGAAAACAAAAACTTCTGAAAAATTAAAAAAGTTCATAGCCCAAAGGAAAAAACGGTTACAGACCTATCGCCTGGTTAGCTTCTTCTTCCTCCTCCGCAAGCACGCTAAGTTTGAAAAAAAGATTAGCAGGATTCATTAAGACGTTAAGTAAGTAGAGTTTAAGAAGCAAACTTACAAAGGGAAGAAAAGAAACTCAAGAGATGAGTACAAAGTCACAGGGAAAAAATTTTGAGAATGAAACAAGCAAAAGGTATGAAAACCTTATATACTCAAATCATCTTGGGCCCACAAGGCATGTCTAACCCCAGAAAAATGGGAAAGGAATGAGAAAACCGCGCGTGATTACAAACAAGGCGAAAACACGTGCATTTCAAAATTCAAACTAATTACCTCGAAGATCTAGAAAGAGATAGGCTATGTTTGGCACACAAGATTGTTTGGAGATTGTGCTTATTTTTTCAAAAAATAAGCTACTTAAAAAATAATCTTTGTTTGGCAGACATAACTTATAAGAGATTCTAAAAAAAAAAAAATCTTTCATAATCTCTTAAAACCAAAGGTTACTTCATGTAGCTTATAAAAATAATCTCTTTTTATAATCTCCAGCACCGTCACCATCTCCAGCACCAGCACCAATTCCAGCAACAGTTACTTTCGCCAAACATACCCATAGAAGATTGATGGCTAAAAAATAGCTGCTGATGCAGGATTTACCGACTAGGTTTATATTTATAATTACTCGTCGACCTAAGGTCTACCTAATGCACTATCGGTCAGTGTACCCGGTCGTATGAGGTATAGCTAAATGGTAAAGCCGAGGTCGTCCTAAGAGCTAAGGTGCGGATATTACCTAAGTTTAATGTCGCTAGTTTAAAAGGGGTTTTAATGATTGATTAATTAACTAAAGAAATGAAATGACAATTAACAAAGCAAGTAAATAAATGAAGAGAAATCAGATGGGGAGAATAGTGTTAACCTAATTAGTACTCTTGTTATTAACATGAAAAGTATTCTAAATGTGCATCCTATCGTTTCATCTAGGGGTTTAATTTGATAGACTCAGATGGTCAAATCGCATAATCCTATCTTACGCCTCGCCCTATTCTTACAACCTATAATTGCAAGAGTTCGTTGGTTGGCCTTGGACCTATGAAATGCAAGAGTCATTAAGTGCCTCTACTAACTTATATAGTCTAACAGGATGCGGCCGGTCGGAACTTACATCCCCTCTAATTCCTTAAGCAAGTCTGTTTGGCAGGTAATTGTTCGTTGAAATTTCTACATGGATGGTGATATTACTACCACCAAGACATACCCTTATCCGCTATGGGTCCTATGGTCAATTCTCCTAGCCTCAATGGAACTACCAAACATCATCGCTATCAAAACTAGAGTATCCTAAGACATGCTAAGAAAGTATTCAAATAAAAGATAATAGATGCAAGAAAACTAAATCATAGCAATAACAATTTCATAATAAGGCTAACACCAAAAGGTGTTTAGCCACTCATGTTCATAAATGCAGAAAAATAAGTGTTTACATAACCATTGTAAACATTAATTTAATACAAATCAAATGAATGAATAAAGTTATGATTATGGCATGAATTCTCCCTTGGAAATGACTTGTATGCTGGTAGAACTTTGTTCCCCTTGTTCCCTGAATTCCTTTTGACTTCTGAGTGGTGAAAAGTGAATGAATAAACTCAGAATTAGGGCTGGTATTTATAGGCACGACTTTACTATGGCGTAGCTGTAGGGTTAGCTACTCCGTAGTCTTCGTAAATATTAACTACGCCATAGCTAGATCATGTGCTACGGACATAGTTCTCGTATTAGCACTTATACGGCGTAGTTTTGCTGGAAACTATGCCATAACTTCTTTGGCCATGAAAGTTCTTTACTGTCTAAAATGGAGACCTACGGCGTAGCTGGAATGTTTGCTACATCCGTAGAAGTCTTTAAGGGATAACTACACTGTATTCTATATGTGGACTATGCCGTAAATCATAGATAAGTGTTGACTGGTCTTTAGTCAGTGCTATGGCGTAGGTAGATGATACCTCTACGTCGTAGTTAGTGCAAAATCCGCATACTTCAATTATTTTCATATTAATCCTTCCAAATCCGCATCTTTTCATTCCTATGCTCATCTTTACCCTGAAAACAGAATATAAAAAAATAAGAGTATATATCCTAACATATTAACAAAAAATATGAGTAATCTAGGGGAAATTAACACTAAAATATCAGCATTATTTGATGTTATCAAATATCCCCCCACTTGAACTCCACTTCCATCCAAGTAGACCTTATTAGAATAATTCTTAAAAAGATATATTCCGAGAAACTGGAAGATATGAATTTAAAATTTTCCTATGCTAGAATATATCAAAGCCCACAAAAATGGGAACAAACACTCATTCACACTCACTAATCTAAGTGTTAATTTTGGGGTGATCACTCAACGCACAGTTATAATAAGTATTCTATCATAGGCTTGGCTGTTACACAAATCTTAACCACTAGAGCTAAGGTCAAAACAATTTTTAAAGGCAATATTGGGTGAACATAAATAAGGCTATTGGTGTAGTGTTGTTACTAACATACTATGGCGAAGGCGGCAAAGGCAATGGTACATGACCAGAACGCCGGGCAAGACACCAATGACTGCTTTATTCCCTCACCTAAGCATGATTCACAACTAAAGCGTAGGATAAGATATGGGATGCACAAAAATGGTGTAAAATGAAAAATAGAAACAAATAGCCTTAACCTATAACCAAGTTGTTACCACTTGCCGTTCATCCAAAGTCAAAGCTTCAAGACGCAAAAATTGGATCATAACAAGTGAATGTACCATTAGAGGATGTCATTATGGGCACAACACTTGGTCTTCAAATCTTTATAAGTGATCGAGGTAGCCTCCTCGATGCTAAATCTTTATCAGCTTAAAACATGGTGCTATACATTTTTGCACCGGAAAAATAAACTATCTACATACTGAATTTCACATTTTTTTTACTAACAATTACAAGAAATAATAAAAATACATCCCCCCAATTGAGATGAATCATACTTGGAATAATTGGGGGGGGGGGTCTCAAATGATCTTCAAAGATGGGTCTTCGACGTAGGCGTGATTTCTGAGTCTCTTAACTCGACCCTCAAACTAGAGCAAGTGGCAACTTATCAATCACAAACCAAGACTACACGGTACGCTAAGGCGAATAGGTGTATCGAAAAATTTATTATATGGGTGAGAAACAAAAGGATAGGCTCAAAAGGGTGTAACTAGGGGTATCTTGCACTAAAGATGAGTGCAACAAAAGGATTTAAACACGGGGGTCGATGAGTCGATGTGACTAATCGGTAAATGCAAACATATAGGCTATTTGGATGATAATTCTAAAATAGTGCCTTCTCAGAAAGTTTCTACCAAATGTGTATGGTCTCAAAATGATGTAAAGGCCAAAATTTGAAGTCTACAAACTACTGGCACACTCATAATTTGGTGGATTTGAGTAAATCAGGGGAAACTGAAAAGGTTAAAACTCACTATGGAATTAAAGGTTAAATGTGCTCGACTAAGGTCTATTCTAGTTAGGTTCAGAAAAACATGTCAAAAATTTTAAAAATGGAATAATTTTTCAAAATAAACTAGAAAAATGTGGCAAATAAAAGTTCAATTTAAATTCTACTCCCCGTCCCCCTACTTGAAATGTACAAAGTCCCTTTTGTACGCAAATAGGCAATAAGAATAAAGGAGATAAGTAGAATTAGAACGAGAACTTCCCTGAAACTTGCTCTTGAAAATGATAGAAGGATCATGTTTGAGAAAACATGCCTTCGCTTCACCTAATGAGCAAAGTTCATATCCCTGAAATCACGCAACTACCATAAGCATAAAACCTAAAAAGAAAAATAAATAAAAAATAGAAATCCTAACTCACTTTCGTAGGAATCACGGTTGCATTTAGCGTATGTAATAAGCCTTTTAAACCACTTGGTGTCCCAAGTGGACGAGTGAAGTCTTGTGAGGGTTTACAGTGAACACACCCACAAAGTTCATTTAATACTAATACAAGATTAAAGTATGTTTGTTATAAACATCTTTTTAATTTAGTTGGTACAGGAGAAAACTATGACGTAGTGCAAATGGGGTGCTACGTTGTAGGTGGAAAAATCTTACAGACTGACACCTGGAGGGTGCTACGGTGTAGTCATGGAGTAGGCTACGCCGTAGAATTTTCCTGGGGGAAATTCCTGGAGTAAAAACTCTAATATTAGCTCTTCCAACGTCTACCCCTTTTCTTTTGCCTGCAAAAATGATTAGAATAAAACATACAAAGCCCAACTATACTAATAAAATGGTAAAAACAAAGGATAGTTCGGGTTGTCTCCCGAAAGAGCACTTTTGTTTATTATCGAGTCTTTAAGTTAGACTAACTACCGCATTAGTAATTCCATTGGTCATTTCATGTAAGGTATTATTCCCTTGCCTTAACATGTCAATGACCCACTCATCCTTCTTATACGTGTCTTCAAGATCCAAGCACCCTTTGTAGAAGTCTTTAATTTTTTGATATGGATGGTCATACCCATTTTCCTTGTCCTTATTACTAATCTCAAAGAGAGGCTTGGCTCTACTTAATTATTTTTCCGTCCGATGTTTGTAATTGGGCACTGTTCTCGGCATCTTAAAAATTGTTACGTCGTTATTGCTAGATAACTACGCTATCCCGTTGATAGTATCAACTTCAACCCCCAATGCTTCTTGAAATGGTTTCCCAAGTATTACTTCTTCCAAGCCACTTTCCACAAATTCACATATATCGTCGAATACCATAAAATCTAGTAAAAATGAATAAATTCTGACAAATATTCTAACATTTTTAATTTCCTCAAGAAAGTTATTTCCTCTATATTCAAGCTCCTTTTTGAAAATTTTATTATAACTTACTTTAGACATAATGTTAACTAGTGAACTAATTCGTTGTGTTTTGGTGTGTGCAAAACAATTTAACAATATATCAACAAACGCGAGGTCTAAGTTATCGTGAGACAACTAGACGTAGAGAAATACGAGTAAACCTTTTAGGAAAAAGATTACCTCGCAAAACTCGTGAAAGTGATATTAAATTGTGAGACCGGGAAGTGATTTCCTGGGTCGTACCCCAACGAGGTGTGAATGGAAAGCTTCGAGTGAGATTGAGATTAAAATCTTGTATGTTTGGTTGTGAAAGATTGTTTGATTTTGTGATACGTTAAATTAACGAAAATTGAAAATTAACAAACGTAAACGGATTATAAACAACCTAATGGGAAATAAAAGGCAATAGGTAAACTAGGGAAGTCCTAAAACACTACGGGAAACAAAGTTAGGTATTGGGAATCCTAAAAAACACAAATTTCACATAAACGTGACTTTTATTCTAAATAAATGTTAACGCGCAAATAAAAACGTGAATTCCTAGCTATGCAAATCCTACGGGCCTACAAATAATTTCTTACGCTCTAAATGACAAAAGAAAATTTTTGAAAAAATAAAATTAATATTTCAATAAACATTCTATTTATTACGAATTTAAATCTAATTAACACTAATTAAATTATAATAAATATTAAAACTAATCTAAAAATTCTGAATTTTTTTTGAAAATTAAATAAACGTAGGACTAACCTAAGAAAATTATTAGGAGGGAAAACAATGGCAATAAGCAGAAGAATAAGCTAAGTAAAAGCTGAATCATGAATAAGCAAAACACAAAGTAGCAATTTTAAAAAATAGATAAAAGAAATACTAACAAATAATCACTTCTAGCACAGTTGGTTAAGTTGTTGTCGTGTCTGTGTTTAAGGAAGAGGTCACAGGTTCGAACCTGTGCACCTTCCTTTTTGCAAAAACATTTTCTTTTCTTTGTTTTCTTTTTGACTGCTTCCTTTTTACAAATACAATAACACAATCTCGTTTCTTTTCTTGGAAAACATATTTAAAACCAACAACTTATTCAAATTCTTAATTTCCAAGCAAGTCCAAGAATCAAAATTATTTCAAGATTTTGTTTTCTTTTTATTTTTGTAACTGCCAAGTTAAAAACCACCAACTCAAGTAAGCTTGAACAAGCTTAATGCTTGTATAAGCAATACAACAACAACAAATAACAGACAACAACAACAAATAGCAGATAACAAATTGAAACAAGAAACAAGAAGCAAAAACAAGAGGTCAATCAACTCATAAGCTGCTGTTACATCAGCAGCTTTCATGGCTTATGGGGGAACTTGGGGGGCAAAATTAGGCAAGTAAACAAACATGTACACGCAAACAAGTGATATATCCAACAACTAGATACTAGTAGCTTCTCAAAATAACAAATTACAAATCAAATGGTCCAATAATGTGCAGTTTATGCACACATGAAAATGGGTCAGAATGGAGAAATCTGGGTGCAGAGAAGAAATGAGGCTCAACTTGGCAACTTTGGACTCGAATCTACCCAAGCAAATGATCTCCAATCCGTAAAATTCTTTTTGCTAATGAAAGACAAGCTACCATGGTTTGCGAAACAACAATTTTTTACTAATTTCTGAACACGTTTGCACCCTAAAACCTCCCTAGAAATCTGTCCATTTTCACAGACATGAAACTTTGGCTTTTGAAATTTTTGCGCAAGTTAACTAATTCGAGATTACAATAATCCTAGGTTGCTGAATGTGTTTAACTAACCTCTAACAAGTCTGAGTTAAATTAACTGAACACGCTAAATCTAAAGGTTCTACTATCTAATAGGTTAACAGTTACGAGGGTTATGACAGAAGGTCCTAAACGGGTACGTTTGATGCACAAATTAAGCTAGAAGTGGTAAGCTAATGCAATAAAAAAAACTGAGCAAATAAAAACAACATGCTGAAGAACATGAATGCGGACTTACAGCTAATACGAGCTTAACTTGAGCTTGAGGAGGAGGCATGTGAGACAGCTAAACAAAATCGGGATTGAAACAGCTTGACTAGGCCACTTAGCTGCCACACAAGGGCTACCTAAAAGGTAAAGTAAAAGCTGAACTTAATGTATAAATGAGACAAGCCACCCAACATCTAACTCACTAAGTTTCAGGCTTAGATTAGCTTATGAGGTAATAAGCAACTAGAAACCTAAAGTACGCAGTATTAAATAAGCTAAGAGCAAATGCTATATCTACTTATATCCTAACAGTTAAGAAAAACTTGCACAGCGTACAAAAACTAAACTAAGGTATATAACAGGCACTAAGGAATTTAAATAAGCCAAGGAGAATATAGATTAAGCAGTAACAAGCATGAGTAATCCAAGAATAAGAAGTAAGTTTAAGCTGTTAAGCAAAAACTGAGTTAGGCTAATTAAGGCTGTTTTAGGCATAAAACTAAGCTAGTGAATTAAGGATACTCAACTCAACATAAGAAAAACATAAATAAGCCAAAACAAACTAAAAATAAGCAGATGGAAATGAGATAAAAAGAATTGTTATGAAGAAACTTAAATTAATTTGAAAACTGAGTACATGGAACATAAGAAAAATATTAAAGACTTAAATTGAAAACTAAAACCTAAACAATTGACTGACTACTAAAACCCTAATTGCCTCTCAATGGCATACAAACTAATCTATTTATAGTTGAACAAACTAGGGTTGCTCTTTCTTTGATGCTTCTGAGTTGTGCTTCCTCCTTTAGTGCAAAAAGCTTTGGATGCTTTTTGTGCTTCTTTGATCAAATCTCAGCCATTAAATCAAGTTTGGGACAAATCATAGCCCTCCATTTACTTTTGGCGCCCAAGTTGAGATGTGGATTGATGACATGGATGTGGTAGGTATGATTTGTGAGAGATCTTGTAGAGGGTGATGGTGGAGTGGTGCTTTTGAGGCCTTGGGGGATGGTGTTGTGTGTAGCAGGTATGTGGAGTGGAGGTGAGGGTCTGATACATTGGGTAAAGAAGCGATGGGGAAGACAGGTTGTTATTTTGACTAGGTCAAATGCAGAGATACGTTTTATTAAAAACGTAATATGGTTTGGGTAATTTTATTTTGGGCTGTGGGAGAATTGGGCCAAGGGTAAGGATTGGGGTAGTTGGGTGGATTGGATTAGTGGTTTAAATATCAAAAGTCCGTTTGGTTTTATAGGTATTAATCATAAGGACATTTGATGTAAATTCTGAAATCTAAGGGGTATTTCCTGCCATTTTCTCAAACTTCATCCAAGAGCCACTTTTGCCAAGCTTGAATTTCCAAAGGACCATAGATGTTTAATTTCCAACATTAAGTACCCGAGGACCAAAATCGCCAAATTCCAAACTCGAAGGACTAAAACTGTAAACTTTTGAAAACTTTTCACCCAAGGATCTTTTTTGACAACTTATGATTTCCAAAAGACATTTGTTGATTTTTCTTTAAAAATAAATGCCCAGGGACTAGTTTTGACAACTTTTGAAAGTTGGGGGACTGAAACTGCCAATTATGCAAACTTTGTTCATTTTTCATTTATTTTCAATCATTTTGCATTTGAAACATATAAAACACGATCTTTGGGATATTTTCATTATTTTGATGCATTCTTGAGTGTTTTCACGTGTTTTGGCAGTTAAAATACGGTAAAAATGATGAGTATTTACACACTCATCAATTCCCCACACTTGAGTATTGCTAGTCCCTAGTAATCTTTTGTGAAAATTAATGGATTTGAAGTCTCTTTACCAAAAGCCATTACTTCTGGAGTAGCCAAATGTTTTGGTTCAAGTAAGAACTATGGTCCATCTGATAACCATATGATTTTGAGCAAACCATAAGCTTCCAACGGTTTTGATTTGTCTTTACCAGAAGCCGTTTGCTTCTGGACTAGCCAACTCTTGATGGACACAGTCAACATCTTGATGAGTTGATTACCAGTTATGGTTTTTCCACTGCCTTTACCACAAGCTATAATCTTGCGGGCTAGCTAACTCTATCACTTTTTAGGATATGGCGAGTTGAGATACCATACAATTTTGGGCAAATTGTAAGCCGTCAACGGATTTGAGTTATCTTTACCAAGAGCCGTTTGCTCTTGGATTAGCCAATCCTTTTGTCGGTTAGAATTGGCGGACTGATAACCCCAAAAATTATGAAATAAAGTGATTTTATTTTATTTTTATTTTTTTATTTATTTATTTTTTTTAATTTTAGGCCAAAAACGGGGGTACTAGACGGTATAATTTGATAAAATTCGCTAGAATTTTCCCCTCCCCCACACTTAGAATTGAATACTGTCCTCAATATTCAAGGTCCCGGCTATTATGCCGTATCTTTGAACGTAAGAAGATAATATTAGAAGCTAATTGTGGGAACGTCATTTTTCATTTTTCACTTTATTAATAGATACAACACACAACTTTTTTTTTTTTTTTTTTTTTGAAGATATATACATTGCAAACAGCTGCAGGGGACGGCCACTCCCCCACACTAGGGTGTTAGAAAGTAGAAAGAAGTTAGAGACATGGGTGAAAACCCATGTTGTGCTACTGTTTTTGTTTATCGAGTCGCTAGCTTGACTCGATCCCCGAATTCATTGGTCTATGGGGAAAGTTTGGAGGTCCGGGACAACAATGGGTGGTATGTCCCCTCCAAAATAATGCTTCAACCGATGCCCCTTCACTTTGAAATTTGGACCGTCATTTTGAGATAACTCGACGGTACCATAAGGAAAAACTTTGGCAACGGTGAAAGGTCAAGTCCACCGGGTTTTAAGCTTACCCGAAAATATTTTCAATCTAGAGTTAAAAAGAAGGACTCGGTCACCAACGTTGAAAACGTGGTTCTTAATTTTGGAGTCGTGGATCTTCTTTGTTTTCTCTTTATAGATTAAAGAGTTTTCGTAAGCTTGATCACGAAGTTCATTTAGTTCATTGATTTGAACTTTCCTATGATCACCCGCAGACTTAAGATCGAAATTGGCATTCTTCAAAGCCCAATAAGCTTTGTGCTCGAGCTCAATCGGTAGATGACATGCTTTTCCATACACAAGCTTATAATGAGTACACCCGATGGGTATTTTATAAGCCGTGCGAAAAGCCCATAGAGCGTCATCTAGTTTATCCAACCAAGAGGCACGGTTTTCGCCTACGGTCCTTTCAAGAATTCTTCTTAAACCACGGTTTGAAACCTCCACTTGCCCACTCGTATGTGGGTGATAAGCGGTAGCAAGTCGGTGAGTGACACCATACTTGAGCATGACTTTTTCAAATTGGTCGTTGCAAAAGTGAGTACCGCGATCACTAATGATAGCGCGGGGAGTTCCAAACCTAGCAAATAGAGACTTTAAAAATTTTACAACTACTCGGGCATCGTTTGTTGGGAGAGCTTTTGCTTCGACCCATTTTGACAAATAGTCAATGGCCACGAGTATGTATTTGTTCCCTCGTGAAGACGGGAACGGCCCCATAAAGTCTATGCCCCAAACATCGAAGATTTCACAAACTTGGATGACATTTTGTGGCATCTCATCCCGTTGTGTTATCTTTCCTTGACGTTGACATGAGTCACAAGATTTGACTAATTCATGGGCGTCTTTGTAAATGGTAGGCCAATAAAAACCCGAATCAAATACTTTTCGAACGGTGTAGTTCGGGCCATGATGACCCTCGGTGGGTCCATTATGACAAGCCTTAAGAATTTCCATGGCTTCTTGGCCATGAACACACCTACGAATAACCTGATCCGCACAAATTTTGAATAAATAAGGATCGTCCCAAAAGCAATGATTCACATCTTTGAAAAATTTGCTCTTTTGGTTGGATGACATCCCTTTCACAACGAAATTCCCCGCATGATAGTTTGCAAAGTCGGCAAACCATGGGGTACTAGAGTCACCACGACGAGAAATCACATTAAGTGTCTCGAGAGGAAACGTTTCATTTATTTCCTTTTTCTCAAGAACACCTTCATGAGGGTTTTCCAATCGGGAAAGATGGTCAGCAGCGAGGTTCTCGGCTCCTTTTTTATCACGAATGATGATATCAAATTCTTGTAGGAGGAGAACCCAACGGAGCAATCTCGGCTTTGCATCTTGCTTGGCAAAGAGATATTTGAGAGCCGAGTGATCCGTGTACACTATGCATTTAGTCAAGATTAAGTATGGCCGAAACTTTTGATGCGTAGGGATTGCACCAGGCTTTACCTCTCGATGTAGTATAGTATAATGACAAGTACCGGGAGATTGATCGTTGAGCTAGGAATTGTGTCGCTAGGATTAGAAAACCTAAAGACTAGGTCTAGAGATGAGGGATGATTCTTTTTGTATTTTTAGGTTTTTATAAAAGCAATTAAAAATCTCGGTTTTTGAAGGAGTTGGGCGGAATTAGTTGCTAATCAACTAACCTAATTACTAAGATGCAATCAAAATAAAATACTAAAAATGAAAATAAACTATATTAAACTAGTGGTGTGAGCAATATATGGGAGAATTGTGTTTACTTAGGTTTCACTACTCCCTAGATATCTTTTACAGGTTAATTACTTGTTACAGTTGTGTGGATGACAGATTGTATTCCTTAATACCATTCATGGGGTGGCGTACTTACTTCCCCAATCCTATAAGCGCCTACTTCACTCCTATGTCGAGCCGGCTAAGAAGCTCCTAACATGGGATCATTAGAATTTGCTCATGCATTAAATACAACCAATAAAACCTAGTACACATCGGTTCATGTTTCCTAAGACGTTCAAGCATGTTACACAATGGAGATCTGCCAGTTTTCTTAAGCCTAACATTGAAATCATTCATCCATTACAACTATAAACAAGTAATCAACATATAATTAACATCTAGGTTTCATTACATCTAAGCAAACACATGAAAGATCTAGCCTAGCATGTTGAAATCAAGACAAGCATAAGATATATTCAAAAAACACATAGACATATTGAATGAATTGAAAGAGGTCTTATCTTAATTGAACATGAAAGGTTTCAAGGGGTAAAAACCCTTGAAAATACTGTAAAACACGACCTAGGGTTTATTAGGTTCGACCCTAGTATTCTCCATACAAGTTCCTCTCTTAATGAATGAAAAATAGAAAAGTATATATAGATTTTGAGAGGTGACGGCGTCAAGAACAAATGTCTGACACCGTCATCTCGCCGCCAAATAATTTCTCGGACTGCCTAGATCTGGGTTTGACGCCGTCACGTGTATTCCTTATGCAGGCCGTCACAATATTTACTCTTGACGCCCTTCTCTTGACGCCTTTAGGTTTTCACTGGGTCGCCACGGAATTTACTCCTGATGCCGTCAGAATTTTCCTCTTGACGCCGTCAGGTACTGTTCTCAGCATGGAAAATTAAGTCTTTGCCGTTTTCTTCACTTTTATGCTCCAAAAACGTCCAAAATGCTTCCTTTTCCAGAATTCACTCCCAAAGTACCTAAAATCACAAAAGGAACGATTTAGGGCAATATTTGATCAAATAAATTCAATTCCGGGCTTAAATGACCCCCTAAAAATGGTTCATTTTTCGCCTCATCAACTTCTCAAACGCATACACCACGGCTAGTAATTCTTTTTCTGTTGTGGTGTAATGAGCTTGAGTTTCGGTCAAGGTTTTGCTTGCATAATGAATCGGCTGAAAATGCTTGGTTTTTCGTTGCCCCAAGACCGCACCTATGGAAAAATCACTTGCATCACTGATACGTGGGAGTCGCACCAGGCTTTACCTCTCAAGCGATCCTGAGAAGCTTACAACCCCCACCAGGCAGTGTACCTGATCGTTGTAGTATAGTATAGTGACAAGTACCGGGGGATTGATCGTTCAGATAGGAATAGTGTCGCTAGGATTAGAAAACCTAAATACTAGTTCTAAAGGTGAGGGATGATTATTTTTGTATTTTTATATTTTTTAGAAAGCAGGTAAAAATCTTGGGTTTGAAGGATTTGGGCGGAATTAGTTGCTAGTCAACTAACCCAATACTAAAGATGCAATCAAAATAAAATACTAGAAATGAAAATAAACTAAATTAACTAAGGTTGCGAGCAATAAGTGGAGAAATTGTGTTTACTTAGATTTCACTACTCCCTAGACATCTTTTACACGTTAATTACTTGTTATAGTTGTGTGGATGACGGATTGTATTCCTTAATACCATTCATGGGGTGACGCACTTAATTCCCCAATTCTATGAGTGCCTACTCCACTCCTATGTCGAGCCGGCTAAGAAGCTCCTAACATGGGATCATTAGAATTTACTCATGCATTAAATACAACCAATAAAACCTAGTGCACGTCAGTTCATGTTTCCTAAGACGTTCAAGCATGTTACCAATTGGAGATCTGCTAGTTTTCTTAAGCCTAACATCGAATTCATTCATCCAATACAACCATAAACAAGTAATCAACACATAATTAACATCTAGGTTTCATTAGATCCAAGCAAACACAAGATAGATCTAGCCTAGCATGATGGAATTAAGACAAGAACAAGATATAGACAACCAACACATAGACATATTGATTGAATTAAAAGAATACTTATCTTAATTACATATGAAAGGGATCAAGGGCTGAGAACCCTTGAAAAACCTGTAAAATTCGTACCAAGTTCGGACTTAGGGTTTCTCCAAAACTTCTCTATTTTTAATGTTAAAATTAGAAAACTATATATAGGAAATAGCGTCTGACGGCGTCAAGAACAAATTTGTGAC
Source organism: Artemisia argyi (assembly GCA_030686995.1). NCBI lineage: Eukaryota > Viridiplantae > Streptophyta > Magnoliopsida > Asterales > Asteraceae > Artemisia > Artemisia argyi. Next base: position 121,575,916 of record CM060705.1, on the reverse strand, counting down.
GCCGTCATCTCGCCGCCAAAATACTCCTCGGACTGCCTTGATCCAGATCGGACGCCGTCAAGTGTTATGTGTTTCCAGGCCGTCATGCATTTTACTCTTGACGCCCTACCTTGTGACGTCGTCATTTCTGTACTGGATCGTCATGGAAATTACTCTTGACGCCGTCAAGATTTTCTTCTTGACGCCGTCACCTACTGTTCCCAGCAAGGAAAATTAAGACTTTGGCGTTTTCTTCACTTTTATGCTCCAAAAACGTCCGAATTGCTTCCTTTTCCAGATTTCTCTCCCAAAGTACCTAAAATCACAAAAGGAACGATTTAGGGCAATATTTGATCAAATAAATTCAATTCCGGGCTTAAATGACCCCCTAAAAACGGTTCATTTTTCGCCTCATCATATACCCTTACACTTGAGATTTGCTTGTCCTCAAGCAAATGCGCTTTTATTCTACTCAAAATACAAGTTAGGGGTCATTTAACACTAATATAAAAGTAATTACAACAAATAATCGTTCCACTAAAGACCAATAGACAAGCAAAGAGGTCATACACAAGCACCTCACAAATAGTGTTTAGATACTCACATCTCTCGGGTGTAATAAAGTATAAATTACAATATGGAAATGGAAGATATCTCTCACTACCTGTCATAGCAAAATAGATTACCATAGGCTTGGGAAAGGATCAAACCTCCACCACATGGCGTAAGCACCTAGGATAAACTATCAAAGAGGTCTTTTAAAGGGTTGTAACGTTAGGTGTAGGGATATGAAATACACGGTTTTGTTGGATAAAGGAAGTTTTTACTGGTGGCAAGTTAACAATCGTGGTTAATTACATGTACAATATGGCGTTGCTAAGCCAAGACTAGACTCGACTTAAGCTAATAAATGAAAAATAACAAAAACATAAAATAAACATAGAATGAAAACGGGATGGTAGTCCGTATGTTGTTTTCTCTTTTTCTTTTTCTATATTTTTTTTTTTCTTTTTCTTGATTTTTTCGATTTTTTTTTTCATACACTCTTACCCTACCATCCAAAATAATACATCATAGGGAATGTAAATTTCCCTTACACTTGAATTTTTACATACTTTACAATAAACTAATCTAATGACTCGAATCAAGAAAATCAAAACACTTGGAGTACTTTTAAGATTAACGTGCATATGGGGGTAATAAATGATGTTCTTCCCCATTACTCCATAAATAAGTACTTTACCCATGAGTCCCAATCGTCCCAAAAGAATATGCACAAGGATATGACTCGACTTAGCAACCATGTAATCAATTAGATAGTTAACTTAGGGTTTAACAAATAACAATAATGCACTAAAAATGAGCGCATACACGGAAGGCTAAGGCGATTTGGTTGTACATTTAAGTGGGGTGTAACAAATTCTTCCTTTAAGTAAGATGCTTAAAGTTAGAAATGAAAAGATAGGCTCGGAGGGGTGTACTAGGGGTTTCGTGTACTAAAAATGAGTACAACGCTAAGGTGTGGGAAAAATCAGTTGACTTAACTAGCCAAGTAATATGACTTAAATGGTCAAGTAATTATGATACGGGTTTAACACAAGGGTGATCCTAATGCCTCTTATCATGTAGTAAATCCTACCACACGAATGTAGTCTCACTAGCGGTCTCGGGATGCATCACTAACGCAAGTTCTAGAATCTAAATGCTACCGGTACACTCATAAGCACTAATGATAAATGCTTTTCCTATCAAATCTAAAGGCGAACCTCACATATTTGGGTGGAAAATTTTTCTAAATATACGGTTATGTGCTAGTCATACAATCTCCTATCCATGAGACGCTTGCTATGGCTAAAGTTTCACTCCTAAATGTTGTAAAAAATTTTAAATTTGGCGCTAAAATTGCACTAACAAGTGTTTCTCATAGTTTTATTACACATCTACCATTAAACAAAACAAACTCAAGCGAAAGTGCATATGTAAGGTATCATCATTTTACCCTCCCCTTACACTTAAGATGAACATTGTCCCCAATGTTCAAGTAAAGAATGTAAAAGTAAAATAAGTAAAAAGAATGAAATCAAATACTCCCCTGATTCACTCGGGATGGATAATAAGGTGGCCAGGTTAAATCTTCCTCCAAGAAAATGAACAATCAAAGCTTCCCTTCCAGAATATAAATCATCTTCTTGTCATACATAACCTGTGAATCCTGAGAAAACAAACAAGACAACCTCGCATAAAATCGGCGGCAACCTATATAAGTTACTAAATCCTAGAAAACAAAATAAGATATAATGCTTGTGGAATGAAGTTTGCAGATTTCCTGGAGATTATAAAACTCAATAATTCACAAAAACCATAAGACTCCGTTAGAAAAACAAAACTGGTAAAATTTCCAAATTTTTACACGTGATGCCGTCAAGAGTTTACTCGTGACGCCGTCAGAAGTGATCTGCAGAAATTCTTATGTTAAGTTTCTAGAAAATTTCTGGAAAAACTTCGTCCTACTTCCTAGAAAATCCTGCAAAACTTCATTATGACTCGATACAAGCATTTGACTCTAACAAATACGAATATACATGTTCACTTAATATTGTGGAGAATCATGATCGGTTTGTTTCTTAAAAACATATTTGGGGTTTCCCCTTACACTTATCTTTTGCAAAAATACCTTTAGGTGGAGTTAAGACTAGGCCAAAACAACAAAGTAAAGTATTTCCACTTTTTAGTTAGAAACATGATCTACCAACAATAAAAATAAAGCATGCATACTGAAGCAAATAACAATCAAACAAAATAAAAATCACACAAAACATGGGATGCCTCCCAAGAAGCGCTTGTTTTTGTTCGAGTCACGAGCCTGACTCTACCCTTATTTAACGGAAATAGGGGAGGTTTTCCCTACACTTTGAATTAAGTGCGGGTGGAAGTAGCGATACACACCCTTAGGGTGGAAGTATGCCACGTTAGAAAAGAGTGGTGGATGAATTATATACTCAAAAGGGTGTGCTCCTATTATCATAACCGTACCTAATTCAATCGGGTTAATGGGTGGATTAAGATTTTCTCCTAGAAAAGGATCATTTTCTATCAACTTCAAGAGACTACTAGTTGGGGATCCATCTTGACCTAATAAACCTGGTTTAAACCCATAATGTTTCTTGTGATCAATCATAAATGGGTGATGTAAGTATGTAAGGTCATTTTCCACTCCTATATTCGCTTCCTCTCTACAAGGCTTAGAGTCCACTACCTTTGTCCTAAGACTACCCGGACTATATGCTTTGATGGGTGGATCGGAACCTATTTCAATTCCTAAATTCACATCTAAAGATGGAAGATTAGGTAACGGCTTTGGTTGAGGCTCCGGTTCATCAAAACTAGGAACTTCCCTAGAACTAAAAGAAAGGTTATCAGTATAAGTGTTAAAACCTATATTCTCTAGTTGTGCTTAAGAGTTCTACCTCAATTGGGGTTCCTATAGTCTCTTCTACTTTTTCCGGGCAAGTCACGGACGATGTGTGTGCCTCAATTGATGGTAGGACTTGTGGGGTACTTGGTGGGCTTAGATTTTCTAGTTCATCATTCCTTGTGTTAAGATCACCTATACCCTCAACATGTGTTTTATTATAATCTAACCCTAACATTTTTCCAAGTATCTCACGTACTTCACTAGGCATCTCAACTTCTATATCCGAATCATAAGGATCATCCTCAATATTCTGACTGCTATATACGAATTACCCAAAAGATTCATCATCTGTTTCTTGAGATTTATCATCATCGATCATAAAACCTAGGTCTTTTTGATCAACGTGATCATGTTCGGCTACATCCTCCATCACATCAAGGTCACTTATGTGTTCATCCTGTATTATGGTAGGGCCTAACCATGACATGCAGCTAGGTGGCTCATACGAAACTATCCTAGGTGAAGGCTCATATGGTGCATAGGTTTCACTAAGTGAGGCATTTTGAGGGGTTGATGGAGCTCCTAAGGTAAATTCTTTAAAAGCATTATGCACTTAGCCTCTTTTCTCAAGGTACTCAATAAAATCAATGTAAAATCCTGTCCTCCTCATTTCATTCCTCCATCTTGTTATATCCAAACTAGTGTAATTATATTTTTTCTGGTAAAACTCTAGTGTCGGACTTGGTGGATTCGCGTTCTCCATAATGGCTAACGGAATAGTCAATGGAAAGGTTTATACAAACAAAGACACAAAGAAAAGAAAGACTAAAGAAAACCTAAAAATAAAAATAAAATCTTACTAGAAAGGAATCTAGCAAGTAGACCTAATAAACAGAGATTCTAACCTAGACAATAACTATTCCCCGGGCTGCGGCGCCAAAAACTTGATACGTGGGAATCGCACCAGGCTTTACCTCTCAAGGGATCCTGAGAAGCTTACAACCCCCACCAGGAAGTGTACCTGATCGTTGTAGTATAGCATAGTGACAAGTACCGGGGGATTGATCGTTCAGCTAGGAATAGTGTCGCTAGGATTAGAAAACCTAAATACTAGTTCTAAAGGTGAGGGATGATTATTTTTGTATTTTTATATTTTTTAGAAAGCAGGTAAAAATCTCGGGTTTGAAGGATTTGGGCGGAATTAGTTGCTAGTCAACTAACCCAATACTAAAGATGCAATCAAAATAAAATACTAGAAATGAAAATAAACTAAATTAACTAAGGTTGTGAGCAATAAGTGGAGAAATTGTGTTTACTTAGATTTCACTACTCCCTAGACATCTTTTACACGTTAATTACTTGTTATAGTTGCGTGGATGACGGATTGTATTCCTTAATACCATTCATGGGGTGGCGCACTTAATTCCCCAATCCTATGAGTGCCTACTTCACTACTATGTCGAGCCGGCTAAGAAGCTCCTAACATGGGATCATTAGAATTTACTCATGCATTAAATACAACCAATAAAACCTAGTGCACGTCAGTTCATGTTTCCTAAGACGTTCAAACATGTTACCAATTGGAGATCTGCTAGTTTTCTTAAGCCTAACATCGAATTCATTCATCCAATACAACCATAAACAAGTAATCAACACATAATTAACATCTAGGTTTCATTAGATCCAAGCAAACACAAGTTAGATCTAGCCTAGCATGATGGAATTAAGACAAGAACAAGATATAGACAACCAACACATAGACATATTGATTGAATTAAAAGAATACTTATCTTAATTACATATGAAAGGGATCAAGGGCTGAGAACCCTTGAAAAACCTGTAAAATTCGTACCAAGTTCAGACTTAGGGTTTCTCCAAAACTTCTCTTTTTTTAATGTGAAAATTAGAAAACTATATATAGGAAATAGGGTCTGACGGCGTCAAGAACAAATTTGTGACGCCGTCATCTCGCCGCCAAAATACTCCTCGGACTGCCTTGATCTAGATCTGACGCCGTCAAGTGTTATGTGTTTCCAGGCCGTCATGCATTTTACTCTTTACGCCCTGACGTCATCATTTCTGTACTGGATCATCATGGAAATTACTCTTGACGCCGTCAAGATTTTCTTCTTGACGCCGTCACCTACTGTTCCCAGCAAGGAAAATTAAGACTTTGGCGTTTTCTTCACTTTTATGCTCCAAAAACGTCCGAATTGCTTCCTTTTCCAGATTTCTCTCCCAAAGTACTTAAAATCACAAAAGGAACGATTTAGGGCAATATTTGATCAAATAAATTCAATTCCGGGCTTAAATGACCCCCTAAAAACGGTTCATTTTTCGCCTCATCAATCATACATAAGTTTGAAAGGTAGGTCCCAATCAGGGGCAACTAGAATTGGTGCTTCGGTAAGCTTTTTCTTGAGAGTTTGAAAAGCTTCGATGCACTCATCAGAAAAGACAAACGGAGTCTCTTTTTCAAGAAGTCGGGTCATAGGCCTAGCTATCTTTGAGAAATCTTGAATGAATCTACGATAGAAGCCGGCATGACCCAGAAAACTCCGAACACCTTTAACGGTTGTGGGAGGAGGAAGTTTAGCAATGACATCAATTTTAGCCTTGTCAACCTCAATCCCGCTCTTAGAAATCTTATGGCCAAGGACAATTCCTTCCTTGACCATGAAATGACTTTTCTCTCAATTTAGACTAAGATTGGTGTCTTCACACCTTTGAAGCATTTTGTCAAAATTGGTGAGACACGATTCAAATGAATTCCCAATGACTGAAAAATTTTCCATGAAGACCTCCATTGTTTTCTCGATCATGTCGTGAAAAATGGCCATCATGCATCTTTGAAACGTGCCTGGAGCATTGCACAAGCCAAAAGGCATGCGTCGATAAGCAAATGTTCCATATGGACATGTGAAAGTTGTTTTCTCTTGATCTTGAGGGTCGATGGGAATTTGGAAATAACCCCAAAAACCGTCAAGGAAACAATAGTATTCATTTCCCGCCAATCTTTCGAGCATTTGATCCATGAAAGGTAGAGGAAAGTGGTCTTTGCGGGTGGCGTCATTCAACTTTCGATAGTCAATGCAAACACGCCAACCCGTTACCAATCGAGTAGGAATCAACTCATTATCATCATTTTTAACTAACGTTATACCACCCTTCTTGGGCACACAATGAATGGGACTCACCCAAGGACTATCCGATATAGGGTAAATCAAACCGGCATCAAGAAGTTTTATGACTTTTTGCTTGATAACCTCATGAATTTTAGGATTTACCCTTCTTTGTTGTTGAACCGCCGGTTTAAAGTCATCCTCCATCAAAATCTTGTGCATACAAAATTCTGGGTTAATACCCTTGATGTCGGAAAGTCTCCAAGTAATAGCTCGCTTGTGTGACTTTAAAACCTTGAGGAGAGCGGTTTTATTTTCCTCATTCAAGTCTTTGGAAATTATGACAGGAAACTTATCGTCACCCTCCAAAAATGCATACTCGAGATGAGGCAGAAGGTCCTTGAGTTCGACCTCAGGAAAGTCATCAGTTTTTTCAACATTTTTGACCTCCTCGTTATGAAGTACTTTTGGAGGAAGAGATGATGGATCATCATTAAGCAACTTCTCAAGGGGAAGTATGTCTTCCTCGGGATTGATAGAATCATAATCAACATGAGAATCACATGATAAACAAGCTTCAATCTCTTCCAAAATGAAGTCACCTCCCTCAAATGGAGTGAGAGAGGGGGAAGAGACATCGATGGTAGAATTAATTGATCCTTGCACATTTAACACTTCTTCAAAATATTCATCGCATGTAACATCGATGACATCAATTTGGTTAATTGCTTCTCGTTCAAGGTCGAGAAGATCTTTTGAAGTGTTTTCAATGTTAATGACCAACTTTTCATCGCCAACTCTTAGCGTCATGTCACCTTCGAAGACGTCGATCAATGCACGAGCCATTTTTAAGAATGGTCTTCCCAAAATAAGGGGAACACGAGGATCGGCATCGAAATCAACGACCACGAATTCGGCAGGGAAATGGAACTTGCCAACCTTCACAAAGACATCTTCAGCAATACCCTTCGGAACCATAACCGTTCGTGTTGCTAATTCTAAAGTCATTTGTGTTGGTGTAAGCTCGGGAAGTGAAAGCTTTTGCCAAATACAGAAAGGCATGAGATTTATGCTAGCGCCAAGATCGGCCAACGTGAAGCACTCTTCTAGCTTTTGGAAATCACAAGGAATGAGAAATTTCCCGGGGTCTCCTAATTTTTCAGGAAGTTTCTTTAGAAGCACCGCCGAACAATTTTCATTCAAACGAGTTTTAGTGAGTTCAAACAATTTCTCTTTATTACTTAAAAGACTCTTGAAAGTGGAAGCAAACTTGGGCATATAGAGAAGAGCATCCGCGAAACTAATGTCGAACTGTAACTTTTGAAATATCTCAAGAAACTTCTTCATTTGATCATTAGTTTGCTCACAGAGTTTTTGATCATTAAGCCTTGAAGGATATGGGATCAAAGGCTTAGAAATGCTCATTGGAAAAGCAAATTCGGGAATTGAAGTTTGATTGACCGAAGGTTGGACATGTGCGGTACTTCGTGTGCTTGAGGCTTGCACCTTGTCCTTTGTAACCTCGGGTTCTCGTTCCATTTCCTTAATTGGTGGAGGAATAGGAGTCGAGGGTCCATCAATAGCTTTACCACTACGAGTAGTAATAGCTTTCAATTCACCCTTCGGGTTGGGAATGGTATTTCCCGGGAGAGTACCCAAAGTAGAAGCTTGATTCATTTGACTCATAAGACTTGCAAACATGTTCTCAATCTTGCTTTGAGATTGTTCAATCTTGTGGTTAATATTACGAAGTTCATTTTTAAGCTCATGACCTTGTCTCGACATTGAAGATTGAAAATCATTCTTCATAGTGTTGATTTGGTTTTGCATATTCCTCATGCTAGCTTCATTTGCTTTAATGTAATTAGCAAGTTCATTTGAAGCAACATTAGGAGCTTGGTGATTATGAGCTTGAAAACCTTGATTGAAATTACCCCCTTGATTTGAAAATTTATTATTAGGGGTATGAAATTGATTTTGAACATTTTGATTTCTTTGTTGATTTTGATTGAATCGATTTGGATTGTTGGGTTGAGAAAAACCGGGTGGACCACTTGGTTGCTAGCACAATAGTTCGGGTCAACTTGAGGATGGTATTGGTTACCTCCTTGATTTGAATTACTGACTATTGCATTAACTTCAAATTGATTGCCATCGGTGGCAGTACAATTGTAATATGCGTGTGGACCACCACAAGTAACACAAACTTCAACCTTTTTGACTTCGGCAGGTTGAGAGGAAACTTTCTTATTTTTGGTGAGAACCAAAGCATGAATAGCTTTCGTGAGCTTGTCAAGCCTAGCATCGGTGCTAGATTGAGCCATGGGTGATGAGGTAGAAGGACCAACATTCACTTGTGAAACAATCGGCTTACTTCGTGGAATGCGGACCTTAGACTTATTCTCGATGATCACTAAAGCATCTCTTGTGGTTCGATTCAAGAAATTACCTCCCGCGGAGGCGTTGAGAGAGTCTTGATCAATTTGGCTCACACCATTATAGAAAGTGTCGAGTTGCATTAACTCGGAAAAACCATGATGAGGATATTTACGAAGCATATCCTTATAACGGTCCCATGCCTCACCGAATGATTCATCGAATTTCATGATCTCATTCTTGAGGGCCGTGGTTTTGGAAGGAGGGAAGAATTCGTTCACAAACTTCTTAACCAAATCTTCCCATGTTTCAATCGATCGAGGGGGTTGTTTGTCTAGCCAATTCTTGGCAGCCCCATCGAGGGAAAACGGGAAGAGAAGAAGTTTGATTGCTTCCTCAGGGACATTTTTGCATTTGATGGTGGACGTGATTTTGTTAAACCATCGAATGTGGTCTTGAGGATCGTCCCTTTCGAAACCATAGAATTGACGTGAGGTGACTAGGTTGATTAACCCGGTCTTGAGCTCAAAGTTGTCAGCCACGATGGCTGGAACAACGATAGCATCTCCGTAACCCTCAATGGGTGCTTGGAGAAGCTCATTCATAGTGGGCTCGGCCGCCATGATAGGAATAGTATGAATCTCGGGTTCGACTATTGGATTGGTACGTCGTCGATTACGCCTTCTTCTTGGAATGTTGTTAAGCGATTGCAAAGGACTTGTTGACGTAGACGAACGAGTGCGCATGCACCACAAAAAAAATCTCAATTAAAGCAATACCACTTTAACTACAAGGGAACTTAAACCAATAATCAAGAACGTAAGGTTAACCTTTAAGGGAAAATGCACAAAGGAGAGGGAGAGAAGAATGGATCTCTCACTGGGAGAAGTTCGTTGGATCGCCACATACTATTTCGACTCCTCTTAGAGTGTATTTCTCGTTTAAAAGTTTTCCAAAACGCAAGTGATACAAAGGCAAGTTTTTATCTTTGGTTTGGGAACTTATTATGGTCACACCCCCAGTTGGTAAGTGTTCTGCCTTGGTTTGCAGTGGTAAGATTTTAATGTTGTTATTATTAAACAAAGAAACGGGAAAATCTTTTTGTGTTTTTCTTATCTTATATAGATATAATACATATATAGAAACAAAAGAAAAATATTTTTGGTTTTATATAAGTTTTATGAAAGCGTAACTTCTTGCGAAGGTTCTACAAGACTAATCGTTTAAACCTTATCGAGACTTTCGACACACAGCCTCCCCGGCAGCGGCGCCATTTAATTCATTGTGTTTTGGTGTGTGCAAAAACAATTTATCAATATATCAACAAACGTGAGGTCTAAGTTATCGTGAGACAACTAGACGTAGAGAAATACGAGTAAACCTTTTAGGAAAAAGATTACCTCGCAAAACTCGTTAAAGTGATATTAAATTGTGAGACCTCAACGAGGTGTGAATGGAAAGCTTCGAGTGAGATTGAGATTAAAATCTTGTATGTTTATTTATGAAAGATTGTTTGGTTTTATGATACGTTAAATTAACGAAAATTGAAAATTAACAAACGTAAACGGATTATAAACAACCTAATGGGAAATAAAAGGCAATAGGTAAACTAGGGAAGTCCTAAAACACTACGAGAAACAAAGTTAGGTATCGGGAATCCTAAAAAACACAAATTTCACATAAACGTGACGTATATTCTAAATAAACGTCAACACGCAAATAAAAACGTGAATTCCTAGCTACGCAAATCCTACGGGCCTACAAATAATTTTCTTACGCTCTAAATGACAAAAGAAATTTTTTGAAAAAAGAAAATTAATTTTTCAATAAAAATTCTATTTATTACGGATTTAAATCTAATTAACACTAATTAAATTATAATAAATATTAAAACTAATCTAAAAATTCTGAAAATTTTATGAAAATTAAATAAACGTAAGACTAACCTAAGAAAAATATTAGGAGGGAAAACAATGGCAATAAGCAGAAAAATAAGCTAAGTAAAAGCTGAATCATGAATAAGCAAAACACAAAGTAGCAATTTTAAATAATAGATAAAAGAAATACTAACAAATAATCACTTCTAGCACAGTTGGTTAAGTTGTTGTTGTGTCTGTGTTTAAGGAAGAGGTAACAGGTTCGAACCTGTGCACCTTCCTTTTTGCAAAAACATTTTCTTTTCTTTGTTTTCTTTTTGACTGCTTCCTTTTTACAAATACAATAACACAATCTCGTTTCTTTTCTTGGAAAACATATTTAAAACCAACAACTTATTCAAATTCTTAATTTCCATGCAAGTCCAAGAATCAAAATTATTTCAAGATTTTGTTTTCTTTTTCGTTTTGTAACTGCCAAGTTAAAAACCACCAACTCAAGTAAGCTTGAACGAGCTTAATGCTTGTATAAGCAATACAACAACAACAAATAACAGACAACAACAAGAAACAACAAACAAGAAGCAAAAACAAGAGGTCAATCAACTCATAAGCTGCTGTTACATCATCAGCTTCCGTGGCTTATGGGGGAACTTGGGGGGCAAAATTAGGCAAGTAAACAAACATGTACACGCAAACAAGTGATATATCCAACAACTAGATACTAGTAGCTTCTCAAAATAACAAATTACAAATCAAATGGTCCAATAATGTGCAAGTTATGCACACATGAAAATGGGTCAGAATGGAGAAATCTGGGTGCAGAGCAGAAATGAGGCTCAACTTGGCAACTTTGGACTCGAATCTACCCAAGCAAATGATCTCCAATCCGTAAAATTATTTTTGCTAATGAAAGACAAGCTACCAAGGTTTGCGAAACAACAATTTTTTACTAATTTCTGAACACGTTTGCACCCTAAAACCTCCCTAGAAATCTGTCCATTTTCACAGACATGAAACTTTGGCTTTTGAATTTTTTGCGCAAGTTAACTAATTCGAGATTACAATAATCCTAGGTTGCTGAATGTGTTTAACTAACCTCTAACAAGTCTGAGTTAAATTAACTGAACACGCTAAATCTAAAGGTTCTACTATCTAATAAGTTAACAGTTACGAGGGTTGTAAAAGAAGGTCCTAAACGGGTACGTTTGATGCACAAATTAAGCTAGAAGTGGTAAGCTAATGCAATAAAAAAAACTGAGCAAATAAAAACAACATGCTGAAGAACATGAATGCGGACTTACAGATAATATGAGCTTAACTTGAGCTTGGGGAGGAGGCCTGTGAGACAGCTAAACAAAATCGGGATTGAAACAGCCTGACTAGACCACTTAGCTGCTACACAAGGGCTACCTAAAAGCTAAAGTAAAAGCTGAACTTAATGTATAAATGAGACAAGCCACCCAACATCTAACTCACTAAGTTTCAGGCTTAGATTAGCTTATGAGGTAATAAGCAACTAGAAACATAAAGTACGCAGTATTAAATAAGCTAAGAGCAAATGCTATATCTAGTTATATCCTAACAGTTAAGAAAAACTTGCACAGCGTACAAAAACTAAACTAAGGTATATAACAGGAACTAAGGAATTTAAATAAGCCAAGGAGAATATAGATTAAGCAGTAACAAGCATGAGTAATCCAAGAATAAGAAGTAAGTTTAAGCTGTTAAGCAAAAACTGAGTTAGGCTAATTAAGGCTGTTTTAGGCATAAAACTAAGCTAGTGAATTAAGGATACTCAACTCAACATAAGAAAAACATAAAGAAGCAAAAAAAACTAAAAATAAGCAGATGGAAATGAGATAAAAAGAATTTTTTGAAGAAACTTAAATTAATTTGAAAACTGAGTACATTGAACATAAGAAAAATATTAAAGACTTAAATTGAAAACTAAAACCTAAACAATTGACTGACTGCTAAAACCCTAATTGCCTCTCAATGGCATACAAACTAATCTATTTATAGTTGAACAAACTAGGGTTGCTCTCTCTTTGATGCTTCTGAGTTGTGCTTCCTCCTTTAGTGCAAAAAGCATTGGATGCTTTTTGTGCTTCTTTGATCAAATCTCAGCCATTAAATCAAGTTTGGGACAAATCACAGCCCTCCATTTACTTTTGGCGCCCAAGTTGAGATGTGGATTGATGACATGGATGTGGTAGGTATGATTTGTGAAAGATCTTGGAGAGGGTGATGGTGGAGTGGTGCTTTTGAGGCCTTGGGGGATGGTGTTGCGTGTAGCAGGTATGTGGAGTGGAGGTGAGGGTTTGATACGTTGGGTAAAGAAGCGATGGGGAAGACAGGTTGTTATTTTGACTAGGTCAAATGCAGAGATACGTTTTATTAAAAACATAATATGGTTCGGGTAATTTTATTTTAGGCTGTGGGAGAATTGGGCCAAGGGTACGGGTTGGGGTAGTTAGGTGGATTGGATTAGTGGTTTAAATATCAAAAGTCCGTTTGGTTTTATAGGTATTAATCATAAGGACATTTGATGTAAATTTCAAAATCTGAGGGGTGGTTCCTGCCATTTTCTTAAACTTCATCCAAGAGCCACTTTTGCCAAGCTTGAATTTCCAAAGGACCATAGATGTTTAATTTCCAACATTAAGTACCTGAGGACCAAAATCGCCAAATTCCAAACTCTAGGGACTAAAACTGTAAACTTTTGAAAACTTTTCACCCAAGGATCGTTTTTGACAACTTATGATTTCCAAAAGACATTTGTTGATTTTTCTTTCAAAATAAATGCTCAGGGACTAGTTTTGACAACTTTTGAAAGTTGGGGGACTAAAACTGCCAATTATGCAAACTTTGTTCGTTTTTCGTTTGTTTTCGATCATTTTGCATTTGTGTCACACCCCGCAATGGCGGAAACGCGCGGGTGTAACTTCATGGATATCATCACAACTCCTGGTGTCTACATAGAGAACAACTACATGCACATAAATAGAGCAATGTACAAACACAAAGTGTTGTAACAATACCCCAAAATAAAAATAACCAAAACAAAACATAAATCCAAACATAGATGATAAACCACTTCCAATGCAACTAAGGTCTCGTCTATCCACATCCTTCTATCTTATCCTTAGAAAGCTCACTTGAAAATGATGTTTAAAACGTCAACATAATGTTGGTCAGATTCATAGGTTTAAGACGCACATACACTCTCAAGGCAACCAGTTTACTGTGATTACAAAAATATAGCTGGACAAATAAATTATATGTATCATATAGCTATATGCATTTGCAAGTCATTATTCACACACAAAGGCAACAACACTCAAAAGGCAACCAATAGGACGGCTTGTGTCCTCCGACCCCAAAATAATTACAACAGGACGGCTCGTGTCCTCCGACCCCACAATAATTACAACAGGACGGCTCGTGTCCCCCGACCCCATTAAACATCAATTAGGTCGCATGCGCGAGCAACAGGATAAGCATCCTCCTAATCGAATCACACACAAATTCCACCACTTGGGTACAGTTCTACCCTCATCTCGGGTACAGTTCTACCCTCGATTTTCACAACTTGGGTACAGTTCTACCCTTCACATCTCAGGTACAGTTCTACCCTCGATTTCCACACAAGCAAATAATCACACATAGCATGCATACAATAACATTATAAGTCCAAGCTCTTTAACACCATACACATAATCACAGTAAATCAAATCATTTAAGACAAGCATCATTCCCATCCCAATTTTAAAACAAAGTAAAAATATGGGACTATGAACTCACCTTAAACTCCACAGCTTCCACAAAAACAATTCACAATCTATAGCACACAAAAATAATCCACATTACACAAGGCCAAGCTAAAAGCTACAACCCATGTAATACTCATATGATGGATGTCTAAGACTCATATGACCCACCATGGATCTCCTAGACACCATACTAACCATCACCATAACCTAACACTCACTAAATCCCTTGCACTCTTAAAATCAGTAAACGCAGAATTTTTGGGTACATTCACCCACATAAAATCACGACAAATAAAACTTAAAAACTCACACCAAAAATTCACCATGGTCTCTCATAAGCATACAAGCTAATCCCAGAAGGCCATGGACCAATAAAACACACAAATACTCATAATAAATTCAAACTTGTCAACTACTCAAATTCGGATCTGAACGCACACCAAAAAGTTTTGATTTTTAATAATTACTCCCACAAGTTTTTATCGCGAATCCTCTTCGTGGTAGTCTAATATAACCTAAAAATTAACTATTCCAGAAGGCCAAGTCAAAATACCACTTTTACAAAGACATGACACCCTCAAACTTTTACCCAAAATCTGTCCCGGTTTGACAGCTTTGACACCTTAACAAAGAAATATCAAAAGACCAACTTTCCAACCTTGAAATCAATTGTGACTGGACTTTTTGGAAAGCTCTTTCATTAAACTTCAATTTAGACCTAAAAATCGTGACTTAACTCTTCACTATCTATTATTTACACTCACATCTTTACAGCCTTACAAATCTGTCCAAACCCTAACTCAATAACTAGCATGTTTTACGCTCAATTCTCTTAACCAATCATCATACTATTATCATTAATTGATCCCAACATGTTTAATAACATTAATTTACAGAAGTTAACACAAACCCTAATCCATCATACTTTAGATTACATGAATTATATCAATAACTAATTAATTGAATGAAAACTAGTACCGAAAATATACCTTGATTTTGATTTTAGCTTCAATAATAAAAACCCTAATTTTTTTTTCTCCTTGTTCCCTTGTGTCGACTTCAATATGCAGGAAAAAGGGTTTTGGGAACTTTGATTTTGTATTTATAATTATTTAGTGGATAATTACCTAACTTAGAGTTGTAATTGGGTTTCCTTTTTCCCTTATTTTTTCCCAACCGATTTTTATATACATTTATATATATATATATTTTATTATTTTTATTAAATTAATTTATTACACTCAAAACCTCATACTTTTCATATTTTATGTATTCTCATATCGAAACCTAACGTATTTCGCGATAAACCTTAATTTTACGATAAACCGGAAAATAATTATTTTCAAAATAAAGTTTTAAAAAATAGAATTTCACGCTCTTTTTGAAATATAACTCATAAAAACAAATCCCACGTAACTTACTAACGCTCAATTACTTGAACGAAGGCTCGTTACGCAAAAACACAAAAACACCAAAACTACACAAGTCATTTCTACACCACAAAGGTGATCAAAATGGACTTTCCCAAATTCCAAACTTTCCAAATCACCATAAAAACCATTTACGCAAAGGGATTTAGCGCTAAAACTCACCTATATCACACTTATATCACTTCGAACACCTAGGACACACCAAACAAACGTCAACCGAGTCAAGACTATCAGTCAAACTGACCTGCTAAAACCACGGTTGTTACAATTTGAAACATATAAAACACGATCTTTGGGATATTTTCATTATTTTGATGCATTCTTGAGTGTTTTCACGTGTTTTGGCAGTTAAAATACGGTAAAAATGATGAGTATTTACACACTCATCATGAACTAATATTGATGAAGGGATGAAAGTCAACAAACCCGAGCTTGCAAGTGAGTTGTAATGTGTATTGACTTGAATGATTGATCCTAATTCCTGTCTTGAGAAAGCTAGGTTGTGTTGGTTGAACCAAAGCATTTGCATTATCTTCTTAAGGAGGAATTAAGTCCATAGAGTTAATTTGATGATTAGCCTCCATCATGTTCACCTCAACTCCATGATTTTTTTCTTCAAAGTCCATGAAAACATCAAAGTCTCCAATGGGGGAAAGGTCATCAGGCCCCAAGGAATGTCCATGCAAATTTTCTTCATTGTGAAGAAATTCCTCCAAGTCGAATTCCTCTTGTTACAGTAACTGTTAGCATTAAAAATATGTATTATGAAGTGATGGTCATTCTCATATTGTAACTTTGTGTCTTTTGTTAAGATTAGTAATAGTTTAGTCATTGGGCCTTGGACTTGGCAAGCTAATATGTTATATGCTATGTTTCATAAGCCTAGTTATCCAATCATGTAACCAAGTCCAAGCCCAAGCCCATAGAAAGCCCATAGGGCATCTCATGTTAAGAACTATATAAACACCTTAAAGGCTCATTTGAGGTGTGTGCTTGTGTGTGTATTTGTGTGTGTTTTCTTTGAATAAAGCTCTCATATTTCTTATCTCTCTCTATATATACACGAAATACTCCTATACATATCAAGTCACCATCTTTCCATCTTTCCTTCTTATTGTGCTTATATTGTGTGTGATAAAGTTGTGATATTTAAGGTCCTACAAGTGGTATCAATCGCCTAACAATGATTTAGGAGGGTTTAGAAGTTGTTTGTTTCGTGTTTTTAAGCTATTTATCACTTTTCTTGTTTTTCTTGGTTTTTAACACTTTTTTGATTACAAACTAGTGTTATAAACCTTTTCTAACAAGAAAGTTTCAACCTTTTTGAAAATTTCAAGCTTAAAAATTCGATTTGGTTTTTGTACTTGTTTTCTAGATCTCGAAAAAGTTTCATAAAAATCATCAAGTTTTGAACTTTTGATGCGTGGGAATCGCACCTTGCTTTACCTCTCGAGGGATCTCGAGAAGCTTACAACCCCCACTAGGCAGTGTACCTGATCGTTGTAGTATAGTATAGTGACAAGTACCGGGGGATTGATCGTTCAGCTTAGGAATAGCGTCGCTAGGATTAGAAAACCTAATTAATAGTTCTAGAGGTGAGAGATGATTATTTTTGTATTTTTATATTTTTATGAAAGCAATTAAAATCTCGGGTTTTGAAGGAGTGGGCGGAATTAGTTGCTATTCAACTAACCCAAAGCTAAGATGCAATCAAAATAAAATAATAAAAATGAAATTAAACTAATTTAAACTAAGGTTGTGAGCAGTAATTGGAGAAATTGTGTTTACTTAGACTTCATTACTCCCTAGATATCTTTTACATGTTAATTACTTGTTACACTTGTATGAATGACGGATTGTATTCCTTAATACCATTCGTGGGGTGGCATACATAACTCCCCAACTCTATGAGCTCTTATCTCCTCCTACACCATGACCCAGCACAACTATAGGGATTGTAAACAGTGGCTCATGCATTAAATACAACCAATAAAGACCTAGTACGCCTCGGTTCATGTTTCTTAAGACATTCAAGCATGTTACCATTTGGAGATCTGCCAGTTTTCTTAAGCTTAACATATAAATCATTCATTCAAAACAAGAATAGACAAGTAATCAACACATAATCAACATCTAGGTTTCATTAGATCTAAGCAAACACAAGAGAGATCTAGCCTAGCATAGTAGAATTGAGACAAGAACAAAAGATAAACAACCAACACATAGACATATTGAATGAATTGAAAGTACACTTATCTCAATTACAATGCAAGGTCTCAAGGGTTTGGAACCCTTGAAAAACCTGTAAAAGAGGCACCAAAATCGTCTTTAGGGTTTCACCAAAACTTCTCTCTTTTTTTAATGAAAAAACTAGAAAACTATATATAGGAAAAACAGTCTGACGGCGTCAAGAGTAACTTCTGACGCCGTCACCTCGCCGCCATATACTTCCTCGGACGGCCTTGATCCACTTATGACGGCCTATGTGACGCCGTCACCACCCATGGTATATTAATTTTGCCACTTTGACGCCGTCACGAGTCCTTCTGACGCCGTCACCACCTTCGGAGTTTAATTCTTCATGTCTGACGCCGTCAAGCTGATGGTCTTGACGCCGTCACCTTGTATTTTCAGCATGCAAATTAGGTACTTAGCCGTTTTCTTCACTTTTATGCTCCAAAAACGTCCAAAATAGCTTCTTTTCCAGAATTCACTCTCCAAACACCTAAAATCACAAAAGGAACGATTTAGGGCAATATTTGATCAAATAAAGTCGGATTCGGGCTTAAATGACCCCCTAAAAACGGATCATTTTTCGCCTCATCATATACCCTTACACTTGAGATTTGCTTGTCCTCAAGCAAATGAGCTTTTATTCTACTCAAAAGACAAGTTAGGGGTCATTTAACACTAATATAAAAGTAATTACAACAAATAATCGTTCCACTAAAGACCAATAGACAAGCACGGAGGTCATACACAAGCACCTCACAAATAGTGTTTAGATACTCACATCTCTCGGGTGTAATAAAGTAATATAACATTATGGAAATGGAAGATATCTCTCACTACCCGTCATAGCAAAATAGATTACCATAGGCTTGGGAAAGGATCAAACCTCCACCACATGGCGTAAGCACCTAGGATAAACTATCAAAGAGGTCTTTTAAAGGGTTATAACGTTAGGTGTAGGGATATGAATTACACGGTTTTGTTGGATAAAGGAAGTTTTACTGGTGGCGAGTTAACAATCTTAGTTAATTACATGTACAAGTTGGCGTTGCTAAGCCAAGACTAGACTCGACTTAAGCTAATAAATGAAAAAAATAACAAAAATATAAAATAAACATAGAATAAAAAACGGGATGGTAGTCCGTATGTTTTTTTTTTTCTCTTTTTCTTTACTATTTTTTTTTGCTTTTTCCCTTTTTTTTTTTTCTTAATTTTTCGATTTTTTTTTTTTTTTTTTTTTTTTTTTTTTTTTGCATACACTCTTACCCTACCATCCAAAATAATACATCATAGGGGTTTGAGTATTCCCCTTACACTTGAATCTTTACATACTTTACAATCAACTAATCTAATGACTCGAATTAAGAAAATCAAAACACTTGGAACACTTTTAAGATTAACGTACATATGGGGGTAATAAGTGATGTTCTTCCCCATTACTCCATAAATTAAGTACTTACCCATGAGTCCCAATCATCCCAAAACAATATGTACAAGGATATGACTCGACTTAGCAACCATGTAATCAATTAGAAAGTTAACTTAGGGTTTAACAAATAACAATAATGCACTAAAAATGAGCGCATACACGGAAGGCTAAGGCGATTTGGGTGTACATTTAAGTGGGGTGTAACAAATTCTTCCTTTAAGTAAAATGCTTAAAGTTAGAAACGAAAAGATAGGCTCGGAGGGGTGTACTAGGGGTTTCGTGTACTAAAAATGAGTACAACGCTAAGGGTGTGGGAAAAATTAGTTGACTTAACTAGCCAAGTAATATGACTTAAATGGTCAAGTAATTATAATACGGGTTTAACACAAGGGTGATCCTAATGCCTCTTATCATGTAGTAAATCCTACCACACGAATGCAGTCTCACTAGCGGTCTCGGGATGCATCACTAACGCAAGTTCCAGAATCTAAATGCTACCGGTACACTCATAAGCACCAATAATAAATGCTTTTCCTATCAAATCTAAAGGCGAACCTCACATTTTTGGGTGGAAAATTTTTCTGAATATACGGTTATGTGCTAGTCATACAACCTCCTATCCATGAGATGCTTGCTATGGCTAAAGTTTCACTCCTAAATGTTGTAAAAAATTTTAAATTTGGCGCTAAAATTACACTAACAAGTATTTCTCATAGTTTTATTACTCATCTACTATCAAACAAAACAAACTCAAGCGAAAGTGCATATGTAAGGTATCATCTTTTACCCTCCCCTTACACTTAAGATGAACATTGTCCCCAATGTTCAAGTAAAGAATGTAAAAGTTAAAAAAGTAAAGAGAATGAAATCAAATACTCCCCTGATTCGCTCGGTATGGATTTTAGGTTGGCCAGGTTAAATCTTCTTCCAAGAAAACGAACAATCAAAGCTTCCCTTCTAGAATATAAATCATCTTCTTGTCATAAATAACCTGTAAATCCTGAAAAAAGTAGACAAGGCAACCTCGCGTAAAATCGGCGGCATCCTATATAAGTTACTAAATCCTAGAAAACAAAGTAAGATATAATGCTTGTGGAATGAAGTTTGCAGATTTCCTGGAGATTATAAAACTTAATAATTCACAAAAACCATAAGACTCCGTTAGAAAAACAAAACCGGTAAAATTTCCAGATTTTAACTCCTGACGCCGTCAAGAGCAATACCCTGACGCCGTCAGAATGGACCTGCAGAAATTCTTATGTTAAGTTTCCGGAAAAATTTCTGGAAAAACTTTGTCCTACTTCCTAGAAAATCCTGCAAAACTTCATTATGACTCAATACAAGCATTTGACTCTAACAAATATGAATATACATGTTCATTTAATATTGTGGAGAATCATGATCGGTTTGTTTCTTAAAAACATATTTGGGGTTTCCCCTTACACTTATCTTTTGCGAAAATACCTTTAGGTTGAAGTTAAGACTAGGCTAAACAACATAATAAAGTATTTCCACATTAGTAGAGAAGCATGATCAACCAACAATAAAAATAAAACATGCATACGGAAGCAAATAACAATCAAACAAATAAAAATCACACAAAACATGGGTTGCCTCCCAAGAAGCGCTTTTCTTTATTTACGAGTCTTGTAGCTAGACTCAAAGTCGTGGGTTACTACGTAATCTCATCATTGGTTCCACTCTCTAGGTCGTCTTCTAAACTAGTATCGCTTTCATAGTGTAAGTACTTCGGATCTTCGAATTCGAAAACATCCCGTCGATACTTAGAGCCAAGCTTACTAACATCCTTAAAGAACCCACAAGATAAATCAGAAATATTTCTACACCCTCTCCTAACATCATCATCACACAAGACAAGTTGGGAGCTCATCACATCGAGCCCGTCGCAATCTATCTCCCTAAGGTCTCTTCTTTTGTATGGCGTTTGGTATGAAATCCTCCTAATCCCGTCAGTGAAAGTCATGATTCCGTTCAAGTCATCCACTATCAACTTAGTGATTTCACAAAAGGGTGCTCCAAAGACGACTTGCGATAGCCTGGGGTCAACAAAGTCCTCTATGTTGTCCACAATCGTGAACTCCATAGGGAATGCCATATTTCCTACGAACACTTGGATTTCATGATCCTTACCAACCACCTTCTCTCCCTTGTAAATCATCCCCCATCTGCAGATATTGTTATAATGAAACAATGACATGAAATTCTTTGGCAGGAATACATTAATGTATATGTTTTCGAAGTACTTATGACCGATCATGCAAGGGATTTTTAGGTTATTCGGATCACGTCGTTTGATCTTTCTCAACTCTCCATCCTTTGACCCATATAGATTCCCCTCAAGCGAGGGACGATACTCATAAACCTCCTCACCATCCCTACGAAAAATTACCGTTCTAACACCATTGGTGAGTAATACACTACCATCTTTCTCGTCAAGGATTGCTCCCGATTCATTGATGAATGGCATCCCAAGGACAAGGTTGGTTAATGTTTGATTGGCGAGAGGGTCCACGTCATCAAACACGGTGAGGTTAGTATTGTAAACAAGCTCTCCAATCCTAATTGACAAATTTGCTACTACCCTTTCGCACGCAATGTGTTCTGGGAAAGCCTTGTGATATAGGGAAAGTGGGATTACGTTGACTGGAAAGCTAGGATCTATATGACTATCAATTAAGACCTTTCCTTCAATGGTACAGGAGATTTTGAAAAGTTTAGAGCCGCTCTCCTCGGTTTGATTGCTACCTATACTAATAACATCCTCTATTCCGGATTCTTCTATAACAGATTTACTCAAAATGGTTGGGCCTTTCTCCTGTTCCCCCGATGTCTCGTTCCTTTCATCCTGTTTGTCGGATTTCTGCGCGGTGCACTGCTCGGGTGAGTTGGTAGGTTTCCTTGCAGAAGCGTGGTCAACCTTTGAGATCTCATCCTTTGCTGTCTGACTGAGTTTGTCAGTTTGTTGTTGGGTTGGATCGGATGCTGCAGCTGATATTGTGGTGATGGTGTTTACGAAGTGGATTGGTCCAGGGGGTTGATAGGTCCTTTTTCGTTAGGAGATAGATGTTTGAATAGCTTGCTAGGACTTTTTATTTTTACAGGGGAGGCTAGTGGACTCATGACGGTAGCAGACTTAACCTCATCAACGTGAATGGGCTTATTATCAATATGCTCTTTGATAGCCGTCAACAGATTACAAATCTTGTTGTTCACGTCAGCCTGCTGTTGTTTGAATTTTGTCTCGAGTGTAGTGAGCTGCAGTTCTTGAGAAAGAATGAATTTTTTTAAATCATCTTCACAGCTTCGCCAAGGGGTACTTTGCGATGGAAAATGTTCGGACCAAATGAGTGGTGAGGAGTCATTGAATGATACACTTCGTGTTTGATACCCTCTAAAATTAGGTTTATCCTTCCATGCCTCATATGCTTCGGCAGAAGTTCGAGGGCCCTGCCCTACTTGTGATGATGTGAATTCGTTATAAGCACGTTTTGGAAGTTCCATGCAGTTGTAGGTCTCATGAGGGCCGTTGCACAGTTTGCATGTAGAAGCGATTCTGCTTACTTGGCTTGAAGGCTTATGAGCTTCGTAAGATTTCATAAGAGACTTGACTCGACCTTCAAGTTCCATGATCCTACGGTCGAGAGTGCTTGAATTGTTCGAAGGCAAAGATATTGCCTTGACCGTTTTGTTCAAATCACGGGGATCATTCCAACTTTCGTTGTCATAGAGAGCAAGATCTTCTATGAGTTCCCATGATTGTTCCGCACTAAGATCACGTAGCTTACCACCGGCCGATTGGTCAATGGTTCGCCTCGTGGAGATGTCGATATGGTCATAGAAGATTTGGACTTGGAGCCAAAGATCTATGCCATGATGAGGGACTTTTTGGAGTAAGTCCTTGAAACGAGTCCATGCTTCATAAAGAGATTCATTTTGACGTTGTTGAAACATCAAGATGTCATTCCTAAGCTTAGTAGTTCTCCCCGGTGGGAAAAATTGAGCAAGGAAACGAGTGGTGAGATCATCCCATGTGGTGATGGATCCCGCGGGTAAACGCTCAAGCCATTGACTAGCTTGATCCCGTAGAGAGAATTGGAATAGGCGTAAACGGGTAGTCTCTCTAGTTTCAACACCTAGGTCTATGGAATCTACGATTTTGAGGAAGTCCTTAAGGTGTTGGTTTGGATCTTCAGAACGAAGTCCATGGAATGCACATCCGCTTTGCACCAACCGGATGGTGTCGGATCGCAAGGGGGTCACATTGGCTCCGGTGAGCTCAATGGTGTTTCGGTAGCCTTGGTGGCTAGGTCGGGAATACTCTCCTAAGGTTCGGGGCCTAAGGGGTTCTAATGGTGGGTTTTGTTGTGGTGGGATGATGGGTTCAAAGATGTTACCACCTTCCATGATGTCGGATGGTAAAGAGTTACGAACAAAGGCACGAAGAAATAAGATAGACTAAAGAAGACCTAAAAATAAAAATAAAAATCTTACTAGAAAGGAATCTAGCAAGTAGACCTAATAAAAAGAAATCCTAACCTAGACAATAACTATTCCCCGGGCTGCGGCGCCAAAAACTTGATGCGTGGGAATCGCACCTTGCTTTACCTCTCGAGGGATCTCGAGAAGCTTACAACCCCTACCAGGCAGTGTACCTGATCGTTGTAGTATAGTATAGTGACAAGTACCGGGGGATTGATCGTTCAGCTTAGGAATAGTGTCGCTAGGATTAGAAAACCTAATTAATAGTTCTAGAGGTGAGAGATGATTATTTTTGTATTTTTATATTTTTATGAAAGCAATTAAAATCTCGGGTTTTGAAGGAGTGGGCGGAATTAGTTGCTATTCAACTAACCCAAAGCTAAGATGCAATCAAAATAAAATAATAAAAATGAAATTAAACTAATTTAAACTAAGGTTGTGAGCAGTAATTGGAGAAATTGTGTTTACTTAGACTTCATTACTCCCTAGATATCTTTTACATGTTAATTACTTGTTACACTTGTATGAATGACGGATTGTATTCCTTAATACCATTCGTGGGGTGGCATACATAACTCCCCAACTCTATGAGCTCTTATCTCCTCCTACACCATGACCCAGCACAACTATAGGGATTGTAAACAGTGGCTCATGCATTAAATACAACCAATAAAGACCTAGTACGCCTCGGTTCATGTTTCTTAAGACGTTCAAGCATGTTACCATTTGGAGATCTGCCAGTTTTCTTAAGCCTAACATATAAATCATTCATTCAAAACAAGAATAGACAAGTAATCAACACATAATCAACATCTAGGTTTCATTAGATCTAAGCAAACACAAGAGAGATCTAGCCTAGCATAGTAGAATTGAGACAAGAACAAAAGATAAACAACCAACACATAGACATATTGATTGAATTGAAAGTACACTTATCTCAATTACAATGCAAGGTCTCAAGGGTTTGGAACCCTTGAAAAACCTGGAAAAGAGGCACCAAAATCGTCTTTAAGGTTTCACCAAAACTTCTCTCTTTTTTTAATGAAAAAACTAGAAAACTATATATAGGAAAAACAGTCTGACGGCGTCAAGAGTAACTTCTGACGCCGTCACCTCGCCGCCATATACTTCCTCGGACGGCCTTGATCCACTTATGACGGCCTATGTGACGCCGTCACCACCCACGGTATATTAATTTTGCCACTTTGACGCCGTCACGAGTCCTTCTGACGCCGTCACCACCTTCGGAGTTTAATTCTTCATGTCTGACGCCGTCAAGCTGATGGTCTTGACGCCGTCACCTTGTATTTTCAGCATGCAAATTAGGTACTTAGCCGTTTTCTTCACTTTTATGCTCCAAAAACGTCCAAAATAGCTTCTTTTCCAGAATTCACTCTCCAAACACCTAAAATCACAAAAGGAACGATTTAGGGCAATATTTGATCAAATAAAGTCGGATTCGGGCTTAAATGACCCCCTAAAAACGGATCATTTTTCGCCTCATCAACTTTCTTCAAGTTTTGGTGTTTTTAAGCCTAGAAGTACAAGAATCTTGGACTACAAACTTCATTTGGGTGAGCTTTTAGCATTATCAAATTTTGACAAAGTTTCGAAATCACCTCCCATATTTTCGAAATCTTGTCAGATTTTCGAGAACACAAGTATCGGCTCCTTTCGTGATCATAGTTGGATACTCGGTATTTTCTCTCTTGTATAAGAAAGAAATTACTTCGACTTGTGGCTAAATTTCGAAATTGTATAATTTCGAAATTGGTGTGATTGGGTTTTCGAAAAAATAACAATTTTCGAGAACGTTGCAAGGTTTTCGAAAACTGCAAAATTTCGAGAACATTGTTTTTTCGAAAAATTGAGAAATTTCGAGAACATTGATTTTTCGAAAAATTCAAAAATTTTCGAGAACTTAAATTTTCGAGAACACTGTCTTCGAGAATACAAATTTCGAGATCCAAATTTTGCAATCCTAAGTTTCGAGATCACAAAGTTTCGAAATCCCAAAGTTTCGAGAACACAGCCAAGTTTCGAGAATTTTGACAAAAGTGAGGTTTTTGACGACCAAACTTCAAACGACCATAACTTTTGAACCGTAACTCCGTTTTCGACGAATCAGCTGTCAAAATGACCGTGAGACAGAGAAGAACGACACACTAAATGATTTATCGATTTAGGCGAAGTTTCGAGGCCTAAAAACGCTCCGAGAAGAAGTTATTGAGGTTTTAAGGTTTTAAGTCAAAATTTTCACCATAAATACTTGCATCAACTCACTCTAAACTCTACTCCTATTTCGTTGGAACGATCCAAGAATCAACTTTATCCATCTACACTTCATCAATGGCAACTTAGCAAGACATTCATGCAGCCGGTGCGGAAAACCGACCTCCAATGCTTGAAAAAGGTGGATATCTCCTATGGACAAGCCGTATGCTTCGTTACATCAAAACAAAGGATACCGGGCACCTAATGATCAAATCTATAGAAAACGGTCCATTTCAGCCAAGACAAGTTCAAATTCAAGGTAATCCAAATACCACACCTCCTACTGAACCAGTAGTGCGTATACAAACAGAAGCAGATTACACTGATGAAGACAAGGCGCAGATCAAAGCTGATGATATGGCAATGCATTTAATCCAACTTGGATTACCACGGGAGATCTTTGCTGCGGTCGACAGCTGTGAAAGTGCTTATGCTATGTGGGAACGTGTTAGAAGAATATGTCATGGAACAGAAATTGGACAACAAGATGTTGAGAACAAACTTCTTACTGAATGGGAGAACTTTACATCCACTAAAGGTGAACAGATTGAATCTTACTACACAAGGTTTTGCACTTTGATGAATGAGTTAATCAAAAACAAGTTGACACCACGAGCAATTGCAACAAACATCAAATTCCTCAATAACCTTCCAGAGGAATGGGGTCGTTATGTTACAATTGTTAATCAGACAAAGGACTTAGATCAGGTGAATTATGATCAACTCTATGACTTTCTGAAGCAAAACCAAGCTGAGGCTAATAAAGTTAGGAAAGAAAGATTGGCAAAGAATCATGATCCTCTCGCACTAATTGCTAATACACCAACACCATTACAAGTGAACACTCAACAACCATCATCATCCATTCACAACTACATGCAACCATCATGCATTCAACAACCAACACCGGTCTACCAACAACAGTTCTACCCACAACACCAAGAAGTTATTCCACAACAGCAATACCCACACTTCCAAGAACCAGAATTCACTGACAATGATGAAGCTGCTGCAGCATTGACTCAAGTGTTTGCTTTTCTGTCAAAGGCATTCCAAGGACGCTATTCTACACCAACAAACAACAACCAAAGGATTTCATCGAATACTCGCAACAAGCAGATTGCTCAGCCGAGTTTCAATATGAACAACAGAGGCCAAATGGTTGGAGTTTATGGGAATCAGAAAGGACATGCTACTGGATTTAATATGGGCAATCAGAATATGCAAAATGCAGGTCAGTATGCAGGGAATCAGTATGGTCAGAATGCAGGGAATCAGTTGTGTCAGTTTGTTGGAAATCAGAGGGGTCAGAATGTTGGTAATCAGGCAATGGGTAATCAGAATAGAAATGTTGCAGCTCCAGTAGTTGGGAATTTGGGAAATATGAATCAGGGTAATCCGGTAAAGTGTTTCAACTGCCAGGGTGTAGGTCATATGGCAAGGAACTGTCCTACTAAGCCAAACAAGAAAGATCTAGCGTACTTACAGAAAGCAGTGATGTTGGCACAAAAGGCAGAGGCAGGATTTCAGTTGAATGCAGAGGAGAATGACTTTATGGCTCTTATGGATGACATGGAAGATAGAGAAGATATCGATGCGAACTGCATATTCATGGCGAATCTGAGGTATCTAATTTCAACACATGTCACAATAATGATATATTTGATATGTCTCCTCATGAGGAACAGCATTTTGAGAAGCAAGCACCCCACTTATGATACATTCCTGGACACGCCAAGTAGTAGCAATACTCCTTCAGCAACTCCAGATGTGAATCATAATGGAGGCTTCGTTTCACAACATGCTGAGAATGATGAGGAAACACGTGCTTTGTTTGAATCATTATTGAATAATTGTCGTATTGAAATTGAGAATGTGCAAAAGGTCAATCGCGATGTTAAGGCCGCGAATGTTAAATTGACCGCTGAGCTTGAGAGTTACAAATCCACCGTTAAAGCTTTTGAATTTCATAACAAAAGATTGTCTGAATTAGAAACTGGTTATCAAAATTCCGTTTCAGAGAAACAACAATTGCAACTCAAGTTTGATACACTTGATGTTAATTCTTTCAAAAAGATAAAATCTTTAAATACGGAAATTTCTGATTTACAAAACCAACTTTCTAAACAAAAAATAGCTTATACCAATCTTGAAAAAGAAATGGATGAGTTGAAAAAGGATTTTGCAAAGAAAGAAGACAAACTTTTGGAAGAAATCGTAGAGTCAGAACACATGATTGCTCATTTAGAAGAATTAGTGGTTAAGTCGGGTCAGTCGAGTCAAACAATGAAAATGATTTCAAATCAAATTAATCCGATTTACCATACGAAACATAAAATGGCTCTTTGTAACAACACCCCTTGTAATCTCAAGAAAGCTCAGCAAGAACAGAATGTTTTGTACAATGGCAATGTGATTTACACCAAACATGATCCTCCCGTCGTTCGGGATTCTGTGTTAACGCTTGAACATGTCGAAGAGAGCATAAATAAAATGAAACAAAAGGATTTGAAACCCATTGATTACAACAAATTGAACAAACTTTCGGGAATCACTTTTGTTCCACAAACAGAACCATCTGCGTTTTCCATAAAACGACCATTTGCGAAATTCTTGTCTAAAAAGAAAGTTGTTTCCAAATCTCTTTCAAAAATAGAACAAATGTCCTCTAACAACACTTTTAATACAAGTGAGGCTAGAGAAATTCTGGATGACGTTAAAAAGAGAATTCAAGAACTTCAAAATATTGTTGCTTCAAAAACTACCATCAATATTAACAACTGGCATTCTAGTTTTCATATCGAACAGAAAAAGGTGTTTCAAAACGAAATTACTATCCTTCTGAATAACATCAATGCAAGGGTAATCCATTTTGAACAAGCTTTTTTAAAAGAAACGGCCGACTTTGTCAAGGACCACAAATCCCTGGTAAACGAAGCTAATGATGCTCGTGAAAACATGAATGTTTTGGAAAACCTTAATGATTCTCTCTTCGAAGCTGTTATGACCACTGACATTATGTCCATCATTTTACAAACATATTCTGTTCAAGACGATGAACGACTAAGAGCTGAGACCTCCGCAATTGTTTCAAAATATGAAAATGCTCTCATAAAGCTTGAAAAAGAAAATGTGTCATATTTTAAACAACTTGATCGAAAAAAAGAAGAATGGAAGTATGACAAATTGTCGTATGAGCGTGACTTAAAGAAAATGAAAGAGCAAAATGATCTTTTGAGGGCTCAGCTTGAAAGTCAAAAAGGAAAGGGTGAGGAAACTAAGTTTGCAAAACCATTGACTTCGGAGAAACCAAATGTTTCTAACACGGTTCACAAACCAAAAATGTCAATTTCAAGGTTTGCTCCAAAAGTCGATGAGAAAAAGGATTTGACAAAACCAGTCACTCCAACACCCTTGCCCAAGAAAAGTGAAAATGATAAGATTGTTGATAAAGGAAAAGCGGTTGTCGAAACTCCTAAAGTGTTAGCACCTGGCCTTTTTAGGATTAGTCCCACTAGTGCGTCTGCCTCAACATCTAAGACAAATGACAAGTGCATAAAGGCTAATTCTAAAGAATCTAGGGATGCTAAAAAGGACAACAATATAAATCCTAATGTGTGTGCCTTACCTTCTACAGGATTAGAAAGCACCTCTAGGAGCAGCAGACTACAGCCTAGGAGCAATACAAGGAACAATAGAGTCTCGCCTGCATCTAAGAGTAGTAGCAAGAATAAAGTTGTAGAAGTAGAAGAACACCCTAGGAATTTATCGCTTTGTAATAAGAGACATGATTCATCTGAATGTAATGTCCAAAGTACTGGTTCTAATGCATGTAATGACTCTATTTGTTTAATATGCAAGAAATGTTTAATTAATGATGTTCATGATGAATGTGTTTCTAAGAATGTAAATGTTACGCCTGAACAGAAGAATGTTCCAAAAAGACCTAGTGCTAGATCCAGATCTATAGAAAGATTAGTTGCACGATTTAGGACTACCACTATTAGTCGAATGCCTAGGAACTATCTTAAGTTTTGTATGTGGATTCCGACGGGTAGAGAGTTCACTCTTAAGGACAGCAAACTAGAAATAACTCAAGCTAAACAAGTAGCAACTGTCTATGAGAGTGATTCTGCTTTTACTCCTAACCCCATGGAACCAAATTCAAAACGGTTTCCAAATACAAACTCTTCTGTTCTTGGCAGGTTATCGAAATATGTCTTTGGATCGTCGACTCGGGTTGCTCCAAGCACATGACCGGGAATTTAAAGCTGCTGATCAATTTTGTCTGGAAATTCATGGGAACTGTACGCTTTGGAAATGATCATGTAGCAGCTATTCAGGGTTATGGAGATCTTCGGTTTGAGAATTTTTTAATCACTCGAGTTTACTACGTCGAAGGGTTGGGACACAACTTGTTTTCAGTCGGGCAGTTTTGTGATGCAGATTTAGAAGTTGCATTCAGGAGAAACACGGTTTTTATTAGAAATTTGGTTGGTGATGATCTCTTAACTGGTAATCGTGGTACAAACTTGTACACCATCGACATCAACCAAATGGCTTCTACATCACCAATTTGTCTTATGACAAGGGCAACCGAAACTAAGTCCTGGCTGTGGCATAGACGTTTATCCCATCTCAATTTCGACACCATCAATAAGTTAGCCAAAGACAACATCGTCACCGGACTTCCTAAGTTCAAATACACCAAGGAATACCTATGTCCATCATGCGAACAAGGAAAAAGTAAAAGAGCATCATATAAACCCAAAACCGTACCTAGTTCGGAAGCAAGGTTACATATGTTGCACATGGACTTATGTGGCCCAATGAGAGTTGAAAGCATTAATGGGAAGAAGTATATTCTCGTTATTGTTGATGATTATTCAAGATATACTTGGGTAAAGTTTTTGAGATCAAAAGATGAAGCACCAGGCATCATCATCACCTTTCTGAAGTGTATTCAAGTTCTACTTCAAGCTCCAGTAAGGATTATAAGAACAGACAATGGCACAGAATTTACAAACCAGGAGTTAAGAACTTACCTTAAAGATGTTGGAATCACACACCAAACATCAGTTGTTAGAACTCCACAGCAGAATGGGGTAGTTGAAAGAAGAAACCGAACTCTTGTGGAAGCTGCTCGCACAATGCTGATTTTTTCTAGTGCACCTCTATTCTTATGGGCTGATGCTGTCGCCACTGCTTGTTTCACTCAAAACCAATCCCTAGTCCATCCGAGATTCAATAAAACCCCATATGAGCTAGTGAACAACCCTAAACCTGACATCTCTTACCTTCACGTATTTGGCGCTTTGTGCTATCCGACGAATGATAGAGAAGATCTAGGAAAGTTAAAAGCTAAGGGTGATATTGGAATCTTCATTGGATATTCAGAAAACTCGGGGGCATTCAGGGTGTATAATAGAAGAACGAAAAAGATAATGGAGACGATGAATGTGAAGTTTGACGAGATTTCACAAATGGCTTCTGAGAGATACGCTCTAGAACCCGCGCTTAATCCGATGGCTTCTTATCAAAACAGATTAGGACCCACACCAAACATGCAGACTTCTGGACACATCAGTTCAGGACTCGTGCCTCAAGGAGCTCATTCAACAAACACGGATAAACCTTCAGAACAAGAACTGGAAAATTTCTTCGAGTTAATGTTTGAAGAATATTATGGTGGAACTTCGACAAATGCATCTCAACAACATTCCGCTGCACCCGCTCAAAACCATCAACCACCACCACCATCACAAGATGCATCTACCACAATTGAAGCTGAAGCACCAACTACATCAACATCATCTACATCTACTCAAGCAACTCCAGTACCTGAAACTGTTCAACCAAACGTTGATGAGCAAAACCAAAACACAAATTTTCAAGAAGAACCAACAAATAATTCAAACGATGTTACGTTAGAAGAAGAAGAAGAAGTATTTGAAAACCCGTTTGCAACAGACTCTGCTGAATCTTCTTCAAGGTTACAAGAACCATCTAACACACATTCGTTACACCCAAGGTACCCTTCTACGTTTCAATGGACAAAAGACCATCCAATAGAACATATTATTGGTGAACCTTCAAAGCCAGTTTAGACAAGGAGACAACTTGCCACCGATCTCGAATTGTGCATCTACGTTTGCTCAATTAGCCTCAAAGAACCAAAGAACATTCGGGAAGCAATGGCAGAAAACCCTTGGATTGAAGCGATGCAGGAGGAATTTCTTCAATACCTGTTACATGATAGTTGGGAACTTGTTGAACGACCACTTGATAAACGAGTTCTTGATCTCAAGTGGTTGTGGAAGAACAAACTGGATGAGGAAATGACTGTTATTCGCAACAAAGCTCGTCTCGTGGCTAAAGGTTATCCACAAGAAGAAGGGATAGATTTCGAGGAATCATTCGCGCCTGTAGCTAGACTTGAAGCAGTCCGGATTTTCTTAGCCTATGCAGCTCACAAAAACATCACAGTCTATCAGATGGACATTAAGACAGCTTTCTTGAATGGAACTCTGAAAGAAGAAGTGTATGTGAGTCAGCCAGAGGGATTCATCGACAAAGATCATCCAGACTATGTCTACAAGCTTAAGAAAGCAATTTATGGTTTAAAACAAGCTCCAAGAGCGTGGTATGACGAACTATCATCTTTCTTGCTCAAAAACAATTTCACAAAAGGAACGGTTGATGACACCTTGTTTATCAAAAAGTTCAAAGATGACATTTTGATCGTTCAAATTTACGTGGACGACATTATTTTTGGATCAACCAATCCTAACCATTCAAAACATTTTGAAAATCTCATAAAAAGCAAATTTGAAATGTCCATGATGGGGGAACTAAAATTCTTTCTCGGTTTACAAATACATCAATCCCCTCGTGGTATTTTTATCAATCAAGCTAAATATACTATAGAGATTTTGAAAAAACATGGAATGGAAAATTGTGATTCTGTTGGTACACCAATGGTCACTTCACCAAAAATAGGTGCTGATTTGTTTGGGAAACCTATCGATCCGAAGAAATATCGGAGCATGATCGGTTCTCTCATGTACCTAACCGCTAGTCGACCAGATATTCAATTTGCTGTTTGTTTGTTAGCACGGTTTCAGGCAAAGCCTACCGAACTTCACCTCAAAGAGGTTAAACGGATCTTTCGGTACCTACGAAGCACCATTAACATGGGACTTTGGTATCCGAAGGATTCTGGGTTTAATCTAACAGCATTTTCAGATGCAGACCATGCTGGTGATCAAGTTACAGCAAAGAGTACATCAGGTGGAGCACAATTTTTGGGTGAAAAGCTTGTAAGCTGGTCTTCAAAGAAACAGGATTGTACTGCACTATCAACCGCCGAAGCCGAGTATGTGTCTCTATCTGCGTGTTGTGCCCAAGTTCTTTGGATGCGGACACAGCTCACAGATTATGGCTTTACTTTTGACCGAATACCTATGTATTGTGACTCAAAAAGTGCCATAGCCATCTCGTGCAATCCCGTACATCACTCTAAGACGAAGCATATCAAAGTCCGCTACCATTTCATCAAAGAACACGTGGAAGAGGGTACTGTTGAATTGTTTTTCGTTAAGACTGATTATCAACTCGCCGATCTATTTACTAAAGCCCTTCCAAAAGAAAGGTTTGACTATTTAGTTCGACGAATTGGAATGCGAAGCCTAACTCCTGAGGAGCTAGAACGTCTTCTCGAATCTTCTTGAAAAATGATTTCAAAATCGCTTCGCTGTAAATATTTTTTGAAAAAACAAAATACAAAATTTGAAAAACCAACAAAAAAAAAATAATAATAAAAAAAAAATCCAAAAATATTCTTCTCACGACATGTCTCTCGTATAAATCAATATTCTGTACGTTTCTAGAAATGTCATTCAACAATGATACGGACATGTACAGATGCTTGAGCGGGAGTTCTTTTTTTAATGTTTTTCTAAAACATGTCGTTTCTCAAAATTTTCTTCACTATGGCTTTCGTATACATCAGTACGAAACCCGGACTTCAATGATGACTTCTGATTATTTTTCAAATCAATGACTCGTACGTTCAACGACGAAATCTTTCTCAAAAAGTTCGAGTCTAAACAAACAAAAAAGATTTCAAGCATAAACTCGTTTTCAAAACAAAATTCTTGAGCACTTTTCCAAGATTGTTCAAAAGATTTCTCAAAATCTCTCAAAATTAGTGCTCAAGATAACTCCCTCAAAACCCTTAAGAAATTTTAAATATGCTATCATTAAGGGGGAGTATTTCATAAAAACAAAAATGTTCTGAATTCATGCAGAATCTGTCTATCTCTCCAAAAGCTTTTTTTAAATCAGTTGATATCAAAAATATCACGCTATGCTATTTTTGAGGGGGAGAAGACATGATTAAAATGTGATCAAAGATGTTTAAAGATTGTGGCTGAATCTCAAAAGAGCTCGACTCAGTAAGTACCAATGAATTGACGAAGCTTAAAATGTCAGTAATCGAAAAGACTTGTCCTGGACGGGTAATAATTTCAAGCTAGTCTAACTAGTGATGTAAGCGTGTCTCGAATAGGACTTGTCTAAGTAGAATGTACCATATCGAGAGACTTTCTTTGGACTTGACCAGGACGGGTAATAATTTCAAGCTAGTCTAACTAGTGATGTAAGCGTGTCTCGAATCGGTCATGTTCACTGAAAGTGGATCAATTCAAAAAGTGCAAACTCCTCCCGCATGTGCAAATTTCTTAAAAATTACATGAGCACATGTGAAGGGGGAGTCCTTCAAAAGAAATGCAAAACTCTCGAAGTGTCAACAAAATGTGTTTTATTATCATAAACACTTTGAGAGATTTTCAATAAATGTTTTTATGGCAATGATAGGATAGTCATGGAGTTATAAGGTGACTAAGGTTAGGAAAAACCGTCCTATGATCCGCCAGAGCCGGAGGGATCTACCCAAGGACAAATCCGATAGAGTAGTATTAGAAGTCCTTAGGTATGATTGAAAAAAGGAGAAAATGAGAATGGAGAAAGAAGGGGTTGAAGAATTAAAAAGAAATGATGTGAAAAAGGGTGAAAAGAAATAGCCCTCCAAATGTTCAACCTTAGGGCAGACACCGGGTTCAACTCATATGCTACTGGTTGTTACTAAGGTGACACTGGTATTGAAGACAAAGACGTCATGGACCCAGTGACGCACTGCACTAAACCTTCTTAACCACTCAAGTTCTCTTAAAAGAGCTTGTTTCATTCTCACGGGGAACCGGTGTAATCTATCGACCTGTCTCTTAGAGATGGTTGATATTGAAGCAGGAGACCTCTCCCTAATCTCCGCATAGGAAACCAAATGTGCACTTATCGAGTCTAGAGCCCCAAGATTCATTAAAAGATCTCATAGGAACACATGATATCTCTACACTGGTTGTTCAACATTAAGGACGCCAGATGTAAACTTAAGAGTCCTACGCAGATCTTAGCAGTCTGCCAGAACATTTATGAGAGGATTCACATTTGTGATTCTCAATGATTGAATGGAAATTCCTGCCAGGGTCAACATCAAGCATCCCTGACAACAGGTCACTTCGGTAATTCTTTATGGGTTACGCTTAGTGTTCGCGGTGGTTTCAAACGGTCTACAGTCGTGGAATGATCCCCCAGCGACTCACCCAGTCATTGAGCTACTTAGTAGGTCTTGTAAGCTCTCTCGGGAGTATCTGACATGGGAACGGCCTTGGTAAGGGTTAGAAGGAGTCTTCACACTATGCTGTTGATGATCTCTAATTCGAACCTGTAAGTACCGGATGTTTTATTGCTAACTGTTTATATGCAGGGACACTTCATCTCCATGGCGACAGATTCCACATGCTCATACATGCATCTCGAAGTCAAAGGAAAGTTCTCACAAAGATCTATACAACGCAAAGTTCAAAGAAAGATTCTACGCCAAAAAGAAGAATCTACAAAGTATAAAGACTAAAGATCAAAGTGAAAGAAATGGAACTACGTGCATATGAATATCAAAGACCAAGGATGTATGAGCATGTTGGAATGGCAAACAACCACCACAGACGCAGAAGTGGCGAAAGGCAGATAACTCCACATCACAAAAGAACAAAGAACGATGAAAAATCAGTTATCAAAGATCACAAAGAATGAAGGAACAAAGACTAAAGACTATTTTACAACGACACACAAAGTTAAAGACAAAGAACACGGAAGACCCACTCACGTGGAGCATCATTCGAATGACCACCCCTTAGGGGGAGATTGTTAGCATTAAAAATATGTATTATGAAGTGATGGTCATTCTCATATTGTAACTTTGTGTCTTTTGTTAAGATTAGTAATAGTTTAGTCATTGGGCCTTTGACTTGGCAAGCTAATATGTTATATGCTATGTTTCATAAGCCTAGTTATCCAATCATGTAACCAAGTCCAAGCCCAAGCCCATAGAAAGCCCATAGGGCATCTCATGTTAAGAACTATATAAACACCTCAAAGGCTCATTTGAGGTGTGTGCTTGTGTGTGTATTTGTGTATGTTTTCTTTGAATAAAGCTCTCATATTTCTTATCTCTCTCTCTATATACACGAAATACTCCTATACATATCAAGTCACCATCTTTCCATCTTTCTTTCTTATTGTGCTTATATTGTGTGTGATAAAGTTGTGATATTTAAGGTCCTACAGTAACTGATTTACAACATAGACACTATCCTTTTGGGGAGTAGATATTAGTTTGTTAGCGTTAAAAGCAATTATTCCCCTCCTACTTCTAAGGTCAATCTTTTCCAAATACATCAACCATAGCATGTGCGGTGGCTAGCATAGGTCTTCCTAGTATTACTGGGATTCTTTCATCCTCAACAATTTTCAAAATTATAAAGTCCACCGGGAAAACAAATTTATCAATTTTGACTAAAATATTTTCAATAACTCCTAATGGTGTTTGCATAGATTTGTCGGCCATTTCGATATCCATTTTAATAGGTTTTAAGCTCCCAACACCCAAGCATGTAACATTGAATAAGGCATTATATTAATGCTAGCCCCTAAATCTGCCAATGCATTACTAATTTTTAGATTACCTATCAAGCACGGTAGAGTGAAACTTCCGAGGTCTTTCTCTTTGGGGGGTAACTCATTCCATAGGATAGCTGAGCATCTTTCATTGAGCTTTACCGACTTCACTTCATCAAAGCTAAATTTTTCTTCAGTTAATACCTACAAGTATTTAATATTGTTAGGTTCATTTTTTATTGACTCAACTAGAGGTATATTAATTGGAAGATATTCAAATTCATTTATTAAGGATTGCACTTTCTCAAGTCTCTGTTTGACTTTTTCAGAGAATGTCTCTGGCTCTTTCGACTCTC
This sequence comes from Artemisia argyi, assembly GCA_030686995.1. Lineage (NCBI taxonomy): Eukaryota > Viridiplantae > Streptophyta > Magnoliopsida > Asterales > Asteraceae > Artemisia > Artemisia argyi. The sequence goes on along the minus strand of CM060705.1, from coordinate 121,538,137 downwards.
TTTCCATTGAAAAAACTGTAGTTTCCTCAAGGGATTGCATCCCATTGACATTTGCCTCAGCATCCCTTCTTAAGCATTCTTTAATAGCGTTAGTGCATTGCTCAATTTTCAGTTCAAGATTTTTAATTCCAATGTCATGAGCTTTTAAGGATGAAACTGTGTTCTCGACAAACCATTTAAGTGTCTCCTCTTTGCGTTTTTGCCTTTCAGTAGATTCGGTAATATACCTAGACACCATTTCTTCTAAACTATTGATGCGTGGGAATCGCAACAGGCTTTACCTCTCGAGGGATCTCGATAAGCTTACAACCCCCACCAGGCAGTGTACCTGATCGTTGTAGTATAGTATAGTGACAAGTACCGGGGGATTGATCGTTCAGCTTAGGAATAGTGTCGCTAGGATTAGAAAGCCTAATTACTAGTTCTAAAGATGAGGGATGATTATTTTTGTGTTTTTATATTTTTATGAAAGCAAGTAAAATCTCGGTTTTTGGAAGAGTGGGCGGAATTAGTTGCTATTCAACTAACCCAAAACTAAGATGCAATCAAAATAAAATACTGAAAATGAAAATAAACTAATTAAACTAAGGTTGTGAGCAGTAATTGGAGAAAATGTGTTTACTTAGATTTCACTACTCCCTAGATATCTTTTACACGTTAATTACTTGTTATAATTGCATGGATGACGGATTGTATTCCTTAATACCATTCATGGGGTGGCATACATAACTCCCAAATTCTATGAGCACTTATCTCCTCCTACACCATGCCCAGCACAACTATAGGGATTGTAAACAGTGGCTCATGCATTAAATACAACCAATAAAGACCTAGTACGCCTCGGTTCATGTTTCTTAAGACGTTCAAGCATGTTACCATTTGGAGATCTGCCAGTTTTCTTAAGCCTAACATATAAAATCATTCATCCAAGACAAGAATAAACAAGTAATCAACACATAATCAATATCTAGGTTTCATTAGATCTAAGCAAACACAAAAGAGATCTAGCCTAGCATAATGGAATTGAGACAAGAACAAGATATAGACAACCAACACATAGACATATTGATCGAATTAGAAGAACACTTATCTCAATTACAATGCAAGGTATCAAGGGTTTGGAACCCATGAAAAACCTGCAAAAGTTGCACCAAAATCATCTCTAGGGTTTCTCCAAAACTTCTCCCCTCTAATGTGAAAAACTAGAAAACTATATATCGGAAAATCGGGGTGACGGCGTCAAGAACAAAGGTGTGACGCCGTCATCTCGCCGCCAAATACTTCCTCGGACGACCTTGATCTACTTCTAACGCCCTGTGTGACGCCGTCATGAGCTATGGATTTTAATTCTTGGGGTTTGACGCCGTCATGAGTTTACTCTTGACGCCTTCATGTACTGTTCCAGCATGGAAAATTGAGACTTTGCCGTTTTCTTCACTTTTATGCTCCAAAAACGTCCAAAATGGCTTCTTTTCCAGAATTCACTCTCCAAGTACCTAAAATCACAAAAGGAACGATTTAGGGCAATATTTGATCAAATAAATTCGGATTCGGGCTTAAATGACCCCCTAAAAACGGATCATTTTTCCCCTCATCATTACCCTTACACTTGAGATTTGCTTGTCCTCAAGCAAATGCGCTTTTATTCTACTCAAAAGACAAGTTAGGGGTCATTTAACACTAATATAAAAGTAATTACAACAAATAATCGTTCCACTAAATACCAATAGACAAGCACGGAGGTCATACACTAGCACCTCACAAATAGTGTTTAGATACTCACATCTCTCGGGTGTAATAAAGTAATATAACATTATGGAAATGGAAGATATCTCTCACTACCTGTCATAGCAAAATATATTACCATAGGCTTGGGAAAGGATCAAACCTCCACCACATGGCGTAAGCACCTAGGATAAACTATCAAAGAGGTCTTTTAAAGGGTTGTAACGTTAGGTATAGGGATATGAATTACACGGTTTTGTTGGATAAAGGAAGTTTTACTGGTGGCGAGTTAACAATCTTGGTTAATTACATGTACATTATGGCGTTGCTAAGCCAAGACTAGACTCGACTTAAGCTAATAAATGAAAAATAACTAAAACATAAAATAAACATAGAATGAAAAGGGATGGTAGTCCGTATGTTTTTTCTCTTTTCCTCTTTTTTTTTCTATTTTTTTTTTCTTTTTCTTGATTTTTCGATTTTTTTTTTTTTTTTTTTTTTTTTTTTTTGCATACACTCTTACCCTACCATCCAAAATAATACATCATAGGGGATGAACATTCCCCTTACACTTGAATTTTTACATACTTTACATTAAACTAAACTAATGACTCGAATTAAGAAAATCAAAACACTTGGAGCGCTTTTAAGATTAACGTACATATGGGGGTAATAAATGATGTTCTTCCCCATTACTCCATAAATAAGTACTTTACCCATGAGTCCCAATCGTCCCAAAACAATATGTACAAGGATATGACTCGACTTAGCAACCATGTAATCAATTAGAAAGTTAACTTAGGGTTTAACAAATCACAATAATGCACTAAAAACGAGCGCATACACGAAAGGCTAAGGCGATTTGAGTCATTAGATTAGTTAATTGTAAAGCATGTAAAGATTCAAGTGTAAGGGGAACGTTCATACCCCTATGATGTATTATTTTGGATGGTAGGGTAAGAGTGTATGTAAAAAAAAAAAAAAAAAAAAAAAAAAAAAAAAAAGAAAAAAAAAAGAAAGAAAAAAAAATCGAAAAAATTAAGAAAAAGAAAAAGAGAAAAAACATACGGACTACCATCCCGTTTCATTCTATGTTCATTTTATTTCTTTGTTATTTTTCGTTTATTAGCTTAAGTCGAGTCTAGTCTTGGCTTAGCAACGCCATCTTGTACATGTAATTAACCAAGATTGTTAACTCGCCACCAGTAAAACTTCCTTTATCCAACAAAACCGTGTAATTCATATCCCTATACCTAACGTTACAACCCTTTAAAAGACCTCTTTGATAGTTTATCCTAGGTGCTTACGCCATGTGGTGGAGGTTTGATAATTTCCCAAGCCTATGGTAATCTATTTTGCTATGACAGGTAGTGAGAGATATCTTCCATTTCCATAATGTTATATTACTTTATTACACCCGAGAGATGTGAGTATCTAAACACTATTTGCGAGGTGTTTGTGTATGATCTCCGTGCTTGTCTATTGGTCTTTAGTGGAACGATTATTTGTTGTAATTACTTTTATATTAGTGTTAAATGACCCCTAACTTGTCTTTTGAGTAGAATAAAAGCTCATTTGCTTGAGGACAAGCAAATCTCAAGTGTAAGGGTATATGATGAGGCGAAAAATGATCTGTTTTTAGGGGGTCATTTAAGCCCGAATCCGACTTTATTTGATCAAATATTGCCCTAAATCGTTCCTTTTGTGATTTTAGGTGTTTGGAGAGTGAATTCTGGAAAAGAAGCCATTTTGGACGTTTTTGGAGCATAAAAGTGAAGAAAACGGCAAAGCATCAATTTTCCATGCTGAAGACACTAGGTGACGGCGTCAAGAGTTATACCCTGACGGCGTCAGACATCAAGAATAAAACACCGTAGTTGATGACGGCGTCAAAAGTCATCCTGACGGCGTCAAAGTACAAAGAAAATAATACCGTGGTTGGTGACGGCGTCACATAGGCCGTCATAAGTAGATCAAGGCCGTCCGAGGAAGTATTTGGCGGCGAGGTGACGGCGTCACATGCTTGTCTTGACGCCGTCAGCCCAGTTTTCCTATATATAGTTTTCTAGTTTTTTCATTAAAGAGAGAAGTTTTGGTGAAACCCTAAAGACGAATTTGGTGTATCTTTTACAGGTTTTTCAAGGGTTCCAAACCCTTGATACCTTGCATTGTAATTGAGATAAGTGTTCTTCTAATTCAATCAATATGTCTATGTGTTGGTTGTTTATATCTTGTTCTTGTCTCAATTCCATTATGCTAGGCTAGATCTCTTTTGTGTTTGCTTAAATCTAATGAAACCTAGATGTTGATTATGTGTTGATTACTTGTCTATTCTTGTCTTGGATGAATGATTTTATATGTTAGGCTTAAGAAAACTGGCAGATCTCCAAATGGTAACATGCTTGAACGTCTTAAGAAACATGAACCGAGGCGTACTAGGTCTTTATTGGTTGTATTTAATGCATGAGCCACTGTTTACAATCCCTATAGTTGTGCTGGGTCATGGTGTAGGAGGAGATAAGAGCTCATAGAGTTGGGGAGTTATGTATGCCACCCCACGAATGGTATTAAGGAATACAATCCGTCATCCATACAAGTATAACAAGTAATTAACGTGTAAAAGATATCCAGGGAGTAGTGAAGTCTAAGTAAACACAATTTCTCCAATTACTACTCACAACCTTAGTATAATTTAGTTTAATTTCATTTTCAGTATTTTATTTTGATTATATATTAGTTTTGGGTTAGTTAAATAGCAACTAATTCCGCCCACTCTTCCAAAACCCGAGATTTTACTTGCTTTCATAAAAATATAAAAATACAAAAATAATCATCCCTCACCTTTAGAACTATTAATTAGGTTTTCTAATCCTAGCGACACTATTCCTAAGCTGAACGATCAATCCCCCGGTACTTGTCACTATACTATACTACAACGATCAGGTACACTGCATGGTGGGGGTTGTAAGCTTCTCGAGATCCCTCGAGAGGTAAAGCCTGTTGCGATTCCCACGCATCACAAGACAACCTCGCGTAAAATCGGCGGCATCCTATATAAGTTACTAAATCTTAGAAAACAAAGTAAGATATAATGCTTGTGGAATGAAGTTTGCAGATCTCCTGGAGATTATAAAACTTAATAATTCACAAAAACCATAAGACTCCGTTAGAAAAACAAAACCAGTAAAATTTCCAGATTTTAACTCCTGACGCCGTCAAGAGTAAACCCCTGACGCCGTCAGAATGGACCTGCAGAAATTCTTATGTTAAGTTTCCGGAAAATTTCTGGAAAAACTTGGTCCTACTTCCTGGAAAATCCTGCAAAACTTCATTATGACTCAATACAAGCATTTGACTCTAACAAATACGAATATACATGTTCATTTAATATTGTGGAGAATCATGATCGGTTTGTTTCTTAAAAACATATTTGGGGTTTCCCCTTACACTTATCTTTTGCAAAAATACTTCTAGGTGGAGTTAAGACTAGGCTAAACAACAAAGTAAAGTATTTCCACATTTTAATTGAGAAACATGATCAACCAACAATAAAAATAAAACATGCATACGGAAGCAAATAACAAACAAACAATTAAAATCACACAAAACATGGGTTGCCTCCCAAGAAGCGCTTTTCTTTATTTATGAGTCTTGTAGCTAGATGTTGATGCATAATCTGGCGCGGACTTATTCAACGACTCTCCTTGGGCCGTTAGTCGTCTTCATAAGCCCTAAGTAGACCTGTACAACAAAGAGAACCCGTTAGGAGTGGACCCGAGGCCGTAGCCCCGGGATCCACCTCCGACGGTCAAGTTAGTATGTGATGCGCGGAGCATATAATAGTTATTAGGTTTAGGATAACCTGTTGTATCCTATTGTAATCTGTTCATGAATGAGACCCCAGCCATGTATTTATAGGATACGGATTAGGGTTAACGCGTAGAGTGGGCCGCTGGCTACCCGGGCCTGACCCATTCCTGGCCCAGTCCAGACCATACGTCCATAAAGTGCGTAAAGTTGGCCGCTGGCTACCCGGGCCTGACCCATTCCTGGCCCAGTCCGGACCATACGTCCACAAGCCCCCGAGTTTAGTATGACATAGCGCATGGCTATGTTATGCTAAACTTAAGTTCTGTTTATGGCTGCGTAGGCACAATCAACCAAATGCGACAGTGCGCACTGGGTTTATATGCGCGTAAGGGACGGATCATACTGCGCAGTCCATATGCGACAATGCGCACTGGGATTGCGATTGTGATTGTTTCACAATTGTGAAGGTGTCCGTGGCGAAGGTGGATTCCTATGTTGTATCCTGGGTAAGGACGTACCTTTTGTACCAGTAGCGATGCAACATTGTGCGACAGAAGACGTGCTTCTGTGGCAGAAGTGCGCGTTGTTCGCGACAATGATGCGCGTTGTCCGCGACAAAGATGTGCGCAGTGCGCAACAAACGTATGCGCAGTGCGCAGAGGTGCGCGCTGTTTGCGCGTCTTTACAACCAACAGAGAACATCTCCCCTGCGGCAAGATGGTGCGAATATTTAAATTCGTCTTTGTACCGGGCCTGCAGTACCTCTTACGTACGATCTGCTTCCAAATATATCTGCGTGACGCGTGCGCCAACAGTGGTATTATATACCCTGGTAGCCCCCCAAGTTTGATGGTGCTACTCGTGTAGGAGCATTAAATTTAAGTATTCAAATCCTGAAAAATACTCAATGCAAAGATTAGAAGTATATGCCGCGAATTGCGACTTATAAAACTTTAATGAAATAAAAAATTAGCGCGTAGCATATATAATATATAAAAGAAGTAGTAGCGCGAATTACACCTAGCGTGAGGTTTTACGAACTACATAAAAGAAGTAGCACGTAGCTAATAATAAAAATAGTGCGCGCATGGCGATTAATTAATATTTTTATTTTTTATTTATTTTTTAAAGAATGGCGCGGATGGATGTACCATGACTGCGACTAATAATTTCTGTTGCACGTACAGACGCAGATAGATTTATCGTGACCGCATAGACTCTAACGTTTTGTGGATGATCGCAGTTGACCACGGCTTTCGTCCAGTGCCTGTATGTAACAGTGCAGTGCGCTCATGGCGATTGACTAGCATCGTGGTGCCTGTACATGACAGTGCGCGCATGGTGCCAATCTGCGAAGATTTCCGAACGCATGGTCGAACGCGGGTAGATTTATCGCGACTACGCTGTTTCGCGGCTAAAAGATAAAATAGATCCGATCGTGCGGATTTAATGCGCTCATAGCGATAGATAAAATCGTGTTTATCAATGTAAAAGATTTATGTAAGATCTTTTGAATCATTAAAAAGATAAAGTAGGTCCGATCGTGCGGACTTAAAATATTATAGGTAAAATCGTGTTTACCAAATTTAAAAGATTTATGTAAAATCTTATTAATATTTAAAAGATATAAAATCTTGGATCGTATATATATAAAAAAGGATAATATCCAAAAGAATAAGAATTATATTCTTGTTATACTTGTGCGAGCAAAACATGTATATATGATTTGTATAGATGTCAGCCGTAACTTTTGACCAAGGAAAGAATAGAAAACAATTAATACTTTTAAATATTAATCTTGTGTCAGTGAGTAGAAACGATTTACGTTTAATAGTTTTTGTGTCGTATACGATACAAAGCTTTAAAGTTACCGGCTTTTGAACTCAGCGGTTGCTTTCCGGTGGTGTGAGAACACGAAACTTATCGTAGCGTGTTCCACGGATGGCGCCACTTGTTGATGCATAATCTGGCGCGGACTTATTCAACGACTCTCTTTGGGCCGTTAGTCGTCTTCATAAGCCCTAAGTAGACCTGTACAACAAAGAGAACCCGTTAGGAGTGGACCCGAGGCCGTAGCCCCGGGATCCACCTCCGACGGTCAAGTTAGTATGTGATGCGCGGAGCATATAATAGTTATTAGGTTTAGGATAACCTGTTGTATCGTATTGTAATCTGTTCATTAATGAGACCCCAGCCATGTATTTATAGGATACGGATTAAGGTTAACGCGTAGAGTGGGCCGCTGGCTACCCGGGCCTGACCCATTCCTGGCCCAGTCCGGACCATACGTCCATAAAGTGCGTAAAGTGGGCCGCTGGCTACCCGGGCCTGACCCATTCCTGGCCCAGTCCGGACCATACGTCCACACTAGACTCAAGGCTATGGGTTACTACGTGATTTCATTATTGGTTCCACTCTCTAGATCGTCTTCTAAACCAGTTTTGTATTCCGGACCTAGTTGCAAACACTCTTTGTAGAAACCAAGCATCCTATTCTTTACATATTCTACTCCCCTAGGTCTATCCTCCTCATTCCTATAATAAGCCGCTTGCTTATGTTCCTTTTCGAAATTAGAGAGAAGGCGGTATTGTTCGATCTTGTAGGGCATTTGATAAGCAACCTCATCATTCTCTTTCTTGAATCTAACAATCCCTAAAGTCGGATCATAACTCATCCTAGTGGCCTCAACAAATGGTTTTCCGAATATTATTTGGCTTAGGCAAGCATCAATCACCGGACGAGTGTCCTCTACTAACATAAAATCGATCTCATAAGTGAGATTCCCTATAATCACATGCAGTCCCTTCACTCTTCCTGCAAAATTACTTATCAGATTCTTACCGGGCATCATCCTAAAATTGAGTTGCTTCTTCATCACCCAATTGTAATAAGTCCTAGTCATGATGTTCACGGGGGATCTAAGGTCGATGTAAGCTTTCCATATATGCATGTGCCCGATATTGCATGGGATGTTAATGTTAGAGGGGTCTCCCATTTTGATAAGGGGTGTGCCAAAGATATATGTTTCTCGGGACTATCGAATAAATCCTTATGGTATTCCTGTTCTTCCTTGGTTGGCAACTTATCAAAGTATTCTTCTATAGGTTCTACTTCCTCTAATTCCTCATCCTTATTAACCTCAACTTCCCTACTCTCATTCTTACTATCGGCTTCTATTCTAACTTCCTCCTTGTCACTCTCCTCTATCTCCTTATCTATTGGCTTAATGGTGACAACATTTACAAAGTGGACATGTTTGGATGATGAGGGATCCTTAATTTGGCTTCCACTATTGGTGTCCCTAGTGTCCTTCCTAGGTGTGATTAACGATTGGTTGTTGAGGGCTTTCAACAAGTTGTCAATCTTGTTGGTCATCTCTGTTTGTTGTTGGTTGAATTCGGTTTCAAACCTAGCTATGCGGGCTTCTTGAGATGCCATGAACTTTGACATCAATCCTTCAAGATTGTTGGTACTACCATAGTTGTTAGAAGGATTGTTTTTGAAAGTATGGTTGGATGGTGGACCGTTTGGTTGGTAGCGATTAGGCGGATTGGAAGAATTAGGTTGATTTTGTTTCCACCTAAGGCTTGGGTGATTTTTCCATGAGGGGTTGTATGAATCACCGTAAGGGTTTGGCTCGAGCTTGAAAGTGTACCACTTATCTCCCGCTTTGTCGGTACGCGTGGATGCGTAGTCCGCAAAAGCTGTTCCGGGGAGTTCCACACAATCACGAGTGTCATGGGGACCACTACATAATTCGCATGAAGAAGTGATTTTGTTCACTTGACTTGAAGGCTTAGGAGCTTCGTAAGATTTCATGAGAAACTTGACTTGGTCCTCAAGTTCCATGATCCTACGGTCGGGAGTGCTAGAGTTGTTCGAAGGCAAAGATATTGCCTTGACCGTTTTGTTCAAATCACGGGGATCGTTCCAACTTTCGTTGTCATAGAGAGCAAGATCTTCTATTAGTTCCCATGATTGTTCCGCACTAAGATCACGTAGCTTACCACCGGTCGATTGGTCAATGGCTTGCCTCGTGGAGATATCGATATGGTCATAAAAGATTTGGACTTGGAGCCAAAGATCTATGCCATGATGAGGGACTTTTTGGAGTAAGTCCTTGAAACGAGTCCATGCTTCATAAAGAGATTCATTTTGACGTTGTTGGAACATCAATATGTCATTTCTAAGCTTAGTAGTTCTCCCCGGTGGGAAAAATTGAGCAAGGAAACGAGTGGTGAGATCATCCCATGTAGTGATGGATCCCGCGGGTAAACGCTCAAGCCATTGACTAGCTTGATCCCGTAGAGAGAATTGGAATAGGCGTAAACGTGTAGTCTCTCTAGTTTCAACACCTAGGTCTATGGAATCTACGATTTTGAGAAAGTCCTTAAGATGTTGGTTTGGATCTTCGGAACGAAGTCCATGGAATGCACATCCGCTTTGCACCAACCGGATGGTGTCGGATCGCAAGGGGGTCACATTGGCTCCGGTGAGCTCAATGGTGTTTCGGTAGCCTTGGTGGCTAGGTCGGGAATACTCTCCTAAGGTTCGGGGCCTAAGGGGTTCTAGTGGTGGGTTTTGTTGTGGTGGGATGACGGGTTCAAAGATGTTACCACCTTCCATGATGTCGGATGGTAAAGAGTTACGAACAAAGGCACAAAGAAATAAGATAGACTAAAGAAGACCTAAAAATAAAAATAAAAATCTTACTAGAAAGGAATCTAGCAAGTAGACCTAATAAAAAGAAATCCTAACCTAGACAATAACTATTCCCCGGCAGCGGCGCCAAAAACTTGATGCGTGGGAATCGCAACAGGCTTTACCTCTCGAGGGATCTCGAGAAGCTTACAACCCCCACCAGGTAGTGTACCTGATCGTTGTAGTATAGTATAGTGACAAGTACCGGGGGATTGATCGTTCAGCTTAGGAATAGTGTCGCTAGGATTAGAAAGCCTAATTACTAGTTCTAAAGATGAGGGATGATTATTTTTGTGTTTTTATATTTTTATGAAAGCAAGTAAAATCTCGGTTTTTGGAAGAGTGGGCAGAATTAGTTGCTATTCAACTAACCCAAAACTAAGATGCAATCAAAATAAAATACTGAAAATGAAAATAAACTAATTAAACTAAGGTTGTGAGCAGTAATTGGAGAAAATGTGTTTACTTAGATTTCACTACTCCCTAGATATCTTTTACACGTTAATTACTTGTTATAATTGCATGGATGACGGATTGTATTCCTTAATACCATTCATGGGGTGGCATACATAACTCCCAAATTCTATGAGCTCTTATCTCCTCCTACACCATGCCCAGCACAACTATAGGGATTGTAAACAGTGGCTCATGCATAAAATACAACCAATAAAGACCTAGTACGCCTCGGTTCATGTTTCTTAAGACGTTCAAGCATGTTACCATTTGGAGATCTGCCAGTTTTCTTAAGCCTAACATATAAAATCATTCATCCAAGACAAGAATAAACAAGTAATCAACACATAATCAATATCTAGGTTTCATTAGATCTAAGCAACACACAAAAGAGATCTAGCCTAGCATAATGGAATTGAGACAAGAACAAGATATAGACAACCAACACATAGACATATTGATTGAATTAGAAGAACACTTATCTCAATTACAATGCAAGGTATCAAGGGTTTGGAACCCTTGAAAAACCTGTAAAAGTTGCACCAAAATCGTCTCTAGGGTTTCTCCAAAACTTCTCTCCTCTAATGTGAAAAACTAGAAAACTATATATAGGAAAATCGGGGTGACGGCGTCAAGAACAAAGGTGTGACGCCGTCATCTCGCCGCCAAATACTTCCTCGGACGGCCTTGATCTACTTCTGACGCCCTGTGTGACGCCGTCATGAGCTACGGATTTTAATTCTTGGGGTTTGACGCCATCATGAGTTTACTCTTGACGCCTTCATGTACTGTTCCAGCATGGAAAATTGAGACTTTGCCGTTTTCTTCACTTTTATGCTCCAAAAACGTCCAAAATGGCTTCTTTTCCAGAATTCACTCTCCAAGTACCTAAAATCACAAAAGGAACGATTTAGGGCAATATTTGATCAAATAAATTCGGATTCGGGCTTAAATGACCCCCTAAAAACGGATCATTTTTCACCTCATCAACTATCTATCCCATTTCTGCCAACTAAGCTCTTAACCTCTTCTTTTTGATAACTATTTTCAGCTTCATTTCTCTCTCTCCTCTTTTTCTCGAACTCGATTGCGTACCCACCATTGTTCTTAGTTAAAGTCTTCATGACTTTGTGTGTGAAATTATCTTTAGGTCCAAATCCTGTTTCCAGATGCCATTTGTGACAATGCTCAGCTGTCCTTTGTATGGCTTGAAGAGCCTTGTTAGGAGTTAATCGAAGAATTGGCCTTGAGAGTCTAGAAGGTGGCAGGTGTATGCGTCCCATCCTCTATAAAAAAAACAAATACCTTCATTTGCTTGTTTAGGTCATTCGTAGGATATCTATAGAGAAGCTCGTTATATCTTTCCTATGCTTGATAGAGTGTTTCTTCCTTTTCTTGCACAAACCTGTATATTTTTCTTAGAGAGGCGGCAAGTGTGGTAGGTGGACAAAATTTTTGTATGAAGGCTTTTCGGAGGGATTCCCAAGTGGCCTTATATTTTACGGAAAGCCTATTAAACCATTTTCTTCCTGATCCAGACAGAGATATGGGAAATACTTTTGTCATAAGTTTGTATTGAGAGACATTCGGACATCCAAAAATGCTCACAATATACAAAACTTCCTCTACATGCTCTTGTGCATCTTCATCATCATTGTCAATAGAAAATTGTTTATTTTGTAATTCCTCGATGATTTGTCCCTTAGTATCGAACTTAATGGTTTCTGATTCCAATGCTACTCCTCTAGTGTAGCTTTCATTATTCCTTTCCATGGTGAGGGTATTGACGCTTGTATCTTCATGCGACTCCGTATCTAAATCTGAATGCTCACAAAAAGAAAAGAGATTATGAATAGAAATGGGAGTATTATTTCTTTTTGCTCGAAATTACCTTTCGGGATTTTCGTAATGTGTTGCCAAAAAGGGTCTGGCACTTCTAGTCTTATATCCAGACATTACAAGAATAAAAAATAAAAGAAAACTTAAATAAATATCCTAATAGCTCCCCGGCAGTGGCGCCAAAAACTTGATGCAGGATTTACCGACCATGTTTTATATTTATAATTACTCGTCTACCTAAGGTCTACCTAATGCACTATCGGGCAGTGTACCCTGTCATGTGAGGTATAGCTAAATGGTAAAGCCGAGGTCGTCCCAAGAGCTAAGGTGCGGAATTACCTAAGTTTAATGTCACTAGTTTAAAAGGGGTTTTAATAATTGATTAATTAACTAAATAAATTGAATGACAATTAGCAAAGCAAGTAAATAAGCGAAGAGAAATCAGATGGGGAGAATAGTGTTAACCTAATTATTACTCTTGTTATTAACATGAAAAGTTTTCTAAATGTGTATCCTATCATTTCATCTAGGGGTTTAATTCGATAGACTCAGATGGTCAAATTGCCTAATCCTATCTTACACCTCGCCCTATTCTTATAACCTATAATTGCAAGAGTTCGCTGGTTGGCCTTTGGCCTACGAAATGCAAGAGTCATTAAGAGCCTCTACTAAATTAGATAGTCTAAGAGATGCGGTCGGTCGGAACTTACATCCCCTCTAATTCCTTAAGCAAGTCTGTTTGGTAGGTGGTCGTTTGTTGAAATTTTCACATGGATGGTGATATTACTACCACCAAGACACACCCTTATCCGCTATAGTTCCTATGGTCAATTCTCCTAGCCTCAATGGAACTACCAAACATCATCGCTACCAAAACTAGAGTGTCCTAAGACATGCTAAGAAAGTATTCTAATAAATCAATAATAGATGCGAGAAAACTAAATCATGGCAATAACAATATCATAATAAGGCTAACACCAAAAGGTGTTTAGCCGCTCATGTTCATAAATGCAGAAAAGTAAGTGTTTAACATAACAAATGTAAACATTAATTTAATACAAATCAAATGAATGAATAAACTTATGATTATAGCGTGAATTCTCCCTTGGAAATGACTTGTATGCTGGTAGAACTTCGTTCCCCTTGTTCCCCGAATTCCTTCTGACTTCTGAGTGGTGAAAAGTGAATGAATAAACTCGAAATTAGGGCTTGTATTTATAGGCCGACTTTACTATGGCGTAGATCTAGAGTTAGCTACGCCGTAGCCTTCGTAAATATTAACTACGCCGTAGCTAGATCATGTGCTACGGACGTAGTTCTCGTATTAGGACTTCTACAGCATATTTTTGTTGGAAACTACGCCGTAACTTCTTCTTTGGCCACGAAAGTTTTCAACTGTCTAAAATGGAGACCTACATCGTAGCTGGAATGTTTGCTACGTTCGTAGAAGTCTTTAAGGGATAACTATGTCGTAGTCTGTATGTGAACTACGCCGTAAATCATAGATAAGCGTTGGCTGGTCTTCAGTTAGTGCTACGGCGTAGGTAGATGATACCTCTATGCCGTAGTTAGTGTAAAATCCGCATACTTCAATTATTTTCATATTAATCCTTCCAAATCCGCGTCCTTTCGTTCCTATACTCATCTTTACCCTGAAAATAGAATATAAACAAATAAGAGTATGTATCCTAACTTATTAACACAAAAGATGAGTAATCTATGGGAAATTAATACTAAAATATCGGCATTATTTGATGTTATCAGCTGCCTAGTCAAGTCCTATAGTTAACGGCCCTGACGCATGGACATCACTTACACAAAGATGAGCTGGCAAAAGTCAAAAGTCGCAAGCTATACTTTCAGGTAGCCTGGTGATTGCTCAAATTGGTATATAGTATAGTTTTTCTCAAAGGAATTGCTAAGGAAATAAGCAAAACCCGAGGTCGTAGTCCGTGTGAAGGTGTGAATAGAATTTCAAATTCTCGGTTCGTGAAAAGTGTCGTGAAAGTGAGAAAAAGTGATATTAATGAGAATTATACTAACGAATATGAAAATGAAGCACAATTAATCACTTAAGCAAGTAAATCAAGTTACCAAACCTAAAATGTAACGTAGAATCAAAAACGTAAGCTAAAACGCAAATTAAACGTAAACGCGCAAATTAAAAAGTGAATTTGGAGCTATACTAATATTACGGGTTTGAAAATAATTTTCCTAAGTTAAAAATGATAAAAGAAAATTTTGAGAAAAAGAAAAATATTTTTTTTGACTTTTTATGTCATTTTTATGAATTAAAAACAAATTTAACTAATTAAAAATTAAAAGAAAATGGAAATTAAGTGAGAAAAATACAAAATTAATTTTGAAAATTCTAAAATAACTAAAAACCAATTTTAAAACTGAAAATATATATTTTTTTTGGCTTTTGTGTAATTATTATGAATTAAAAACTATTTTAACTAATTAAAAAGCAATTAAAATTCTAATAAAATTGAAATTAAATGAGAAAAATGCAAAATTAATTTCTAAAAATCCAAAATAAATGAAAACTATTTTCTAAAATATTTTTGGATTTTTTTATGCTTTTTCTGATTTTTTTGGAATTTTTGGTATTCAAAAAGTATTAAAAATTGAATAAAAACTAAAATTTAATTAGAAAAATAGCAAAAAAATTCAGAAAAATCTGAAAAATTCAGGAAAATTCTAAAATAAAATAAAAACCCTAAGGAAATTTTGAAAACTGAAAAATGACCTTGAAAAGTGCTGAATAGCTTATAAACAGCTTAATGACGGTGCTTATTAATAAGCACTCTTGACCAAATTTGACCAAACTTTGACCCAAGGTTTATTTGACTCAAATGAACTTAAATGTACTCAGATAAAGCCAAATGGATCACAGAAACATAGATGTGGACAAAATTAGTTGAATAAGCACTTGTAATAAGCAAACAGAAATAGCCAAAAGCTCAAGATCACTAGATTAAGCAACTATGGGCTCTAAGCAACTAAAATGAACCTCAAATCGCAGGTTTCAACCAATAAAACAGACTTGCAGTCCTAATTATGAAAATAGACCATTTGCTCAGACCACTTAACTTAACAGGTTTGATAAGCAATGCAAATAAGCTAATATTTGAGAACTTATGGGGGCAAACTCTTCCCTGTTCTACTGAGATACTAGAAACACTAGAAAGACTTACTTAAAAGCTTATTTGATAACCTAATAGTTGCCTAAAACTTTAGTGAAATCTGATGGTGCAGGGGATTCAATGAAGTTAACAGCTGACTATTAGCTTATTTAAAAGCACTCAAATAAGTTCCAAAACCTGATTTTCTTATTGATTATGATAAACAAGCTATCACATAACACAAAGCAACAAGCAAATTTTAATTCCAACAACTATTAAATCCAAAAAGAGCTCACAAAATTATGTCCAAATCTGAGTTTAAGACTATTTTGACTTGCAACTTACTTTGACCAAAATGAAATAAGATCTATCCTAAATGACTAATACTAATGAAATAAGCTATTAGATAACTAATCTAAACTAGATAAACTATTAATGCAACTATTATTCAATTTAGCAATCTAAATTTTCTGAATTCTAACTGCTATTAACTATAAAATGCTAAGTTTGACTTTCTGCTATTATAACTACCTAAGTGATGGTCTAATGGACCTATATATGACTATAGTATCCTACTTGTGCAGTTAACAACTCAACTTAGCCTTAACACTGCCTAATGCAGCTAGTGCCAAACACCCCTTAACTCTTTTGATATGATCAAATTACCTAGCAAACTAATTCCCAAGCAAATCAAACTACAAAATCTGCTCTAATAATGAACTAGCAAGCTTAATTGAACCAGAATGTAACAATTCACAATTTCAGGTTAATTACTATTCCCGAAAAATTTCACTATTTACTTTTACTATTCATTTTTCCCGAAATTTTCCCGAAACTTGATTTTTGTTTCTTGGCCTCGAGTGATAAATCATTTCCATGACAAATTAAAAGCTTGACATTCATAAGCTCATTTTCGTGAAAGTAAATAAGGAATTACACGTTTAGGGTAAAATGTCATTCAAAAATTCTACGCACAACGAAACTCGACCGCGTTAAGTGACCCCGCATCGGAAAAATGTTTGATACACTCATGATTTATTTGAGAATTAATCATGACTGTGAAAAACATGACCAAAATAAGCCTCGGCCGTGAAAAACTGGAATTTTCAGTTTTTAAGCATTTTTACTCAGCCGTAAGCTTAGCCTATACCTGCACCGGATTTCTAAGACGATTTGAGTTTTCAACTTATTAGAAAAAGTCAACATATTTTTCCCTCCTCCTTTGACCAAAAATCATTCCTTGATTTTATAAGTCATTCCTTGATTTTTAAGCTTACGGTTTGATGTCTAAAAGACATTTAATACCAACCGACACTAGACTGAGCCCAGACTAGACATTATAAGTCATTTTAAATCATTTTTATCCTATTAGAAAAGTAACATTTTACTTTTCTCAATTTTACACAATATTCATACGTTTTACGTATTACGCGTTTTAGACCCGTGTTTCCAGTTTTAGCAGGGTTTTACCACCCCAATGGAACCTACCACTCATTTTATATTTTACTATGGAGTATTATGACATGTTTAACCATTCTTCCAAGTTTCGTATTTTTACGATACCCGGTTTTACGTTTTGTGACGTAACAATTTACAGTTAGCATTTTACGGAGCCAAAACTAGCTCCATAAGTAGGATAATATCACAAACCAACCAAGTCATCATCCTACCCTTTGTGAACCGCCATATAGGGGGGGATTCACACTTGTCGCTCAATCTTGACCCTTCATGCCTTAGATGATTACACATGTACTACTTAGGCTCCAAGTTAAACTTGGTCACCAAGTGTAGTAAATATCCTAGTCATTTCCTAACCTCATCAAGACACTATAAAGGCCTCCCCTCCTCCTCTTTGTACGCCACTTCCACACACACATACACCATCTCCTTTGCTTGATTCACTCCAAGTATTATCCAAGAGATCAAGAGCATAACAACACATAAACACTAGTTTGGTTTTGATTCATCAAAACTACTTCCAATTTTTAGAACTTTGGTGATTTCTCTTGAGTTTGAATCCACTCAAGTCACCTCAACTTTCATCATCTATCTTTCAAGAATACAAGAGTAGAAAGATTGCATGAAGTGAAGTGGGTTGAAGCAAGTCTATCAAAGTCCTATCCTTACTAGTTACTTCCTTTCTTTATTTGAAAGCCAAAAGTTGTAAGCCAAACCCTAACATGCTTCTTGTTAAATAATCATGTTCATGTTATTTACATATAATTCTTGTTATATTATGTCTTGTATGCATGTCCATGATGTATAAAAGTGAGTAAAACAAGTTGTTGTAATTGATTGACAAGATAAGTTAATTAAACAAGTAAACTAGTGACTTTCTTGGTAAGACCTGATCAAAATGGTAAAATTATTATATTAGATCATTACATATTACAGTAGAGGACTTAACAAGGAAACCATATCAATTTGAACCACCTAAAACGAGTATACGAGTCAAAAGTTATGACGATTTGAAGTTACCAAAACTTTGCGGCAAAGCTGCCAAAATAGTTTTTGTTACAGAAACTTAAAACACGCAAAAAGAGGCATTTCTTGTCCGTTTCATGAAAAAGTTAAATCACGAAAGTTGTCCAGAATCACGTTTTCTTCAAAAACTCAGGAGCACATCTCCAGTTAATCAATAACGAATGAGATGTTTCTCAGTTTCTTAACAGCTATTTACATATATATAAGTCACTATATTATGGTTATACTTTACAAGGAACAAGAGGTCTTATGACCTATAATCAAGACCACAACCATGGCTAGAGCCAAGGTTGAGTCTCATGACCATGGACCAATGACCAAAGGACATGGCAAGGCCATGACGAAATGACCATGTATGCTTACTTAGGCGTAAACATGAAACAAGGAATTGGCGATAACTTGAACAAACAATTTGGATCTACTTCACTTAAAAGAACCATGAGATAATACAAAGAAAAATGGTCATACAAGTTATATGAAACTTAACCTAATAACAATCTTCATGTAATAATAAACTTTCCTAAGTTTATGCAAATATCGGACATGTAATTTTTCGGATCAAAACTTATATATATATATATATATATATATATATATATATATATATATATATATATATATATATATATATATATATATATATATATATATATATATATATATACTTTATCAACTACTACAATAGTAGGGAGCCTCATGTGAGGAGTTCATTATGTAAGCCGTCGAGATGAGTTGTGGATTTACGAATTAAAGTGTCCTGGCTCCTCGAACGTTTACTACATGACTTCTGAATTATGTCGGCCCGAACGGTAGTAAACGATATATAAACTATACATGTTTCATGAACCATTTCTTTTCATATACTTACACTATACAAAGTACCACATCATGGACTAAGTGCAATACATATATTGGCATATTTATGTTTCCTTAGACATTATTCCAAACCTAAGTTACAACAATTATTCTAGGTTGCTCGTAGAAGTTCTTACGGCATATCCATCATTCTCATTATACATCATCCAACTCAAGGTGAGTTCATAGCCCCACTTTCTATTGTTTAACTATTTTACAAACCCTTGGGGGGAATACATGTTATTATTTTTCTACTCGAACACAATGCTTTCTACTGTATGCTATTCGACTATGTTTTATTATCACTAAGTAACATCCTTGCCAAACCAAGATCCCTTATTATGAACCATTTAATCACTTGCGAGGGTTACTTGCGAGTGAGCGCGAATATTGTGAATAGGCCTATTGGGATTGACGAATCCCATTTGTTTTGACTAAGTTCAAACAAATGCATTAATATTTGAGACATTAGGTATGACGGCAAAGTACCTACCGGGATAACTCTGCCGATCGATATTGGTACACGTTAACGTTTTGGTGTCATAAGCTTAGTGAATTAATAACCTTTCCGGGCATATAACAACGTAGCCCATCTTTGTTTTCTAACTATAAGTGTGAGTCTATAGCTCACACTACGATTATTGTTTCAACGATTTAACTACCAACATATTGTGTTCAAACATTAAACAAACTCTATGAATATCACTCAACTTTTGTGTTGACCTCTCAAGCATGTATTTCAGGTTCATGACGATCAAGGATGGCACGGATACTCAAGAGGGCTATAAATTTTATTATCATTCAAAAACTTATTTAATGTAAATTGTAAACATGGAACCATTTGGGACCTCATTTTGTAATCTCTGATATTTATATAATTTGAATGATAAATCTTTTAAAACGACTCAATTAGAGTTCGTTTTCTATCATTGTGACTATTGTGCCGTCGAGTAACACCCAGTTTGAATTCCGCTGCATCCATGAATTGGGGGTGTTACAGATTGGTACCAGAGCCAGGGTTATAGAGAAACGGGTCTAATTGAGACCTAAACTATAACTACAATTACAAGCAAAAACATTTTTATAGCCTTCCTCTCTCCGTGTCTTCCATCCTCCAGACGATTATGGACTTAGTAAGCATGTTATGCTACACAAACATATTAGTATATTCATATATACCCATTTTGAGCATTTCCCCATAGACATTTTTATGCTACACAAACATAATTGCATATTCGTATATGTACCCTTAACATAATTAAGCATTTCCCCGTAAGCATTTTATGCTACATGAACACATATAAGTATATTGATACATACACACTAGGCATTTTATATTACATGAACATATTAGTATATTGATATATAAACTCGGTTTATTTTCAATCATTTATCTAAACAATGGACTAAACATACCTGCGTATGCCTATTCTAGGGCATTTCGGCACAACCACATCCTCCCAATCATGTTCCTACTCCAACATTTTATGTCCAAGACATTGTAACTGATTGCAATGGTCTTTCCTATTTTCCAAATCCTTGTATTATACAATGGTCTTAACCATTTCTCAAATGTTTTGAGTCACACAATGGTCTAACCTACTTCCCAGACATTGTGAATTGCACAATGGTCTAACCTACTTCCAAGACATTGTGTTTTGCGCAATGGTCCCTAGAATTATTCCATCACATCATTAATATCATTTCATATGATATCAAAAACCCGTCACAACCTATCGATTTCTAAATAGAAATATGAGATTTATAAAGGACAAACAAATCCATCACCTACAAAAGCTGAAGTTCAGCTCTACATTTATCAAAGTTTTCTTCTGAAACCTTCATTGTTAAAAGTTCGTGATCCTGGCCAAGTATGTTCTATTTTAGAACTACTTAAAACTTCCTTTCCACACACATACCTACCCGTACTATCTTCTATGCAATGGAATATGAAAACATACGTTACAAGTCTTGTATGGGCGGGACTTGCAACTTAAGGGTTTGACATCGCCTTTGTTTAGTGGACAGTTTCCCGAAAGCAACGGACATATCACAAGTATACCTAATTTAGGTATTTGAAAATTTTATCGAACCTCGGCTAAATATAGACTAGTCACCTATATTTAACCTAGGGACAGTGGAATATAGTCTGACTAACTATATTCGACTTAAAATTTTCAAATACTGAGAATAGTTGTGCTAGGGTTATGTTCAGGTTAATTTCCTACATGAACTCGATAAACCACCAGAATACATTAAAACAATCTAGAGACACGATAGTGCCTTACCACTCAGCAAGATCTTAACACCTTATTTGTATGATCTAATTTCATTCTTGAAATTTTTCATTTATAAGATAATCCGAACTACTATCTTGGGATAGTTATCAATTCTTCTCTTCATCCCGTGGAAGTACCATCCTGTTTAGGATACCATTCCGTCATAAACCTTTAAAATATCTTAAGATTTTCAAAACAAACTCAACATCTATACCTAAGAGTATTAATGTTAAGCATACACTACACACTTTTGTTCATCAACATATCACATCATTATCTTCATAACCGTTGCAAACACAAGCTCATTAACAGATCTTGATGCACTTTTAAAGCTCAAATCATCCTTAGTTACACCACAAGTACCCTCATCAGCTTTACAAGTTTGAATATTCATCTTGTACTTTTGGAACACCAGTATCATCTCGTAATACACTACCTTGTAACTCACCGGCTAAGTATGAATGTTGTGTTGGGAATTCTTAAGTAGGATGATTTATAATTATTTGAATGGATTGGGATGCCTTTTCATTTAAATAAAGAAATTGTAAATCACCGAAGCATAAGTTTATATTCATTTACTTACATTGTTTGGGATGCCTCTCTATGTAAATAAAGAATTATAAACAAGTGGGCTTGTTTGTATCCGAAATAACATAAGTATGAAGTCAATAAACACTAGGTACAATAACAGATTACCTACTAGGCTATGATTGCAACTACTATATCAATTCCTATTAATATTCGACTGCTATATCAATTTCCTTTGATATTCGACTATCACCATACCTTTCCTACATAAAAGTAAGCCTCATCCTACACCATACACTGAAATGACAAATCAAACTACATCACCGGTAATCCCAGACTTTAGTCCTCATAAGTAACCACACCTGTTCATCGAAACCACTCCAACATATAACATACATAGAACTTCGGGACGAAGTTCCCCGTAAGGGGTAGAGACTGTAATAATCCACAATTTCAAGTTAATTACTATTCCCGGAAAATTTCACTATTCACTTTTACTATTCATTTTTCCCGAAATTTTCCCGAAACTTGATTTTTGTTTCTTGGCCTTGAGTGATAAATCATTTCCATGACAAATTAAAACTTTGACATTCATAAGCTCATTTTCGTAAAGTTAATAAGGAATTACACGTTTTAGGGTAAAACGTCATTCAAAAATTCTACGCACAACGAAACTCGACCGCGTTAAGTGACCCCGCATCGGAAAAATGTTTGATACACTCATGATTTATTTGAGAATTAATCATGACTGTGAAAAACATGACCAAAATAAGCCTCGGCCGTGAAAAACTGGAATTTTCAGTTTTTAAGCATTTTTACTCAGCCGTAAGTTTAGCCTATACCTTCACCAGATTTCTAAGACAATTTGAGTTTTTAACTTATTAGAAAAAGTCAACATATTTTCCCTCCTCCTTTGACAAAAAATCATTCCTTGATTTTTAGGCTTACGGTTTGATGTCTAAAAGACATTTAATACCAACCGACACTAGACTGAGCCCAGTCTAGATATTATAAGTCATTTTAAATCATTTTTATCCTATTAGAAAAGTAACATTTTACTTTTCTCAATTTTACTCAATATTCGTACGTTTTATGTATTACGCGTTTTAGACCCGTGTTTCCAGTTTTAGAAGGGTTTTACCACCTCAATGGAACCTACCACTCATTTTATATTTTATTATGGAGTATTATGACATGTTTAACCATTCTTCCAAGTTTTGTATTTTTACGATACCCGGTTTTACGTTTTGTGACGTAACAATTTACGGTTAGCATTTTACGGAGCCAAAACTAGCTCCATAAGTAGGATAATATCACAAACCAACCAAGTCATCATCCTACCCTTTGTGAACCGCCATATAGGGGGGGGGGATTCACACTTGTGGCTCAATCTTGACCCTTCATGCCTTAGATGATTACACATGTACTACTTAGGCTCCAAGTTAAACTTGGTCACCAAGTGTAGTAAATATCCTAGTCATTTCCTAACCTCCTCAAGACACTATAAAGGCCTCCCCTCCTCCTCTTTGTACGCCACTTCCACACACACATACACCATCTCCTTTGCTTGATTCACTCCAAGTATTATCCAAGAGATCAAGAGCATAACAACACACAAACACTAGTTTGGTTTTGATTCATCAAAACTACTTCCAATCTTTAGAACTTTGGTGATTTCTCTTGAGTTTGAATCCACTCAAGTCACCTCAACTTTCATCATCTATCTTTCAAGAATACAAGAGTAGAAAGATTGCATGAAGTGAAGTGGGTTGAAGCAAGTCTATCAAAGTCCTATCCTTACTAGTTACTTCCTTTCTTTATTTGAAAGCCAAAAATTGTAAGCCAAACCCTAACATGCTTCTTGTTAAATAATCATGTTCATGTTATTTACATATTATTCTTGCTATATTATGTCTTGTATGCATGTCCATGATGCATAAAAGTGAGTAAAACAAGTTGTTGTAATTGATTGACAAGATAAGTTATTAAAACAAGTAAACTAGTGACTTTCTTGGTAAGACCTGATCAAAATGGTAAAATTATGATATTGGATCAGTACATATTACAGTAGAGGACTTA
Source organism: Artemisia argyi (assembly GCA_030686995.1). Classification (NCBI taxonomy): domain Eukaryota; kingdom Viridiplantae; phylum Streptophyta; class Magnoliopsida; order Asterales; family Asteraceae; genus Artemisia; species Artemisia argyi. Next base: position 121,514,256 of record CM060705.1, on the reverse strand, counting down.
ACAAGGAAACCATAGCAATTTGAACCACCTAAAACGAGTATACGAGTCAAAAGTTATGACGATTTGAAGTTACCAAAACTTTGCGGCAAAGCTGCCAAAATAGTTTCTGTTACAGAAACTTAAAACACGCAAAAAGAGGCATTTCTGGTCCGTTTCATGAAAACGTTAAAGCACGAAAGTTGTCCGGAATCACGTTTTCTTCAAAAACTCAGGTGCATGTCTCCAGAAAATCAATAACGAATGAGATATTTCTCAGTTTCTTAACAGCTATTTACATATATATATAAGTCACTATATTATGGTTATACTTTACAAGGAACAAGAGGTCTTATGACCTATAATCAAGACCACAACCATGGCTAGAGCCAAGGTTGAGTCTCATGACCATGGACCAATGACCAAAGGACATGGCAAGGCCATGACGAAATGACCATGTAAGCTTACTTAGGCGTAAACATGAAACAAGGAATTGGCGATAACTTGAACAAACAATTTGGATCTACTTCACTTAAAATAACCATGAGATAATACAAAGAAAAATGGTCATACAAGTTATATGAAACTTAACCTAATAACAATCTTCATGTAATAATAAACTTTCCTAAGTTTATGCAAATATCGGGCATGTAATTTTTCGGATCAAAACTTATATATATATATATATATATATATATATATATATATATATATATATATACTTTATCAACTACTACAATAGTAGAGAGCCTCATGTGAGGAGTTCATTATGTAAGCCGTCGAGATGAGTTGTGGATTTACGAATTAAAGTGTCCTGGCTCCTCGAACGTTTACTACATGACTTCTGAATTATGTCGGCCCGAACGGTAGTAAACGATATATAAACTATACATGTTTCATGAACCATTTCTTTTCATATACTTACACTATACAAAGTACCACATCATGGACTAGGTGCAATACATATATTAGCATGTTTATGTTTCCTTAGACATTATTCCAAACCTAAGTTACAACAATTATTCTAGGTTGCTCGTAGAAGTTCTTACGGCATATCCATCATTCTCATTATACATCATCCAACTCAAGGTGAGTTCATAGCCCCACTTTCTATTGTTTAACTATTTTACAAACCCTTGGGGGGAATACATGCTATTATTTTTCTACTCGAACACAATGCTTTCTACTGTATGCTATTCGACTATGTTTTATTATCACTAAGTAACATCCTTGCCAAACCAAGATCCCTTATTATGAACCATTTAATTACTTGCGAGGGTTACTTGCGAGTGAGCGCGAATATTGTGAATAGGCCTATTGGGATTGACGAATCCCATTTGTTTTGACTAAGTTCAAACAAATGCATTAATATTTGAGACATTAGGTATGACGGCAAAGTACCTACCGGGATAAATCTGCCGATCGATATTGGTACACGTTAACGTTTTGGTGTCATAAGCTTAGTGAATTAATAACATTTCCGGGCATATAACAACGTAGCCCATCTTTGTTTTCTAACTATGAGTGTGAGTCTATAGCTCACACTACGATTATTGTTTCAACGATTTAACTACCAACATATTGTGTTCAAACATTAAACAAACTCTATGAATATCACTCAACCTTTGTGTTGACCTCTCAAGCATGTATTTCAGGTTCATGACGATCAAGGATGGCACAGAAGGGCACGGATACTCAAGAGGGCTATAAATTTTATTATCATTCAAAAACTTGTTTAATGTAAATTGTAAACATGGAACCATTTGGGACCTCATTTTGTAATCTCTGATATTTATATAATTTGAATGATAAATCTTTTAAAACGACTCAATTAGAGTTCGTTTTCTATCATTGTGACTATTGTGCCGTCGAGTAACACCCAGTTTGAATTCCGCTGCATCCATGAATTGGGGGTGTTACACAGAATATCAGGTTTCAAACACAAAGTATCAAAGAAACACAGATCTCAGATAAGAACTAGTAATGGAACAGTAAACCACCAAATAAGAACAAATTGTAATCTAATTGAAATCTAAACTAAGACTAAGCTAACTTATGATGCAAATACCAAAGTAAAACATAAATAAGCAATAATAACAAAGCTACACTACTACTAATTAATTATGCAATATTAAGGAAAAATTAAATGAACACTTACAAGGAAAAGCCCCCCCCAGCTCAAACAGAGGGGGTTCACTATGCTAGCCTATCTTTAGACAGGCCAAATGGCTCCTTATTGGATTGTCAAACTTCCAAATGCTTAAGCTCAGCTTAATGGATAAGCGATTTTGACTTTTGTTGACTTTTAGGAAATTGAGAGATAATGACTGAATTACTTTCTACAAAAACTCACAGAAGCTATGGACAGCTAAAATGTGCTTATACTAATATAAAAACAAGCTTGTTGAAGCTTCGTTTGAAATTTAAAACATATATATATATATATATATATTTCTGTTATTTTCTATATATTTTTTTTTGGTTTTTTCAATATAAGTGGAACAAAACTGAATTGAAAACAAACTAACAATAACTAATCTGAACTAAATAAGCAGTAAATGAAATTAAAAACTAAATAAAAACATAAGCCAATTTGAAATAAAACTAAGTTTTCATTAATTCAAAAGCTTAGTACAATACTTGAAGAGAAAATTACAATGCATAAAACATAAAAAATACATAAAACTACTATAAAACTACACACTCAAACTGTGAATGAGGAGGGGTATATATAGGAGCTGAGATGAAACCCTTGGATCCTTCTAGTAGTGACAGCTCACCAATCCTCGTGATGTTGTGTTTCTTTAGAGTTGATATCAGCCCTTGGATACTCTTCCAGACGTTTCCCATCAATTTTGACCATCGGATCATGTGCCAATGATTAGTATCCTGCATGTGTGCTCTAATAGGTCCACGTGTCCCTTCTGGCACATTCTTGACATGTGCGTTAGCTTCTAGAAGTCCAATCATAAGGTAATTATTACTTAGGTGGGGTAATTAGGTGTGTGGTGAATTTAGGGTTTATATGAATAGTGGTAATTTCTGGGTAAAATGAGATTTGGGGGGCGGGAATGGGCATTGGGTATTTTTTTATTAGATTTGACCAGGTTTAAGTGGGTTGATCGGGTTGTTGACCTGGGTAAAGGGGTTAGGGTGTTGGGCTTATTGTTCTTTTGGGCTTGGTGTTTATGGATTAGGATTTTGGGGTATATAGAAATAATAGTAGGATCCGTTTGGTTTATTTTGGGTTTATAATATGAAATATAACAAGGACCAATTTTGTACTTTCTAAAATCTCAGGGACCAAAGTTGACTTTTATCAATACTTTATTCCAAGGGCCTCTTTTGACAAATTTTGATAATTGAAGGGCTTGAGTTGTCATTTCTCCAAAATATCTTCAAAGGACTAATATTGGCAATCTTTGAAAGATGAGGGACTGATTCTGCCAACTCTTAAATCTTTGCTCCAGGGATCATTTCTGACAATCTTTAATTCTTCAAGGATGATTTTGGAATTTTGAGCTTTTCCTTTGACTTTTTGACTTCCCCGGCTTCGGCTTTTGACACTTTTCATTCTCGTGGTCGTTTTTGTCGATTTTAGCTTTGTTTATGTCCATTTTTCACATATCCGTACCTGTACATACACATATACAAAAACACACTATTTCTTGGCATATTTGGTTAGTATTTGGTATTTTTGATCTGATTTAAGGTCTAAAAAGGATGTGTGAATAAGCACACATCACCTGGGAATATCACAAAAGGGACAAAACATCATGAGCCCATCAACATATTTCCCCAAAGCAGTCAAATACACAAATGAACTAAGGGGACTTGATAGCGTATAGCACCTTCAGCCCAATTGACTAAAGGTCTACACACTCTAAATAGGCCCAACTGTGGCCATAACTCATTATAAGACGCCTGGGAAACGAACTCCCAGGCCAGGCTTAAAAGCTTGGAAAATTCATATTCAGGCAACGATAGGACTAGGAGCTTCCCCTATAATCGTTGCAGTAAGCGAATATGTGTCATTGTCTCATTTGCTTAGAGGTAGTGTTGCAATCGTGCCTGGATCATTCCATGCACCCAACGAGACCAAGAATAACACGCTAGGTGTTATTCATGTCTCCTCCATTTGATGTCTGCCACGTGGACCATCCTCGAACTGTCAGTGGACCTCTAGGGAGATGTGAAACCCTAGGACCATCCCTATAAATAGATAGTTGATTCCAACGAATGAACCAACCTTACTCGCACAGTGAATGCACACATTCACACACTAGCTACATGTGAGTGTTACCCTAGCTCGTAATTTCGGCCCCACCTTGGGGTCCTTACAAAAGGTGAGAAACCAAACCAGTTAGCTACCTTCATCCCCCAATACGTACCTTACATAAACATCGGTTTTCTCGGTTTCGTTTTCATATGAAACCGAAAACCACCCAAACATTCTTTTTTATTATAAATAAACAAGACCCATCCCATTGGTTTGTCAACTGGTACGGTTTTTCGGTTCCATTTTCTCAGATTTTATGTTTCAGTTTAGTTTATCGGTATTTGTGCTCACCCCTAAACTATATGTCTTCCATAGAATTTTAACTTAAATGTAGTTTGGAGAGACTAATCTTACTTGATTAAATAGTGCATCACAATATTACTTATTTATCTCAAAAGCGATGTAATATTTAACTATACGATTCATAGATATGTTATATTGTATAAGGTCGTTTAGGCTCGCGAGCCTATTGGAGCTCGATATCTAAAGCTCGGGCTCGAACTCGTTTATTAAACGAGATTTACATTAAGCTCGAGATGAGGCTCAAGCTCTTTAAGGCTTGCCTCATTCGAGCCTTTGCCGAGTCAATCTCGAGTTGAGCTGCTCGGCTCGTTTACACCCAAGGGCGGACCTTAGTTGAGGCAGGGGAGGGTCCCGGCCCCCCCAAACTTCAGGGTTTACTCTGTAAAATATATTTAAATTGAGGGGTAATTTATGAAAGTGTCTTTACTGGCCCTCCCAAGAAATATGAGAAAACAGAGCCAACTATTGAAAGTTTGAAACCACAAAGTATCAGACTGACGGTTCATTGTTTTTTTATGCTTAAGTACTACCTATCCCCAAACTTAATTGTTCTTTGACCGTTCATTCTTTTAGATCCTCATAGATTTGTAGAATTATGGTCAAGGTATGATTCTTTAAATTTTATACTCTTTTAGTCTTTTATTAATCAAATTCACTATGTAATTTACAATTTTACATGATATAAATTGTATTGTAAATTGTAATTCATGTTTCAAAATCACATATCAGTTGTAAATTTGATATATATTTATGTGGGTTACAGGAGGTGTTATGTTATGGGAAAGCTTAAAAATCAAAAAAATTGATCCATTTATTATCAAAAGAAAGCTTGGTGATACAAATGACAACATTAGTTCATATCCCATAAATCAAGAGAGAAAGTTTATAAATCAAGAGAGCAACATTAGTTATCGCCTTTCTTTTGCTTGCAACCTTTTGGATTTCTAATATATAAGGGCTTGTGTTTCGGATTTTCGGCCCTCCCAAAAAAAATGTTCAAGTTCCGCCACAGTTTACACCCCTATTAAGGGGTCAATAAAGTAAAATAGAAAGCATGTAGTCACTAAAGGAAACTTTACTAAAATAAAGGAGTCGATTTGCAAAAGAAATGAAATAATGATTCCATCTTAGATATTTTTTCAATACTTTAATGTAAATATATAAAATTATTAATCTAGAATTTGTGTGAACAAACATATTCCCTATTAAGTTTGCTCAAAGATCACATGTTCATGTGCATGGCCACATATTTATATAGTTGATTGCAAAAGATTCACTAAACTAAAAAATAAATAAGATTCAGTAAACAAGAAAGTACAAACCACTACAAGTCACGGGGTATCCATTGATAATTTATAAACTATCTTTCCTAAACATCGTGTTTCATACGAGTAACATATATGGCCCATTACAAGTGTATACTAAGTTGATTGTTGTTTTTATTAAGTATGAGGAGGCAAGAGCTTTTAACATATCCGAATAGCCACATATATTATGGAGGAGAGACTCAACTGTCAAATGGGTGTTGGTGCCACAATTAGTATGTATATATATATATATATGCATGATTTGTATAATTGTATTCATAAATCACTATGAATATCGGACTTAAGAAACATTGTGTAATGTATAGTTAGGAACCCATATCTATAAGCCATACCTTCTGAAACACTGTCTTCTCAACCCAGGCGCCTAAAGTTTCAATTTTGCCAGCATGTTAGGGTTTCAACGTCAAATATTTAGATACATGCATCTATAACTATACTCCCGTGCATATAATGTATGAATAACTTTTTATTTGAAATGGGGTATACCTATTAAATAATTAGCGTAACACAACGCTCAAATGAAGTGTTTCGATAAGAGCTTATATCATCATAAACTTTGGAAGAAAGTATGAGCTTAAGTCCTTCATTTAGAGGTTTTTCAAGCGTGCATAAGTTTTTAAGTTAAGAATATCTGTAAATTCTCTTTCTGAAGTTTGCAGTATAAAGATATTTTACTAATCTGTACAATGAGCTTCTTTATATTATGTATATTTCAGTGTCGATAATATATAATTTGAATATAAAATATTATAGTGATTGGATATGTGGTACTGTATCTAGCAATTTACAATACAGCCAAATCAATAAAGTATCCAATTTGTTTTTATATGAATGATGAATCACCTAGTCAGAATAACTTATCTTCCTTGGGACCAAGCCGGGGATACTTGTTTAACAATAGTGCTAGATGTATGATTTAGATCTTTTATTTATATTTTTTTGGATAGGTTAACATCAAGATCTATATTATTGGTATTTTTGTTTCTGGATTTTGTTGGAAATATTCTATAAACTGAAGAGTCCATATATGGTTTAACATGCCAAAGTATGGATTGCAATCATTTTGCACTGGATTGCCAAATTTGTAAAACTCCAACTGGACGACGCGAATTTAGTATTGCTTATAATTTGTGTTTTCATTTACCGGGGGAGATATCAGAAGACAAAACCAAACGACCCGATTCATGACCATTAGTTTCACCCTCATTGGTTGGGATCAAACCAATTCAACCAAATGATAACCCCTCGTTTTAATGCCTCAATGGCTTAACCCGGCCTTATAAATTGATGACAGAAACTTGAACCAAAGGTTGTATAATATAGACTGGGGTGGCAATTCGGGTCAGGTTCGGGTTGGCGGGTTCGGGTTGTCAGGTTGGCGGGTCAAAAACCCCAACCTGAACGTGACCCATTTAAATTATCGGGTCAGCTATGTCAACCCTAACCTGTTTACACGTAACCCAAACCTGACCCATTTAACCCGTATATATACTTAGGTTGACAGGTTAAATAGATTACATGGGTTGAATATGTTAAACGGGTTTCGAGTTGACCCATTTAATCTGTTTTATATACAAAAGTTAGCACATTACACGAGTTAAATGGTTAAACGGGTTAGTGAGTCGACCCGTTTAACCCATTTAACCCGTATAATAGAATATAAATAATTTTTAATTAAAAAAAAAATTAAACGGGTTGCGGGTCGACCTGTTTATTTTATTCATAACCCGAACCTGACATGTTTAATAAACGGGTTAGATATGTCGACCCAAACCTGACCCACAATCTATTTAGCTCAACCCGAACCTGTTAATTTTCGTGTCGGTTTCAGGTCGGGTTTCGTGTCGGGTCAGAATGGAAAAATAAACTTCAAAGATTGTTACGCTTAAAGTACGTAATAATTATGCCAACACCCAGGAGCCTCATAATCGGCTCAATTGTCTAACATAAGTAAAAGAAAATACATTACACAACAACTAACACGAATTCCACATAACATAACAAATAACATCGTGTCAACTGTTTATTAGTCACTTGTGGTGTACCGCGCATAGACAGTTAGAGTTACCTATCTCGGATGCAACACAAGGTGACTTAAGCTTCCCGTTTTCATACCAAACAGCGCGCCTTTCAATGAGTTCATTCACAAAATCATCCAATTTATCGACGTTTATATTAGGCATGACGACAACATGTGCAATGTTCCCTTGACACGCAAGTTGCCATTTGCGTGTGAACTCCTCATCTTGTGGACGCTCAAAAACAACTGTACTACTAAGCTCATTAAGCATGGCCCCTATCCCGGCTTCTGTTAAACGACCCTTTAGGTAGTGGGCGTTTCTGAGGCACTTTTGGACTTCTTTTTGAAAGCCTCGGTAACCTTTACGATTTAAGGTGTACCAAAGGAATAATGGGGCGTGGCCATTGCGACTTCCCATGATTGTTGCATCTCTAGAAGCAAGATATTCAACGTTTCTTGAAAGAGCGTTGATATGCTCCAATCTTGTTATTTGTACACCACATGGCATTGGACATCCGACAAACTTATGACCTGAAACACTCACGCTTCCAATGGGTTTCTTGAAAGAAACCTTCGGTGCCTGATCATAGAAAAAAATACAAAGTTTTGTTAATGATACTCCTGCATTATTAACTGCAAAAGAGTCGAATAACAATTAACAACAAACTAGATGGTAGCATTTTCCAAGGAATGTATTAACACTTTTTTTCACCTTACAAGACATTACAATTAGTATTTGACAATATTAGCAAAATTATTTACGAATGGTTGGCTATGGGTTATAGTTTTGCGGGAAACTAAAATAGATACAAGAACATATTACCCGTTTCACGGGAAACTAAAATAGATACAAGAACATATTGACCCGTAACTCCGTAAGTAGTTCAAATGACCTTTTTTCATACAAATGTCATTTTAATTCCCATGAAACAGAAAAGTATGATACGATACAAAGGTTGAAGGACTTACAAGTTTAACAAAAGGCATCATTAGACCAAACAAAGCCCCATCACAGTGGATATAGAATCGGTCATGTGAAAATCCAGATTCTTCAAGAGTCTTTATAACCAAATCAAGATCATCAACAGCTCCTTTCACCGTTGTTCCTGCAAATACATTTCTGATTATGAACAAGATCATAGAGGATGTATCAGTATAAACAGACAAATAAATAACATAAAGAAGGTACCTATATTCACGTTGATAATTGCTGGTTTATCCTTGTGAAGAGAGAGTTTAGCTTTAAAATCTTCACAATCAATCTCTCCAGAGATTAACGTGTTGACCTTTTCACAATCCATCCTGTACATTCTTGCTGCTTTAAAAATGGAATAATGTGATTCAGAAGATGCGTATAAGATCCCATCAGGAAAAACTTCTCTCCTGCATAATTAAGTATCTTATAAGCATACTATGAACAGTAAAACCCCCGATAAAAGCGTAAAATATAGTGTAGCAACAAACCCGACTAGTATTCCATGAAGATTGCCTTCTGTTCCACAATTTGTAATGTAACCCCAATATTCGTTCTTTTCCAGCTCCCATAAACGAGCGAACCAATCCAATACGCCAACCTCAAATTGCCTGGAATGGACGCCATAATTGCTCTCAATAAATGGATCCCCGAGGTTGTTGATGGAGAAATGTTGTAACTGAGATAACGCACCATAATCGAAGTCCAGATTATAAGGATAGCCTATTAGAAAACAGAACTTCAGGAATGTACAACAATTGATATCAAACATTAGTATTTGTTAAGTTTCGTAGTTTGGTTCATTTTTTAGCTAACCGAAGCGATAGAACCTCATATATGTACCACAGCTGTTTATTTATATTTGGTCTTTGTCACCGAAATGTTGTATAGCAAACTGGAATAAGCTTAAGAGTGTGTTTGGATGTGTCTTTTGAAAGTGATTGTGTGATATAAAATGACCAAAATCAGATAACCATCTGTAACAAAATATGCGATATTGGTGCTTGAAGTTGTAATAATCACTTTTAACAGTGTTGCACGTTTGATACTTTTGTTTACTAAATGTCAGGACTCAGGAATTAACACATAAAGACACCCAAAAAACACTGTTATATTGTTAAGGTATTTTAACTTCAAACATGACAGAAATATTTTGAATTAGTATATAGAACAGCAAAAAGATATATTTACTTTACCTTAAGTAAAATTTTTATGGAAAAGATAATCATCATATTATAACAATCAACCAAACCAGCTGTAATTTCTCTATATGGCAAGTTGATTAAATATATAACAAGATCACAAACATAACAATCAACAAAATAAGATGCAAAAAAATTATTACCCAAATGATGCTTAGTCCTTTCAAGCAAGGACTTCCGATATCTAGCCAAAACACTCGCCATATACGCTTCCCGTTCACCCGTAACCTCATCATCAGCATCAGGCTCAGTTACCTCAAGAGAACTAGTATGCACATTCCTCCCCAAAACAATCTCCCTCGGTTTCTCAATCCCATTAACCAATTTTGCATCATTAACAACAGGTGGCAGAATATCATTTATCACAGTTGTTGGATCAAAATCAGCAGGTAAAGATTCAACATTGTCGAGGTTAAGGTCACGTAACATCACATCAATACTTCCTGCCATTTGCTAACTCTAAACAAACAAACAAAGAAAAAATGTTAAAGAATAATAATCGATTGTTAACAAGATTAGAACTTTATTACAGGGGTTGTTGGATTAGCTTATTTTTCAGGCTTATGGGTTTATTTAAATCTCAAAAACAGCTGACTTTTCCAGTTTATGAGCTTATGGCTTACTTTCATAAACTCAATCTACTAACCTTATAGCCGAGAAAAATAGGCTTTTGACTATATCATTTTTTTCCAAATTCAGATAAGCCCATAAGCCATCAAATAAGCTAATAACATTGATTATAGTAATAAGAACAACAAAACCCATGGAAGAATATTTCATAAAAAACTACTAAATGCTACCAAGATTGAAACTTTAATAGATGACACTAATTTTTTTAATTTTAGTATTTTCAGTTTAAATGAGCTGTGAATTAAAAATTAGGCAAAACAAACTAAACCCATTACAGAAATGTTATGTATAAACAAAACCCATTAATCTTTCTAAATTAAAATGATGATGTGAGTTAAATTAAGTAAAATAAAAAGAACCCAATAAGATTGGAACTTCAATGGATTTATAATGATAAGAGCAAAAAACCCAACAAGAAAATGTAATAAAAAGATATAATATGTTAACAATATTAAAACTTTAACATATGGCATTGATCATAGTGATCATAACAACAAAACCCATGAGGGGAATGTTATAAACCTAATCAAATGCTAAACAAATTAATCAAATGTTAACAAACCTCAAAACACATTAAGGAAATCTTATTTAAACTAATCGAATGTTAACAAGATTGAAACTTTCATACATGCAGTTGGTTATTATGATAATAACAACAAAACCCACGAATCATTTTAATTGAATGCAAAAATAAACGGATCTTGAATAAAAATGAACCTTTTGAATGAGGTGGCTGAGAAGAGTGAGTTTGATTGGGTAACTTGGATGGTTAGTGAATGTGGCGATTGGGGAAAGGAGAGGTGAATGATTCCTTTTGTGATTATTGTCTATTTGTAGGCCAAATTTTGAGTTGACGACAATTTGGAATATCGAGATTAAGTTTGATCAAGTCCTATTGATATATAAAGTTGATAAATCTAGTCCTTAAACTTTTTTATTTTTGATTTAACGAAATTGGTTTTGGTTAGAGTGTAATTGTATGCAGTCAAGTCGAGTACTGTCATGCTCGAGTTCAGTTTGAATATCTAAAGCCAGGCGTAGAACTATAAGTCTCAAACCCGAACTCAACTTGTCTTCTAAACCTTAAGCTTGAAAGTCAACTCGTGTTGATCGAGCTGGACTATAAGTTATCATATTAAAGTTGACTAACTCATTTCATATATATTACCTTTTAACATAATCTCGGTAAGGTGAGCCTCGTATTTGACTCAAAAGTTTACTTTTGTAGCTCAAGTTCGACTAGACTTATTTAAATACAATCGATTCCGATTATTATAAGATTCAATTGTGTTTAGCTCGTGAGTTGCCTTGTTTTGTTTACACTATAGTTTTGATAGACATCATGTCACTGTCATATATTCATATTTCATTAGAATAACATTTTTTGTTTGTTTCATTCCATTGTGTAGAATAAGTTTTTGTGATTATATTGGTCCGCAAACATGTGACACATACATATATAATATATAAAAGCTACTCATGTTTTCTACATCTTTGTATTCATGATTGATTCCCTTGTGGCTTTAATTCATCCATTAGTATTTTCAAACTTTATTGTGTTGTGTTTTTCACATGCCTAAATTAAGAATCATTTAGCTACTCTTCGACTCGTCATGTTATGTTTATGTTTGTGACCATTTGAACCCTTAACTATGTCTTAATGACAAAATCTACCCTAACTATCAAATGGCAGTTATTTGATGGAAGTAACTATAAAACAAACTTACAATCAAGGTTGTTCATTTTCTCCTATATCTTGTCAATTAACAATTCTCTCAATCAAACATCATTAACTTGTGAGAAATCCATCCATTGGATTATTGACAACACTACCGGAATTGACTGACATTAACGCTATGACTTCATCATCTAATTATAATCTTCAATCGGTTCCATCATCAAATAAGTTTACTTTGATGTTCTTGTTATGAGGTAATTACATGAGATTGATCATGTATATGTTTAATTAATTCAACATGTGGCATCAAAGTGATTTTATGTTGGTGTTTATAGGTTTAATTAAACATTTTAACATATTAATTAACATATATGACAATCAAATGTATTAAATCAAGTAAGGAGAAGCATGTAAAACATTAAATCAGATCATATGATTAATACAATTAATCTTTTAAATAAATAAGAGATACCACCTTATTTGCTCGGTATGATCAAGAAACAATAAAATATGTGACTATTATCTACAGTTGATCCACACTACACATTCACCAACACTCTTGAAAGGCTAGTCCTAACACCCGATTCAAATATGCATTAATGTCTATGACTTGCAATGCAAGAACAAAACCCGAAACCCTTTGGGTTTGTGTTCGTTGACCGGCCACAAGAAGAGGGAAAGAAGAGGAGAGATGTTACTATGTGTAAAGTTATGATGATCAAGAATAAAGCATTCATCTTTATACTAAACACAAGGATTCTAGATCTTTTTTAAATTGATCACCAAGCTAAGCATTCTTTCCTTTTTCCCTCCCTTTGGTCGATTCACCTTAAGGACAGATTAGGGATTTTCTAATTGTGATTTTATTATTAATACAATATCAATAATTAACTAATAAGTATTTAACCTTATAATTTATTAATACGATATATAATAAATATATACGTTAATTGACTAATAAATCATTTTGGTGTTAACATAATATAAATACAGTATTTATATTATAACTTAGAGTATCTAAGTGTATTTGTGTGTGACCCCATAGGCTCACATATGTGATGTGCCTTGAGCATATTCCATCAGCTCCCACTTGCGAATAGGCATACTTATCTTGTAATTATGCAAGCAAACGGTTAACTTCTAGCAACATGCCAATGCCCTTAAAATACGTGAGGTTTAGTTTCTTTAAACCTTTAAGGATAATGGTTTATAATCAATTTTTACTTTTGTTTCAGATATTTGGTTAAATATAAGACATGAATTAAAAACATTCTTATTTATTTAACAATTATGTTTCTTGACTTGATATTTTGAACTAGATTACTGATGACATCATATGAGTACTAATTATACGCATCATTTATCTTGTTTATATTGCTTCTTTTATGTTATTTATATGAAAATTATTACTTAATCGTTCACTATTTGTTAATCTCAGTAATATTGGAGCAATTTATGGAAATTAAGGAAAATGGCGTGATTTGGAGCTAAAACGAACAAATCAAGTAAAGTCCACTGTTTAGACTTCAATACACCCTATACACCATGATCAATATGGCGTATCCAGCCATTACTTCACAAAGATATCCATGACGGGAAGGACCTCAATACGTCGCATCTAAAGACCTCAATACGCCGTATTCAATGGTGGTTTGTACACTTATCATAATATTATAATCATGGAGCCCGCGCTAAAAGACCTCGATATGTCGTATTGGAGCCATCCGATACACCTTATCGAGTCGATTCCAGACACTATACATAGAAAACCTAAATGGCGATTTAGGTTACACGTTTTACCACAAAGCTCGACTTCTAGATGAATTTAGAAGCCAAGAAGGTCATGCAAACACAATGATTACATAAGAAAAATATGTGTCACCTCAATGCTTAGATTAATCATTCGTTTAGTGTATCGTTGATAAGGATATATTTTATACCGTTTTAAGGAGTCATTTAAGCCCAAAATCGTGTTTATATGATCAAATATTGCCCTAAATCATTTCTTTTTGCATTTTAGGTGCTTGGGACGTTAATTCTTGAATTTGACGCCTTTTGGGCGTATTTTGATGATAAATAGATGTAAACAACAAAGTCGCAAAAAACCATCAAGATGGAAGCCTGACGGCGTCACGTTATACCTTGTGACCCAGTTACTTGTTAATCTGGAGCTAGAAGATTTTAAACACGTCGTTTCAGAAGACTTTGAAGAATTATAACCTGACAGCGTCAGGTGCATTTTGAAGTAGGGAGTCACATTTTAAGTTTGCTAGAGACGGCTCAGAAAGGTTTTAGAGGGACGGCGTCAGGGACTAGAGAGTGATGGCGTCAGAGCGGCGACTTGCACAATATGAAACCCTAAACATGGCGGGCTGGCAGCGTCAGAACCCATAAGCTGGCGCCGTCAGCATTGTAATCTATATATAGTTTTTTATTTTTATTCATTCGGCGTGACATCTTTTGGTACAAAACCCTAAACAATTTTCAGAGTATTTGTAGGGCTTTTCAGCTTTTTTCATCCATGTTCTATAGAAGAAAAGTTATCCTTTTAATTATTCAATATGTTCATGTGTTGTTTGATTCTTTGTTTATCTTTTCTTCAATATAACATGCTAGCTTAAGTTTATTTGTGTTTGCTTAGATCTAATGATACCTAGTTATTGATTATTTTTGCATTATCTATTGTTTAGTTGATTGCATCACGTTAGGCTAAGAAAACTGGCTGACTTTTATACGTAACTAGCTTGAACGTCTTAGAAAACGTAACCATATCGTGCAATATAGGTTTCTCTCATTGTATTTACTGCATGAATTGATGTTTATGACCCTATAGTCCTTAATAGACTTTAAGGTTGTAGGTGAAATTGATGTTCATAGAGTTGGAGAATGTAGCACACCCACACGACTGGTATTTAGGACTACAACGCATCAACTAAAACAAATGGTACGTGGGAATTGCACCAGGCTTTACCTCTCGAGAGATCTCGAGAAGCTTACAACCCCCACCAGGCAATGTACCTGATCGTTGTAGTATAGTATAGTGACAAGTACCGGGGGATTGATCGTTCAACTCAGGAATAGTGTCGCTAGGATTAGAAAGACTAAAAACTAGGTCTAGAGGTGAGGGATGATTCTTTTTGTATTTTTATATTTTTATAAAAGCAAGTAAAGATCTCGGGTTTTGGAAGAGTTGGCGGAATTAGTTGCTAGTCAACTAACCCAATAACTAAAGATGCAATCAAAATAAAATAACAAAAATGTAAATAAAGCTAATTAAACTAGTTGTGTGAACAATAAATGGGAAAATTGTGATTAGTTAGATTTCATTACTCCCTAGATATCTTTTACAGGTTGATAGTTTGTTACAGTTGCGTGGATGACGGGTTATATTCCTTAATACCAATTGTGGGGTGGCGTACGTACTTCCCCAACTCTATAAGCTCCTACTTCACTCCTATGTCGAGCCTGCGAGAAGCTCCTAACATGGGATCACTAGAATTCGCTCATGCATTAAATAAAACCATAAAAACCTAGTACGCATTGGTTCATGTTTCTTAATACGTTCAAGCAAGTTACATAATGGAAGTCTGCCAGTTTTCTTAAGCCTAACATCGAAATCATTCATCCGTAACAACTATAAACAAGCAATCAACCCATAATCAACATCTAGGTTTCATTACATCTAAGTAAACACACAAGAGATCTAGCCTAGCATGTTAAAATCAAGACAAGCGTAAGATATATTCAAACAACACATAGACATATTGAATGAATTAAAATGATACTTATCTTAATTGAACATGAAGGGTTTCAAGGGGTGAAAACCCTTGAAAATACTAATAAAATCGTGCTAGGGTTTATTCAAGTCGTCCCTCAAATTGTCCTCTCTTATGAATGAAAATTACAAAGACTATATATAGATTTTCTAAGGTGACGGCGTCAAGAAGAAAATTCTGACGCCGTCAACCCGCCGCCCATAATAAAATCGGATTGCCTAGATCCAGATCTGACGTCGTCAAGAGCATTTCTCCTCTGGGCCGTCATGTGTTAAGGGGCCATGACGGCCTATGGTGACGCCGTCATGCCCTAGTGCAAAAACCTTCTGGACCGTCATGGACTCTAGCCTCTTCACCTCTTGTTTTTCCTCTTGACGCCGTCATTAAGAAATTGGTGATGCCGTCAGGTACTGTTCCCAGCAAGGAAAATTAACACTTTTATGCTCCAAAAACGTCCAAAATGCTTCCTTTTCCAGAATTCACTCCAAAAGTACCTAAAACTACAAAATGAACAATTTAGGGCAATATTTGATCAAATAAATTCAATTCCGGGCTTAAATGAACCCTAAAAACGGATCATTTTTCGCCTCATCATATACCCTTACACTTGAGATTTGATTGTCCTCAAGCAAATGCGCTTTTATTCTAGTCAAAATACAAGTTAGGGGTCATTTAACACTAATATAAAAGTAATTACAACAAATAATCATTCCACTAAAGACCAAAGACAAGCACGGAGGTCATACACTAGCACCTCACAAATAGTGTTTAGATACTCACATCTCTCGGGTGTAATAAAGTATATATCACAATATGGAAATGGAAAACATCTCTCACTACCTGTCATAGCAAAATAGATTACCATAAGCTTGGGAAAGGATCAAACCTCCACCATATGGCGTAAGCACCTAGGATAAACTATCAAAGAGGTCTTTTAAAGGGTTATAACGTTAGGTGTAGGGATATGGAATACATGGTTTTGTTGGATAAAGGAAATCTTTACTGGTGGCGAGTTAATCATCTTGGTTAATTACATGTACAATATGGCGTTGCTAAGCGAAGACTAGACTCGACTTAAGCTAATAAATGAAAAATAACAAAAACATAAAACAAACATAGAATGAAACGGAATGAACATTAGTACTTTACCCTACCATCCAAAATAATACATCATAGGGAATGAACATTCCCCTTACACTTGAATTTTTACATACTTTACAATAAACTAATCTAATGACTCGAATCAAGATAATCAAAACACTTGGAGTACTTTTAAGATAAACGCACATATGGGGGGTAATATAAGATGTTCTTCCCCATTACTCCATAACATTAGTACTTTACCCATGAGTCCCAATCGTTCCAAAACAATATGTACAAGGATATGACTCGACTTAGCAACCATGTAATCAATTAGATAATTAACTAAGGGTTTAAACATATAACAATAATGCACTAAAGATGAGTGCATACATGGAAGGCTAAGGCGATTTGGGTGTACATTTAAGTGGGGTGTAACAAATTCTTCCTTTATGTAAGATGCTTAAAGTTAGAAACGAAAAGATAGGCTCGGAGGGGTGTACTAGGGGTTTCGTGTACTAAAAATGAGTACAACGCTAAAGGTGTGGAAAAATTAATTGACTTAACTAGCCAAGTAATATGACTTAAATGGTCAAGTAATTATGATACGGGTTTAACACAAGGGTGATCCTAATGCCTCTTATCATGTAGTAAATCCTACTACACGAATGTAGTCTCACTAGCGGTCTCGGGATGCATCACTAACGCAAGTTCTAGAATCTAAATGCTACCGGTACACTCATAAGCACTAATAGTAAATGCTTTTCCTATCAAATCTAAAGGCGAACCTCATATATTTGGGTGGAAATTTTTTTTGAGTAGTACGGTTTTGTGCTAGTCATACAATCTCCTATCCATGAGACGCTTGCTAAGGCTAAAGTTTCACTCCTAAATGTTGTAAAAAATTTTAAATTTGGCGCTAAAATTACACTAACAAGTATTTCTCATAGTTTTATTACACACCTACCATCAAACAAACAAACTCAAGTGAAAGTGTATCCTATAAGGTATCATCATTTACCTTCCCCTTACACTTAGGATGAACATTGTCCCCAATGTTCAATTAAATAATGTAAAAGTGAAATAGGTAAAAGAATGAAATCAAATACTCCCCTGATTTGTTCGGTGTGGATAGTGCGGTAACAAGGTTAGATCTTCCTCCAAGAAAATGAACAATCAAAGCTTCCCTTCCATAATATAAATCATCTTCTTGTCAAACATAACCTGTTAAACCTGAGAAAACAAACAAGGCAACCTCGCGTAAAATCAGCGGCAATCTATATATAATAACAAGTCCTAGAAAACAAAGTAAAGTATAATGCTTGTGGAATGAATGTTGCAGATTTCCTGGAGTTTATAAAACTAAAGAATTAACAAAAACTTTAAGACTCCGTTAGAAAAACAAAACTAGCAAAATTTCCAGAATTTTACACATGACGCCGTCAGGAATTAATTCCTGACGCCGTCAGAAGTGACCTGCAGAAATCTTTACTTTAAGTTTCCGGAAAATTTCTGGAAAAAACTTTGTCCTACTTCCTGGAAAATCCTGCAAAACATCATTATGACTCGATACAAGCATTTGACTCTAACAAATACGAATATACATGTTCATTTAATATTGTGGAGAATCATGATCAATTTCGTTTCTTAAAAACATATTTGAGGTTTCCCCTTACACTTATCTTTTGCGAAATACCTTTGGATGAAGTTAAGATTAAGCCAAACGACAAAATAAAGTATTTTCACCATTTAGTTTTGAAACATGATCTACCAACAATAAAAATAAAGCATGCATACGGAAACAAATAACAATCAAACAAATAAAAATCACACAAAGCATGGGTTGCCTCCCAAGAAGCGCTTTTCTTTATTTATGAGTCTTGTAGCTAGACTCAAGGTCATGGGCTATTATGTGACCTCATCGTTGGTTTCACTCTCTAGGTCATCTCCTATATTAGTTTTGTATTCCGGACCTAGCTGCAAGCATTCTTTGTAGAAACCAAGTATTCTATTCATAACATATTCTACTCCTCTACGTCTATCCTCATTATTCCTATAGTAAACCGCTTGTTTGTGTTCCTTTTCTATGTTCGATAGGAGGCGGTATTGTTCAATCTTATAGGGCATTTGGTAAGCAATCTCATCATTCTATTCCTTGAATCTAACTATCCCTAGAGTCGGATCATAACTCATCTTAGAGGCCTCAATGAATGGTTTTCCAAACACTACTTGACTTAGGCAATCATATATCACCGGACGAGTATCCTCCACTATCACAAAGTCGGTCTCATAAGTGAAGTTTCCTACAATTACATGCAATCCTTTCACTCTTCCTACAAAATTGCTTAGCAAGTTCTTGTTAGGCATCATCCTATAACCAAGTTATTTCTTCATTACCCAATTATAATAAGTCCTAGTCATGATGTTTATAGGAGACCTAGGATCGATATAAGCTTTCCATACATGCATATGCCCAATGTTGCATGGTATGTTGATGTTAGAGGGATCACCAACTTTAATAAGGGGTGAACCAAGGATATATGGTGTCTCGGGATCATTGAATAAATCCTTGTGATATTCCCATTCTTCCTTGGTGGGCAACTTATCAAAGTACTTTTCTACATTTTCTACTTCTTCTAACTTTTCTCCCTTATCAACCTCAACTTCGATAATTTCATCCCTAGTCTCGGTTTCTACTCCACCTTCATCCTTGTCACTTCCTTTTATATCCTTATCTATTGGCTTAATGGTGACAAAATTGACAAAGTGTACGTGTTTGGATGACGAGGGGTCCTTAATTTGGATTCCGCTATTGGGATCCCTAGTGTCCTTCCTAGGTGTAGTCAACTCTTGGTTGTTGAGGGCTTTCAACAAGTTGTCAATCTTATTGGTCATCTCCGTTTGTTGTTGATTGAATTCGGTTTCAAACTTAGCTATGCGAGCTTCTTGAGATACCATAAACTTGGACATCAATCCTTCAAGAATGTTGGTACTACCATAGTTATTAGAAGGATTGTTGTTGAAAGTACGGTTGGAGGGTGGACCGTTTGGTTGGTAACGATTAGGCGGATTGGAAGAATTGTTTTGGTTTTGTTTCCACCTAAGGTTCGGGTGATTTTTCCAAGAAGGGTTGTAGGAATCACCGTAAGGGTTTGGCTCGGGTTTGAAAGTGTACCACTTATCTCCCACTTCGTCGGTATGCGAGGATGCGTAGTCCGCAAAAGCTGTTCCGGGGAGTTCCACGCAATCACGAGTGTCATGGGGACCACTACATAATTCGCATGAAGAAGTGATTTTGTTCACTTGGCTTGAAGGCTTAGGAGCTTCGTAAGATTTCATGAGAAACTTGACTTGGTCCTCAAGTTCCATGATCCTACGGTCGGGAGTGCTAGAATTGTCCGAAGTGAAGATATTGCCTTGACCGTTTTGTTCAAATCACGGGGATCATTCCAACATTCGTTGTCATAGAGAGCAAGATCTTCTATGAGTTCCCATGATTCCTCCGCACTTAGATCACGTAGCTTGCCACCGGCCGATTAGTCAATGGTTCACCTTGTGGAGAGATCGATATGGTCATAGAAGATTTGGACTTTGAGCAAAAGATCTATGCCATGATGAGGGACTTTTTGGAGTAAGTCCTTGAAATGAGTCCATGCTTCATATAGAGTTTCACCTTGACGTTGTTGGAACATCAAGATATCATTTCTAAGCTTGGTAGTTCTCCACGGTAGGAAAAATTGAGCAAGGAAACGAGTGGTGAGATCATCCCATGAGGTGATGGATCCCGCGGGTAAACGTTCAAGCCATTGACTAGCTTGATCACGTAGAGAGAATTGGAATAGGCGTAATCGGGTCGACTCTTTAGTTGTAACATCAAGGTCTATAGAATCTACGATTTTAAGGAAGTCCTTGAGATGTTGATTAGGATCTTCGGAACGAAGTCCATGGAATGCACATCCGCTTTGCACCAACCGGATGGTGTCGGATCGCAAGGGAGACACATTGGCTCCTTGGGTGAGCTCAATAGTGTTTCGATAGCCTTGGTGGCCAGGTCGGGAATACTCTCCTAGGGTTCGGGGCCTAAGAGGTTGGTTTGCTATTGGTGGGTTTTGTGGGTGGTCTTGTTGTGGTGGGTTGATGGGTTCAAAGATGTTACCACCTTCCATGATGTCGGATGGTAAAAGTTACGAACAAAGACACGAAGAAATAGATAGACTAAAGAAAAACTAAAAATAAAAATAAAATCTTACTAGAAAGGAATCTAGCAAGTAGACCTAATAAAAAGAAATCCTAACCTAGACAATAACTATTCCCCGGGCTGCGGCGCCAAAAACTTGGTGCGAGGGAATTGCACCAGGCTTTACCTCTCGAGGGATCTCAAGAAGCTTACAACCCCCACCAGGAAGTGTACCTGATCATTGTAGTATAGTATAGTGATAAGTACCGGGGGATTGATCGTTCAACTCAGGAATAGTGTCGCTAGGATTAGAAAGTGTCACACCCTGCCACGGCAGAAACGCGCGGGTGTAACTTCATGGATATCATCACAACACATGGTGTCTATATAGAGAATAACTACATGCACAAAAAATAGAGCAAAGTATAGACACGAAGTGTCATAACAATACCCGAAAAGAAACAACATGATAAACTCCATACGCATAGATAAACCACTTCCAATGTAACTAAGGTCGCGTCTAATCACCTCCTTCTATCATAGCCTTAGAATGCTCACCTGAAAATGATGCTTAAAATGTCAACATTACGTTGGTGAGATTCATAGGTTTAAGACTCACACACACTAGGCAACAGAAATCACTGTGATTATAAAATATAACTGGACAAATAATTATAGTTATCATACAAGCTACATATGTTACAAGGCAACATCACACATAAGGCAACCATCGGGCGGAACGTGCCCACCGATCCAAATTCACAACATACCGGGCCGGAACGTGACCCCCGCTCCCAAAATAATGGGTAAATTAATACCCTCCGATCGGACCACACAACACAAAAATAGTGAGTAGGGATGCTACTCTCCAATTAGGTCGTATGCACGAGCAACAGGGTAAGCACCCTCCCAATTGGACCACACAGCTATCACACATCATATCATTACCGTTCACATATAGCATAAATACGATAACATTAAAAGTCCAAGCTCTTTAACACACATGCACATAATCACAGTAATTCAAATCATTTAAGACAAGCATCATTCTCATCCCAAGTTTAAAACAAGGTAAAAATATGGGACTATGAACTCACCTTAAACTCCGCAGCTTCCACAAAAACAACTCACAATCTATAGCACACAAAAATAATCCACATTACACAAGGTCAAGCTAAAAGCTACAACCCATGTAATACTCATATGATGGATGGCTAAGACTCATATGACCCACCATGGATCTCCTAGACACCACACTAACCACTACCGTAACTTAAAACTCACTAAATCCATTGCACTCTTAAAATCAGAAAACGCAGAATTTTTGGGTATATTCGCCCACATAAAATCACGACAAATATAGCTCAACAACTCACACCAAAAATTCACCATTGTCTATCATAAGTATAAAAGCTAATACCAGAAGGCCATGGACCAATAACACACACAAATACTCATAATAAATTCAAACTTGTCAACTACTCAAATTCGGATCTGAATGCACACCAAAAAGTTTTGATTTCCATAAAATACTTCCAAAAGTTTTTATCGCGAATCCTCTTCGTGGTAGTCTAATATAACCTAATACTTAACTATTCCAGAAGGCCTAGTCAAAATACCACTTTTACAACCACATGACACCCTCAAACTTTTACCCAAAATCTGTCCCGGTATGACAGCTTTGACACCTTAACAAAGAAAAATCAAAAGACCAACTTCCCGACCTTGAAATCAATCGTGGCTGGACTTTTTGGAAAGCTCTTTCACTAAAATTCAATCTAGACTAAAAATTCGTGATCTAACTCCTCACCATCTGTTAATTACACTCACATCTTTACAGCCATAGTTTTCTGTCCAAACCCTAACTCAATAACTAGCATGTTTTACGGTCAATTCCCTTCACCAATCATCATAACATAATCATTAATTGATCCCAACATGTTTTAATTAATTAATTTACAGAAGTTTACAAACCCTAGATCCATCATAATTAGTATTACATGAATCGATTTAATAATTACACAATTAAGTGAATACAAGTATCGAAAATTATACCTTGTTCTTGATTTTAGCTCCAACAATAAAACCCTAAATTTTTCTCCTACCCTTGCCCTTTTGAATCGACCAAGAATTCCCAAAAAACGTTTGTGGGGTGTTGGGGTTTGTTTATATATTATTTATGGATAATTCTTATCATTAGGTGTTGTAATTGGACTCAAATTTGGTTTCATTTTCCCTTTTTTTTCCCTAGCCGATTTTTTTTATACCATATATATATATTTTATATTTTTTTTATTAAATTAATTTATTATACTCAAAATCTCATACTTTTCATATTTTATAAATACCCGTAACTAATCCTAGCGTCTTACGCGATAAACCTCAGTTTTTACGACAACCCGGAAAAATATCATTTCCAAAAATAAAGTTTCCAAAAATAGAATTCCACACTCTTTTGAAACATAACTCATACAAACAAACTCCTCGTAACTTGCTAACGCTCAAATACTTGAACGAAGACTCGTTACGCAAAAACACAAAAACACCAAAACTACACAAATCATTTCTACACCACAAATGTGATCAAAATGAACTTTCCAAAATTCCAAACTTTCCAAATCACAATAAAACCATTTACGCAAAGGGATTTAGTGCTAAAACTCACCTATATCACTTATTTATTACTTCAATCACCTAGGACACACCAAACAAACATCAACCGAGTCAAGACTATCAGTCAAACTGACCTGCCAAAACCATGGTTTTACATCATCCCCCACTTAGGGAAATCGCGTCCCGAGATTTCAACTACTATAGTCACCACTCACAACAGCAAAGGAAAATCTATGGATATTTAAGCGGAAAAATACCACTCCATGAAATCACAGAGAAAGAATCACAAAAATGTGAACCGACTAAATACCCGAATTCACACGATAGAAAACATTTCATCACTCCAACGATACACGCAAATAGATACACTCCCCGATCAATAACACCAACGATCAAAACGACTTCTCACATGTAGGTACGATACTCTCGAACCAAATGAAAAAAAACAACTGGTAACCGCAAGACGCACTCACAAATAACAGATACCCATAAAACAAACATTTATGAATACCCCGCATCTAACTTCCACGATCTAAAATCCAACTACAAACGATCTACTTCACCAACCACATCAACAAACAAAATTGGGTACTTAAATTTCATCGGATCCTCACGTTCCCAAGTAAACTCAGGACCATGCTTAGAATCCCACCATACCTTTACCAACGCTATCTCACCATACTTCAACCCTTAACATCTCGATCCATAATCTCAACAGGTTTCTTGACAAAATGGAAGGTCTTGTCAACCTTATTCTCATGTAATGGCACACCCAGACTAGCATCCGCCAACCACTTCTTCCCATTAGATACGTGAAACGTATCATGTACACCACTTAATTCCTCAGCTAACTTCAACCGGTATGCCACAAATCCAATTCTTTCTGAAATCTCAAATGGTCCTACGTATCTCGGTGCTAGCTTGCCTTACTTACCGAAACGCACAACACCCTTCCAAGGAGATACTTTTAACCTCACAATATCACCAACACCATACTCTAAGGGTTTACGGAAATAATCCGCATAACTCTTTTGGCGATCTCTTGCTGCCTTAAGTCTTTCCTTAATTAGAAAACCTTATTCGTAGTCTCTCGTTCTAGTTCGTGACCAATTAGTTGACTTGTTCCAACCTTTGCCCATAGAACAGGTGACCTACATTACCTTCCATAGAATTTTCACACGACACATACTCAATACTAGAATGATAATTGTTGATATAGGAGAACTCAGCTAAGGGTAAATGCATACCTCAGCTTTCTCCAAACTCAAATACACCCATGCTCTCATCATACCATCCAATGCCTGATTTGTATGCTCACTTAGTCCATTCATTTAAGAACGATAAGTCGTACTCATCTTCATACGCGTTCTCAAAACTCTATAAAACATTTACCACCATCTCAAAGTAAGTATTCCATCACTTCCTTTGATGATCACGCGACACTCCATGGATCTTTACCAACTCACCGAACGAAAAGTCTCGCCAACTCCTCCTTAATAAAATCTCCAGGTACCTCTGGCTGTTGCAACACCCTAATAATCGTTGACTACAACCTTTACCTTCAAGCATTTTAAACACTTGCTAAAGTATCGGTATTCTCCTTCATACCCACTCCTCCATACATCTCTTGCTAAGGTAATAATACATCTTATCCATTCTCGGATGTATCAAATACCTTGCATGGTTGATGTCCTTAAGCTTCCTCTTAATGAAACCAATAGCTGGTCCACAAAGTACATTCCTCCATCTTCGTTCCTTTCCATTACTGGTCTAAACCAAGTAATCATTCTTCTTACATGTTCTCATCCTTGAACCTCTCTCTCTAGGCTGCCAACATCATCCTCTTAACTCGGGACTGAATTATCATAATCATTGCTCACCAACATCTAAGTTTCACTCGTTCACTCCCGCTCAGCGCTCTTACCACGATGTCCACCCTTCCTTGACAGTGGCGAATCAGACAATCGTAGTCACTGAGAAATTCCACACCCAACTTCTCTTCTACATATATTAGCCTCTCGTCAAATATATGCTAAAGATTCTTACGATATGTGTAGATAACACTTTCTGCTCCATACCAATATCATCTCCAAGTTCTACTCCCCAACTCTAAGTCACGTATCACATAGTTCCTCATATGGTTCTTCTACCTCCGCGATGCCTGAAGTACATACATCTTGAAGTTGAACTTCTCACTTGGACACTTGACAACATCCTCTTCTTCTTCAACGAACAAATTGATAATCAAAACAACAATCTATCCTAAATAAACGACGCAAACCATGAAACCGGTCGAACTAAAATGTATATCAACAAACTCAAAAGGGGTACGAATTACTAACTAGCAAAGTAACAAACATCCAAAATCAAAGCTAGAAAAAAAAACACAATGAGAAATTTTCCCCCAATAAAAGTAGACACGGATAAAATGTTCATGAAAACCCATACAAAGAAAATATAAACACGTACCCATAAAACATCCACAAGCGTACCTCAACGAAAGAAACACTCGATGAACCAAATACGTAACAAGTTTGGTAAATGAGAACCATAGACAGTTCTTATTCCCGTACTCGACCTTCCCAAAAACAAATGAACACTGTTTTTCACAAGACATATCTTAAACTTATACATTTAAAAAATATATATATATAAACCATTTTATGTAAGACATCAATATAAACATTTTTTTCACACTTCATTTCCCATAAAAATATTAGTTTCCATCAAACGACCTTGAAATACCCAAAACGAATTTGTAAAATGCCATAAAGACTCTAACACAACCTCTTAATCGAACGCGAAAGACATTGAAGAATTCCGTAATCAAGATAATCCTCAAACGAACTCATACCAGTGAACACTCACGAAATACATTGCAAACCAAACGATGAACTTACAGACTCATTTGTACAACGATCAAACCAAAATCATAGAAAAATACCGATACTAACAGGTCACAAAACATGTCACGAAATTCAATTGGTGTGTGTAAATAAGAGAACAAATATCCACACCAACTCGTCACGAACCAACAATACTCGAAGAACAATACAATATTCATTCGCGAAATAAATGCAAGGAATAACCAAAGAAACGAACCAGTATCCAACAAAACGAATTCGATTACCCAACACCTATCACGATATCAAATAGAAAGAATATGGCATCTGTACCATCATGGTACGAATAGGAATGCCAACCAAAGAATTAGGTATACAAACGGAGCGTCTAGCAAACGAATCAACTTAAATATCACAACATAAGTACCCACCGATAATTGAGGTATCAACATATGATAGGTAGGATAGAATCTTACCACCTACACACCCCAACATATAACGACTGCCCAAACGGTTAAGAGAATACTTCTCTAACCATACAACCATCACCAACATAATATCACATACCATCTACCACAACATATAACAACAAACATCAATCAATGCAATAATGGTCACAAGTCCACGTGTGTGATACCCTTATAATTATGTTCGCGACCATAGTTATAAGCCTATTCCACACGCATACTTACTTCCAAAACCACACATCTCAATGATAACACACATATACTACATAGCACCTAATACACCATGCAATCCATGCTATCATACTTGCAATTCCACTTGTGTTGTGACGCATGTATAATTATGTTGGCCACCATAATTATCTATGCCCCCTTTCATAAGTGTACTCCCTCCTATGACAACACATCATGCAAACAATCACGCAAACAAAAACAAAAGACGTCGCAAGCAATCATCTCACATGGAACAATTCCATCGATCACATAAACTCTATAATCAAAATCACTTGGATAAGGTCGATCCAATATCCAAGAGTAATCACGCTCCAACATGGCTTCAGACGGCAAAAGACAATATACAAATTCCAAAACATAACATAAAACAAAAGACGTCGCACAATGGCTCAACTCCATTCTCGCACTTGCCTCCCCACTCAAATCGGTTCAACTTACTACTCACTGCGGACTCTAGATCCGAATCCACACCATCCTATCCTACCTCCCCTTCTTCTTTACTCAAACACCCATTCCTGTTTTCTACATGTTGAGGTAGTCGACAACATGCAAAACCATCTCTATTTCTTTCTTCCAATTCCGTATGATTCACAAGTGCATACAATTCACGAGGTTTAGACTAAACCACATCTCCTTCCTATGTGAAGTGAGGACACTACCAAGGGTATTTGGTAATGGCTCCATCTCCAGAAGTCGTCGTGGTTCCAAACCTCTCCACTTCTTCTCCACCAACGTTTCCCATAAACATCCTCTCCTTGTCCAAACATAGATACATGCTATCGGAAACTCGGATTCTGCGGTTAGTCCGCTTCATCCTACCACCTCTCTCGCATCCAATAGCGACAACGGTTGTCCAACGAAGCATCTTACGCGCGGAAGACGATATAATAAAGTCGATATATACAATACTACGTATAGGGAATAGAATAGACGTCCGAAACTCAATAAAACATCTCATAAATATAGGAAAATAGACATATAAAATACTATACTTACACATAGGTCCTAAATGCAACTATATGAGTGACTCCTAAGTTATAGTCTAGGTTCAACCACCTAATTCTCTATAACCAAGGCTCTTATACCAATCTGTCACACCCCGCCACGGCGGAAACGCGCGGGTGTAACTTCATGGATATCATCACAACACATGGTGTCTATATAGAGAATAACTACATGCACAAAAATAGAACAAAGTATAGACACGAAGTGTCATAACAATACCCGAAAAGAAACAACATGATAAACTCCATACGCATAGATAAACCACTTCCAATGCAACTAAGGTCGCGTCTAATCACCTCCTTCTATCATAGCCTTAGAATGCTCACCTGAAAATGATGCTTAAAATGTCAACATTACGTTGGTGAGATTCAAAGGTTTAAGACTCACACACACTAGGCAACCAAAATCACTGTGATTATAAAATATAGATGGACAAATAATTATGGTTATCATACAAGCTACATATGTTACAAGGCAACATCACACATAAGGCAACCATCGGGCGGAACGTGCCCACCGATCCAAATTCACAACATACCGGGCCGGAACGTGACCCCCGCTCCCAAAATAATGGGTAAATTAATACCCTCCAATCGAACCACACAGCACAAAAATAGTGAGTAGGGATGCTACTCTCCAATTAGGTCGTATGCACGAGCAACAGGGTAAGCACCCTCCTAATTGGACCACACAGCTATCACACATCATATCATTACCGTTCACATATAGCATAAATACGATAACACTAAAATTCCAAGCTCTTTAACACACATGCACATAATCACAGTAATTCAAATCATTTAAGACAAGCATCATTCCCATCCCAAGTTTAAAACAAGGTAAAAATATGGGACTATGAACTCACCTTAAACTCCGCAGCTTCCACAAAAACAACTCACAATTTAAAGCACACAAAAATAATCCACATTACACAAGGTCAAGATAAAAGCTACAACCCATGTAATACTCATATGATGGATGTCTAAGACTCATATGACCCATCATGGATCTCCTAGACACCACACTAACCACTACCATAACTTAAAACTCACTAAATCCCTTGCACTCTTAAAATCAGAAAACACAAAATTTTTGGGTACATTCGCCCACATAAAATCACGACAAATAAAGCTCAACAACTCACACCAAAAATTCACCATGGTCTCTCATAAGCATAGAAACTAATCCCAGAAGGCCATGGACCAATAACACAAACAAATACTCATAATAAATTCAAACTTGTCAACTACTCAAATTTGGATCTGAACGCACAGCAAAAAGTTTTGATTTCCATAAAATACTTCCACAAGTTTTTATCGCGAATCCTCTTCGTGGTAGTCTAATATAACCTAATACTTAACTATTCTAGAATGCCTAGTCAGAATACCACTTTTACAACCACATGACACCCTCAAACTTTTACCCAAAATCTGTCCCAGTTTGACAGCTTTGACACCTTAACAAAGAAAAATCAAAAGACCAACTTCCCGACCTTGAAACCAATCGTGGCTGGACTTTTTGGAAAGATCTTTCATTAAACTTCAATTTAGACTAGAAATTAGTGATCTAACTCCTCAACATCTATTAATTACACTTACATCTTTACAGCCATAGTTTTCTGTCCAAACTCTAACTCAATAACTAGCATGTTTTACGGTCAATTAATTCCCTTCACCAATCATCATAACATAATCATTAATTGATCCCAACATATTTTAATTAATTAATTTACAGAAGTTTAAAAACCCTAGATCCATCATAATTAGTATTACATGAATCTATTTAATAATTACACAATTAAGTGAATACAAGTATCGAAAATTATACCTTGTTTTTTATTTTAGCTCCAACAATAAAACCCTAAATTTTTCTCCTTCCCTTGCCCCTTTCAATCGACCAAGAACTCCCAAAAAACGTTTGTGGGGTGTTGGGGTTTGTTTATATATTATTTATGGATAATTCTTATCATTAGGTGTTGTAATTGGACTCAAATTTGGTTTCCTTTTCCCCTTTTTTTTCCCTAGCCAATTTTTTTATACCATATATATATATTTTATATATTTTTTTTATTAAATTAATTTATTATACTCAAAATCTCATACTTTTCATATTTTATAAATACCCGTAACTAATCATAGCGTCTTGCGCGATAAACCTCAGTTTTTACGACAACCCGGAAAAATATCATTTCCAAAAATAAAGTTTCAAAAAATAGAATTACACACTCTTTTGAAACATAACTCATACAAACAAACTCCTCGTAACTTGCTAACGCTCAAATACTTGAACGAAGACTCGTTACGCAAAAACACAAAAACACCAAAACTACACAAGTCATTTCTACACCACAAATGTGATCAAAATGAACTTTCCAAAATTCCAAACTTTCCAAATCACAATAAAATCATTTACGCAAAGGGATTTAGTGCTAAAACTCACCTATATCACTTATTTATTACTTCAATCACCTAGGACACACCAAACAAACGTCAACCGAGTCAAGACTATCAGTCAAACTGACCTGCCAAAACCACGGTTATTACAGAAAGCCTAAAAACTAGGTCTAGAGGTGAGGGATGATTCTTTTTGTATTTTTATATTTTTATAAAAGCATGTAAAGATCTCGGGTTTTGGAAGAGTGGGCGGAATTAGTTGCTTGTCAACTAACCCAATAACTAAAGATGCAATCAAAATAAAATAACAAAAATGTAAATAAAGCTAATTAAACTAGTGGTGCGAACAATAAATGGGAAAATTGTGTTTACTTAGATTTCATTACTCCCTAGATATCTTTTACAAGTTGATAGTTCGTTACAGTTGCGTGGATGACGGGTTATATTCCTTAATACCAATCGTGGAGTGGCGTACGTACTTCCCCAACTCTATAAGCTCCTACTTCACTCCTATGTCGAGCCTGCAAGAAGCTCCTAACATGAGATCACTAGAATTTGCTCATGCATTAAATACAACCATAAAAACCTAGTACGCATTGGTTCATATTTCTTAAGACGTTCAAGCAAGTTACACAATGGAAGTTTGCCAGTTTTTTTAAGCCTAACATCGAAATCATTCATCCGTAACAACTATAAACAAGCAATCAACCTATAATCAACATCTAGGTTTCATTACATCTAAGAAAACACACTAGAGATCTAGCCTAGCATGTTAAAATCAAGACAAGCGTAAGATATATTCAAACAACACATAGACATATTGAATGAATTGAAAGGATACTTATCTTAATTGAACATGAAGGGTTTCAAGGGGTGAAAATCCTTGAAAATACTGATAAAATCGTGCTAGGGTTTATTCAAATCGTCCCTCAAATTTTCCTCTCATATGAATGAAAATTACAAAGACTA
Source organism: Artemisia argyi (assembly GCA_030686995.1). NCBI lineage: Eukaryota > Viridiplantae > Streptophyta > Magnoliopsida > Asterales > Asteraceae > Artemisia > Artemisia argyi. The sequence continues at coordinate 121,482,313 of CM060705.1, read as the reverse complement.
TATATAGATTTTCTAAGGTGACAACGTCAAGAAGAAAATTATGACGCCGTCAACCTGCCGCCCATAATAAAATCGGATTGCCTAGATCCAGATCTGACGCCGTCAAGAGCATTTCTCCTCTGAGTCGTCATGTGTTATGGGGCCATGACGGCCTATGGTGACGCCGTCATGCCCTAGCGGAAAAACCTTCTGGACCGTCATGGACTCTAGCCTCTTCACCTCTTGTTTTTCCTCTTGACGCCATCATTAAGAAATTGGTGACGCCGTCAGGTACTGTTCCCAGCAAGGAAAATTAAGACTTTGCCGTTTTCTTCACTTTTATGCTCCAAAAACGTCCAAAATGCTTCCTTTTCCAGAATTCACTCCAAAAGTACCTAAAATCACAAAAGAAATGATTTAGGGCGATATTTGATCAAATAAATTCAATTTCGAGCTTAAATGATCCCCTAAAAACGGATCATTTTTCGCCTCATCAACAAACAATGTAACAATTCAACAAATCAATAAAAGATAACTAGGGAGTAGTGAAATCTAAGTAAACACATTTTTCTTGCCATAAGAAGTTCACCACATTTACTTTTCTTGTTATTTTAAATTTTGTTTTATAAAAATAGTTTTTGGGTTAGTTAGATAGCAACTAATTCCACCCATCCCTTCAAAACCAAGATTTTTGCTTGCTTTATAATAAAAAACATAAAAACCCAAAAAGAATCATCCCTTACCTTTAGACTTAACTCGACATACACTTCAACCTAACGATATTATTCCCCTAAAGAACGATCAATCCCCCGGATTTACCTATGCTACACTACAACGGTCAGGTACACTGCCTGGAGGATTGCAAAACTTCTTGAGATCCCTTGAGAAGTAAAAGTCCTTGAGAGGTTGCAATATCTCGCATCAATCGTATCACTATGATTCATACGTTATTTGTTTTGATTATGTTTATGTACTTTGCTACTGAGATTATAGGCTAACACCCTTAGGTGTTAGCCAAGTTTACGAAGATCATTTGCTTTTGATATGTTTTACATCGATTGCTTGCTTTCTCTTTGGATATTATTTATCTTTATCGCTAAATACTCATTTACTTGCTTGATTGTCTTCTTAATTATTTTCTAGATCTTTTGGAATACAATGAGTTGATCTCTATAATTTAACTATCGCTAATTGTGGTTACTTGAATTAATTAATAAACCTAAGATCCGTATCATAATAGTAGAGTGTAGGGAAAACCTTCTGAAATGGCCCCTAGTTAAGGAAAACCACCTGGAACGGTCCTTTGGCAAATTCCACTGTCAGGATTAGTGAACTTTATGTCTCTAGGTTAAATAATTACATGATTAAAGTGAGTAAGTTAGTCAAAACTAGATAGATTATAATTCATAGTTGAAGGACTTTATGCGGGGTAGATAGATTCTAATTAATAGTTGAAGGACTTTATGCGGGGCTTGTTAACTGTGACAGCGTTAACCTTTCGTTAACCTTGGATTTAGGGAGAAGACCAACCTAGTTTACATTTGTGAATCACAAATGAAAACAAGTAAGTAATCATTGCACTAGTAAACACATCACTATCATTTGGTTCGATGAACTTGGCTAGCACGTTCTTCCTAATATTGATCTAGACCCTATCCTTTATTTGTTTGCTTAGTATTAATTAGTTTAATTGTTACCAGTCTCTCACGATGAACCCCTCATATTGCGTTAGTTTAGGTTATTGTGTTAATTTAGATAATTAGAATACCTTTAGGTTAGTTTTAAGGCAATTCACTCCTTGCGAACGACTCATACTTACCAATCACTAGCTATAACTGACTGGGTACATTGCCCCTTACTGTTATTTTATAAGTTAGTTCGGAAAAATATAAATATAAAATTTGTTAAAATAATATAGACCACAAATAACACATCAATTACAAAATTAATTTAAGATCCATCTTGATTATATTTGGACCTGACCATGTACCTGTTTAAATCGTCAAATTTCACAATAAATATTTATTATTATATTCTAAAGCTTCCCAGTCAACTTATGTCAAAATAATAACCTTTTATTAGCCAAAGACCTCCTATGAAATTAGTCTTATAGAGATAAGGACCTTTCGTGCAATGGTTTTACTACTAGGGACTAGTTTTGCCAAAAGGAGAAAGTTAAGTAATAATTCATATATCATTTAGATGTATCTGGAACTCATCAGAACTATCCATCCCTTTTCCCTCCTCTCCAACATCACGACATATATATACATTCAAGAACAAAGCTAGGGTTTGGATTATACTTCGATATTTAGCAAGTTCATGACATGTAATCATCATACATAAGCTCAGAAACACAAATACTTTACAAACTAATTTGAGGTAAGCATCACTCTCATGTTCTTGATTCCATGTTTTAGAGCTATTATTTTGTAGCTAATGCTTAAAGATTGAATTTTTATGCTATTTATGGGGTTTCATAGAATCTTACAAAATTATCTAAAGAGATAATTTTCTAAAATCACCAAGAATTCATGTAATTGATTAGAGATATGATACGTACCTTGTTAAGGTGCCATAACACCAATTTGTGGTGTTAATTTTCTGAAATATGTTGTTGTGGTCATATAAGCCACGAACCAAACACCCCCTTATGGCTTATTCATCTTTTAAATCTTGTTATGACAAGCGAAGTCATATTTCTAATAAGCTTATTGTAAATTGTATGTTCTTAAGTTATAAGGGTTAGATAAGGACGTCTTGCAGGAGCTCGCATTAGTATTTGAGCATTTTGAAAGTTTGCGAACAACTCATACTTATCAATCACTAGCTATAACTGATCGGGTACACTTCCCGTTAGTGTTAGTCTATAGGTTAGTTCAACAAAATATAATTATAAAACTTGGTAAAATAATATAGACCACAAACAACACATCAAGTTTTTGGCGCCGCTGTCAGGGAGTGATTTTACCTTTTTCCTTATTTAATTTGTATTTTGTGTTTTTAGTTTAATTTAGTGTGTCTTTCCTCTATTTTAATTTATTTTTATTAATTTGAAATTTGTGTGTTTGGTTGTTTTTATTTGTGTGTACTCAATACGGCGTATCCATTTTAAACATCAATACGCTATGTCTAGTGTTCTGAATACGATGTATCGACTGTCTGGAACAACAGATTTTTAATTTTTTGTATTTAGTTTTCGTGTCTAGTGTTTTTTATTCTAATTTTTCTGAGCCTTTCTTACTGATTTTTTTATTACTTTCAGTAACTAAGGATGAAAGAAATTACAATCGAGGAATACTTGGCTATGGATGAGGAGAACGTTGTGAAGCAAAACAAGGAAGTTTCGAAGGGAAAGATTTGGTATTTGACGAAAGATGATGATGAAGATGAGTCGTATGTGCTTGATTTTTTGAATACCTTGCAATTGAGATCAAGGATGCCCTTTCACATCCTGCATTGACTAAGGAACCTATGTATCCTACTATTGAAAATGAAAGGTTTTGGCGTTATCTCATGCGATTTTCCATCCAAGCTGGAATTTTTATTCTCATCTGAATCACAAGAACTTTTTAAAGGAGAGACAGTCCCTTCTAGTCTTTTTCGTGCTTCATTTATTGAACTACTAATTGGGAATACTCCTATTTCCGTTTGATCTCTTAATTCTTTTGAGATACAACTTGGTGCTGAATTAGATAAGTTTGACATACTTAATGTTGATGTCGATTTGTTCACTTATGATACACCATTGGGGATGATATTTGATGAGTTTAGCCGATTGTTGATATAATTAATGCCTAAAAATGTTATTAATACTTTTTTATATCCCTACGTTTTGATAATCACAAAATGTAAAATCATTAATCGCAAAGATTAGTACGTAAACAAGTATTTAGTTGTTAATATACATTTCTATAACTCAATCACTTAAGGTATGAATAAACAAAATGACTAATGCATTTTATGATCAAATGAACATTTTCTTAAATACTAGATTTTTTATAAAATGTCACAAAACATTTTATATCTTTTACAAAATCATTTTCGGAAATAAAGAAATATGTTTAATCTAAAATAAATATATGAATTCAAATTTTCAACCAGAAATGACAAAAATGTTCTAGAAAAACTTTCCCCACAAAAAGACAAAGCTGAGCAACGGATATAATGGGCTGCCCCCTTAATTTACTAGGCGGCCCCCTTAATTATTAAGGGGACCGGCCCCTAATTAAGGGGGCCAGCCATGCTCCTCAAGGCTCCAGCTTTGCCTATAAATACTGGATCATTTCTGGACTTTTTTCTCACATTTTGCATTCAAAACTTTCTAATTTAATTCCCCATTTCTATTCTATAAAATCCTTTAATCATTTAATCTTAAGATTTTGTTTCCATGTGATTCAAGCTTCCACCATCAAAGTGCAAAAGAAGAATACTCCTTCAACAACTAGAGAAGAAGTATTGTAGTTCAATCTATATTGTTTGCTTGTTGTGTAAAGTGTTGTGTATTTGTAATAAGTAGATCCAAGTGTAAGTAAATAAGTTGTGTTGTAAAAGAAGTAGTGTGAAGTTGTGAAGTAGCTGAGGTGTGAAGAAGTCATGAAGCCGTTGTGAAGAAGTCGTGAAGAAGTCATGTAGAAGTTGTGAGATTGGTTCTAGCTATTATTAGAACTCGACATTTAGCTTAATGTCGTTAATTGGTGTAAGAAAAAGTGTGTAAGGTTTCTCCGCCACAAGGGTGTTCGTTGATATAGTGAAGAGAACTCTCGAGTAGGTGACTCGGGGAGTGGAGTAGGGCAAGGAAGGTGTCCTTGTAGCTGAACCACTATAAATCCTTGTATTGTGGTTTGATCTTTCTATCCCTATCTTTTTATTCATTACTTATTTACATTGCTTTTAGTTATTTACATATATTTGCTCATATAGTTCAAGTATTGAATTCACGTAAGATTGACTCAAAGTTTTTAAAGTAAACAGAAGTTTCACAATAAATTAAAAAAACGTAAAACTATTCAACCCTCCCCCCTTCTAGTTTCCCACAAATGGCATCAGAGCTACGTTAAACAATGTTTTTAAAATTAACTGCATTTTAAAACTTGAAACGATATATGGAATCTGAAAAATATTTAGAAGAGCAATCTATGCAAAGACCACCACTATTTGAAAGTGATGGATTTCTTTATTGGAAAAATCGATTCGAAACTTATGTGAAATCAAAAGATCTAGATCTCTGGCATGTTATTACTAATGGTGATTTTCAACCTATTCCAAATAATCCAGAAACTATAAGAGATGAAATAGTTCCTTTTGATAAACAAAATGATGATTTAAAAAGAAAACATGCTAAAAATAATAAAGCAAAAATGGTTATTTATAACGCGTTACCACGTAAAGAATACGAAATTATCTTTATGTGCGAAACCGCAAAATAAATTTGGAATTCTTTACTAATAACTCACCAAGGTAATAGTCAAGTCAAAGATAACAAAATAGGTCTACTTGTTCAACAATATGAACAATTTACGATTCCGGATGAGGAATCAATTGATAAGCTTTTGCTAGATTTAACACTATCATCACAAGTTTAAAACCACTTGATGAGAACTTTTCTAGTAAGAATTTTGTTAGGAAATTTCTTAGGTCTCTTCTTCCAAAATGGCGAGCTGAAGTCACGGCTATTGAAGAATCAAAGAATTTGTCAACTCTACAACTTGACGAATTAATTGGAAACTTGAAAGTCTACGAAGTGATAACAAAGAAGGACTCCGAAATGGTCAAAGGGAAAAGGGAGCAAAGCAAGTCAATCGCCTTGAAAGCAAGGAAAGAATCTAGTAACGAAGATAGCTCAACTTCCGAAAGCGACGACGAAGAATATGCCATGGCCGTAAGGGACTTCAAGAAATTCTTCAAGAGACGAGGAAGATTTGTTAGACAACCACATGATGAAAGGAAGACGTCCCAAACAAATAAAGATGACAAGTATAGCAAGCATGATAGGAAATGTTTCAAGTGCGGTGATCCAAATCATCTCATTGGAAAATGCCCAATGTTGTTTAGAGATCAAAATCAAACGGCTTTCGTCGGAGGAGCATGGAGTGATAGTGATGAAGATGAGAAAGAAACCACCAAGGAAGAAAAGTGTCTTACGGCTAAGACATCAAGAGAGGTACATTCCGAAACCGAATACTTTAGTGATGAAAATTTATCATTAGACGAAAAAGACCTAGATAGTGAATATAATAGGTTATGCAAATTAGGTCAAAAAGTAATGACTAAAAATAAATCACTAAAACACATAAATAACCAACTAGAAAATGAAATACTTGAATTAAAAACTAAACTACAACATTTAGAAAAAGGTAAAAATGTTTTTATACAATGCAAAACATGTCAAGATTTTAAAATTAAAAATGAAAAACTTAAGAAAGAAATTTGTAAGCTTGACAATTTTGAAAATAGTAGTCATTCGCTTCAAAAGATAATAAGTGTCCAAAGAATATCCGACGATAAACCGGTTTAGGATTTAATTCAACATAGGCTTCAACTAGTGAAACCAAGAACGTAAAATTTGAATGTGAGTCTAGTAAGGAAAAATCATTAGAGTCAAAACCTAAATACATACTCTTAAAAGATAGGAAAATACCCATTGCTAGCAATGAAGGAGTAAAACGTTTTTACAAACCATCTTTAAAAACCGAAAATGAATCTTCTAAACCAAAATTAAGATAAAAAAACACCTCCTCCAAGAAGACCAAATAGTCCTCACCCACGATCTAAAACACCCCAACCTAAAAGAAACCAAGGTAGACAAAATTTTCCTAACACAAGTGACCAAATGTGGAATTATTCACATCCACCAAGTTTCAATCCTTGGGGAATACTTCCACCATACATGCACCCTAGTCAATTGCAAACCATGTTTGGTTCAACCAACTTTGGACCAATGAGACAATGGGGACCAAGTGGCTAAGTGGTTACTTTTGGAGTTATTCTGATTCTCATCAATGGTTTGCTTCTACAAGTCAACTCAACATCATGAAGTTCTTGGATAATGCTCATTGAAAGGTATGCATCTCCTTCATGCTTATTGCCATGCTTAGATTAGTAAACTAGATGTTACATGCCCTTGCTAGCTTTATGTTCATTGTTTTTCATATGTTTGTTAGTGCGTAACTCTTTTAGATTTATATCTTTATATATCCTTATATATACATACCTACCTATATATATATATATATATATATATATATATATATATATATATATATATATATATATATATATATATATATACAAATGAAAAAAGACAATAAACTATATCTACGCAAACAAAGCAACAAATTAAGAAGGAGTTATCTAAGCATAGCAATGAGTTGTGAAAGAATGGCATACCTGGCGGTCTTCAATAACATTCTTCTAAATCTTCAAGATGATTTATAGACTTTGCAAAAGTCTATGGTGAGAAAGCTTCAAGGTAGTCTTATGGGAAGTTGATCTAGCTATTCGGTCCCCGTTGCCTCTTTGGTCCAAAGTTGTTTGGTCCAAACATGTTTAACATTTTGACTAGGGTGCATGAAAGGTGACAATATTCCCCAAGGGTTGTAACTTGGTTGATAGTTCCACATTTGATTACTAGTGTTGTTGTAGTTTTGTCTATTTTGGTTTCTTCTTGGTTGAGGTGTTTTAGATCTAGGATAAGAGTTATTTGGCTTCCTAGGTGGTGGAGTTTTAGATCTTGTTTTAGGTTTAGAGGATCCTACTTCGGTTTTTAAAGATGGTTTATAAGAAGTTTTTATTTCTTCATTAATAGCAAGAGGCATTTTCTTATCATTTATGAGTATGTATTTGGGATGTAATTCTAAAGGTTTTAGTTTACTAGGTTCGTTTTCAAACTTAACATTTTTTGTTTCACTTGTTGAAGCAACAAATTAAGAAGGAGTTATCTAAGCATAGCAATGAGTTGTGAAAGAATGGCATACCTGGCGGTCTTCAATAACATTCTTCTAAATCTTCAAGATGATTTATAGACTTTGCAAAAGTCTATGGTGAGAAAGCTTCAAAGTAGTCTTATGGGAAGTTGATCTAGCTATTCGGTCCCCATTGCCTCTTTGGTCCAAACATGTTTAACATTTGACTAGGGTGCATGAAAGGTGACAATATTCCCCAAGGGTTGTAACTTGGTTGATAGTTCCACATTTGATTACTAGTGTTGTTGTAGTTTTGTCTATTTTGGTTTCTTCTTAGTTGAGGTGTTTTAGATCTAGGATAAGAGTTATTTGGCTTCCTAGGTGGTGGAGTTTTAGATCTTGTTTTAGGTTTAGAGGATCCTACTTCGGTTTTTAAAGATGGTTTATAAGAAGTTTTTATTTCTTCATTAATAGCAAGAGGCATTTTCTTATCATTTATGAGTATGTATTTGGGATGTGATTCTAAAGGTTTTAGTTTACTAGGTTCGTTTTCAAACTTTACATTTTTTGTTTCACTTGTTGAAGCAACAAATTAAGAAGGAGTTATCTAAGCATAGCAATGAGTTGTGAAAGAATGGCATACCTGGCGGTCTTCAATAACATTCTTCTAAATCTTCAAGATGATTTATAGACTTTGCAAAAGTCTATGGTGAGAAAGCTTCAAGGTAGTCTTATGGGAAGTTGATCTAGCTATTCGGTCCCCATTGCCTCTTTGGTCCAAACATGTTTAACATTTGACTAGGGTGCATGAAAGGTGACAATATTCCCCAAGGGTTGTAACTTGGTTGATAGTTCCACATTTGATTACTAGTGTTGTTGTAGTTTTGTCTATTTCGGTTTCTTCTTAGTTGAGGTGTTTTAGATCTAGGATAAGAGTTATTTGGCTTCCTAGGTGGTGGAGTTTTAGATCTTGTTTTAGGTTTAGAGGATCCTACTTCGGTTTTTAAAGATGGTTTATAAGAAGTTTTTATTTCTTCACTAATAGCAAGAGGCATTTTCTTATCATTTATGAGTATGTATTTGGGATGTGATTCTAAAGGTTTTAGTTTACTAGGTTCGTTTTCAAACTTAACATTTTTTGTTTCACTTGTTGAAGCTTCGAATGGGTTAAAACCTAAGCCAGTTTTGTCTCCGGATATTCTTTGAATGCTTATTATTTTCTTAAGTGAGTTACTACTATTTTCAAATTTGTCAAGTTTAAAAATTTCTTCTCTAAGTATTTCATTTTCACTTTTAAGCTCTTGACATAATTTACATTTGTTGATATAAATAAATGCCTAAAAACGTTATTCATATCTTTCGATATCTCTATGTTTTGATAATCACAAAACGAAAACTCATCAAACCAAAGATCATGACGTAAATAAGTATTTAGTAGTAAATACTCACTTTTACCATCTAATCACTTAAGGTATGAATAAACAAAGTGTCTAATGCATTATAAGATCAAAGGAACATTTTTATTAATCACTAGATTTTTATAAAATGTCACAAAACATTTTATATCTTTTATAAAACATTTTTGGAATTAAAAGAATATGTTTAATTCATTAAAAATATATGAATTCAAATTTTCAACCAAAAATGGCAAATCTAATCCAGAAAAATTTTCCTCACAAAAGGACAAAGCTGGGCAACGTTCAGGAGGGGCGGCCCCCTTAATTAACCAGGCAGCCCCCTTAATAAAAAAGGGGACCGGCACGCTCCTGATCCCCCCCCCCTGCGCTATGCCTTTAAATACTGGTTCATTCCACTAATTTTTCTCACCTTTTTGCACTCTAAACTTTCTGATTCAAACCTCCATTTCTATCCTCTAAAATCCTTTGATCATATATACATTAATATTTGTTTCAAAGTGATTCAAGCCTCAACACTCAAGTGCAAAGAGAAGAATACTTCTATCTATCAAGACTAGAAGTATTACAACTTAGTATCATCTTTCTATCTAAGTTGTTTGTTCATTTCATCTTGTAAATCATTCATACTTTGGTGAATAAGGTGTATACATTGGTTAGCTAGATTTAGATATAGGATCTAGAATTGTTGAAAGTGTGAAGTGGTACTAGAAGTGAAGAAGTAGAAGAGCATAGAATTAGTGATAGGAGATATAAGAATTAGTAGCATATTGAAGTAGTGGTTAGTAGTGAAAATATAGAAGCCTCATAGTATTATAGAAGCCTTGAAGTAGTAAAGAAGTTGAAGCCTCATAGTTGAGAAGACATTGAAGACTAGAAGGTGTGGAGACATATAAGCTTTGAAGCATAGAAGACATAGAAGCTTTTAAAGTAGAAGAATCCTTGTAGTGGTATATAGATAAAGGCCCTCAAGTAGAGAGATAGAAGTATTGAAGTTGTGAAGACTTAGAAGCCTAGAAGTAACCCTTGAAGTAGTGAATAGACAGAAGTTGTGAAGGCGTAAAGAAACAAGAATTACGAAGAAGTGTAGGAGGCGTGAAAGGGTGTGAAGAAGTTGTGGTGTAATTGTAGTTGTGAGATTGGTTCTAGCTACGATTAGAACTCGACATTTAGCTTTGTGTTGTTAAATTGGTGTAAGCTAAGGTGTGTACGATTTTCTCCACCGTAAGGGAGGTTATTGACTTAGTGAAGAAAACTCTCGTGCTCGGTGCTCGGGGAGTGGAGTAGGGCAAGGAAGGTGTCCTTGTAGCTGAACCACTATAAATCCTTTATCTCTCGGTTTGATCTTTCCATCTCTCACTCTTTGCTTACTTACTTATTTACGTTTCGTATATAGTTATAATTGCTTGTGTTGTGCATATATTGATTTCACATAAAGATCAAACTAGGTTCCACTCACAACATTAATTTCATATAAACAAACCATAAGGATATATATATATATATATATATATATATATATATATATATATATATATATATATATATATATATATGGGAAAATGTTAGCTACAATTAATTGTAGCTAGTTGGCTACAATTCCTTTGAAAAAACTTTTAATAATGTACAGTTCAGTCCCTGCGGTTAGACCCTGACACATATTTTCCCCCTGTCCCCACCTTTTTTTTCAAAGGAATTGTAGCCAACTAGCTACAATTAATTGTAGCTATGTTTTCCCCTATATATATATATATATATATATATATATATATATATATATATATATATATCCTTATTTATATATGTATATGTGTATGTGTATTAATATATATCTTTGGTTTAAGTTTCCTATGACATTATCTATCAAATATATATATATATATATATATATATATATATATATATATATATATATATATATATATATATATATATATATACACACATATCCAATAGATAATGTCATAGGAAACTTAAACCAAATAACCCTTAGGTCTTAAGCACAAAAAAAAAGTAATTTCTTTTATTTTTTATCTACCGTAGAACCTAAGAACATCAGTGAAGCAATTAAAGATGAAAGTTGGGTAGTCACCATGCAAGAAGAACTAAACAAATTCACCGCAAACCAAGTTTGGAATTTAGTACCTCCTCCTAAGAATCAAACTGCCATAGGAACCAAGTGGGTATTTAGAAACAAACTCGACGAAGATGGAGTCGTCACTGGGAATAAGGCTAGGTTGATAGCACAAGGCTATAACCAACAAGAGGGAATAGATTATGATGAAACATATGCTCCTGTAGCTAGATTAGAATCTATTAGAATACTCCTTGCCTATGCTTGCACATTGGATTTTAAGTTATATCAAATGGACGTGAAAAGTGCATTCATAAATGGTTTTATCAACGAGGAGGTATACGTTGCATAACCTCCGGGATTCGTTGATTTCGAAAAGCTGAATCATGTATATAAGCTTAAGAAAGCTCTTTATGGACTTAAACAAGCTCCTAAAGCATGGTATGATAGACTTAAGGCATTCTTTCTTAAACATGAATACACCATGGGAATGGTTGATAACACACGTTCACGAAGAAACGAGATTCACATCTCATCATTGTTCAAATATATGTCGACGACATAATATTCAGCTCAACTTGTCCTGATTTGTGCAATGACTTTTCCAAGATCATGCATGATGAGTTTGAGATGAGCATGATGGGTGAATTAAATTTCTTCTTAGGTCTACAGATAAAACAGATGGAAGATGGTATCTTCTTTAATCAATCTAAGTATATTAAAGAGATGCTTAAGAAATTTAGTCTAGATGAATCTAAGCCCATGAAAACTCCAATGTCCATGGAAACTAAACTCACGAAAAACAGAGAAGGCGAGTCCGTGGATAACACTAAGTATAGGGGCATGATAGGTAGTCTATTATATTTAACGGCAAGTAGGCCCAATATCATGTTTAGTGTCTGCCTTTGTGCTCACTTCCAAGAGGATCCCAAAACCTCTCATCTTGAAGCGGTTAAGCGTATCTTCTGATACATTAAAGGCACTATACACTTGGGATTATTCTATCCCAAGGGGACCGGTGTAGACACCATTGTCTATGCCGACTCTGAACATGCGGGAGATTATGTGGATCGAAAAAGTACGAGTGGTGTTTGTACCTTCATGGGTTGTTGCTTAACTTTTTGGTTCTCCAAGAAACAAACGGCTCTTGCTATCTCCACGACCGAAGCCGAATACGTAAGCACTGGAAAGGCATGTCAACAAGCACTATGGATGAAACAAGCTATTATAGATTATGATATTCATCTAGATGACATCCCCATTTTGTGTGATAACAAAGGTGTTATTGACTTAAGCAAAAATCACGTTCAACACTCTCGTACTAAACACATCGAAATTCGCCACCACTTCCTTCGCGACAACGTATGGAACATTTCTATTGAGAAAGTTCCCTCTCAAGACAATATCGCCGATATTCTAACCAAACCTCTCAAACATGAATCATTTAACTATCTCCGTCTAGGTCTAGAATGATGGAACACATCCCGTAAACCCCCTCTTATGACTATTTGGATATTTCATTTGAAATATTAAGGTCATCTCTCGTATCCCTCTAATGACTATTGAAGTCATCCCGTAATGTCTAGTTTAGCTCGGTCCATCTCTCGTTAGAAGAATTTATTAGGTATAAATTACTTCTTCATGTCAAAAAGTCTCACTAAATCAGCGAGACTTGTTCGTCAAAAATAAAAAAAGGGACAAAAAAAATGTCCCAGCAGATCACGGCACCACTAAAGTGGGCACGACACCACTAATTTTAGTGGTACCGTGTGTCTAACATTGGTCGTATATCAATCTCCTTTCCCTCATAATTCACATTTGAACTTTCCCAATTTCCTCCATTGTTGTCAAAGTCGAACCTCACAACCCAAATCTCAATTACACCATCTCAAAATCATATTGGAGGCATTGTTCTTCAAGGAAATCAATCATTACTAATCTCTTATCATCAATTGTAAGTTATTTCATTCTAATCTTTCTTTGATCTTGACTCTAGGGTTATTTTTACACAAAGAATTGGAATTGGGGATCTCTTAAAAAGTTATTTAATCTTTAGGGAATTAAGATTAGATGCTTATAATGTTTAATGATTTTAAATTTCCCAAACAAAGAATCACATTTCGGAGATTAGATTAGCAAATTCCACATAAATCTTTCAAACTCAAAATCCAATTCCATAATTTCAAAACTTCACAAATCTAGGATCATGAAATATTATTTTTGTGCATTGTTGATTAAAATTCAAAACGTTTTCTCATGCATACATGATCTCATGAATATTACTCGGATTACATAACTAATAGAACTCTTCGAAATATTCAATTGAGCAAAAGCAAAATTAGGATTGTTTGGATAATCTCATTAAGTTAATTTTAGAGTCAAGATTATCGCATCTCCACAAAGTTTGCATATAGGCACACACTAGGCACATATCTTCATGATAAACATCCTTGATGATTAAAAACAATTTATCTTTTATAGGTTCTGATGAACTCAAATAAGTGCACTTTATTGTCATCATTTATCCTATTTATTTGACTTGTTTTATTATATTATTTATGAGAATCGATACTTAATTATTTACTTTAGTAATTCTCAGGTAAAAACAAGCAATTGGTGAAACTTAACGATTTTAGACGAAATATGGAGCAAAACCAGCAAGATGTCAAAAGCCTACTGAAACCCAGAAGATGCGCCGTATCTCTCTCAACAGATACGCCGCAATATTATACTTAGATGAATTCGAAGACCATTGCCTGACTTTGAAGAATGCGCCGCATGCAATTCTAGCATGCGCCGCATATGAAACTTTGGTCAACGAAGAAGATCAAGCTTGTTCTACTCCAGATACGCCGCATCATATTTCTGACATACGGCGTATCACTATCAAGACTTCACCAGATATAATCCAAGACACTAAAGGACATGTGCCGCATACAAGAATCAAGTTACGCGGCATCTAAAGACGGTGTACGAATATTCCAGAATATATTAATCTTGGTCCCCACGCGAAGTTAAGTCAATGCGCCGCATCTCGTTACTCAATGCGCCGCATCGAACCCTCATACAGAAAGTATAAATACCCCAAGCCTGTTACGAATTTTGTGTGTAACATAACCCTAAGGAGACGAATTTAGTCGAAGAAGCTTCATAAGACACATTCCAAACAAAGATATTAGAGCTGTAAGAAGGTCCTGCATGTATTTAATTCATTAAGTAGTTTTGTTTTATTGTAATAGTACGCTTTAATTCATCAGGATTGATGGCTTGTGATATGTGATAACGGAACATCGTACACTCCCTATAATATTGCTTTCCCATTAATTAAAGTTTATATGTTGATGTCTTTGGTGACTTATATTAGTTCTTTGATAACGTCTGTGTCTAGCTGAGCCCGTGGACTGCCATATCTACCCCTCGCCTATTTAATCTAACGTCTTTGGATAAGTAGGATAGACATAAGTGATCATTAAGGGTTTACTCGCCGATATATTGCGATCCAACGAGAGAGAATAGATTACGATACACTTCATATAAAACTAGCAATAAAACAAGTGACAAGCTACTTAATTATCAGGACAGGTCTTCTTTTAGTCTCTATTATCTATTAGTGTACGTGTTGCTATTTGCTGATTCGTTCTCATTAGTTTAATTTACTGTTTAATAAAACCAAAACTGTGCTAGTCTCTCAGACTAAACCCCCTTGCATTAGATTAGATTTAGGATATTAAAATACTGATAGACAAATTAAGCTTTACGTTCCAGTCTTAGTGATCGACACTCTACTTACCACTATATACATATTGATCGGATACACTGTCCGTTAGTGTGCGTGTTATAGGATAAGTCGGCTAAATATAAATGTAAAACTTGAAATAGGCAATTACCCCTATACTGTATACGACACAACGCACGCATCAAGTTTTTGGCGCCGCTGTCGGGGAGTCAATTGTTAAAACTTGTTTATCTATTAGTATTTTAATTAGGTTTTCTAACTTTTTTATTTTTTAGGTTTTTTAGATTTTAGTTTTACCAACCATTTGTTTTTGTTTTGTTTGTTTGCATTCATTGTATATTTTGCATATTTTCTATTTTTGTGTGTGTGTGTTTGTTTGTTTGTTTTGTGTGTTTTTGTTTGTTTTATTTGTTTTCTGCATAAACTGATGTCGTTGTATTCTGCTGATACAAACGATACGGCGCATCTGTTTTGCACATGCGGCGTATGGCGTTTTAATTTTTATATACAGCACATTTTGTTATTCGAGTACGACGCATCTATCTTTTAGATACGATGTATTTTGTTTTTAATCAGAAAATTTTTAAACCCTAACCAACATACGACGCATTTGTTTCACAGATACGACGTATTTAAACTTTTTATTAAAAATAGTTTTCGAATTAATTAAAAAGAAAGCGATGCATCGATTTTTGTCGATACGGCGCATTTATCTGAATCAAACATCTTTTATTTTGAAAAATCTTTTATTTTGAAACGTAACGAATATACGACGCATTAGCTTCTGCAAATACGGCGCATCTTATTTTTATAAATATAATTGATTTATTAATTATTAAAACATACGGCGCATTTAATTTATTAATTGCGGCGTATTGATTTTCTAAATAAAAGTCTGATTTACCTTTAACGATTAAGATACGGCGCATCCTATTCTTAGGATACGGCGCATCGGCAGCAGATATCAGAAACTTTTATTTTACTTTGATTGTTTCACTCTTCTTTTGCAGGAGTAAGTTTTATTTTCAGAATAATGGATGACTCAAGCATCACTATGGAAGATTACATTCTGAACCTAACTGGAGAAGCATGTTGGAATGATCAAATCTTCGATAACTGGAAACTCGCAGTAAAAGGTAAGACTAGAAGAAAACTCAATGCAGGTAACATTGAGTGTCTTCAATTCTTTGAAATCAAATTTCCAGCTATCATATATGATAATTCACTCTCCTATAAGGAGAGTCCTTTACAAAACTCTCCCCAAATATTTGATGATAAAAGTGAATTATTTTTACCCAATACTGATTATTGCACATACATGTCTGAAAGGAAAATTTTAAGAAACGGTTTGTTAAAAAGGAGAAGTTTGATATATTAAAAATTGATACAAACCTCTTTTCTTAAGAATTACCTAAATTTGAAAACACCGAAATCCACAACGAAAGTCTTAATTTCGGTAAAGATTACTCAGACATTGGTCTATGCAATACATCATCTCTTGATTATAATCTCAATTTTGATAAGCTTAAAAATTTATTTGTTTCTAACCATGGAATAAATTATTATTCACTAAACAATGAGATTATGATTTACATTCAAACGGTTGTACCTTTTATTCTTATGTTGAATTTATATATACCGTATGGTATACCGTTTGACCCTAAGTTGGTGTATAAGGAAAAAGTGTTGCGGAGGCCAAGGTACGTTCCTTATTTAAATTTTGTTCACTGGCACAACAATACGGCGTATCTCAATATTCTAAGCGCCGTATCTCTGACTTATGAAAACTTATTGATAGTCAACGAATTTAGATAAATACGGCGTATCAAAATTATTCAATGCGCCACATCGAATTTACCCTATATAAACCGAGAGGATGCGCTGGATTTCGATTTATTACCACATATTTATACACAGTAAAACGCACATCCCTCGACTAATTTTACAAAAAATTCAATCAAGATCATTGAATCATTTTGCATGGGAATTGAGGTACTAATCGCATCTGTAAGTGGTTCGTATGGCCACATAAGTTTTCCCTATGCGGCGGATTGAATATTTTTTCTTAAAAATTATTCTCACCGTATCTCAACTTTTAGATACTGCGTAAAGTCATTTATCAATACGGCGCATTATTATTAATTGTTGCATACTTCGCATTTTCATTAAAAGATACGGCGTATTGCTAATATGCCGCATCAGCCTATGAAATATGCCATATCACACAACTATTAGAGAGATTACTAACATTCTTTGTTTTTCAGAATTTCTTTAATTTTCAGAATGGAATCACCCGTTGCAGCACGAAGGCATGTGTGGCTACGTTTTGAGTCAATGGGGTTGACTCAAAGTGCTGAGGATGATTACCTCATGAGACTAAGGAGATTTTACCAAAGGAAGGTATTTAGTGTGACCGTTCTGGACTTTGCGAGTGTAGGGCAAGTAGATGGAGGAAATGCTTCAGCTAGATTGCATGATAGGTGATGCGTGGGGATCGCACTAGGTTTTACCTCTCAAGGGATCTTGAGAAGCTTACAACCCCCACCAGGCAGTGTACCTGATCGATGTAGTATAGTATAATGACAAGTACCGGGGGATTGATCGTTCAGCTAGGAATAGTGTCGCTAGGATTAGAAAACCTAAAGACTAGGTCTAGAGATGAGTGATGATTCTTTTTGTATTTTTTTTATATTTTATGAAAGCAAGTAAAAATCTCGGGTTTGAAGGAGTTGGGCGGAATTAGTTGCTAAT
The DNA here is from genome assembly GCA_030686995.1 of Artemisia argyi. Taxonomy (NCBI): domain Eukaryota; kingdom Viridiplantae; phylum Streptophyta; class Magnoliopsida; order Asterales; family Asteraceae; genus Artemisia; species Artemisia argyi. Next base: position 121,464,454 of record CM060705.1, on the reverse strand, counting down.
CAACTAACCCAATACTAAAGATGCAATCAAAATAAAATACTAGAAATGAAAATAAACTAAATTACACTAAAGTTGTGAGCAATATATGGGAGAATTGTGTTTACTTAGATTTCACTACTCCCTAGACATCTTTTACATGTTAATTACTTGTTATAGTTGCGTGGATGACGGATTGTATTCCTTAATACCATTCATGGGGTGGCGTACTTACTTCCCCAATCCTATGAGCGCCTACTTCACTCCTATGTCGAGCCGGCTAAGAAGCTCCTAACATGGGATCACTAGAATTTGCTCATGCATTAAATACAACTGATGAGTGTCTAAATACTCATCATTTTATACCAATCTGAACTGCCAAAACATACAAAAACACTCAAATATGCATCATAATACTTAAAATACCTTAGAAATGTGTTTTATATGTTTCAAATACAAAATATGCAAAAACAGATGAAAAACGTACAAAGTTTGCATAATTGGCAGTTTCAGTCCCTCAAGTTTCAAAATTTGACAAATCTAGTCCCTGGTAAATCAAAACATGAAAAATATCATCAAAGGTCCTTAGGGATTCATAAGTTGTCAAGTGTAGTCCTTTAAAGTTAAAAATTGCAAAATGACAACTTTAGTCCCTCAAGTTTGAAAAATGTCAAAATTAGTCCTTAAGGTTTAAAAATGGGAAATTAATAAAATAAACCTTGAACTATTATTAAATGACAAAATTGGTCCTTATGATAACATTTTGAGAAATTACAACCACAGTCCCTTAAAAATCCAAATTTACATAAATAGTCCCTAGAGTTTGTGGAATTGACAGAAAAGGTCCCTGGGATTTAAAAAATAGAAAAAAATACATCTTTTACCCTTGTGTTATAGTTTTATGGCAGGTTTAGTCCTTGAAAGAAGTTTGGAAAAGTGGCAAACTCAGCCCCTTAATTTTGTCAAAATTACAAAATTGGTCCTTGTGTAGTTATACCAACCGGACCCTTATTTGTTATTAACCCAAAAACAAATCCAAATCCAAACACAACCAATACCCAGCCCACCCCTTTTCTTTTTCCTTGGCCCAAACCTCAGCCCAGCCCACACCCTTAATATTATAACGGGCGATGACCCGTTTGACCCTCCCAATACCGCAAAAACCACCACCACTGTAGCTTCACCTCTTCCACCCCTGCTTCACCCAAAACCAGGTGGTTTTCCCACCACCTCCTCACCTTCCAGCTCACCCTAACCCTCCTTTCCACCTCACACACCTATCCCACACCTCATTAAATGCCATTCCCATAATTTTGCACTCCAAACCACTCCACAACCTCTGCTTTCATCATGAACCCTCAACTTGGCCTCCAAACTTTCCCAATTGTCCCCTGACACCTCCATATACTCCCAAAATTCTTTAATTGATCACCTTTGGCCCCAAGTTAACTTGGAAGACTTTGGCGCCAATTTTCATTTAAACGGCTATGATCAATGCAGAAGATTGGAGGGTCAAGATTAAAGTGGGAAAAGCTCAGAAGGTGTCCCTGAACCCTAATTGGAGCTTATAAAAGGAAGAGAAACAGAGGAGTTAGATATCTAGTTTATTTTATATAAGTGTATGTCGTTTAATGCAATTTCAAGTTTCTAGTGTAAACCTAAGCTTTTAAGCAGTGTTCTAAGTGTTTTCAGTGTATTGTAACTCTTTCCAAGTAATAAATTTCAAGTTTCTTTGGCTGTTCAATCTTATGCAATTTTAGTTTCAATTTCTTAAATTTCAAAAGCTCAATTGTTGTTATTGTGTGATATACTGGACTGATAAGCTCACTTAAGCTCCTAGATAGCTTATAAAAGCTATTAGAAACTATTAAAAGCAGTTAGTAGTAAAAACTCAAAAATATCATAAAAAGTCAACGAAAGTCAAACTGATAAGCTATTGGTGATAAGCAATGGAGCAGGGTTGATTTTGGAAGGCCTTGGGTTAGTTAATCTGTGGAGATTATTTAGGATTGGAGTTGAGATCTTTGGTTCATGGTTTGAGCAGGAAAGCAATTTTGTAAGTACTCATAATATCATATCTGTCTTGTTACTGTAGCTTTGCTTATTGCTTGCTTTTTTAGCTTCTTTATGCTTATTCAGTCCTAAATAATGATAATATAACATAAAATTGGTATCTTGTTTGTTGGAATTTCTAGTTACTAAAATAATCAAAGTTTCATAGTCAACATAGCTTATCTAGTATTCTTGTGTATCTGTGGTTATTTCCTGTTTCTAAGTGCTTAATTATACTTAACATAACATAATAAGTCATTGTGGATCTGTTTCAAAAGCTCTTATAGCCCTTAGCTTCTTAAATCATAAAACAGTCTATGTAAAGGTGTGTTTGGATCAGTGTGATCCTAGGAGTTCTAGTGCATAATTGTTGTTGTTCTTTGGTGTTACAAGTAACTTAGGATCAATATAGCTCAGAACAATCACCATAACTAGGTATTATTAGTAAGAAAATCAAAATCACACTCAATCCATCACCCCAGTTAACTGTGGTGGAATTTGAGTCCAAAACTCATCATACCTATTCATAAGTTGTTAGAATAGATTAATTAAGTCTTATTATAACTTATTACAACATATACAGTAAGTAGATTAAGCTCAAAGTTCACATAAGTCAAACTAACTCAAGTTTCATAAAAAGTCAAATGGTCATTCTCAGATTTTCTCAAAACTAGTGGGATTTTTATAGATTTGTGTATTGTGATTCAAGCTTTGAGCTTTTGTGGACTTGTTGTCTACCAGCTCTATTTTAAGATCCCAATTAGCTTATATTTTTAGCAATTTTACCCTGGGCCCCACAAGCTAGGGAAATCACTTGCAGGGCAAGCATCTCCCCTGCTACACAGACCACCATTCCACCACCACTACTTTGGTGGTTGATTGTGGCCAACTCAGTGAGCCTTAGTGGTTCATTCTTGGTTTAGACTACCCCCCTCCTACCAGGGTACAAGGTTTGACCCTTTGGTTGACCTAGAAACAAGTGTACCCCACCTGGACTTGTCCCCAAAGTCTGTCCCAATTCTGTGTTGATTTTCAGTTTTCACAAGTGCTTATTTCATTCCCATTAGCTTATCAGTGATCATTGCTAGTTGTTTTCAGCTTATTTAAGTTTTTTTAGCTTATTTATACCTGGCTTAACCAGTGTGGACCCCACAATAGTTCATTTGTGCTTAAATCCCTCCACAGTCAACAAAAGTCAACTGTATAAGCAAATAAGCACTCACAGTGCTTATTCTGAGGTTCCAAAGTAGTTGTCTTTGTAAAAGTTTCTTATTTTAAGTATTTTAGTAGTTTTATAAAAGAAAAACCAGAAAAGGCAAACTTTAATTATAGTGATAGCTTCTATTTAATAGAAATTATCTATTTAATTTTCATTTCAACTTATTAATAAGCACTTTTTTAATTTTATAATTTTATAAATTTCCTAGTACCTTAAAGTAGTTAAAATAATTTTCTTAGAATTTTCCTAATCTGTTTACTATTTACTAAAATTAAAAGTAGTTTAAATAATTAAATAGGTAATATTAGTAATTAAATAGTTTTCTTTAATTTTAATTAACAACAGTAGAATTTTATATTTTTACTAAGTTTTATAGAGTAGTTAAGACTTTTAAAAAATAGTTTCATAATTTCTACTGTCCATTTTCCAATTTTCCATTAATTAAATTAGATTTAAATTAATTAATAAGTAATTAATTAGTCAATTAGCCTAAATATAATTTTTAGCAACTTTTTATAATTTTTTAGGATTCCTATAATGGTTAAGTAGTTTTATAAATCTTATCATAATTTTCTAAGGTAATTTAGTATTAATAGTAATTTAAAATAGTTTAATTAGTTTAATTAAATTAAATAGTTTTTAATTAATAGAAAACTCATAAAAAGACAAAAATATTTATTTTCATTTTTTATACTTTCTTCAAGTTCTAATTAAGGTTTAGAAATTATTTTTGCAAGTTTTTAGTTTAATTTATAACATTTATCATTTTTAGTTAATTTAATTTAAGTTTTAATTAGATTTTAAATAGTTTTATTAATTAAATAATATCTAAATAATATTTTAATCACTTTTATAATTTCAATTTTGTTAGGTCACACTTTATGTAAACACAAGTATAAGAATGATAGAAAAGAGATGAGAGTGAGAGATAGTTGATTAAGACAATAAGAGAAATAGAAATGAAAGAGTTTTCTTAAGAAATCAAATAACCAACCAAGTTTACAAATGACCTAAGGCTTCTATATATAGGGAAGGAGCTAGGGAAACACTCCCTCTCCTTCCTTTCATCATTTCGTGGGCTTTGAGGCCCATGGGTTACATACCTTAAGCCTAGTAAACTTAATACATTTAGTAAATGAAAGTAAATAATAATTAAGCAACCTATCATTATTACAAATGACCGAGACTTGATAAAATAGTGAAAACTATGATCCCAACAATCTCCCCCTAAGGGTCGGTCATCAAGGTTGCTTGACGTCTTCGTCTTGATCTTTGACATTCAAAGCTCTAGACGTCTTCTAAATCATTCATCGTTCTTTGTTCTTAGTTGATGTAGTTGTGATCATCTTATTACAAAATGTAATGACCGAGACTTGACTAAATATAAAAGTATGATCCCAACAATCTCCCCCTAACGGTCGGTCATCACGGTTGCTTGACGTCTTCATCTTAATCTTTGACTTTCAAGGCTTTAGACGTCTTCAAAATCGTTCATTGTTCTTTGATCTTTGTTGATGAGGTAGTGATCATCTTATGAAGTTATCTGCCATGCGTCACTTCTGCGTCTGTGGTGGTAGTCCGCCATTCCAACATGCTCATACATCTTTGAATTCTGACTTATACATGAACGTAGTCCCTTTCTTTCACTTAAGATCTTTAGTCTTTATACTTTGTAGATTCTTCCTTTTTGGCGTAGAATCTTTCTTTGAACTTTGTGTTGCTTTGATCTTTTGAGGGAGCTTTTGATGACTTCAAGATGCATGTATGAGCATGTGGAATCCGTTGCCATGGAAATGATGTAACCCTGCATGTAAACAGTTAGCAATAAAACATCCGGTACTTACAGATAAGAAACTAGAGATCGTCAACAGCATAGTGTGAAGACTCCTTCTAATCCTTATCAAGGCCGTTCCCATATCAGATACTCCCGAAGGAGCTTACGAGACCTACTAAGTAGCTCAATGACTGGGTGAGTCGCTGGGGATCACTCCACGACTGTAGACCGCTAAGAAACCACCGCAAACACTAAGCGTAACCCGCAAGGAGTTACCGAAGTGACCTGCTGTCAGGGCTGTTTGATGTTGACCCTGGCAGGATTTCCGTTCAATCATTGAGAAATACTTATGTAAATTCTCTCATAAACGTTCTCGGCAGATTGCTAAGATCTGCGAAGGACTCGATAATTTACAGCTAGTGTCCATTGATGTAGAACACCAGTTGTAGAAATGTTAAGTGTTCCTAAGAGATCTTTGATGTATCTCATGGCTCTAGACTCTATAAGTGCACACTTATGTTTCCTATGCGGAGACTAGGGAGGGGTCTCCTGCTTCAATATCAACCGTCTCTAAGAGATAGGTCGATAGATTACACTGGTTCCCCGTGAGAATGAAACAAGTCCTTTTAAGAGAACTTGAGTGGTTAAGAAGGTTTAGTGCATTGCGTCACTGGGTCCATGACGACTTTGTCTTCAATACCGGTGTTGTCTTTTGCAACAACCAGTAGCATACGTATTGAACCCGGTGTCTGCCCTAAGGTTGAACATATGGAGGGCTATTTCTTTTCACCCTTTTCTTTACTTTTTAATTCTTCAACTCCTTCTTTCCCTTTCATTCTTTTCTCCTTTTTCGTATCATACCTAAGGACTTCTAATTCTAACTATGGGAGATGTCCTTGGGTAGATCCCTCCGGCTCTGGCGGATCATAGGACGGATATTCCTATCTTAATCACCTTATAACTCCGACAGTAGCCAAGAAACCTTTGATTGAAAATCTCTCAAAGTGTTTGTGTTAATCAAATATTTTGTTTAACACTTTGAGAGTTTTGTGTACACTTTTGAAGGGCTCCCCCTGCACATGTGCTCATAAGTATTTAATAAATTTGCACATGCGGGAGGAGCAAGCACTTTTGAATTGATCCACTTTCTGTGAACAAGACCGATTCGAGACACGCTTACATCACTAGTTAGACTAGCTTGAAGTTATTACCCGGCCTAGTTAAGTTCACAGAAAGTTTCTCGAGACGGTACGTTTCTACTAAGACATATCCTTTTCGAGACACGCTTACGTAGTTAGTTAAAGAGATACATTGTCAGCTTTTAGGTGACAACTAGCTCTAGTAACTAACTTGATGTTATTACCCGTCGAGGATAAGTCTTTTCGATATTACTAACTTTTATTGTCTCGTCAATTCCTGGGTCAATACTGAGTCTAGCTCGCACATGATACAACTTTTAAGCTTTGACTTCGTATATTTTAATCACTTTTTCATTTTTCTCCCCCTCAAAAATAGCATATAAAATGTTGTTTTTGAGAAACATTTGATTAAAATATGCTTTTTGAGTCTTGTGGGGAGATATCAACATGAACTTTTGTTTTCCAAAACGATGAGTTTTCAAGTGCTCCCCCTCAACCAGTGAATACTCATTGAGGTGAAATACTTGTCTTTTGAGCAGAATTGTGAAAATCAGAAAATGTTTGATTAATTCTACTCAAAAGTAAGAAGCCTTCGCTCCTTATATAAGGATTGAGGCACTGAAGCGTACCTCAGGGTCCTTTCAGTACAAGTGCGGGTTGTACACTGTTATGTGTGCACAAGCCATAAAAAAACATGATTTTGACAAAGCATTTTGATTTCAAAATACTCCCCCTCAAAATGAGCATGTGTTTTGACTTTTTTTTTTTTTTTTTTTTTTTTTTTTTTTTTTTTTTTTAAACTGTGGATCGAATTGGGGAGTAAAGATTTGAAAAATCTTGAGCAAAATTTTGAAAAGTTTTGAAAAACCTTTTGAAAAAATTTTGAATAAATTTTGCTCAAGATTAAGAGAGTTAAAGATAAGCTTTGCATGAGAACTTCTTGTTTTCAAGGAAAAGTGCACGTTTTGTTTTTAAGAAATGGTTTAGCAAGGCACTTTCCTTTCTTTGAAAACCAAATTGTACACTGAAATGAGTGCACAAGTCGTTGTTTTAATACAAAATTAGTTTTCTTTAAACAAAATACTCCCCCTCAAATAATGAATGTTATTCGAGAGAAAGTCTTCTTGAGCAGAATTTTGAATCGTATTATAAAATACTTTTTGAAAATTCGTGAGACGACTCTGCTCAAGGTTTTAGAAAACACAATCTAGTATTGTACAACAAAGAATGCTTGAAGATCAGATTAGACAACAACCTTGAGAACTAAAAACCTTAGTTTACCAAAATTTGAAATCCATTTGTAGGTTGTGTCAATCCGAAAAAATGTTGAATTTCAACGAGGATTGAAAAATTTTGTTTCATTTTGATAAAACACTCGTCAAATCAATGGAAATTTAAAACCCTTTTGCTTTTGAAAGGTTGTTAGAGACCCGGAGTCTCTCTTTTGAGTTTTAAAAATCTGAAGAAGAAGATTTCCATCTAAAGTTGAACCTCAAGGATTCTTTTTGAAGATTTGTTTTTGTGATGAATGGAAAACTTCCGGTATTTGGGATGCCCAAATCAGAGTCATTCTTTTATCATAGCCAAAGCATTCCAGATTTTGAAAAAATTTGAAAAATTTAGAACACCTTTGCTTTGGTCTTCACACTTGCTTTACCGGTGTAAAACAATAGTGTAGAGTTTGGAAAAGTTTGTTTCTCACCATTTTGAATCCATTTACCAGTTTAGCCTTTAAACACATTTTGTCCTTTGACCTAAAAATATGTTCCATAAGAAACATTTTGTCGAATGTTGAAATTTTGACTTTCAATGGGATGACATGTACTTGCACACAGAGAAAATGCATCAGGCACAAACAAGTATACAGATGAATCAAGAAACTCATTCTAAATCTACCAAAAATGCTCAGAATTCTCTAATAAACACACAAGATCACAGATTAGCTCATCCTATCACTCGAGATTATCCAATTATGATAATGGTTAGGGGGATTTGAGTCTAAGCACACTTGTTAGCATCAAAATGCAAGAATATTGTACAAACAAACGCCCTAGTAGTAGCAGCAAAGACATCGACATCTTAAACCCTACATCACTTGATTTCAAACCTATGTTGTATCTAATCGTGCAAACACACCAATCGAGCATTCTTTAGTGTTCTCTAAGGTTATATGAAATGATTAATTAGACTAAACACATAAAAGAAAATGCCCCGATCGATAATTACTTGAACCCTAGTTTCTGATTATGCCTTTTTGACTGTTGAAAACATTTGAAAATTTTAGGGAACGATTAGATAACAACAATGAAGAAATTAGAAACTCATAATCGAAAAGAAATCGAGGATAAAAAATTGTTAGTCTAATTATGTGTGAAACTTTTGAGAACATTTGTGAAAACATTGATGCGAGCCTGTTTTATTTTTTCATGCAATGTCCTTTTACCTAAGTTTAAGACTTTTGTGAACTTTACTCATTAAAGGTTAACTACTTTTCCATTTGAAGTCTAAACATGGTTAAATTGGAATCCTTGCCGAAAAATTTCTTTTCTCCCCCTCGAATTAGCATTTATTTTGTGAAACATTTTTGCACATTTTAATTCGAGAGATCATAGAACATTTTGAAAATGAGTTTTTTTTTTTTTTTTTTTTTTTTTTTTTTTTTTTTTTTAATCCGAATGATGAAGAAACATTTTATCCTTGAAGAATAATGATTAGGTGTGCAAACTTCATGATTTTGTGAAAAATTTTCTCCCCCTCAAAACATGTTCCATTTTGACAATGTAAAGCAAAATATGTTTTAATGTAGGAACATTGTTTTGAAGATTAGAAGTTTGTACACAGAGAAAGAAGATTCTTTTTGCAGTTTTTGTATTTTCTTTATGATAGAATATTTACAAAAAGAGTTTGATGTTTGACTCTCTTATTTTTTAAGAAAGTTTTGCAAATCATCTGGAGTCAAACACCGCATACCAATATGGTGAACTAAATCAACAAACCTTGATGGAGGTAATGCCTTTGTAAACAAGTCCGCCAATTGGTATTCAGTTACCACAAACTCTAATTCAATTGTACCCTTCTTAACATGCTCTTAGATGAAATGGTAGCTGAGAGCAATTTGTTGGGCCTTGGAATGATGAATGGTGTTGCACGAGATGGCAATAGCACACTTTGAGTTGCAGTACATTGAGATCTAGTCAAATACATACCCGTAGTCCGTGAGCTAAGTTCTCATCCAAATGACTTGAGCACAGAAAGCAGACATGGCTACATACTAAGCTTTTGTTGATGAAAATGATGTACAATCCTGCTTCATTGACTGTATCCCTTTGTAACTAAACAAGATTTGTTGCGAATCACTGTGCCTTCTGCGTCCATATTGTTTTTCCAAATCCATTTAATTCCAATGATGTGTCGAAGGATGATGTTGGTAGAGCTTATGCATATTAGACGGATCCAAATTGCGAGAAGATGACTCTAGTATATCAGGAACGGTTGGAGTCGTTGTAAATGGATTGGAGAAAGCATTTCCGTCATAATCTGCAGGTTGTGGTACTGATTGTAGTTATGGATCTTCAGATGATTGTCTGGAGTTGGAAGCGGTTTGTCTTGCTGTTGTTGGAGATTCACTTGGAGGACCGTCTTTCTCAACAGTGGTTGTTGAATATTCTTAGGGTGTGCAGCGGAAATTGGTGAGACTTCTTGAGGACGGTTTTCAATTGAATCATCAAACAATTGAGCAAACAGGGTTTCCAATTCCTTGCGAGAGAGTGACAATGGTTCAGCCGAAGATTCCGAAAAGTTTAGACGGTTGGATGCGGGTCCTAAGCTGTTTTGCTCAGAAGCCATTGCTGAAGTGCTTCTAAACGGTTGATTACGGGTCCTAAGCTGTTGTGCTCAGAAGCCATTACATTAAGCGCGGGTCCGAAACTGATTTGTTCCGAAGCCATTCCTGTTATATCTGAAAAGAAGAAAGAATAGACAAAAAAGAGAACATGGATCCCCAAGTGTAATTGGGTTCCGGATGTTAGAAGCATAAAGATGTAGTGTCAATTATCTTCTTGACACTCGGACACACTATATCAATGATTTCCTTTCTCGTCTCAGGGATAGATGTTGTGGATTTTACATTAGTTTTGGTGCAAATGTCTAAAATCTTTCCTGTAGGAATCCACTTAAGACCAATTGATTTGAAAATTCTACCCGTGGGTACCCACCTAGTGTTATATCTAGGAGATGTTTTCTTTTTAGATGCAGTTGAATGAAATGTGGGAGCATCACTTCGTTGAGAAAACCTACGTCCTATATTGATCCACTTCTTAGGTTTCTGACTTATGACTTTTGGTTCAACGGGTTTGTTTGTCTTAGTCGATTGAGCCTTTTCAAGTGAATTTCCTTTTTGAAGATTTTCTAAAGCACAAACATCATGATTATTTACGCAACTACTCTTAGATGCTAGCCAATTCCTATTAGTTTGTTGAGAACTCCTAGGTTTTGGTGTGCTACTACTAGCAGTATTTTGCACTATAGTGGAAGGCATCACACGAGGTTTTGAACCTAGAATTCCATCCTTTTGAAGTAGCGCCTTTTTCCTAGCCTTTTCTAGATCATAGTTCTTGCACATGTCATATTTTCCACAAGAATCTTTACTTTTAATGCTTGTTTTAGACACTGTTTTCGAACTAATCCTAGATGAGCCAGGCATAATCACGTGTTGAGATTTAGCAGACGCAAATGCTTTTCCCTTAGGCCAAGAATGTGGAGTGACTGGTTTTGTCAAATTGTTTTTCTCAACAACTTGGGAGGCAAACCGAGGTTTTGAAAATTTAGGTCGTTCAGATTTAAATGCAGTTGGTTGTCTAACCACTGATTGTTTTCTGTTTGTTTGAGAAGGCGGTTTCCCCAAGATTGATGGTTTTGCAAACTTAGTATCCACACTCTGGCCAGTCAGTCTTCTTAATTTGTTTTGTAATGCAGCATGTGCAAACACCTTTTCTTGAATTTGACCTTTTAAAAGCTCATTTTCTTTAACTAATGTATCCACACGTTTACTAAGTTCATTTGAAACTTGACCATTGTTGCCCGAATTTTGAGATTCGTTTTGCATTTGGAGTTCAAGTGAGATGCAATGTGCCTCTAGTTTTGAAAATTTTTTATGACACTGGGCAATGGTCTTTTTGAGAAGAAGGTTTTCAGACTCAAGAGTTTGATTTGATGTTTCAGTCATTAGATTATCATGTAAAGACTCAGACTCAGAACGTTTGTCAAGACATTGTACATCATCCTGGTCAACCTCTCCTACATTACTGAAGTTAGGTTGCTCAGATTGTTGTTTCTCATTTGCAGGTATAATACGATCAACAGGAGATTGTACCTCGGCCATTAGCTCTTTGTCAAAGTTAGGTTCTGTGTCATAGATGGGTATGACATCTTCCTCATCCATCTGTCCTTTGTCAAAGTTGGGCTCTGAGTCATAGAAGGGTCTGATCTCTGCACAGTCTGCATCTGTATCATTCCCCAATCTGCTGTTGTCATCCTGCTCTTCTGATTCTGTCCCATCGCTTTCCATGACACCCAAATTAGCTTCCAATGTATCAACCATATTAGATTGCTCTACTTGAATCTGCAACTTCTGTTCATTCATACTTTGAACATAATTTCTTCTGTGAAGAATCGCCTTCTCAATCGAATCCAAATCTCGTATCAATATGTCTTTGAAAGTTTCATCCTCGATTCGGGATTTGATGAACTGCTGAAACTGTTCCTTGATCACTCTGAAGGTGGCGTTGGATTCATTCTCGTGAACTTCTTCTGATGCAAGCTGCTTTTCAAGTTGATTCACGTTTTCAAACATCATATTTGTGAAAATGTCAAAGTCTTCTCCAAGGAGTGATGGAAATGCCCGTTTGAATCCATACTCGGAACGAGTTCCTTCTAAGTCTTTGTATGAGAGGACCTTAAGGTGTGACTTAAGTGATCTACACTGTTCCATGCATCTCTTCACTAAATATGTCTCTAGCTCATGCATCAGCGACCTTGATTGATACATTTTCTCTCCGTTTAATCTCACAATTGGATCTTCAGAATCATCAGAATCATGCTCTGGGCATGTATTATTCATGTGAGATTCCTGCATGTTTGCCATCAACATCACATCTGTTGTATCGGTTTCCAAATCTGCTGTATTGGATTCCAAATCTGCATATTCATCATCAGATGGAATATCTCCCATGACCCTTTGCAAAACAGCATTGAGATTACCCCCTTCAACTTCCATTTGACTAAGTGTGGCATTGTATTCAACATTATTGTCAAAAAGTGGAGTTGAATCATAATCTTGATCTTCCACATCTACAATATTTTCTGTATATGCCAAAAATGCCATGCTCGGTTCGATAAGATCTTCTTCATCATCAGAATATTTCATTGTGTTTAAGCATTCAGAAGTTGAAGTCATAGCGCCATTGCCTTTCTTAGAAGATACATGACTAAGCTTCACTAGATTTTGCAGAAGAGATTGCACATTATTATGTAGTGTTGCAGGATGGTACTGTGGAATGAAGAAAGGCTCAGGTGCATTCGGAGGATTGAAGAAGAGACCATTTGGAGTGTAGATTAGTGATCCATGGTCAACATCTGGAGATGGTGGAGCAGGGAGAATGGTCTTCAGTGGATTCATGTTTAAACAAGATTCAAGAATTTGCTTCATTCTGATGTGATGAAGTTCTTCGGTACGATGCAAAGTTTCAAGATATTTCCACATTTCATAAGCACTGGCTTGAAAGTCCATATTCATGTAGATTGAGTTGGGAAGGGCTAGTGTCATGAACCATGCAGCTTGTTGGTCAGCATCATACTGAGCAAGTTCAGTAGCATTCAAATCTTCATCATTTTGTAGTCTGATAATCCCTGTTGAGTCAGCAAGAAATATCATTTTGTATGGATCATCTTGAATGGAATTAAGCATGAGATCTGCTGCAGGACGATCTGTGAGCCATTGTAAAAATCTCCGTTTCCAAACAGTATACGTTCCTGGTAGCAACATCGGAGGCCTTGATTCATTGCCAATGAACAGAACATGACGAATGAGGAAGCTGTGACTTTGTTGTTCAAGATATTGTTGCTGATGAGAATATTGGTGAGGAAGGTAGTTGGTAGAAGGTCCTTGAGACGTTGTAGATGACATTGCTCTCCCCCTTGATTGTTGCGATGTAATCGAAAAAAAATCAAGCAAAATGTCACACACAAGGTCGAAATAGTGAATTCAGATTTTCCCTCCAAAAATTATTTGAAAAAATTTTCTTTCCCAAAATTTGAAAATCACTATGAAATGCAATTATAAGGTTGCAAGAAAAATTTGAGTTTCAAAAATTTTGCCGCCAAATTTCACCGAAAAAAATTTGAATTTAGGCTTAAAAATTTGAATTTTGGGCCAAAATTTTCAACGTTATACCAAAATTGAAATTTCGCGTAAATTTTTTTTTTTTTTTTTTTTTTTTTTTTTTTTTTTTTTTAGAAATTTAAGAAGATAGTAAGGAGAGATTTAGAAAGAAAATTTTTAGAAAGAAACTTGTGTAATTATGGATCTTATAGAAGGTATAGGTGTAATGCCAATTCTCGAAAATTTTGAGTTCTCGAAAAAATAGTAATTGCGAAACTTATCACTTAAGTGATTGCGAAATTTCGGACTGCGAAATTAAGGGGTGATTTCGAAATAGTGATGATTTCGAAACTGTTAAAGTTTTCGAAAAACAGTGATTTCGAAAAAGTGAGATTTCGAAAATAGTGATTTCGAAAAAGTGAGATTTCGAAAAATTGATTTCGAAAAAATGAGATTTCGAAAAAAATGATTTCGAAAAAATGAGATTTCGAAAAAAAAGTGAGATTTCGAAAAAAATGAGATTTTGGGGATTTACGCGAAATTAGAGAGTGTTTGCGAAGAAAAATGTGATTTCGAAAATATGAGAAATTTCGAGAACACAATCTAAAAAAAACGAAGTTTCGAAATTATACAATTTCGAAACTTATCCAAAAGTCGAAGTAACTTTCTTTCTTGTACAAGAAAGAAAATACTGAGTCCACAAAACGAAGTCGGTATAGAGCACTTTTCAAGAGATCTCGAAACTGTGTATGTAGAAGATTGCGAAATTGTGGCAGAATTTGTTTTCAAAGAAAGTTAACCAAAAACTCGTTTTTATTTCAAGATTCTTGTACTTTTAAGTATAAAATGATGAGATCTTTAAGAAAGTTGAAAACTTTATAAACTTTTTCAAAACTACAAAAGATTTCGAAAAATAGTACAACAATCCTAAATCGATTTTTGTGACAAAAGTTTGGAACTTTTTGTTTGTTTTGATTTGTAGAACAAGTTTGTAAGCAAAGATGTGCTAAAAACCAAGAAACAAACAAGAAAGTGCAAAAATTTTAACAAAAATCGATTTTTAAAAACAAGTTTAAGATGGAATTCAATGAAAACAACAAAACTACACCTTCTTCCGGCGAATGATATCACTTGTTAGGTCACACTTTATGTAAACACAAGTATAAGAATGATAGAAAAGAGATAAGAGTGAGAGATGGTTGATTAAGACAATAAGAGAAATAGAAATGAAAGAGTTTTCTTAAGAAATCAAATAACCAACCAAGTTTACAAATGACCTAAGGCTTCTATATATAGGGAAGGAGCTAGGGCAACACTCCCTCTCCTTCCTTTCATCATTTCGTGGGCTTTGAGGCCCATGGGTTACATACCTTAAGCCTAGTAAACTTAATACATTTAGTAAATGAAAGTAAATAATAGTTAAGCAACCTATCATTATTACAAATGACCGAGACTTGATAAAATAGTGAAAACTATGATCCCAACAAATTTCATTTTCAATTTCTTTTTAATTTTTAGTTTTAAAAAGTTTCACTTTTGCCCCCTGTAGTTTGTAACTTGTTAAATACCACTTGTCTCTGTCTGTTATCTGATTTTCTTATTTGTGCTTTTACTTGTATCTTTGTTATTGTTTATATATTTTCATATTATCCAAATATCAAAGCAATCAGTAGTATAATCAACCCTCAAATCATTTCTGTTACTGTCCTCAGTACCACTCACTCTCCTAATCGTTTACAAATACAATTTCAATCTCGTTGGGATTTAACGACCCGGGGATTTCCCTATATTTCCACGGTCAATATTAACTTGCACTTTCTCCCAGGTGGGCCTATCAGCTGCACACGGTTGACTGGTTGGTTTGGGAGGAGTCAAAATTTGGCGCCGCTGCCAGGGAGGTTGTTGCGTATTTCAAAACGGTTTAAGTTTAGTGGTTTTCAAAAACCCTCCTGTACAAATATCAACACTTTGTAAATTTTTGAGAAAATCAAAATCATATCTGGAAAAGTTCATTAACATTTCTCCTGAAGTGTTAACAACACCAAACAAATCATAAACACCAAAACAAACTGTGAAGTTAAATTACTTCGTTATCTTTAAGATTACAACCTATACAGTTGGTTTAAGGTAAGTTCTGACATTAAATTGCGAACTGAAGAGGAATCCATTTATTTCCTCCCGCCGATCTGCGAGTAATCTTAAAGGAACGATTTCGGTTAACGAATCAGTTCCAAAAATATTGTCCAAGTTTTTTCACCCATACACGAAAAGCCAAAAACATTTTACTGTGAATATAATTACATAAAAGTTTACCACCGCAAACCAAGGCAGAACACTTACCAACTGGGGGTATGAACATAATAAGTTCCCAAACCTAAGATTAAAAACTTACCATTGTATCCTTGTGAATAGTATACCTTTTTTAAAGGAGCTGTTCACTTATGATTATTGGGTTTAAGTTCACTGTAGTTTTGCCTCTATCTTGTGTTGAAAACTAATTTTTGTGCATGCGCACTCGTTCACAAACAAAGAATAAAAAGAAGAAAAACGTACCCGAGTTACGTACTGTTGAAGAAGAATACACAATAAAAATGAACGACGAGCCCCCATTCCTTCCCAAGGATGAACCAGTTCCTGACACCCGAACTATGGAGGAACTGTGTCAACCTACCATGCAAGGGAGGGGTGGACCAATTGCACCACTCACTATTGGAGCCACGGATTTTGGATTAAAACACCACATGATACAACAAATCCAGAATACGTGCCAGTTCCACGGATTGCAGGGTGAAGATGCTAACAAACATCTCGACAAATTTTTAACTGTCACCCAAAGCATGAAACAAAATGGCGTCACCGACGACGGCCTACGTTTGTACCTCTTTCCCTATTCCCTCACTCATCATGCGACTTCCTGGTTCGATCGACTTCCAAAGAATTCGATCCACACTTTTGATGAGATGATTACCAAATTCCTGGCCAAATACTTTCCACCATCTATGGTCACAAAGCTGAGGAATGATATCAGCAACTTCAGACAGCTTCCCGAAGAGTCCTTATTTGAGGCATGGGAACGCTACAAACTTGTTATTGATAGGTGTCCCAATCATAACATGCTTCTTGTCACCATTATTGATACCTTTTATAATGGTTTGACACTCTGTCATCGTGACACCATCAATGCTGCTGCTGGGGGCACCTTTATGAAAAGGACCCCTGAAGAGTCCTATGACTTAATCGAAAACATGACTGCCCATCATAATTTTTGGGACTCCTCTGCTGAGAGGAACGACTCATTTAAGTCAGACACTCCGGCGAGCAATGAAATATCAATCCTAGCTAAAAAGCTGGATGATTTGTCTACAGCAGTTTTGCGTATCCATCAGAATAATCCTAATCAGGTCAAAACTGTTAACCCAAGTTGTGAAACTTGCGGTGGTCCACATACATACACTGATTGCCCAGCCTCCGGTGGCTTTGCTCGTGAAAACGTGTCTGCAGCTCAAGGTTCCTATAATACGGGAGGTAATTCTTACCAACCACAAGGAGACCGCAACCTTTTGAGCTACCGTTCTAATAACTATCTTGGACCACCAGGGTTTAATCAGCCTCAAAACAGGAACCAGAATTTTAACCAGAATCAGAACCAGAACCGAATGAACCAAGGTTTTAACAACCAAGGGAATTTCAACGCTGGTCAAAACCAGGTTCATCAAAATCAGAACCAAGGGAATTATAACCGAAATCAAGGTCAGAACAATTACCCACAGGGTAATTTTCAACAACAAAACCACTTCCAGGGTAATAACAACCAGTAACAAGGGAATTTCCAGAACAATCGGGCTCAAAATTTTCCAAACCAAAATCAAGCCATTGTTTCAACTGGACCATCACATGATGAGTTATTAAAACAGTTTATGAAATCCCAAGAAGAACTGAACAAAATGCTGGTTAGTCAAATATCTAATTTGCAGAAGTCTTTAAATGATCGACCCTCGGGCTCAGGTACTACTTTACATAGCAACACGATCGCTAATCCGAGGGGCGATGTAAAGGCGATCACCACAAGAAGTGGAGTTTCTTACCAAGGACCTACAGCTCCTTCTACCTCTTCTCCTATCCCTGTAGAGGAATGTGAAACTGAGGATACTACGGATACGGTACTTCTTAATAATAACGGAGGTACCAATGACATCCCTCCTCCAGTTATCCCGGCCCTGACTCCCCCTAAAAGAGTCATGTTTGAAACTACCGAAGGTCCTGTTGAAAATCCAAAAGCCAACCCAAAACCAACAATTCCATATCCCTCACGATTGCAAGACCAAAAGCTCCGTGAAAAAGCTAATCATCAGATGGAAAAATTCTTTCAGATTTTCCAAGAACTACACTTCGATATTAGTTTCGCGGATGCTCTTCTTTTAATGCCCAAATTCGCATCGACAATAAAAAACCTGTTGAGCAATAAAGAAAAAATGTTTGAGATGGCACGAACTCCACTTAATGAGAACTGCTCTGCGGTTCTATTAAAACAGCTTCCCGAAAAGCTAGGAGACCCCGGGAGATTCCTAATACCATGTATTTTCCCGGGTATGGTTGAATGTTTTGCCTTGGCCGATCTTGGTGCAAGCATCAACTTAATGCCTCACTCAGTTTGGAAAAAGCTCTCTCTTCAGGCACTTAGTCCCACATGCATGACTCTCGAGCTTGCAGACCGTTCAATTTCACGTCCCCTCGGTATTGCCGAGGACGTATTTGTGAGAGTGGGAAAGTTCCATTTTCCGGCGGACTTTGTCGTTGTTGATTTCGATGCAGATCCAAGAGTTCCTCTCATTCTTGGGAGGGGATTCTTAAGAACGGGACGTGCATTAATCGATGTTTTCGATGAGGAAATCACGTTACGAGTTGGCAATGAAGCGATAACGTTCAACCTTGATCAAACCTCGAGATACTCCTCGAATTATGATGCTGAATCGGTCAACCGAATTGATGTCATTGACATTGCATCCGAGGTGTATGCTCAGGAATTCCTTGGATTTGCTGATAATTCTACGAGTGGCAATCCCACTACTTCTTCTGATCCCATAATCGCTAATTCTTCTCCTTCCCTCACTCCGTTTGAGGGAAGTGATTTCGTCCTTGAGGAATTAGAGGCCTTTCTCAAAAGTGATTCAGTTCCCGAAGGAATTGATTACCAAGAGATTGACCCGGAAAGGGATATACTTCTCCTTGAGAAGTTATTGAACAAAGATCCTTCTCCAATTCCTGTTCTACCTCCACAACTTCATAAGGCGAAAGTCGAATATGTTGAGAAAAATGATGATTTCCCCGAGGTTGAACTTAAGGACCTGCCTCCTCATCTAGAATATGCATTCTTGGAAGGTAACGATAAGTTACCGGTCATTATTGCAA
The DNA here is from genome assembly GCA_030686995.1 of Artemisia argyi. NCBI lineage: Eukaryota > Viridiplantae > Streptophyta > Magnoliopsida > Asterales > Asteraceae > Artemisia > Artemisia argyi. The sequence continues at coordinate 121,445,507 of CM060705.1, read as the reverse complement.
AAGACTTAAAGAATGAGGAGAAAACCGCGCTGCTTAAGGTTTTAAAGTCCCACAAGCAAGCAATTGCTTGGAAGCTCTCAGACATAAAGGGTATAAACCCGGATTTTTGTACACACAAAATCCTAATGGAAGAGGACTTTAAACCTGCCGTGCAGCATCAAAGAAGGGAAAATCCAAAAATCCACGAAGTTATAAAAGCAGAAGTTATCAAACTTCTTGATGCGGGATTGATTTACCCTATATCAGATAGTCCTTGGATTAGCCCAATTCATTGTGTTCCAAAGAAGGGTGGCATTACGGTTATCACAAATGAGGATAACGAGTTGATACCAACTCGTTTGGTTACAGGGTGGCGAGTATGTATTGATTACAGAAAGCTTAACGAAGCCACCCGCAAAGACGATTTTCCTCTGCCCTTTATGGATCAAATGCTCGAAAGACTAGCGGGGAATGAGTATTATTGCTTCCTCGACGGCTTCTCGGGTTACTTCCAGATTCCCATTGATCCACAGGATCAAGATAAAACTACCTTCACATGTCCTTACGGAACATTTGCCTATCGTCGCATGCCTTTTGGGTTATGCAATGCTCCGGGCACTTTCCAGAGGTGCATGATGGCTATTTTCCATGACATGATCGGAAAAACCATGGAGGTATTCATGGATGACTTTTCAGTCATCGGGAATTCTTTCGACTCATGCATCTCCCATTTAGAAAAAATGCTTCAACGTTGTGAAAACACTAATCTTTGTCTAAACTGGGAGAAGAGCCATTTTATGGTTAAGGAGGGCATTGTCCTAGGCCATAAAATTTCAAAAAGTGGGATTGAGGTCGATAAGGCCAAAATTGATGTTATTGCTAAACTGCCTCATCCCACCACTGTTAAAGGAATAAGGAGTTTCCTCGGCCATGCCGGGTTCTATCGGAGATTCATTCAGGATTTCTCCAAAATAGCCCGGCCTATGACTCATCTTCTTGAAAAGGATGCTCCTTTCATCTTTTCGCCCGAGTGCATCGAAGCTTTTTCTACTTTAAAGAAAAGGCTTACCGAAGCACCAATTCTTGTTACCCCCGACTGGGACTTACCCTTTGAACTTATGTGCGATGCTAGCGATTATGCTATTGGTGCAGTTCTGGGGCAACGCAAAACCAAACATTTTCAGCCAATACACTACGCAAGTAAGACCATGAATGAGGCTCAAACACACTATACCACCACGGAAAAAGAATTATTAGCTGTGGTATATGCCTTCGAAAAATTTCGGTCTTACTTAATCTTAACCAAAAGCGTGGTGTATACGGACCATTCGGCTTTGAAATACCTGTTCACTAAACAGGATGCAAAGCCAAGACTGCTCCGTTGGGTCCTGCTCCTTCAAGAATTCGATATTCTCATAAGAGATAAAAAAGGAGCAGAGAACCTTGCAGCTGATCACTTGTCCCGGTTAGAAAATCCTCATCAGGATATTCTCGAGAGAAAAGAAATAAATGAAACTTTTCCTCTGGAGACTCTAAATCTAATCTCTACCCGGGATGATTCCAATACCCCATGGTTTGCCGACTTTGCAAATTACCGTGCGGGAAATTTCGTTGTGAAAGGGATGTCGTCCCAACAGAAAAGAAAATTCTTTAAAGATGTAAAACATTACTTCTGGGACGACCCCTACTTGTTCAAAATATGTGCGGATCAAGTCATCCGACGGTGTGTCCATGGCCAAGAAGCCATGGAAATTCTTAAAGCTTGTCATGATGGACCCACGGGGGGACATCATAACCCAAACTACACCGCAAAAAAGGTGTTTGATTTAGGATTCTTTTGGCCCACGATCTATAAAGACGCCCATGAACTTATCAAAACCTATGAGGCTTGCCAGCGGCACGGGAATATTTCTAAAAAGAATGAGATGCCGCAAAACGCCATCCAAGTCTGTGAAATATTTGATATGTGGGGCATTGATTTTATGGGGTCATTCCCGTCTTCACGAGGGAATAAATATATACTCGTGGCTGTCGACTATCTGTCAAAATGGGTTGAGGCAAAAGCCTTACCCACCAATGATGCCTGAGTAGTTGTTAAATTTTTAAAGTCTCTCTTTGCCAGATTCGGGACTCCTCGTGCCATTATCAGTGATCGTGGCACTCACTTCTGCAATGAACAATTTGCAAGAGTAATGCTGAAATACGGTGTAACTCACCGTCTTTCTACAGCATACCACCCCCAAACAAGTGGGCAGGTGGAGGTCTCAAATCGGGGTATTAAGAGAATTTTGGAGAGGACGGTTGGTGAAAACCGTGCCTCTTGGTCGAATAAGCTGGACGATGCATTATGGGCTTTCCGCACTGCTTACAAAACACCTATCAGGTGTACTCCATATAAGCTAGTGTACGGGAAAGTATGTCATCTTCCGATCGAATTAGAACATAAGGCCTATTGGGCCTTAAAACATGCAAATTTCGACCTTCAGACAGCGGGTGATCACCGTAAAGTTCAACTAAACGAACTAAATGAATTACGTGATCAAGCTTATGAAAATTCTTTAATCTATAAAGAAAAGACTAAGAAGATACATGACTCTAAAATTAAGAACCGCGTTTTCAAAGTTGGTGACAGAGTTCTTCTTTTCAATTCAAGATTAAAAATTTTCTCGGGAAAACTAAAAACCCGTTGGTCTGGACCATTTACTATAACAAAAGTATACCCATATGGAACTGTTGAGTTATTGCAACCCGACGGTCCCAAGTCATCGGTTAAAACACTATTTTGGAGGGGACATACAACCAATGGTTGTCCCGGATCTCCAAACTTACCCCATGGACCAATAAATTCGGGGTCGAGTCAAGCTAGCGACTCGGTTAACAAAAACAGTAGCTTCCCCAAGGACAATTTTAATTCGGGGTCGAGTCAAGCTATCAACTCGGTAATCAAAAACAGTAGCTACCTCATGGACAATTCAATTCGAGGTCGAGTCAAGCTAGCGACTCGGTAATCAAAAACAGTAGCAATATGGGTTTTCACCCATATTTCTGTCTTCTCATCCCTTTCTACCACCCTAGTGTGGGGGAGACGAACCACATGTTGTACATATGTAAATATTTTTTCAAAAAAAAAAAAAAAAAAAAAGGAAGAAAAAAGAAAAAGAAAAAAGTGAGTTTGTATGTAAATAGAGTAAAATAAAAGGTTAATAGTATTGCCTTCTTACGTTCTAAGTCTTGGTGGGACACCAAGTACTTTGAATATTGAGGGCAATATTCAGTTCTAAGTGTGGGGGAACGTTCTCACGAATGCAAAACACATGTTCCATCAAGAACCCCCATTTGATCAAAATTACCAGTTTTTTCACACTTAGAAATGCAAATAATGGTATCAATCCTCCATGTCTAACCCACAACAGGATTGGCTAGTCTAGGAGCAAACGGCTCTTGGTAAAGACATCTAAAAACCGTTGATGGCTTGCAATTTGCCAAAAATTGTATGGTTCCTCAGCTCCCCATATCCCATAAAGCGAATGAGTTGGCTAGCCCGCAAGATTATGGCTTGTGGTAAAGACCGTGGAAAAACCATAATTGGTAATCAGCTCACCAAGATGTTGACTATTCCATCAAGAGTTGACTAGTCCAGAAGCAAACGGCTTTTGGTAAAGACAAATCAAATCCGTTGACAGCTGGTGGTTTGCTAAAAATCACACGGTTATCAGGTGTGCCACAGTTCTTACACCTGGCTACTCCAGAAGTGATGGCTTTTGGTAAAGAGTAAAAATCCATTAATTTTTTCTCAAATAGATTGCTAGGGACTAGCAATAGTTTAGTGTGGGGGATTGATGAATGTCTAAATACTCATCATTTTATACCAATCTGAATTGCCAAAACATACAAAAACACTCAAATATGCATCATAATACTTAAAATATCTTAGAAGTGTGTTTTATATGTTTCAAATACAAAATATGCAAAAACAGATGAAAAACGTACAAAGTTTGTATAATTGGCAGTTTCAGTCCCTCAAGTTTCAAAATTTGATAAATCTAGTCCCTAGTAAATCAAAACATGAAAAATATCATCAAAGGTCCTTAGGGATTCATAAGTTGTCAAGTGTAGTCCTTTAAAGTTAAAAATTGCAAAATGACAACTTTAGTCCCTCAAGTTTGAAAAATGTCAAAATTAGTCCTTAAGGTTTAAAAATTGGAAATTAATAAAATAAACCTTGAACTATTATTAAATGACAAAATTGGTCCTTATGATAACATTTTGAGAAATTACAACCACAGTCCCTTAAAAATCCAAATTTACATAAATAGTCCCTGGAGTTTGTGGAATTGACAGAAAAGGTCCCTGGGATTTAAAAAATAGAAAAAATACATCTTTTACCGTTGTGTTATGGTTTTATGGCAGGTTTAGTCCTTGAAAGAAGTTTGGGAAAGTGGCAAACTCAGCCCCTTAATTTTGTCAAAATTACAAAATTGGTCCTTGTGTAGTTATACCAACCGGACCCTTATTTGTTATTAACCAAAAAACAAATCCAAATCCAAACACAACCAATACCCAGCCCACCCCTTTTCTTTTTCCTTGGCCCAAACCTCAGCCCAGTCCACACCCTTAATATTATAACGGGCGTTGACCCGTTTGACCCTCCCAATACCGCCAAAACCACTACCACTGTAGCTCCACCTCTTCCACCCCTGCTTCACCCAAAACCAGGTGGTTTTCCCACCACCTCCTCACCTTCCAGCTCACCCTAACCCTCCTTTCCACCTCACACACCTATCCCACACCTCATTAAATGCCATTCCCACAATTTTTCACTCCAAACCACTCCACAACCTCTGCTTTCATCATGAACCCTCAACTTGGCCTCCAAACTTTCCCAATTGTCCCCTGACACCTCCATATACTCCCAAAATTCTTTAATTGATCACCTTTGGCCCCAAGTTAACTTGGAAGACTTTGGCGCCAATTTTCATTTAAACGGCTATGATCAATGCAGAAGATTGGAGGGTCAAGATTAAAGTGGGAAAGGCTCAGAAGGTGTCCCTGAACCCTAATTGGAGCTTATAAAAGGAAGAGAAGCAGAGGAATTAGATATCTAGTTTATTTTATATAAGTGTATGTCGTTTAATGCAATTTCAAGTTTCTAGTGTAAACCTAAGCTTTTAAGCAGTGTTCTAAGTGTTTTCAGTGTATTGTAACTTTTCCAAGTAATAAATTTCAAGTTTCTTTGGCTGTTCAATCTTATGCAATTTTAGTTTCAATTTCTTAAATTTCAAAAGCTCAATTGTTGTTATTGTGTGATATACTGGACTGATAAGCTCACTTAAGCTCCTAGATAGCTTATAAAAGCTATTAGAAACTATTAAAAGCAGTTAGTAGTAAAAACTCAAAAATATCACAAAAAGTCAACAAAAGTCAAACTGATAAGCTATTGGTGATAAGCAATGGAGTAGGGTTGATTTTGGAAGGCCTTGGGTTAGTTAATCTGTGGAGATTATTTAGGATTGGAGTTGAGATCTTTGGTTCATGGTTTGAGTAGGAAAGCAATTTTGTAAGTACTCAAAATCTCATATCTGTCTTGTTACTGTAGCTTTGCTTATTGCTTGCTTTTTTAGCTTCTTTATGCTTATTCAGTCCTAAATAATGATAATATAACATAAAATTGGTATCTTGTTTGTTGGAATTTCTAGTTACTAAAATAATCAAAGTTTCATAGTCAACATAGCTTATCTAGTATTCTTGTGTATCTGTGGTTATTTCCTGTTTCTAAGTGCTTAATTATACTTAACATAACATAATAAGTCATTGTGGATCTGTTTCAAAAGCTCTTATAGCCCTTAGTTTCTTAAATCATAAAACAGTCTAGGTAAAGGTGTGTTTGGATTAGTGTGATCCTAGGAGTTCTAGTGCATAATTGTTGTTGTTCTTTGGTGTTACAAGTAACTTAGGATCAATATAGCTCAGAACAATCCCCATAACTAGGTATTATTAGTAAGAAAGTCAAAATCACACTCAATCCATCACCACAGTTAACTGTGGTGGAATTTGAGTCCAAAACTCATCATACCTATTCATAAGTTGTTAGAATAGATTAATTAAGTCTTATTATAACTTATTAAAACATATACAGTAAGTAGATTAAGCTCAAAGTTCACATAAGTCAAACTAACTCAAGTTTCATAAAAAGTCAAATGGTCATTCTCAGATTTTCTCAAAACTAGTGGGATTTTTATAGATTTGTGTATTGTGATTCAAGCTTTGAGCTTTTGTGGACTTGTTTTCTACCAGCTCTATTTTAAGAGCCCAATTAGCTTATATTTTTAGCAATTTTACCCTGGGCCCCACAAGCTAGGGAAATCACTTGCAGGGCAAGCATCTCCCCTGCTACACAGACCACCATTCCACCACCACCACTTTGGTGGTTGATTGTGGCCAACTCAGTGAGCCTTAGTGGTTTATTCTTGGTTTAGACTACCCCCCTCCTACCAGGGTACAAGGTTTGACCCTTTGGTTGACCTAGAAACAAGTGCACCCCACCTGGACTTGTCCCCAAAGTCTGTCCCAATTCTGTGTTGATTTTCAGTTTTCACAAGTGCTTATTTCATTCCCATTAGCTTATCAGTGATCATTGCTAGTTGTTTTCAGCTTATTTAAGTTTTTTTAGCTTATTTATACCTGGCTTAACCAGTGTGGACCCCACAATAGTTCATTTGTGCTTAAATCCCTCCACAGTCAACAAAAGTCAACTGTATAAGCAAATAAGCACTCATAGTGCTTATTCTGAGGTTCCAAAGTAGTTGTCTTTGTAAAAGTTTCTTATTTTAAGTATTTTAGTAGTTTTATAAAAGAAAAACCAGAAAAAGCAAACTTTAATTATAGTGATAGCTTCTATTTAATAGAAATTATCTATTTAATTTTCATTTCAACTTATTAATAATCACTTTTCTAATTTTATAATTTTATAAATTTCCTAGTACCTTAAAGTAGTTAAAATAATTTTCTTAGAATTTTCCTAATCTGTTTACTATTTATTAAAATTAAAAGTAGTTTAAATAATTAAATAGGTAATATTAATAATTAAATAGTTTTCTTTAATTTTAATTAACAACAGTAGAATTTTATATTTTTCCTAAGTTTTATAGAGTAGTTAAGACTTTTAAAAAATATTTTCATAATTTCTACTGTCAATTTTCCAATTTTCCTATTTAAATTAGATTTAAATTAATTAATAAGTAATTAATTAGTCAATTAGCCTAAATATAATTTTTAGCAACTTTTTATAATTTTTTAGGATTCTTGTAATGGTTAAGTAGTTTTATAAATTTTATCATAATTTTCTAAGGTAATTTATTATTAATAGTAATTTAAAATAGTTTAATTAGTTTAATTAAATTAAATAGTTTTTAATTAATAGAAAACTCATAAAAAGACAAAAATATTTATTTTCATTTTTTATACTTTCTTCAAGTTCTAATTAAGGTTTAGAAATTATTTTTGCAAGTTTTTAGTTTAATTTATAAAATTTATCATTTTTAGTTAATTTAATTTAAGTTTTAATTAGATTTTAAATAGTTTTATTAATTAAATAATATCTAAATAATATTTTAATCACTTTTATAATTTCAATTTCTTTTTAATTTTTAGTTTTAAAAAGTTTCACTTTTACCCCCTGTAGTTTGTAACTTGTTAAATATCACTTGTCTCTGTCTATTATCTGATTTTCTTATTTGTGCTTTTACTTGTATCTCTGTTATTGTTTATATATTTTCATATTATCCAAATATCAAAGCAATCAGTAGTATAATCAACCCTCAAATCATTTTTGCTACTGTCCTCAGTACCACTCACTCTCCTAATCGTTTATAAATACAATTTCAATCTCGTTGGGATTTAACGACCCGGGGATTTCCCTATATTTCCACGGTCAATATTAACTTGCACTTTCTCCCAGGTGGGCCTATCAGCTGCACATGGTTGACTGGTTGGTTTGGGAGGAGTCAACAACCAATAAAACCTAGTACACATCGGTTCATGTTTCCTAAGACGTTCAAGCATGTTACACAATGGAGATCTGCCAACTTTCTTAAGCCTAACATTGAAATCATTCATCCAATACAACCATAAACAAGTAATCAACACATAATTAACATCTAGGTTTCATTACATCTAAGCAAACACAAGATAGATCTAGCCTAGCATGTTGAAATCAAGACAAGCATAAGATAAATTCAAACAACACATAGACATATTGAATGAATTAAGAGAAGACTTATCTCAATTGAACATGAAAGGATTCAAGGGGTGAAAACTCTTGAAAACACTGTAAAATATGACCTAGGGTTTTGCAAAGTTCGGCCCTAGTTTTCTCCACACAAGTTCCTCTCTAATGAATGAAAAATAGAAAACTATATATCGATTTTGATGGGTGACGGCGTCAATAACAAAAGTCTAACGCCGTCATCTCGCCACCAAATAGTTTCTCGTACTGCCTAGATCTGGGTCTGACGCCGTCATGTATACACCTTATGCAGGCCGTCACCAAAAATAGTCTTGATGCCCTTGTTGTGACGCCTTCAGGTTTTCACTGGGTCGTCATGGTTTTTACTCTTAACGCCGTCAGGATCTTCCTCTTGATGCCGTTAGGTACTGTTCTCAGCATGGAAAATTAAGACTTTGCCGTTTTCTTCAGTTTTATGCTCCAAAAACGTCCGAATTGCTTCCTTTTCCAGAATTCACTCCAAAGTACCTAAAATCACAAAAGGAACGATTTAGGGCAATATTTGATCAAATAAATTCAATTCCGGGCTTAAATGACCCCTAAAAGTGGTTCATTTTTCGCCTCATCAATAGGGTTTAAACAAATGACAATGATGCGAAAAAGGATTCTAAAAAGGTGTACTCAATTTGGGATATGTCCGTGATGAAGTTATTAGCAAATATATCACGCATGGACATGTGGGGATCAATGATACAAAATAAGAGCTGAACGTAAGTCTAACTTGAAGACTCTGGAATAAAGAAAAGTGCTCACCGGGAGACAACCTGGATTTATCATTTACTGTTTTTCTGTGTCGAGTCTGTCAGATCTACAGTAGATGCGGCGCATCTCATCCTATAGATGCGGCGTATCAACTGAACAGATCATATCTTTTATTTTCTGCATTTTATTTTATTTTCATACTTTAAAACATTCTGTTAGTTTATTTAATGCAGCGCATCCCTGGTTAAGGATGCGATGCATCTGATTCTATGATTCGTACTTATTCCAGGCTCTATACGGCGCATCCAATCTAATGGATGCGGCGTATCGACTGACCTAATGATTTCCAAATTCTTAATTTTAATTTTTAGGTTTTGTTTTCGCTAACTACTAATGAATTACGTGCAAGTAGTTACTTTCTTAATATAGGTGTGTTATTTGAACAAAGGTATATATACGTTTCTGTACTTTCTGTGGAGATGTCATTCATGGAGGGATGAACGCCTTTTCGCCCACAAGAAAGTAGATTTTGCTTACAAACGCATAATGGAGGATCATACCGAGCAAATCTCATGGGAGTTTCCCGTTCCAATTCTTTTTATTTCCCATTTTTAATCTTTATTAGAAACAACGAGGACGTTGTTCAACTTAAGTGGGGGGATGGAGAATTAGAACGCTTACTTGTCCTAAAATTTTAAAAATATGCTTAATCTATACTTAATATATCAAAATGAAAAATTTTTAGCATGTTTTTGTTAAATCTAAGTTGCATAACCGCACACATTACTTTATTTGCTAAAATATTTTTTGTGCGTGTGACTAGTAAACTTTAGAACTTGGCTCACATACTATTTGAGTCCACCATAATGAGCGTAATTGTTATAATAGGAATGACCTTTCTAACTCGGTAAATTTCTAGGATTACACCAAATAGCCTTTAATATGTTATGTTTATTAACTAACTACACTGGTTAGTTAACCCCCATGTAAAACCCTTTGTTACTCTCATTTTTAGAGTAAGATACCCCTAGAAAAACCCTCAGAACCATTTCTTTCGTTTCATACACCCTTTGTTAATTGTTTCGTTACACCTTAAACCTTAGCCTACCCTATAGATTAATGTCCGAGGTTAGTTGCTTTAAGGCAAAGTGTGTTTCCTTGCGTTACCTGTGTTCGAGTACGTAAATTCATTATATTTGGTTAGGTCGGGAAATTGTACAATGCAATGGAGTGAAAGTACATACTGTATAATTTTTGTGTCGTGTTATTTTTCGTGTGTTTACTACTTTCACTATTATCGTTATATCTAAAGTTATGAAAAGTATGAAAAAAAGTTATCCAGAATTATCGTTATAAGTGATGTGGTGAAATTTTACACATTGTAGTTTATTTATATGTTGATATTAAAAAAAAGTTGGAAGTTTGTTAAACAACTATTGTAAAGTTCTGTATTAAGTGGTTGATATCGCCACTATTTGTTGTTGTATTATATTTATGGATTGATTGGGAGTTGGCCGTTATGGGAACGCCAACTATGGTTTATTCTTTGATTAAGAGTTTATTGAGTATAACTTGTGTCTACCTAAAGCGTGAGTTACAAGTGTCAAAAGCGTGAGTTATTCAATGATATGAGTCTTATTCATGGGATGGTTGGGAAAGTGATTAACAAGACTAGGACTTAATCTATCTGTTTGTTTATTTTTTATTTTACACCCATTTTAATATCCTAAATGTTATCCATACCCAACCGTATTGTTGTATTCGTTGTTAGCTCTCGAGCATTCGGATATAATGATGGCCAAGTGAGAATATTAAATGTGTGAATAAGGTAGTGACCATCCGAGTATTAGATTAATCGGCTAACGCGCTAGCGATCTAGTGTATGAATTGGTGACCATCCGTTATGCAAATAACACGCCAGCGATCCAAGGAGGACATTAGTGACCATCCGTTAGTTGAAGCGTTGAGGTTTTGCACTAGCGATCTACTAAGTTTATGCAGGAGATGTTTGAACAAAGCTAGGTTTAACCCTTAAGCCTCAAAAACCCTTTTTACCGATTTAGACTTGTCATTCCTTAGCTTTAGTGGAGGAGATGTGTATGATTGCCAAGCCTATGATAGAATATTCGTCACAACTAAACAATGAGACGATTAGATCGGTGTTAAATTGAAATTATTAATTTTGTTTCTAATTCGTTAAGTGTTTGGTTGTGTGATTATGATAAAACGAATACGTGCTTAATGATTAAAATAAATCCTAATACCTTTTAGGATACATTTTCATAATTTATAATCTAGAGTTTACTTGGGGACAAGTAAAGTTCAAGTGGGGGGCTATTTGATGAACTCAAATAAGTGTATTTTATTGTCATCATTTATCTTATTTATTTGACTTGTTTTATTATATTATTTATGAGAATCGATACTTAATTATTTACTTTAGTAATTCTCAGGTAAAAACAAGCAATTGGTGAAACTTAATGATTTTGGACGAAATATGGAGAAAAACCAACAAGATGTCAAAAGTCTACTGAAACTCAGAAGATGCGCCGTATCTCTCCCAACAGATACGCCGCAATATTATACTTAGATGAATTCAAAGACCATTGCCTGACTTTGAAGAATGCGCCGCATGCAATTCTAGCATGCGCCGCATATGAAACTTTGGTCAACGAAGAAGATCAAGCTTGTTCTACTCCAGATACGCCGCATCATATTTCTGACATACGGCGTATCACTATCAAGACTTCACCAGATATAATTCAAGACGCTAAAGGACATGCGCTGCATACAAGAATCAAGTTACGCAGCATCCAAAGACGGTGTACGAATATTCCAGAATATATTAATCTTGGACCCCACGCGAAGTTAAGTAAATGCGCCGCATCTCGTTACTCAATGCGCCACATCGAATCCTCAGATAGAAAGTATAAATACCCCAAGACTGTTACAAATTTTGTTTGCAACATAACCCTAAGAAGACGAATTCAGTCGAAGAAGCTTCACAAGACACACTCCAAACAAAGATATTAGAGCTGTAAGAAGGTTCTACATGTATTTAATTCATTAAGTAGTTTTGTTTTATTGTAATAGTATGTTTTAATTTATCAGGATTGATGGGCTTATGATATGTGACTACGGAACATCGTACACTCCCCTTAAGATTGCTTTCCCATTAATTAAAGTTTATATGTTGATGTCTTTGGTGACTTATATTAGTGCTTTGATAACCTCTGTGTCTAGCTGAGCCCGTGGACTACCATATCTGCCCCTCGCCTATTTAATCTAACGTCTTTGGATAAGTAGGATAGACATAAGTGATCATTAAGGGTTTACTCGCCGATATATTGCGATCCAATGAGAGAGAATAGATTACGATACACTTCATATAAAACTAGCAATAAAACAAGTGACAAGCTACTTAATTATCAAGACATGTCTTCTTGTAGTCTCTATTATCTATCTGTGTACGTGTTGCTATTTGCTGATTCGTTCTCATTAGTTTAATTTACTGTTTAATAAAAACCAAAACTGTGCTAGTCTCTCAGACTAAACCCCCCTTGCGTTAGATTAGATTGTAAAACTAACTTAGGATATTAAAATACTGATAGACAAATTAAGCTTTACGTTCCACTCTTAGTGATCGACACTCTACTTACCACTATATACATATTGATCGGATACACTGTCCGTTAGTGTGTGTGTTATAGGATAAGTCGGCTAAATATAAATGTAAAACTTGAAATAGGCAATTACCCCTATACTGCATATGACACAACGCACGCATCAGGTTCCAACCATGTCTGACCTCTATGAATTTGATCAACTCTCAACCGACAACTACATGCCCGACATCTCTTATGAACCAACAACACCCGGAAATCACATTCGTCCTTAAATAAATCTTGAAACCCGTCGATTTCATGAAGGTCGAGTCGTTGATCCCTCTCTAATCTACGATAGAGATATCAACATGTCATTTAGGGCTATAGGTCTCGATTATCTGCTACACATTAAGGAGTACATTTGTCCTCGTTTTGTGATGGAATTCTTTCGACAAGTTGAACTCGTACGTAACAAGGATCAATCTTTGTCACTTTGGTTTTGGATTCGCAATTTTAAGTTTGTCCTTACTCTTGAGCAATTTGCTCAAATTCTTCGAATTCCCAATCATGGGCAATGTACCTACACCGAAGATTGGTGTCTTGAGTCACTCTTCAACTATAGAGAAGAGGATAGTCCTTATTGTTCCTATATACCCACTCTAAGCGAACTCACTAAACTCCTTCGTACTCAAAAGTACATTCCTTTCCTTGATCCAACGAAAATTCTTCTGGCAGAGGTTCATCAAGAATTGCTCTCTCGAGCAATCATCCTTAAGGAAAACGTTCTTAGTCTACATGGTGTCCATGAGCAACTTCCCGCGTGTTATGCTCATATGTTGTATTGTGTCCTCACTCATCAACCATACAACCTTGCATACTTCTTCGCAAAGCGAATTGTACATCTCAAAGGTAACAAAACTAAGTTGATACCTTATGGGATGTTCCTAACTCGTCTTTATCACTACATCATGAACTTCCACCCACACCTTCGCGGTCCGCAATACTCACTTGTCAAACCCGTCATGGAACCCATTAATGAGTTTGAGTTTCATATTTCTTCCATTTTCATTTTTGCCTCCTTTGTCGACTATGATATCTATGACGACCCTATGGATGTTGGAGTGGTGCGAGCTCAAATCGAGAGTGTGATGGAACCCGAGGAAGTTGAACTTGTCCTGAGGTATCATGACATTGAGTAGTTAGAATTATCTTAGCTATCATATCCTATATTAGGATTTATCTATGACTTCCTCATTCCCCCTTGACTTTAGTTTTTGAATTCTATTTGGATGACTTTATTTTCTACTTTGCATGATTGACCTTATCTCATCTAATTGATTGCATGCTTAGTACCTTTTAGATATATGTTTGACTTTCCTTGATAGCTCGGAGTAGTTTGTTATTGGTCATTTTTGGTAAATTAATCTTTAGTGGTTTGAGGCACTAAGATTTCCTGCAAATAGTTCCCTAGGAAACTCATTCTAGATGACCAAATATAGGTATCACTGGAAAATTCGAAATTTCCAGGGTACGACACCTCTAAACATACCACGGCACCATTAAATTTAACGGTACTGTAGGGTATTTAGTGGTACCGTCCTAGGCTAGTCAAATTTTCAACATCTCCTATAGTTTCCAACATCCCTATCCTCTAAAACCTGCAATACTTTGCACACTATCATGCTTTTTAGGATTCCTATAGACCACCATAGGACATCCTCACCAACTTTAATTCAAATCACAACACTCTGCCCTATTTAAGGCCTTACTCTTGCAAGCATTTCTTGCAACTCATCTTCATCATAATACCTTCATCATCCCTCCTTTAACTCACCATGCCTTCCACACAAGGATCAACAAATCACATCTCCAAGAAACCTGGAATTACGGTCAAACCACCATCAAAACCTCTCTTTGTTGATCTTACTAAAGATGATGAAGTCACAACACCACCTTCCCAATGCACTCAAAAATCTCCACCTCCACCTAATGCTCATTCCAAATCATTATCTACTAGGACAACATCTACATCATCCTCCTCTTTTAACACCACATCCTCATCAATGGATTACACACTTTCCCTCATCACTCCATTAGACTTTGCAATGCTAGCTCCATTACCAACATACTCACCACCTCCTTCACCTATCATGGGCCCTCCAATTCAACTCAACCCGGTTGATATACATATTGCCAATTGCCTATGTTGTCTTCACAACCGTAACCTCATTTCCTCCTTAAGAGATGAACTCTACTACATGTTCTCTTATGTGGAACAACTCTTGACACCACCACAACCACTAATCATGTCACCATCACCATCTCTTAGCCCATTCAACTAAACATGCTTATGTTTAGTACTCATGAATAATTCTTAGGACTTCATCTTGGACTAGAAGCAAATCTTATGACCTCTCAAGTCACTAAAGATTAATATGTGCTTCTTGTAGTTCTAGTTTTTGTCATTTCTTTAATATACTCACACTTTATGTGTGAATTATCTTTTAATGCATGGGCTTATTATCTTTCCTTAGTTGTTCCTTCATGGTTGGATATTTGTCTTAGTTGCTACATGCTAGATATTGTTCTTATGCCATCTAACTTTGTTTTGTAGCAAGAACCATTGTTCGATCACTTGGTGTTCTCCAAGCAAGGGGGAGTATACATCAAGGGGGAGCCTTAGTAGATTTTTTTTGCTTTGACAAAAAGGGGGAGAAGTAGATATAAACTCACACTAAAAACTTGTCGAAACTAGTTTTTCACATAAAATGAGTTTATGTTTTGTTATCATCAAAAAGGGGGAGATTGTTGATGCAAATAATGTCTAAAAACGTTATTCTCATCCTTCGATATCTCTATGTTTTGATGATAACAAAATGTGAAAACATTTTACGTCAAAACTAACGTAAACAAGTTTTTTTTGTCGATATATCCGATTTCTACGTTAATCACTCTAGGCATGAAAAAACAAATTTACAACTTGACAAATGATCAAATAAGTGAATTTGTGTCTTGAACTTCACATTTTTAGCTTGACAAAACTTTCTTTTCAAAAATACATTTTACAAATTATTTTTGAAATATAAAGAAATGTTTTATTTGGGAAATTTATTTCAAAAATCCCCAACAGCTATATTTTACCCAAACAAGCTCCAAACTCCCTCAAATAAACTTTCACCACTAAAATAAAATTATGGAGCGTGTTTGTTTACCGTGTGACAATTAGTGGTGTCGTCCCTTCAAAACGGTCAAATTTCCAGATTCTATAAATACTACTTCATTTCCTAGATTTTGGCCATCATTTTTCACATAAAACTTTCTGAGTTCTATACTCTTTACATACTTACATTCCTTTGATCATTAGTTAGTTTTCTTTTATTTAAAGAGTGATACTTTCATCCAACCAAAAATCACCAACATCCCTCTACTAGTCAAGAGAAGAACACAAGGTGTCAAGAAGACACAAAGTGTTAGATTCTTTGAGTAGTGCACTTGCATTACCAATTGTTAGCTTGATTGTATCTTGATATACATCAAGTGTTGTAATCTTGTAGTTACTATCGTGTGTGGATCATAGTGATCGTGTTGAGATCTTGGGGATCTCATGTAGCTAGTGTGCTTGTGTGTTGATCAAGTGGATCAAGGTAGATTGAAGAGTGTGTAGATTGTGTGAGGATTGTGTTGATCATGTGAAAGGTTAGGATCGTGTAGATCGTGTGATTAGTTTGGATCGTGGTAGATTGGTACTAGCTAAGATTAGTACTCGACATTTAGCTTAGTGTCGGAAAAGAACGTAAGCGACGTTGTTTGGTTTTCTCCACCTGAAGGGAGGTTGTTGACATAGTGCTTATTACTCTCGAGTTGGGTACTCGAGGAGTGGAGTAGGGCGAAGAAGAGCTTCATGACCGAACCACTATAAATCTCTTGTCTTAGTTTGATCTTTCCATCTCTAACTCTTTTACTTATTCCTATTGATTGCTTGCATTAGTTTAGTGTTGTGTTTATATTGGTGTTGGTTGATTTCATCTACAAACGAATCTAAGTTTTTCACAAAGTAAATTTTTATAACTAGACCAAAAGGCGGTAAACTATTCAACCCCCATTCTAGTTTCCCACACTACTTACAGACAAAACTAAATCTTTACAACATGTATAAACGAAGTACAACGAAAATAACCCTCACCAGGCGCGGTGCTTCTCTGAAAACAGTTAGTCTTCACATATACTGTCTACACATGTCTTTTGGTTGTTAGATTAGATGACATATTGCATATATACATTTTTTCTTTTAACCATAATATTGTTAGCCATTTGAAACTATGCTATTTTATGTCCCTTTAGACTTGGCCGACCAAATCACTATATTCTTTGATAAACAACATTATAAACCAACTAAAATGAAAAAAAAAAAAAAAAAAACCCTGCCAGGCCACAACGGGGCCGGCCGCCGCCATACTTGAACATATTATGATTGGTGGTGGGTAGTGGATGATGGTTGTAATGATTGATGGTGGTGAGTTATAACAACCGTCTAGGCTCAGGTTAGTGACTGATAATATTTTATAATACCTTTGACTCAAAATATGCTTTTAAGCTAGCTTTGTGTTAGTCGGGTCATTTTCATATCTTGTGTTCACTTTCTTTAGGAACCCTCGTGTTATGAACGTACCCTCGACCTATGATTTTATTTAACGTCAACTGAATATCAATGATATGCTCAAACTATTTTAAAATAGTTAGTGTCACCCACACTTAAAAACATAGTCCATTTTTATGTGTATATTGTCTTTTTAAGTATAAACCGGTATTGCACTTACGTGTTTATATTTTAGACTTACAACTATTTGAACTAAATTATTAGTCACCACTATAGTTTTCTTTTAAAGGCTATAAAGATTAAAAAAAAAGTAAAGAAAAAAAAATCATGCATGATCAAGAATTTGTATATACAATTGTTCAAAATATAAGTTCCATGTATCTATTTACATGTTATATGATAGTATATTATATATTGGTATTTTCATTTCCAACTACTTAAGCCTTAAGCAAATATTAGTCAAATGTTGACAAAAAAACTTTGTTGGCAATCAGTTAAATACACCACGTAGGGGCATGTATACTTTCACCATTCTCAATCTTTTATATAAATATTTTACATGTAAGATTTTAATAAATATAAACCTCATTCTGAGTATTCTTGAGTAGAATTGGATATCATTGGGGTTAATATCTCTTAGCTGAGATTTGCAAAACGAGAGAAAGGAGAAAATTAATAGGCGAGTCGAATCGAAAAGTAGTGTTAGGAAAGTGTTATACTGTTGCCTTAGTTCCAACTACAGAAGGTATAATCTTTCTTTCATAAATTATGGTAGTGCTAGTCAAGAACATATTCATGCCTAACTTAGTTTTGTAAATAATAAATACTTTAATTACTAAAAATGTTCTGTATGACCAAGATAAGGGAGTGCTCATAAAGCAAAACAAAATTAAGTTAGTTTTATATTACACATGAGGAAAGACTATATTCACAATTTCCCCTTTCAACAGAAATATGATGATAAACGAATTTGAACAATATGAAGATGATTCGTAATCAATCAAAATGACTTGAGGGTTTTTGTCTTAATTGTTTATTAAGATCAACAAAAAAAGAACAATAATAATCTAAAAATTGACTTCTATTTTAGAAAAAGAACAGACATACTTTCTTAAGAAGTTAACATAATGAAACTACCACTGTTTCATTAAACAGACGTTCTAAAAGAAATAATTTTTGAGTTATAATGAATTTATGTACTTAAGGTGTTTATAAAAAATAAAAATAAATAATAATAATAGTAATAAAAAGAGTGAAAGCATTGTTAGAACATGTCTTTTCTTTGTTGTGTTGGTCCTGTACGTGAAAACAACAAAAAGAAAATAGAATTTCGTACAAGTAAGAAATATATTGTCATGCATGGTCTTTGTACAACTTCTGTACGTAAATATTACCTGCTCATTTCATTAATAAATGAAACTATTTTCGATTATAATAAGTAGTAGTTAATATATAAAGTAACTTCTAGGTACATGGAAAGTAAATAATGCAATGTTTAGATTATGGAATAAAGTAACAAATCTTGACGTACCCAAATAGTTGACCTAGCTAGTTGTCGTTCTTTTATCCGAGCATATCATTTAGATTTTTATAAGTATTTTACTTGCCATAGGTCGCGTCTAGGAGGCCTACGTTTGAGGGTTGCTTAGTGAATACTTGTTGTATCGCCCTTGTACTTGTACTCCCGTCTTACTAGTTAAGGTGAGTTCTCGCAGCCCCGTTTTACTATTTTACTCGTTTTGGGGTGGAAAGCATGCTATGATTACTTAAACCTAAATTGGTTGTGCGTTTATGGAATTATGAATTTACTGAACTGATTTAATTTACTGAGCTATGCTCTGCTATTTTTATGCAAACTGATATGTATGCTTATGTTTGACTATTGGGAACAATTGTGAAAGTCCCCTGGAACAACACTACTTATTAACTTACTCCCACTATACGGGACGAGCCATTGATATTTATGGATAACGCTATTAGGGGTAGAGCCATCCCCTCACTCCCACTAACCGGAGTGCATAGGATCACCTTTCCATGCTAGGTTAGAGCATGTTACTTGTAGGGGCAAGTTTTCGGCTTAAGTAGTGGACCTCTCAAGGCATAAACACGATGTATACATAATGGACCTTTTGCAACTCGACAACCAATTGATAATTTCGTTTTGAAAACTACTTGGTGTACCAAAAACCTGTGAACTCACCAACTATGGCCATAGTTGACCTATTTTTATCATGCTTTTCAGGTGATCAAAAGTAAGTGGTGATTTTCCGGATGCATTGCATGGGCACTCTTTTACTTATATCATGTTATCTTTTGTAGAAGTTTAAAAACTAATGTTATCGTTGGGAACTTGTGTCAAATGTATTATGTCTTATCTTTTGAACAATGTAAAAACTTATTGTAAAATATGATGTTTTTCTTTAAATCTGGTATGGTGTTACCTATGACTTATGCGATGTACTATGAGCTGTCAAACCTCGTATTTCCGCTGCGGCGGGGTGTGACATGAGTGAAGATGAAGAAGAAGGAGAGTAGATGAGGTGATAGGTATTTGTGTTTAGAGTAGATGAATGAGATTCGGGAACAAGTTTGTTTTTGGTGAATTGTGGTGACGAGATGATGTTGGTAATGACAAGATGATGATGGCGGTGGAGATGACTGAGTTGATGGTGGTTTTGGTGGTGGTAGTGATGGCAGTGTGGGTGAGTGAGGTGATATTATTAAATTTTAGGGTAAATACACATTTTGTCCATAAGATTATACAAGTTGTATAAAATAATTAACAAAAGCAATGAAATGACCATTTTGACATCATATGCAAGGCACATGTGAGAAGTTAACGGTAGTTGATTAAGGGATAACGGTTAAAGGGACCTTGGATGATCAAAAACATGGAAAGGGACCTCGGATGACGAAAATTATTTGGCAGACTAGGCGTAATGTTTTGGTACAAGTTCAGAGACGAATGGTGTATTTTACTCATTATTTTAATACATAATTACAATTTAATCCATAAACTTTCTTCACTCTCACTTACACCCGTATATAAAAACAAAATAAATACACACACATACAAATTGACACTACTATACACTATCGCCGTTAGACGCAAGTAATTATCCGTTACAAAAACTGTTAAAAAACTAACTTCTATACTTAATAACTAAATAATAAATTGTCGTACTTTTTCTTCTCCTTCTCCCTATTTATTAGAATCGTTACCAATGTGTCACTAATTCAAGTACAAAGTTAAGATAAAATGAGAAAAAAATAATTAAAATGAAAGGATGAAAAGTAATCACAATCACATATTTCAGATGCACTTTAAATATGGATGTATCTTCTTTCAAATTTTCACTCCTTATTTAAAATGTGCGACAAATTCTTTCTCATTATTCTCATTTTAATTATTGTGATCTCTTTGATCTCTTTCCATCAAGGTACAAGTACAAAACACAAAAGGGGTAGATTTGCATAAACTCAGAAAAGCAAAACCACTTTACCAACATAACCGTTTACCACTTTACCTTAAAAACCCAAATCCCCTCCTCCCAGAAATCTCACCACCTCCAATTCCACACCAAAAAAAATCACAAACCCTAGAAAAAACTCATCATCAATCACCAATTCAACAAAAAATGAACGAAATTCAAAACAACAATCACAATCCACGCAAACTCCTCATAACAACCCCAAGCAAAAAAAATCCAAACCCAAACACCACCACATCCTCACCAGACTCATCCGATTCGTCTCCGAAAAAAACCCGAAACTTGCCGAATTTATCCGATTGCCACAGCTGCAATAAACATACTAATCCAACTAACCCGAAAAACCGCCTTCAACCGTTGGAAAGTATTTGGCGCATTGTATTGCTTTGTAGAAAATGTACTAGCTTAATTAAGTCTAATACCATTTGCACTTATTGTTTTCGTAGCGTAAATGATAATGATAATAACGATAGCGTAAAATGTGCTAAATGTGATCATAGTATGCATAGAGAATGTGTAGGGTTAGGGCCAGGGTTAGAGTTTGCGGAATGTGTGGATTGTTGGGTACCGGATGCTGTTGCGCGTTCGGTTAGTTTTAGGAAAACTAGGATTAGGAAGAGGAATGAGGTGTTGAGGGATGAGGTGAAGAGGAAGGTGGTTTGTGCGGTGAGAGCAAGTGAGAATGCGGTACGGAAAGCGAGTGTGGCAAAAAGTAAAGCTGAGTTGGCGAAGAGTAAGGTTGTTATGGCGAAGAGTGCGATGGATGTGGTTGGGGGAAAGGGTGAGGGTGAGGGGATTATGTTGCATAAAGCGATTAATTGTTCGCCGAGGATAGGGAGGTATGGTTGTTTGATGAGTTTGGTTAGAGGAGATGAGGGTGAGATGGCGTGTTATTCGAGAAGGAAGGGTAGGAAGAATGGGGCGTTGATTTGTTATACTAGAAGATGTGGAAAAGAGAAAGTGAAAGCGAAAGGGCCATTGATGTGTTATTCTAGAAAGCGTTTGGGAAGTAACGAAATTGATGCTGGTTTGAAGGGTTCTAATTGTGGGTCGAGTTCAGAGAACTGCATAAATGACGAGTGTGTTGAAATTGATGGTGAGAGAATTGATATGGAGCGTGATCGCTGTTTGTTGAAATACCAAAGAATCGGAAAAGGTACACCTAGGCCTTCGGTTTTTGTTAGAGATTTTGATTGTGGTTCTTGTACGGATTTTTCTGATATGAAAACTGAAGATACGAGTGATATGAGGGATATTGGAAGTGGCAATGAATGTTATGAAGTTTTTGATAAATGTGACGATAACGGTGACCGGTTTTTGTTGAAATACAAGAGATTAAAATTAAAGGGAGGATTTAGTTGCAAAAGTGAAGAGATTTCTTCATTATGACCTTCAAACCTTCACAAGGACTCTGAATTTTCAGGTATTTCTTTTATAGTTAGCTGTTGATGACTTGATGGTTGATAATGAAGTCTCGTTTCGTGTATCTTTAAGTGTTCATTTGTAAGTGTTCAATTTCTATATACTTGATGTAAAGCTTCTCTACAAATGTGGATATTTTCGGTTTTTAGAAATGACATATTCCTTCTATGCGTTTTTCATGTGTGTAAGCTACGTGAATTGCCATCCAGACGCAATCTCTTTGATGAAGCATGTTCTCTAATAGTTCAATATAAGCGAAGCTAGATTTAAGGTTCTTGTTTTGTGCCTTTTTGGTGTTTTAGCTATATGTAACTTATAAAATGTACTCGTGTTGGTTTTGGGTGGCAATATTGAGTGGCTACTGATTACTGAACTTTAAGTTTAGATTGAACTGCTTCTGTATAATAGTTTGGATCTTGGTAATGCAGTACTGCATATGTTTTCTTTTATCTTGGTATGACGAACTTAGTGAATGGTTGCGGAATGTTCTGTACCAAATAGGTTTCTACCAAGCATGCAAACTTAAGTCTGGACTCACTGCATTACACTCTAATAATTTGGAATGATTATTATATGGGCGTTTTATCTAATCAAGTTTTATGTAGTTTATGTTTTTAAACAATTTTGATAATTATTTAACTTTACTAAATTATAGTTATACTGTAGCAGACAATTCACAATCTCTTCATGCACTTGAAACTTGATCGTTGTTTTCTCAAACATGTTTCTGATTGAGTTAATTGATTGATTTGAAAACCGTATCTAGTTGAGTTGATCGGTTAATTTCCCATCTTTGTACTCTATATACAGAACTTTGGTCTAATTGCCGGTGTTTAGCACTCGAGACTTTATTTCACAAAAGTATAAAGATTAATAGGCACGGTAAATTGCTCGTAAGACCCAAAATGCCTAGAAATCTTTCGGTGATGAATTCCCTGCTAACATTCATGGCTGCACAAAACAATATTCAGAATCCAACAATACATTTTAATGAACGTGGAATTGGTGGGTTCTCTATGGATTGAAGTCTGCTAAAGGCTACACATGAGAGAAGTTTTGCTTTGGGGGCGGTTAGGTTGGATATGATTGGAATTCGTTTGATGTTGACAACAGTTAATGTTTTTTATTTTCTTTTTAATTCCTTGACTTGCTGATTTATACACCCTCGCCTCAAGTACCTTCTTCCTAAGCTATTTCTTTTACATTGTATGCCATGTGATAATAATAAGGTATAAGAATTTCGTGGACCAAAATTAACAGTATTTTTAAGTAGTAATGATGACACCGTGCATACTCTCGTTTCTGCAACAAGAAATGCTACAATATTCATAAGACATCCAAAGAGGAAAACTGGAAAAGTATTGCTAATTCTACGGGACTGACAGAGTATTATTAGCTAGAATGCTTAACAGGGCCATGGTATATCTTGCTTTTCATATAAGACATGGGACCACGTTATATGATTTGAAACCATGAGCCCATGTATTAATCAACCATATAAGAACAAGGAATTTTCATCTGAGATTTGATCTTTCTATAGCAGATAAGCAGATGGGCAGGATATTGAATCTGCATTCATTACCACTAAAATGCTTGCAAGATTTTGAAATACATACACCAACTTACATAAAGTACAGGAAGCTCATAAATTATCACAAAATAACCGATCCTACCCTGAAGGCCTGAACCATCACGAATAGCTGATGATCTCTTGAACTTCACTAAACTGTCCACCAGTCTATGAAGTCAAAAGATCTACACACATTGCAATAATTTGATTCATCTTTCCTTCGCTTGGACTACACACTTTCATTTCAGTATATTGTTTTGAATTATCATTTTTTTCCTTGTAATTTCAAACTGATTGTTGTACTCGTTGATTCCACAATCTTTAAATTTCTGCATACTTTTTCTATTTCTTTATAACATGCATGGTCTCAAAGGGTCATCTAAATGTGTTATGTGCTGCCATTTCTTTCTTCTCACATGACTCATTTTATTTCTAACGGTGAACTCACTTTATGCCTTCCAAAACCCGTTCTTTCAGAGCAGGTTTGATTTGATTTGAAACTATTAAATCCTTGCAGAGATATTGATCGAAACTAGTCATTTGATATTTCTGCATTCCGCATCAACTTGGAGATATAAAATTAAACAAGTTTTCTTCTGTTGGTTGTACTATCCTTAATTATACTAATTGTTAAACTATTATTAATAGACCCTTTGTTATCAAGTATTGTCCTGTATTATTCATCTAAATTGTCCCCCTCTCCGCATCACGGCGGAAGTCATAGGAAGTAGTGGAGATGTGGGGTGTTTTCGCTTAACGAAGCCACTAATAAGTGAGTGTTTCTGCTAGGTTGATATATTCCACAACTCAAAAGGTCAATACTAATTTAGAAACAAATTTAGATTAGTCAAAGACAATGTTGAGCTTGTTAGAGTATTTAATGGGCTGGCTGATGCCATTCACTTAGATGTTCGTACACAGGAGGAAGAACGACATTCTAGATATGATGGATAAACCGATAAAGTATCATTGAAGGACTTTTGGTTTGGAGAACGACTGAGGTCATGTGTAAGCAACAGAGAAACACCAACTGTTGTTAGGGTGTCTACAAAAAAGAGAAGACTACGAAAAGTGGTCACAAATATGTAGTTTCACATTAAAAAAGACTACCAAAAGTGGTAGCAAAATATGTAGTTATACTGTTTCGCTGTTGGTTAGGAATGACTTTAGTAGATGAGTCCAAACCTACTAAGTTCTTCAACGAGATTTGTCTGTCATGTCTAAAATATCTTTTTTCCCCTGTATTCGAGCATATAAGTTTAGGGCACCAGCTAACCATTAAATGCTCAAATAAACCTTAGTTAGTTACATCTTTAACTTTATTTGTACTTTTCCTTTTGAACATTTTCAGATGGACTATCTCAAGTAAAACCAACATTAATTTTTTTTACATGCCGGTCCTCATTCTTGATGAAAAGAATAGGGGTTGATAGTATAAAACAGGACAATACTTGTTAAGTGAATTAGTTTGTGGCTTATATAGTCTAGGCGTCTCCTCCTCCTTTAAGCTAGCTTTTTAGAGTGATTCTACACCTAGCTTGTGACTTGATGCGACCTAGTATGGGATGGGTTTGTATCAGTTGGTATGATAGCCGGTCCCACCTTTCGAGGTTCAAACACTCAGATTGGTGGCCTATGTAGTGGTGTCTTGGACCTGAAAAAAGAAGGGTGCCAACCGTGACCAACGTAGCCTTGAATAACGAGGACGTTGGTTCTTAAGAGTGTGGGTATTGTTATGATCGCACATCGGCCAAAGTATGGGATTGGTTGGTGGCTTATAAAGTCTAGGTGTCCCCTTCTGTTTTAAGCTAGCTTTTTGGAGTGAGTGCTACATCTAGCTTGTGGCTTGATGCGACCTAGTATGGGATGGGTTTGTATCATGAACACTCTCCACATTTTTTGATCTTGGCATTAGATTTCCTAGCTCCTATCATTCTGTAATGTAAGTTCCATCATACACAACCCTCTCTCTCTCGAGTGATATACTTATGTTGTCTTAGAAGCACACTTTTCTCCTCTTAAGGTTCTATTAAGATTACAGTCTGCTAGTTGTAGCTTTCAAATTGTGCTTTTACTTAGATGCGGATAATAGATTGGATTTATATGCTTATAATTTGGCTTATGCTTTCTGTGATGCGGATATGTTTTTTGGTTTTTATTAGTACACAGTATTTTGACGATTCATTGATTTGTGTGATCATCATTAAGGATATGGCGTTGTAGGTATATCTAGAGTCGGCGTCGGATAATAGGTAAAAAAAACGAGTTTGGATTAAAATGGGTAAATGCCATGTGTCAAAACGGGTTGGGTTGCCACACACACTTTTATTCACTTTTTAAATCAATCTAATGTAGTCTTCTTTAAGTACAATGATTTTGGAGGTTTTAGATATAACTTGAACGACTTTTAACTTTTTAAGCTGTTTGACCTGTATTTCTTTTAGTAATCCTCTCTTAAAAATTTACATGTTTGACCTATTATCATTAATAAAGTTACGCAAATTGGTCTGTCATATGGAATTGACTTACCCCCATATTGAGTTTATCAACAGTAAATGTCTTGTTGAGAGTATTAGAGTTTTAAAACTTAAAAGTTTGGCCTACTACATTGCTCCTTCAACGAGCCTGTCAAGGAATTAGTTGACTTTTTACACCTTCATCAACAAAAATATAGGAATCTATAGATGAAGAATAAAAATACATAGGTACCACACTATCACTGTCATCACAAACACTCACGTAAACACTAAAAGGTTAGAAAGAAAATAGGTTGTGGTTATTGATGAGTCACCCTTGCGCATAAGCGTGAATAAATTGGCAGCTAAAGTACTACTACATATAAACATTTTTGACTAAAAAGGCAGATAAAGTACCAACTATAACAGGGTTGAATTTCTTGGTCTTTATAAGTTCTTGACTGCTACTTTTTGCACTTCTTTCATATAACTTTTCTCGTTTCTTTGATTATGATGACAATGACGTTACCATTTCAATTCCTGAAAAAAATTCTGATAGAAAGCATGATCAAGTGTCTGTACGAAAAACGAATTATCACTTTCTACAGTTCATCCAGTCAGTGTGTATGGTTGAATTTCTTGGTCTTTAATAATATATAAACTTGCAACTTGCATGACGCACCTTCTAACATCATATACTAAGCACATACCCATTAATCTTTCATGATTTGCTTTTGGCATTTGCGAGAGCCATTAGACATATCCTACAAGTACCAATTTAGATATGTAGTATTTGGTCACAGATGACGTTTAGTGATGCTTTTTAGAAGGTAAAAGTCATCCCAGGTTTATTTAGCTTGGAAAAAGTTTTATTAGTAGTAGTTATGGACTTATGGCAAGGTGGTTAACATATCTCACAAAGAGCCTACTCTTTTGTTTATCAAAGAAAAAATGCACATAGTTTGCTTCTGTGTAGAATCTACTGTTAGTTCTTGTATATAATTGTTCAGCTTTGCACTAGTTGGGGGTGCCCGGTCCCTTTTTCTTTATGAGATGGGATTTAAAATATCCAGGGCATGGTGGTCGTCGCGTGTATCCATGAGCCTTGAATTCAAAGAAAAGAAGATGATTTTGTCCAAGTTCTGTATCGAATGCTTTATCTAAAGATCATTATCGGTGTCTAGTGGATTACACAAATACACACTACCTTTTACTTTACACCACCTATACATTGATCATTGTATCATACGTATACATGCACACTATATATACCATAGGATTGGGGGCCTCTATCTTTCACAAGCAAGTCATCTCTAGTTCTTGTCTTAGTTCATTGTCGGTCTTTGTGATACATCTTTCCTGCTTTCAATAGCATGGCTGTGAAAACCGATGTATGCATTCCTGTGTGTGAGGATAGATCTGAGCATGGTCAAGTATCTATTGAAGAAGATTTTGACTACTCACAGAGGGGACAGTGGCTGCGTGCTGCTGTTCTCGGAGCCACTGATGGTTTAGTTTCAGTTGCATCTTTGATGATGGGTATTGGAGCTGTTAAACAAGATGTTAGAGTCATGATTATTACAGGCTTTGCTGGTTTAGTTGCTGGTGCATGCAGTATGGCTATTGGTGAATTTGTTTCAGTTTACTCCCAACGAGATGTTGAGGTTGCTCAGATGAAGCGAGAGAACAGAATTGAAAAAGAAGCACTGCCTAATCCCATTCAGGCTGCTGTAGCATCTGCCCTTGCATTTATGGTAGGCGCAATCGTGCCCTTACTTGCTGCTGCTTTTATAGTGGATCACAAGGTTAGGCTGGGTGTGGTAGTAGCCACAGTGAGCTTGGCGCTTGTTGTTTTTGGGTGGATTGGAGCTGTTTTAGGGAAGACGCCGGTGGTAAAGTCTTCTGTTAGGATTCTGGTTGGAGGGTGGATAGCTATGGGTATTACTTTCGGGCTAACCAAGTGGATAGGCTCGACTGGGTTGTAGTGTTACACAAGATTATATTTTACCTGCTGACTGTAACATTATTAGTGATGTTGAACTTTGTCTGTATTCCAGTTCCCTTTTATAAAGCTTTCCATAAGTATTTCTGTATTTGTGAATTTGAGAGTGTTTAAAGTATATACTATTTTATTGTGTTGCCTGAAAGTATTTGTTTTCTAAGTAGATCAATAACTAGAGAAGGAGCTTGTTAGACTTGCATTTTCTAAGGTACATATGGAATATATTCATGGATAGTATTTTCATAATCAAAATAGTTAAAGGTAGCGTTTCCGTACTACCGCTTCATTGGGTTATTGATCTATGGTTAAGTTAAGCATCATTTTAGGGTGCGTTTGGTATGCTGCCATGAATGACAATGGGTATAAGTTTGATAGAAGTGGTGGGTCCCTCACCTATGAAAATCTTTACCTAGCTCTCTTGATGTATATAGAGTATGGATTATATCTATCATTCATTATCAAAGTGGTGGCCCCCTCATCTTAAACAAACTCCTTTAATTACTTTCATAATTATAGTCTCATTCTCATAGTGGAATACCAAACGCACCTTTAGAGTTTGTGTCTCTAAAGCAGACCAATTTTTAGTTGAAAAAAATCCCTTTAAAAAGGACAATCTTTTGGATAGTCACAGCATCACCTTCAAAGCCTTTTCGAATTTTGGTCATGTGTGACCCGTGTGCGATTGCCCGATCCCACTATTTGCTTGACACGTGTCAAATATCACGTACATGCATTGATTTTTGGTTTTTGGTTAAATGACAAATATACCCCTTACATTTAAATATAATTAAATACCCCCTTATCTCTTTCATCTTCTCCTTCTCAAATATACCCGCACCATCACCATTACCTTATCCATCAGTCACCACCACCACCTCCACTGTCACCGTCACTTGACCACTGTCACCGTCACCATCACCATCACCATCATCACCACGAACCTTTGTTTGACCTCACCAGCGATATCTCCGCCAACTTCACTTGAGCAGAAAACTCCGGCGAACAAAACTGCTACAGTCGACACCAACTCACCAGTGAGATCTAACAAAAATACGTCATTGTTCGTTGGTTGTTATTTTGCAAAATATTTTCGTAGACCCATTTTAAACACCTATCTTAGTAGGTCTGCTTCCGGAGGTGGTGTTGGTGGTGAAGACGACAGTGAAAGTGACAGTGAGTCGTCGGAATCGAGCTCTGGCGTCGGTGAGTGTGCGGCGATGGCAACAGTAACCGGCTTTATATATTCTCTTGCGTACTTTTTATTTGGGGCTCGAAGCACCATTGTTGGGACCAAGAAAACGAAATAATGTTAAAGCCTCAATGTGGTTCAGCATTTGCATTTTTGTGGCTCAATGCATTAAAGACAGAATCTAAAAAGTCAACTCTTTACACTTAATGTTTTCTAATGTTAGAAATCTAACAATGTCTAGCTATTGAGAAAGAAAAAAAAAGAAAGAAGAAAGGTAGAAGAGGGGTTTAACAGTGGAGGCGTTTTTTGTTTGTATGGAGTGAATTATACAAGTAATGAAGCAATGTGAACAGGTGGTTTGATTTTTTATTATTGAAAATAATGGATAGAAGATGAGGGTATTTTTGACCTTTTACACTTTATTAATAAGACAAAACATCACATCACTTGTATCTTTTTTTTATAAAAAGGTGGACACGGGTCAAGCAAATAGTGGGTTCGCGCAGTCGCACGGTCGCAAACTTGCAAATGACCAAAATTGGAAGCTTTGAAAGTGACTAAAGGGATTTTGTCTTTTTATTTTTATGTTTATATATATATATATATATATATATATATATATAT
This sequence comes from Artemisia argyi, assembly GCA_030686995.1. Classification (NCBI taxonomy): domain Eukaryota; kingdom Viridiplantae; phylum Streptophyta; class Magnoliopsida; order Asterales; family Asteraceae; genus Artemisia; species Artemisia argyi. The sequence goes on along the minus strand of CM060705.1, from coordinate 121,415,586 downwards.
ATATATATATATATATATATATATATATATATATATATATATATATATTTTTTTTTTTTTTTTTTTTTTTCTTTTCGAAATTTTAATAATGTGTAGTTTGTGTCATGCCAGAGCCTTCTCCTTTTCTAATTCATCTTTATGGCATGGGTAGTGGTAGTACGAAGTCCACACTCCTAGAGTTCTAAACTCATCTTTTCACCAGTTGTGGAGTGTGGACTACAAACTTCTATATCGACTAGGTCGTGGCTGCCGTGTGGGATTCCACAATCTTTAATTATTTTGAAACACTGATTGATCTTACTTTGTTGTAGACTGAACACTCATTTCTTTACTTTATAACAAGCGAATATGAATATTTTATAAGGTCTTCCTCTTGATAAGCACTCCACTATGATGGCGAGGGAATACTGAACACGAAAGGTGTTATTCATGACACTCCATGTTTTATTTCTAACTGTCAAATATCTCCAGATACATTCAATTGAGCAGGAGGCAGCCTAAACAGCAGGTTAGAAAAATAGATGGCAACTGCCATTTTTGAATAAACGCCCTTTCATGCACACAAAGTTATTCTGCTAGATGGTATTTTGTTTTGAAATTGAATGGCCAAAGCTCTACATTAAAAATATTATCTTCGATAGTAAAGTAGTAAACCCGAAAAAAAAAAAAAAAAAAAAAAAAAGCCAGTTTATTTCAAAGAGAATGTAATCTTTCATTCTTTCAACCTGTGTAAGGAATACGAACGTATATTTGTGAATTTACTTTTTCCGTTGGATCTCTATTTGTGAAGAGGATATTAATATGAAATACACTAATAGGCAATGCCTCTACTGTCTAGTTTTTGCCTGAGAATATAACTGTTTGTATAACAATTCAATGTCAGAGGAGCCTTCTCCTTTTGCAACTCATTTCTGTTGTGGGCAATGTGGATTTTACACTCCTTTCTTCATCTTTCACCACATGTGGACTGCCGACTCTATTTCAGTTTTATATTGTTCTGAGACACTGTTTCCGCGTGCATATTGGGCATATAGTAGCAGTCGTGTACATTCACAATCCTCTTGGATGGTTAATCATAAACTCCAATCAACATGGTATTAGATACCCCAGATCTATCCTATCATATCTTTATGCAAGTGCTATCCTACACATGCTCCATCTTGTGATTTGTTATGTCCTTGTCTAGTATGCTTTGGTATTCTGAGACACGGTGAATTAATAGTCCTATTCCCCATAAAGGTTCTGTTAGGATTATAATCTCGAATCATTCTAGCTTTGAATATGTGCTTTAGCGGTTTAGCCTAAACATTTAGATCAGATCAGTGCAGTTAAAATTTGGCTGTATATTTTCTGATGAACAAGAACTTTGTACTATTGGTGATAAATATTCTTTGATATCTGATTTTTGGCAATAATCATTGATCATTTGATAAACATTTTTCAGGCATCCATTATGATTTTTTACAATTTAAGTGACAAAAAGTAGAAATTAGTGGATAAAGCAAGAGAAATACAGGTCTTTAACTCCCACAAATTAACATATGAACAGAAAAAGGGAAGTAACAAAACAAGGTGTGCTTAATCACATTGATGTGGCCCTTTAATTTGCACATTTGGAGTGACCATAAAGGTAGGTAATTAAAGTGCCTATATATATACCTTTAACGAGGTTATGTATCTTTCACATGCAAGCTATTTTCATTTTCGTAACAACGCCAGTAACAACGCCTCTTAATCAGTGACTATATATATTTTTCTACTTCAATCATCATGGCTTCACAAAATGACGTCACCATTCCAATTCCTGAAAACAAATCAGTAGATGAAGGTATTGACTACACACAAAGGGGACAGTGGCTCCGTGCAGCTGTCCTAGGAGCCAATGATGGTTTAGTTTCCGTTGCATCATTAATGATGGGAGTTGGAGCCGTTAAACATGGTGTAAAAGCCATGATTCTTACGGGTTTTGCTGGTCTAGTTGCAGGTGCATGTAGCATGGCAATAGGTGAATATGTGTCCGTGTCCTCTCAGCTTGATGTAGAGGTATCTCAGATGAAAAGAAATGGAGCAAGTAATATTGAAAGTCAGAATGACCAACTGCCGAATCCCTTCCAAGCGGCTGCAGCATCTGCTGTTGCATTTACTATTGGGGCTATGGTGCCATTAGTTGCTGCTACTTTTATCGTGAATGATGAGGTGAGGCTAGCTATGGTGGTGGCTGCAGTAACTGCTGCACTTGTGGTTTTTGGATGGATTGGAGCTTTTCTAGGAAAGGCTCCTGTGGTGAAGTCTTGTTTTAGAGTTCTGGTGGGAGGGTGGATGGCTATGGCTGTTACATTTGGGTTGACCAAGTTGATCGGCTCTAGCGGTCTTTCAGTTTAGATGTGATTGTCATTTCTTCTCGTCATCTTAACGTGTGATGTAACTCGTTTTTTTCTCCTCTTAGATCTGTATAATGTTATTATGAGCCTTAAAGTAAAATGCTAAATTCCAACACATTAGCCAACCTGATATGTTTTGTTATCTACCTATGTCAGATAGTCCCTGTAACATTGATGGTGAAGAGACAGGGTGCGATGGGTATGTGCATGCATGTAGAGGTGAACATTTTGAACTATTCACTTATGGATAAAACTGGAAGCAAATTTTTTCTCTAATGGATAAAATTGGTAAAAGTGCTTAAAACAAATACGTAAAAAAGATGAGTAAATTGCAAAATCGGTCCTTGTGGTTAGTCCAAATTGTAGATTGAGTCCTTATCTTTTTGAAAGTGCGAGCGCATTCCTTGTGACAAACTTTTGGTGTGAAATGACTAGAATGCCATTTGTCTCCAACCGCAACACTTTAGTCATTTCACTCCGAGACATGGACTATTCTACACTAAAAGTTTCTCACAAGGACTATGCTTGTACTTTCAAAAAGGTAGAGACTGAATCTGTAATTTGGACGAACCACAAGGACGGGTTTGCAATTTACTCTATAAAATTCCTAAATGATAACCACATGGCTTAAAAACATCTTACCGCAAATCTAACTGAATTGTGTACCGGTTCCCAGTTAAACTAACTTGTCCGGTCTAGTTTTTAAAACAGTGGATGATTAACATGTCTGATTGGTTAAAGATAGTGAAATTTCTCAAAGTAAAATTTTGCATCAAACTTTATAGTTTTGTATTCAAACTTAACATATACTCCTTCGGTCCCATGCTAAATGTCAATGCTAAAAGTGACACACAGGATTAGCGAAATGCCGAAATGTGTTAGGGTTATGTTATTGCTACCCCTGGCCCACCTATGTTTGTACTTTTACGTACTAAACGCCCCTTAGAGTTTAGGTAGCTAATTACGAAGACGATAGTACATTAGGTATCGTTGATACTTTCGTATTTGGACTTGCGTAATTTAAAAGATGTTCTTCCGTGTACGCTATCAATTTTAGTGACGAATTTTTAGACGTTTGGTGACGAATTTGTCCGTAGCCAAAAGTGGGAAACACGGTAGTGAACAAGATACACATCACCTTTTTCCATGTTGCATTTTACTTGAATGAAGACTTGGACGCGATACTATAGTTTGGTGCAGTTTATAACTCAATAGAAGTACGATCCATGATATATGCCAAATATTATAGAGTACTTAATTACTTTTGGAAAAATATGAGAGTAAAAAACTAGCTAGGAGGGTCATTCTTCCATTTATAAAAGAGATTCTGAAAATGAACAAAAACACTTTTAAAACATCAGCTTCATTGACAATCGAGTTGTTCCATAAAATACTATGCTAATTTCTGCCTACTGTTTATAATGAGTCGCGAATCATTTGATTAAACACAAGGTTTTCAATGTCACAAGTGAAAGACAATTAATACGACATAAAATCTCAGATGTTTTAAATTGCCCAGAAACGGGAAATGACACGCATTGTTAATATCATTCGAACTTGCATAATGACGTTAAAGGTAAATGAGTGTCTCTTTCGTTCACAGACATAATTAAGTTACCGAGTCTTGAAATATTAGCTTTCAAAATGAATTAAATTAGGCCTAAGTTCGTGTGATGTTAGAACATGTATACGGTATTAGGGGTGTTCACGGAACGGGTAATATCACAATAACCGAAAACCGAAACCGAAAAAAACTGAACCGAATTGGTCATAACTGAATCGAACCGAACTAAATATTTGGTTATCGGTTTGGATATGGGTTTGGCAATAAAAGCCGAAAACCGAATTCTTATAAATGTATATTTTTTTTCTATGTATTTATATGAAAAAAATCAGTGTTGCAAAAAAAAGGTCTACAATGCCGATTAATCACCGATTAGGTGCTACAAGGCTATCGACCTTGCCGATTTATATAACTGGGTCAAACACATAGGTCAACCGTGGTCAACGGCGATCAACGGCGTTCAATGGTGGTCAAACTTTCTGGAAACCTATAAATCTTGTCGGAAGTACCCAAAACTCACTATAAACTTATTTTGATCACTTATAGTAACTATTTAAGTCTATTAAAGGTTGTTTTTTTAGAAAATATCTTGCCGGAAATACTTAAAACTCACCGAAAATACATAAAACTTGCGGAAATAAGCAAAAATTTTCAGTATTGCCAATCCGATTATTCCCGCCTAGATCGATTACAAGCTACAAGGTAGTCGACCGCCTGACTACCGATTCACGATTTATGCAACCTTGAAAAAAATTACTAAAACTCTTTTTTAGTATAAATATATCATTATTTAAGCTTGAAAAAAATTGTGCTAAAAAAACTATATAATTACATGAAAAAATAATTAAAATTATGTAATTCGGGTTATTCGGTTCGGTTTTCGGTTATAGGCGTTCGGTTTTAGGTTATTCGGTTTGGTTTTCGGTTTGATTGAATCAAATTTGAATTCAATTCGGTTCGGTTTTCGGTTTGAACCAGAAATTTTTTTAACCGAACTAATCGAACCTAATAAACCGAATAACCCGATAACCGAACCGATGAACACCCCTAAATAGAGATAAGTAGTCGGCCCAAGCCCGGTTTGTAAGCTTAGGGTCCGTTAGGGTTTCATTTATGTCTCATGTAACCTCTATATATTGTTGCTGAATAATACATTATACCTACAGGGTTTACAATGTCTAACATGGTATCATGCGCAGGTTTAATGCCGAGACGGCCGCCATAAAATGTTGCCTCTATGCCACCCCGTCATACCTTAACCGACACCTATAATCCCTTTTTAATTCACAGAGATCATCATTCAGAAAAACACCTAGCCGATACATTCTTTTATTAGAAGACTAACATATTCAGTATATACATTAGTGTGGTTCTTGGCGAGCGTGCAAGGATAATAAACAAAATAAGGTTAGGAGTTTTGGTCTTCTTTTGACGTTGATATTTACAGCAAAAAAAACAAGTGATGAAGCTCCTCAATATAATGAAGACAGTGTCCACAAACGTGTTGATCAGAACAACCCAAATAAACAAATGTATGCATCAATGTTACAAATCTTCATCATCCACAGAACCCTAAAACCGCTGCTTCTAAACCATAGTTTTCATCGATCGTTGGTTTCATTTATAACCAGTCGACGAGTTTTTTGTTTTACGTCGATCGTTGGTTTTTGTTGATAACTAGTCGTCGTGTGTAACATGTTATAGTCGATCGTTGGTGTTGTCATACCATTCGACTTTTACGTTTAATTTTCACTATTTGTTGATTACCATTCGATCGTTGGTAGTTTTATAAAATTTTAGTTTTCGTTTTTGTATATAAGTATTACTGTTATTGGAAATGCAGTTCCCATTAGGTTTGTGGTTAATGAAGATGTCTTAAAATGGTGAACGACGTTGGTCACGGGAATCTCAGAAACTTCATGTTGTGCAAGACGCCTCAAGTGGTGGAAGATGTTAGTAATGGGAAGCCGGTTATGGGGGGAATAACAAGGACGATTCTTAGTCAACAAGTTGTTATCTTTTTCTTTAGCTTTATTATCAATGTTTACTTCTCTAGTCTCGAGCTTTCGACGTTGGTCCGTAAGGGTTTCATTTATCTCATTTAACCTCTATATATTGTTATTGAATAATACATTATACTTACGGGATTTACAACGTCTAACATACGGATGCGGCATGTGGTGTAAGTCTATAGCATGTCTAGTGCTAGTTAATATCAATGTAAGACTCATCCACGTTTCACCGTACTTAAAACATTTTTATTCACTGTTTTATATTTACCGGAATAATCTTTCAATTCCAGAAAATATACTTTTCTATTTTTAGAATATATATATATATATATATATATATATATATATATATATATATATATATATATATATATATATATATATATATATATATATATATATATATATATCTTCATGACCCGCCCGATGGGCGGGTTCGCTTCATGAAATTGTTTTCCAAAATTATTTGAAAGTAAAATAAAATAATGATTAACGTGATATATGTTTAACAAAAATAAACCATTATAAATTGGTCATGTATTATATATAAAAAAACAATTATAAGTATCATAACAAATTAATTACACGATGGTTATTCATATGCGAAATAAAACTTCTTTGTACACAACGTTTGTTGTGGAGTTAGTATATTCGCCATCTTTGTCACAACAAATAACCTTCAAACCTTTTTCGTCTTTACCCTAGAAACAAAAACATAAAGTTGTTCGTATGAGAATACCGACTTTTGTAGAAATAGGCCGACTTGCGACAATGTTTGACCTTGACTTTTATTAATCGTCATAGCAAAACAAACTTGAACAGGGAATTGCCTTCGATTCATTTTGAATGGCATCTTGTTGTCCGTAGGGCCAATTACCATTCTAGGTATTGCGCATATATTGCCAAGTTTTCCACCTGATATTATCTTGGCTTCAATGATATTCGTTCCCATCTGTAGTATTTGCAACTGAGTACCATTGTATAGTTTGGCTTTTTGATCATGTTTCACATATACACGACCAGTACGCCCATTTTTAATGCTAACCTGTGGTGTGTAAATAGATAAATTGTTAAATAGACATAAAAACGAAAATGTTGTTTAGGAATTAACAACTCACTTAAAAAGTATACATTCATTTGGAAACTCAAACATACTATATAAATTGTTAATTTGAAACAGACTATAACGATAACATGTGGTGTGGAGAAATTATATGTACTGAGTAAACGTGTCATTGAATAAAGGAACCCAAAATCAAATCATTTACATCAAAAAAAGCACGGTTATTAACATACCAAATAGTTAAAAACATAAATTACTCTAAGGATATGAAGAATTTCTTTATAAATAACATTGGTCGTGCAATTCGTTGTTTTCCTCGTAATCACATAAAAAAATGTAAGCAAATATCAAATAAGAAACCTAAACTACCAAATGATCCCTATTTCATCCAATGTAGCAAACTTCTTCGTTATAGCTCCAATGACACATTTGTTAATAAACAAAAACAAAGTGTAGAAATTAATATCCAAGTTGAAGAATACAAAGATCACATACGTTAGTAGTAACTCTCGTTATTTTCAGCCATAAGCTAAATACACGACAACATTTTGAATCCTATTAGACATCAGTCTAGGACCAAGATTTAAAAAGTTTAATTTACACATCAGTATGATTATTGAAGTGTAAGCAGTTAACAAAACACTAAAAATAGATTGCACATCATTGTCTATATTTAAGTTTAATATGCGCATCATTCTAAGCTTCAAATGCATAATAAAACTATGTAATATAGCATATTACAATCCACTTTTTTACCACATAGTATATGACATAAACTGGCAACATGTTATAGCTATAGATATGCCATAAAGAAATAACAAATCGTTAGTTTATGTAATATGATACCTGGTCATAGTGAAAATTAGAATCAAATTGCCAACTATGCTCAAACGTGGATCCCTGCAACACCATAAGAAAGAAAATAGTCACACCAACTAAAACACAATCAGAACTTTAGTAGATATGTACATATATATGATGTTTTGTCTTCTTTTGTTTAAACCTCTTTCTTAAGCTTCCATGTTATTCGGTATGTGTGAGTTGATCTAGCCGAGTGATTGGACTTCCATGTTATTCGGTATTCGTGAGTTGATCTAGCCATCTGGCAATGCCAGGCATATTAATCTTTATAATTATAAGCATAAATATAACCAAGTTATGTAGAGAATCAAATAAATCATACAAAAAATACCTATATCTTTTATTTCGTGGTTGTGATCTTATTTGACAATGAATATTTACCTTCTTATGCTCAGTGATTGTGGTATACTAACTTGATTAGTTTAGAAATTATCAAAAAGTAGTTTAGAAAAGTTTCAAGACATCCCAATGTTGCCACTATTTTTTATAACATCAAAGATACCGCTAGCATATTCTCAGTAGTAAAAAGTTTCTATTGCAATTTCTTTATTTATCAATATATTACTCTTAAAAGTTCAACTCATTTAGTAGTGAATGGGCTGATGCGTGGGAATCGCAACAGGCTTTACCTCTCGAGGGATTTCGAGAAGCTTACAACCCCCACCAGGCAGTGTACATGATCGTTGTAGTATAGTATAGTGACAAGTACCGGGGGATTGATCGTTCAGCTTAGGAATAGTGTCGCTAGGATTAGAAAGCCTAAATACTAGTTCTAAAGGTGAGGGATGATTATTTTTGTGTTTTTATATTTTTTAGAAAGCAAGTAAAAATCTCGGGTTTTGGAAGAGTGGGCGAAATTAGTTGCTATTCAACTAACCCAAAACTAAGATGCAATCAAAATAAAATACTAGAAATGTAAATAAGCTAAATTATACTAAAGTTGTGAGCAGTAATTGGAGAAAATGTGTTTACTTAGATTTCACTACTCCCTAGATATCTTTTACACGTTAATTACTTGTTATAATTGCATGGATGACGGATTGTATTCCTTAATACCATTCATGGGGTGGCATACATAACTCCCCAATTCTATGAGCTCTTATCTCCTCCTACACCATGCCCAGCACAACTATAGGGATTGTAAACAGTGGCTCATGCATTAAATACAACCAATAAAGACCTAGTACGCCTCGGTTCATGTTTCTTAAGACGTTCAAGCATGTTACCATTTGGAGATCTGCCAGTTTTCTTAAGCCTAACATATAAATCATTCATCCAAGACAAGAATAAACAAGTAATCAACACATAATCAATATCTAGGTTTCATTAGATCTAAGCAAACCAGTGTTGCAAAAATCGGCTGAGGCGGCCGATTAATCGGCCTCGGCCCTGGAACTTGTAGGAAATTACAAGGTAATCGGCCGAGTCAAGAAAATCGGCCGATTAATCGGCCAAAAATCGCAACTCGGCCCCCGACCGCCTCGGGACCGATTCACGATTTTTGCAACATTGAAGCAAACACAAAAGAGATCTAGCCTAGCATAATGGAATTGAGACAAGAACAAGATATAGAAAACCAACACATAGACATATTGATTGAATTAGAAGAACACTTATCTCAATTACAATGCAAGGTATCAAGGGTTTGGAACCCTTGAAAAACCTGTAAAAGTTGCACCAAAATCGTACTTAGGGTTTCTCCAAAACTTCTCTCTTTAATGTGTGAAAATTAGAAAACTATATATAGAAAAATGGGTTTGACGGCGTCAAGAAGAAACATGTGACGCCGTCACCTCGCCGCCAAAACTCTTCTCGGACTGCCTAGATCTACTTCTGACGCCGTCAAGACTAATATGTTTCCAGGCCGTCATGACTCTTTTACTCTTGACTCCTTTCCTACGTGACGCCATCAAATCTTCTCTGGATCGTCATGGATTTTCATGAAATTTGCTCTTGACGCCGTCACCTACTGTTCCCAGCATGAAAAATTAAGACTTTGGCGTTTTCTTCACTTTTATGCTCCAAAAACGTCCGAATTGCTTCCTTTTCCAGATTTCTCTCCCAAAGTACCTAAAATCACAAAAGGAACGTTTTAGGGCAATATTTGATCAAATAAAGTCGGATTCGGGCTTAAATGACCCCCTAAAAACGGATCATTTTTAGCCTCATCATATACCCTTACACTTGAGATTTGCTTGTCCTCAAGCAAATGCGCTTTTATTCTACTCAAAAGACAAGTTAGGGGTCATTTAACACTAATATAAAAGTAATTACAACAAATAATTGTTCCACTAAAGACCAATAAACAAGCACGGAGGTCATACACAAGCACCTCACAAATAGTGTTTAGATACTCACATCTCTCGGGTGTAATAAAGTATAAATTACAATATGGAAACGGAAGATATCTCTCACTACCTTTCATAGCAAAATAGATTACCATAGGCTTGGGAAAGGATCAAACCTCCACCACATGGCGTAAGCACCTAGGATAAACTATCAAAGAGGTCTTTTAAAGGGTTGTAATGTTAGGTGTAGGGATATGAAATACACGGTTTTGTTGGATAAAGGAAGTTTTACTGGTGGCGAGTTAACAATCTTAGTTAATTACATGTACAAGATGGCGTTGCTAAGCCAAGACTAGACTCGACTTAAGCTAATAAATGAAAAATAACAAAAACATAAAATGAACATAGAATGAAAAGGGATGGTAGTCCGTTTTTTTTTTTTTTTTTTTTTTTTTTTTTTTTTTTTTGCATACACTCTTACCCTATCATCCAAAATAATACATCATAGGGGATGAGAATTCCCCTTACACTTGAATCTTTACATACTTTACAATAAACTAATCTAATGACTCGAATTAAGAAAATCAAAACACTTGGAGCACTTTTAAGATTAACGTACATATGGGGGTAATATATGATGTTCTTCCCCATTACTCCATAAAATAAGTACTTACCCATGAGTCCCAATCGTCCCAAAACAATATGTATAAGGATATGAATCGACTTAGCAACCATGTAATCAATTAGAAAGTTAACTTAGGGTTTAACAAATAACAATAATGCACTAAAAATGAGCGCATACACGGAAGGCTAAGGCGATTTGGGTGTACATTTAAGTGGGGTGTAACAAATTCTTCCTTTAAGTAAGATGCTTAAAGTTAGAAACGAAAAGATAGGCTCGGAGGAGTGTACTAGGGGTTTCGTGTACTAAAAATGAGTACAACGCTAAGGGTGTGGGAAAAATTAGTTGACTTAACTAGCCAAGTAATATGACTTAAATGGTCAAGTAATCATGATACGGGTTTAACACAAGGGTAATCCTAATGCCTCTTATCATGTAGTAAATCCTACTACACGAATGTAGTCTCACTAGCGGTCTCGGGATGCATCACTAACGCAAGTTCTAGAATCTAAATGCTACCGGTACACTCATAAGCACTAATAGTAAATGTTTTTCCTATCAAATCTAAAGGCGAACCTCACATATTTGGGTGGAAAATTTTTCTGAATATACGATTATGTGCTAGTCATACAATCTCCTATCCATGAGACGCTTGCTATGGCTAAAGTTTCACTCCTAAATGTTGTAAAAAATTTTAAATTTGGCGCTAAAATTGCACTAACAAGTATTTCTCATAGTTTTATTACACATCTACCATTAAACAAAACAAACTCAAGCGAAAGTGCATATGTAAGGTATCATCTTTTTACCCTCCCCTTACACTTAAGATGAACATTGTCCCCAATGTTCAAGTAAAGAATGTAAAAGTGAAAAAGTAAAGAGAATGGAATCAAATACTCCCCTGATTCGCTCTGTATGGATAATAGGATGGCCAGGTTAAATCTTCCTCCAAGAAAATGAACAATCAAAGCTTCCCTTCCAGAATATAAATCATCTCCTTGTCATACATAACCTGTAAAACCTGACAGAATAGACAAGATAACCTCGCATAAAATCGGCGGCATCCTATATAAGTTTCTAAGTCCTAGAAAACAAGATAAGATATAATGCTTGTGGAATGAAGTTTGCAGATCTCCTGGAGATTATAAAACTTAATAATTCACAAAAACCATAAGACTCCGTTAGAAAAACAAAACGGTAAAATTTCCAGATTTTTACATCCTGACGCCGTCAAGAGTAAACCTCTGACGCCGTCAGAATGGACCTGCAGAAATTCTTATGTTAAGTTTCCGGAAAATTTCTGGAAAAACTTGGTCCTACTTCCTGGAAAATCCTGCAAAACTTCATTATGACTCAATACAAGCATTTGACTCTAACAAATACGAATATATATGTTCATTTAATATTGTGGATAATCATGATCGGTTTGTTTCTTAAAAACATATTTGGGGTTTCCCCTTACACTTATCTTTTGCAAAAAAATACCTTTAGGTGGAGTTAAGACTAGGCCAAACAACAAAGTAAAGTATTTCCACATTTAGTTTAGAAACATGATCTACCAACAATAAAAATTAAGCATGCATACGGAAGTAAATAACAAACAAACAAACAAAATCACACAAAACATGGGTTGCCTCCCAAGAAGCGCTTGTTTTTGTTCGAGTCACGAGCCTGACTCTACCCTTATTTCACGGATAAATGTGAGGTTTTCCCTACACTTAGGATTAAGTGCGGGTGATAGTAGCGATACACACCATCTCGGTGGAAGTATGCCACGTGAGGAAAGAGTGGTGAATGAATTATATGCTCAAAGGGTTGTGCTCCTATCATCATAACCTTACGTAATTCAATCGGGTTAATGGGTGGATTAATATTTTCTCCTAGAAAGGGATCATTTTCTATCAACTTCGAAAGACTCCTAGTTGGGGATCCATCTTGACCTAATAAACCTGGTTTAAACCCATAATGTTTCTTATGATCGATAATAAATGGGTGATGTAAGCATGTAAGGTCATTTTCCACTCCTATATTTGCTTCCTCTCTACAAGGCTTAGAGTCCACTACCTTTGTCCTAAGACTACCCGGACTATATGGTTTGATGGGTGGATCGGAACCTCTTTTGTCTCCTAGATGTATATCTAAGGATGGAAAGTTGTATGAAGATTGAGGTTCCGGTTCATCAACACTAGGTAATTCCCTAGAACTAAGAGTAAGGTTATCACTACAAGTATTCAAACCTATACCCTCTAGTGGTGTTTGGTACAAGGGTTCTACCTCTATTGGGGCTCCTATAGTCTCTTCTACTTCTTCCGGGTAAGTCACGGGTGGGGTGTATTCCTCAAATGATGGTTGAGTATTTTGTAGGCTTATGTTGTTCACCTCATCATTCCATGTGTCAGGATCTAGCCCTAACATTCTCCCAAGTATCTCACGTGCTTCTCTAGGCATCTCAACTTCTATGTCCGAATCATAAGGATCATCTTCAATATTCTGACTGCTATATACAAATTGCCCAAGAGATTCATCATCTGTTTCTTGAGATTCATCATCATCGATCATAAAACCTAGGTCTTTTTGACCAATGTGAACATGTTTGGCTACATCCTCCATCACATCAAGGTTACCTATGTGTTCATCCTGTATTATGGTAGGGCCTAACCATGACATGCAGCTAGGTGGCTCATACGAAACTATCCTAGGTGAAGGCTTATATGGTGCATTGGTTTCACAAAGTGAGGCATTTTGAGGGGTTGATGGAGCTCCTAAGGTGAATTCTTTAAAAGAATTATGCATTTGGTCTCTTTTCTCAAGGTACTCAATAAAATCAATATAAGATCCTGTCCGCCTCATTTCATTCGTCCATCTTGGTATATCCAAACAGGTGTAATTATATTTTTTCTGGTAATATTCTAGTGTCGGACTTGGTGGATTCGCGTTCTCCATAATGGCTAACGGAGTAGTCAATGGAAAGGTTTTTACAAACAAAGACACAAAGAAAAGATAGACTAAAGAGAACCTAAAAATAAAAATAAAATCTTACTAGAAAGGAATCTAGCAAGTAGACCTAATAAAAAGAAATTCTAACCTAGACAATAACTATTCCCCGGGCTGCGGCGCCAAAAACTTGATGCGTGGGAATCGCAACAGGCTTTACCTCTCGAGGGATCTCGAGAAGCTTACAACCCCCACCAGGCAGTGTACCTGATCGTTGTAGTATAGTATAGTGACAAGTACCGGGGGATTAATCTTTCAGCTTAGGAATAGTGTCGCTAGGATTAGAAAGCCTAAATACTAGTTCTAAAGGTGAGGGATGATTATTTTTGTGTTTTTATATTTTTTAGAAAGCAAGTAAAAATCTCGGGTTTTAGAAGAGTGGGCGGAATTAGTTGCTATTCAACTAACCCAAAACTAAGATGCAATCAAAATAAAATACTAGAAATGTAAATAAGCTAAATTATACTAAAGTTGTGAGCAGTAATTGGAGAAAATGTGTTTACTTAGATTTCACTACTCCCTAGATATCTTTTACACGTTAATTACTTGTTATAATTGCATGGATGGCGGATTGTATTCCTTAATACCATTCATGGGGTGGCATACATAACTCCCCAATTCTATGAGCTCTTATCTCCTCCTACACCATGCCTAGCACAACTATAGGGATTGTAAACAGTGGCTCATGCATTAAATACAACCAATAAAGACCTAGTACGCCTCGGTTCATGTTTCTTAAGACGTTCAAGCATGTTACCATTTGGAGATCTGCCAGTTTTCTTAAGCCTAACATATAAATCATTCATCCAAGACAAGAATAAACAAGTAATCAACACATAATCAATATCTAGGTTTCATTAGATCTAAGCAAACACAAAAGAGATCTAGCCTAGCATAATGGAATTGAGACAAGAACAAGATATAGACAACCAACACATAGACATATTGATTGAATTAGAAGAACACTTATCTCAATTGCAATGCAAGGTATCAAGGGTTTGGAACCCTTGAAAAACCTGTAAAAGTTGCACCAAAATCGTACTTAGGGTTTCTCCAAAACTTCTCTCTTTAATGTGTGAAAATTAGAAAACTATATATAGAAAAATGGATTTGACGGCGTCAAGAAGAAACATGTGACGCCGTCACCTCGCCGCCAAAACTCTTCTCAGACTGCCTAGATCTACTTCTGACGCCGTCAAGACTAATATGTTTCCAGGCTGTCATGACTCTTTTACTCTTGACGCCCTTCCTACGTGACGCCGTCAAATCTTCTCTGGATCGTCATGGATTTTCATGAAATTTGCTCTTGACGCCGTCAAGGTTTTACTCTTGACGCCGTCACCTACTATTCCCAGCATGGAAAATTAAGACTTTGGCGTTTTCTTCACTTTTATGCTCCAAAATCGTCCGAATTGCTTCCTTTTCCAGATTTCTCTCCCAAAGTACCTAATATCACAAAAGGAACGATTTAGGGCAATATTTGATCAAATAAAGTCGGATTCGGGGCTTAAATGACCCCCTAAAAACGGATCATTTTTCGCCTCATCATGGGCCAATTTGGTTTATGTCATAACTTTAAAGGAAAATGTCAAACGGGTTAAAAACTGCTCAAAAGGGAAGAGGTCCGTTTAGTTTATGTAACAACTTTAAAAAGGTCAAACACGTCAAGAATGACATAAAAGGAAACGGGTCAAAATTAGCCATATGTGTTTTTTATTGCATAAAGCCCCCTAAAACATATAAGAAAAGCAAGGATATCATGTTTACCTAGATCCACAAACATTTGCAATGAATTTATCCAAAACTGTTGTGGATAACTTTATGAACCGCAAAGATTAAGCGAAAATCTTACTTCTTGCCCGTCAATGCTTGAGGATGTGCTCACCTGACAATGTAACACCAGTTACCAGACTGACAATATTTCACTACCCTAATGTCTTAAGAATGATCAAATTTTGCAGCTTAAAGAAGGTATGTTTTTTATTTTAGGATTTATATTGCATTTTGCCGATGTTTTAATAGATAAAGAGTCATCTTGTGGGTTATATTTTGGTTCATCCAAATAAGAAAATTCACCTTGAACAACAATTACACATAGCTGCTCAAATGTTCATTGTAGTAAAATGACTTACGATAAATAATAGATCTAAAAGTAGATAATAAGCTAATACAGATCCTTTGTGAAATAGTCTAGATGCTAACCGCTAATAAGTGATAATTAGTATCAAACTTTTGTCACAATCTTGTGGTGAGAGTATTGGCTCGTAGTTCTGAATTCAAGGTAAAGAAAAACTTACATTAGCTAGAGGGAGTTCTGAACACGAACATCCGACTGAGTGTAGAAATTGTTGGATTAAGTGATCTTAGAATTCCTCGTATTCCCGGCGTTTTGCCCACTGGATATCATCAATTCAGGTAAGGAATAGGCTCTTCGCTTTTTTATACTGTGACGCAAAATGTAACTATATGGCTACTTACAAACTCTCGGGTATCAACTTCATGACTGAATTGATTTCAGGCCTCATTGAACAGATGCTTTGGTCTCTTTTGTGGCACCTTCAATTAAAAAAAAATTGATTAGACAAAATAAGTTTGTTCTTTTCTATAATGAATTGAAGTTTCTTCCTCAATCTGAATGCAACTAAACAATGATGTGTATAAGTAATAACTTTTACCAATCAACACTATGATGAGTAACTATCTTTAGAAAGTTGCACTATTGCAGGCAGTTTTGTGGATTCTCTTCCTATATCACATAAGGGGCTACTTACTTATTGCCACATGGGCTGCGGGTTCCTGTTGGTAATTTTTTGCCTCTGTGTATATACACCGCAGAACAATGTTGCACTAACAGATTTCATAAATAAGTTTAAGTGTTGCATGCACCAAAGTACACAAAACCCTCACTAAGATTAGTGAAACCAACAAATCCAAATGTTGAAAACTTAATTTTCAATCATATAACCAAATGTTAAAAAGAAATAGTATGCGACTTTTCTTTTACACACACATGTCGCAACAACTTATGAGTGCTATACGTGGATACTAAGCTTATGCCCACAAAATAGGCTTAAATCCTTAGACAAACACCCCCAAGGTATAATTTAAATGGTTTACTACAAATAATTAATCATTTCTCCATGTCAGCCAACTTAAAGCAAGTCTATGAAACAATACCATTCTAGACCTGAATTTTTGTCTTTCAAACTCTTTAAGAAAGGCTATTTTGCTCTGTACATGGTCCCTATCATAATTATTGACTTGGTACTTGCTTATAATTTTTTTAGAGCAAATGACATGACCCGTTTAAAAGAGACATGTGTTAACATGTACAGTGTTACCCAACCCCAACCTGCTTATTTAGCCGCCAACCCACCCCTTGCATCCCTTGAACCCACCCACATTACAAACACATTGAACCAAAACACTAAACCAATCTCATGAAACAACCCACTGACAGAAGCCTCTGAGAACACATGCAAATATAGAGAACTCTCGTTCAAGAGAAGGACTTACAAAAGCTTAAAACGCTTGCTTAATATACATGATTTTGACACTTTATTCACGATTTTGCAACAGCCATCAGATTGTATTGTGAACAGCAAGTCGTTCTAAAACACGTCGGGTAGGAACAAATTCAGATTGTAGTGACCCTACCACAAAACATAACACTAAAGTAGCAGTCTTTTACGACCTGTAATTTTGGTGTTTGTTTTCGCAAACCAATTGCATATTCAAATTGAAACTACAAAAGTATAACGATCAAAATACCATTAATCTTGTCTCAAGCTCGTATCGAGGTTCATTATACTCCTTAAGCACATCTTGCACTCGAACACCATCTGTCTTCACCGACCTAAACAAAGAAACCACAAAAGCATCACCAAACAATCCAAATATGCAGTTTTATATCGTTTATTTCGAATTATCAATGTCTAATTGCTTGTTTATAAAACTTCACTTCACCTGCGTAATCTTGAACATAACTGAATCTGGTTGCCAAACCATCTGCTTCCACATAACATTTCTTCATGGCAAGGTGTGCACGTCTGTTGTAAACGGACCATCACAAGGTTTTCCTTGTTTGCCATAATCTTGTGACCAAGCTGTAGAAAGAATTTAAAAAGATAAGGGCAAGCTAAGAATAAAATATTAACATCAAAAAAGACTTTATACAATTATGAAAGAGTTAAAAAAAAAAATTACTTGTTGTATCACTAAAACATCCTTTTGGTGGATTGTCTTGTTCCGGAACCTTTAAAGTTGGCCCTCTCCATATCCACCACCACCACCACCACTACCGCAATGCTCAATTCGTATCGTGATACTGATGATTCAGGCACCGTAATAATAAAATCCCCCAGCTCCAGTGCCTACATCAGACACAGCCCTGTTATAAACTCACTTGCTATTCTCATGCAAAAATGTCTTTTTTCATAGACTGTGATGCACCATGGTCAACGTATTCAATATTGTTTTTTGAGGTCATCATACCACATATACCATCATCTAGAGGTAATATAACTTCTAAAAGTAGCACATTATTCACATGATTTTGGTGGCTACTTTTCTAAGGATCACTATCAGACTCCATACTGTTGGCTTAACTAACATATATAATCCTTTTAGGCATTTCATCAAACAATTGGCAGCCTATTTTCTCACATGTATGTTTTGTCATATTTAGAAGGAGATAGGTGAAGATACATACCTTAACAAATGAAAACATCACTTTGCTGGGAACTTGAAGGTGAAATCATCACATACTAATAACCATATACACTTCCCTGAAACATATTTCAATGTAGAAATAAGCATATTAACAACTTTTAATCATTTTTATGACAAATATTTACATGAAATCATCAAGATAATAAATTTCAATCAAATTCCATCCATAGTGAAAATAACCATATACACTTCCCTGGCACACGGCGTAGAGATAAGAGTAATTTTGATCCATCCATACCTGAAGGACAATATGCAAACGACTACTGGTTGATAAACGTATAAGAACAAACCGTTGGGAAAAGGATCGGTCAAACGACTACTGGTTGAAACATCAATTTCAGCTGCACCAATAAGAGCAAAACACAACGAAAGATGTTCAACTACAGGCAAGGTTTGCTTACAAACCACATACAAACGGAGTAAAACCCAAAAAAAATTCATTAAATCATGAATAGGCATCATGAATGGAAGGTTACGGACCCCAATATTTACAATACAGAAAAAACTAATATCGTGCGAGCTGCTGCAAACGCTTGTAGTCATACATTTAAACCTATAATGACAATGATCGTTGGTATGTCCGTAACTATTAGTAAGAGTACCAGCAATTGTTATAACTAAATAAAATCAATCAAAAGAACCAAAAATAGTAATCGATTTTTTTGTTTTTATCAAAGATACCTGGTGAGCTTCGATTGCAATATTTATTTATGATTTTGGATCACCATTCATGCACCTATAAAAAGAAAAGAAAAAAAAAATTCAAATTTAAGAGAATTTATGCTAATATCAAATTTAAATCTTGATTCTGAATCAATCTGGTACACAATATATTTGAAGCTGAAGTTGAATAAGCCCAAGAAAGTGAAACATCCAATACTTCATTTCCCAACTATCAGAACCCATAACATCTACGCACATTATCAAATGAACATAAAACCAAGATAAAAAGTCTAATAAAAATGATATACAAATAGAAACCGAAAGATATAAGAACGACTGTAACCAAACCGAGATAAAAAAAAATAAAAATAAAAAAGCGACATAACCATAATGTTGCAAAGTTAAAAATGGGGATCCATATTATACCAGATAATTAACCGCACAGTCAAATCCAATCATCAATGCAAACACCTAATTTCACAATTACGCAATAAAATCATCAATAATTCATAACTAAAACTAAAATATCAAAATCCCTAAAATCAAATTGAAATGATTACCTTTAATTATAATTTGAATTTAAACGCTAATTATCCTCATCTTGTTGCGGTATTTAATCAAAATTCTTCATCACGAAACCATGGACGAAGACCATACATGATTGATGCACACCTTTAAAATTGAATGGGGAATTGATGCATTGGTTTTAAGAATTTAAATCGGTTGATTGGGAAGGAAATTATTTTAAGATGGTAGTGATTGATATGGAGTTATTGATTGAGAATAAATGGCTGATTTTTAGGTGAGACGTTTCATAGAAATTTTCAGAGAAATTTTAACCATATTTGGAAGTGGATGAAAGGATAGCATGTTATTATTGTTTTCTATACTTTAAACCAAAATACCAACTTGCTCCGCTGGTTGAGAGCAAATGGAATTACTCAACATGCTCGGGTTCGAATCCCACTTGTGAACTTTTTTTTAGATAAGCTACGAAATGTAGCTGCCACGTGGAGCTGCCAGCTAGGACAAAAGGTGATGACTGGGCATATGACTCATATTATCCAGTCACCACTCTCATGGGTACAACTTGGATAGCATCATGTGCAAGTCGAAACTTGTCTCATATATATGTAAAGATATATATGAAAATCATAACTAGAGTCTATCAATAACATGTTAGGATATGCATTATTAATTGAGAAATGCTACAACTACTCACAAAATTCACACAAAAAATTTACTCGCTGATAAGTGGGTGATTGGCTTAATAAGAAAGAGGAGAAAGAAACTGTCAGAAAATGCACTAATAACCTGCTAACACGTTAGCAAGTGAATTTTTTGTGTGGCTTTTGTAAATGGTTTTAGCATTGCTCTTATTAATTTATTATAAATATGTTTAATAACACCCATCTAACTATGAATTAAATTTCTTCCGGTTAACTTTATGTGTAATCCTGATTTTAAAGAATACCAAAGTTACCAATTTTTTCCCATTTATTTTTTGCTTTTCTAAAAAAAAGTTAGCACATGAGAAGCACGTGTGTGTAATGTGACCTGAGTCTAATGGTAGTAAGAGTCACGTGAGATGCACACCCAAAGAATTAGTTAATTTGAGCGGGAAATTCAGTTGTTGATTTCAACTATATCATTCATTAATTCGTTAGCTTTTACATAATATCTCAATTCCTTCTTTTCTGTCTTGTAACTTGAGTTCTTGAATACATTTTGATTGTTCTTCATTTCTTAACTATTTTCCTACTTTCCGATAACTCTAATCAGTCCTAATGGACGAAATTATGTCTAAATCCGAGTTTAAATTGCTTTCGTTAGCAGACATTGCTTTAGTTTTTGGTGATGAAATAATGAATAAGTTGGATTTAGTTGACACTGCGATATTGAAATGGGTGAATTCAAGATTTAGAAATAAATTTGAAGATGTAAAATGAGAAGTAGGTTTTGTTAGAGGATTCAACGCGAGGTTGAAGGTGTCCCCGTGGATGTTTATTCACATGAAAACCGACGATTTCCTTGACGAGATATATGGATCTTAGGTTTTCATTCAAGGGTTTACGAGGTCTGGATACAAGATGGAATTTTCACTTGATTATGTATTGAAGCCGCCACTAGTAAACGTTGGTGAAAGAGCAGATTTCGTGATGTCTTGTGGCAATCTCTTTCTTTCCTGCTAAGTACTGAATGATTGTAAAGGAAGTCTTGTGTTTTAGTTACTAAGCCTAGATCATTGGGGATCTAGTTTGAAGTCTTGAGTCTTGGTGACCAAGCCTAGATCATTGGGGATTTAGTTGGGGTTTAATACTTCTGGTGAGAAGTCGTTGTGGTCTTAGTGACCTTGTAGTGGTCTTAGTGACCTTTGTGTCAAGTCAAATCGCGAGATTCTTTTGGGTGGTTTTCAAGGGCAGAATACCGTTGGGAGTAGCTCCTTCTTAGTGAGCATCGATATTTTGGAATATCAGTGGTGTGAAGTTGTAACGGTTTATAGTCCACCGAAAGGATTATACTTAGTGAATAGTATCGGTGTCGTGGATTCGCAATTGGACGTACGGATGGTATAAACCCCCATCCCGAACCAGTAAATATCGTGGTGTCATTTACTCGCTTTATATCATTTGGATTGTGTTTGTGTTAGTGGTTGTTATTGTTTAAACCACTTGATACTCTTCGAGGCTTAAAGTTTTTAAACGTCCAAAAAGCCTAAGAGACCGTATTCACCCCCTCTACGGTTCTACACTCTCGATCCCACAAAGAGGCTATTAGAGTTCCAAAAAATTTAATACGAATCACAAAAGGACAATTCCAAGATTAAAGTTGTTAATTCGGTTCTACATAGGGAAAATGACAAAAAAATGCATTGAACTTGACACTTTTTCCCATTTTATGTTGCCAACTATTTTTTTTTCACTGTAACACAATACTTGACATTTTTTGTTATTCTATGTACTAAACGTTGCATCGTTAGTCCTTTACACTAATGGTCGTTAGCAAATAACTTAAAATTCAGTTTTCTTATGTTTTTTTACGTTTTCATCCGTTTTCTTACGTTTTTGTCCATTTTTACACATTTTCGTCTGTTTTTACATATTTTCGTCCTTTATTTTCACGTTTTTGTCTGTTTCTGCACGTTTTCGTCTGTTTTTACATTTTTTTCATTCGTTTTATCCGTTTTCATACGGTTTCATCCGTTTTTACATGTTTTCGTCTGCTTTTACACATAAAAAACAAACAATAACAATAATAAAGTAAATAATAATAACAATAATAATAATAATAATAATAATAATAATAATAATACTAATAATAATAAAAGTAATAAATAATAATAACAACAACAACAACAATAATAATAATAATAATAAAATTAATAAATAATAATAATAATAATAATAATAATAATAATAATAATAATAATAATAATAATAATAAATAAATAATAACAATAATAACAACAACAATAATAATAATAATAATAATTTCATACGTTTGTATCCATGTTCATACACTTTTATTTGTTTTCGTCTGTTATTATACGTTTACCTCCGTTTTCATCAATTTTTAAACATATAATATGTATGAAAACGGATAAAAATATATGAAAATGGATAAAAACATATGAAAACTTGACAATTGATTTTAAATCATGATTTTGACCCTTTTTTGTCCAAATCATCAAAAGTGTAAAGCACGAAAGTTGTCCGAAATAATGTTTTACATCAAGGTTCGCAAGATTTTAACCTAAAATTGCAAAACAATGACCGTTTTTGAACAAATTTATAAGTTTGATGATTCACACAACTTATAACTTATAAGATTTACAAGAGTTTATAAGTTTATAAGTTATTAATTTGGTCGAAAACCGCTTAAGTTTTGGTAGCAAACAATCATTGTTTTGCAATTTCAGGTTAAAATCTCGCGTGTTTCGATGTAAAACATCATTCAAAACAAATTTCGCGTTTTACACTTTTGATGATTCTGATTAGAAAAGGGTCATAATCGTGATTTAAAATTAAATGTCAAGTTTTCATACGTTTTTTCAATTCGCCTATATTTTTATCCGTTTTTATACATATTATATGTATAAAAATGGATGAAAACGGATAAAATATAGGAAAAACAGAGGAAAACGTATAATAATAGACGAACACGGATAAAAACATATGAACACGGATAAAAACGTATGAAATTATTATTATTATTATTATTATTATTATTATTATTATTATTATTATTATTATTATTATTATTATTATTATTATTATTATTATTATTATTATTATTATTTTATATAAACCATCACTTTTATTAACAATAAATGTGATTTTACAAGAAATTAGTGGGGAGCCGGGAAACCAACTGGGCCCTAACACCTCTAGCAATAGCGAAACCAATCCTATTAAAAATATGAACGGCAGCCCGCGCTCCAATGTCTTGAGTCGTAGAGAAACGTCGAATACGCTTTAGAAGAGTTACTGCGTCTTTCTCAAGTTCTCCAAAAGAGGAGAAAGAGAAGGGGAGGAACCCATATCCGATATCCACACATTTGGCCTCATACTTGACACGTTTACGTTGTGCAGCTTCAATAACCGCACGACCTGGCATAAAATCAATCATACCAGATTGCGTCATGGGTGACGACCCCGTAAGATCAACACAAACATCAAGCCCACCATCCCAAGAGTAAAGTAATATATCAGCTGGGCGTAAAGATCTGTCCCTATCACCATAAAGCCCAATATCCACCTCCTTACGAGCTGAAATTCCGGACCGATAGCATATATAAACAAGAACATCACGCACAATATTATGCCGATGTTTAATGCCAACAATACCCGCACAAGAAACCGCGTGATCCCCATAAATATCTCCAGTAAAAACACGAGAACAAGCTGAACACGGTACCTGAACAATGAGAAGAGGAACACCCAGCCGATAACACAACACACAACGGTATGTCCGGGCATTCATAGTTTGACCCAATCCAGATATAGGAGCCACTCTAAGCCAATCTGAAGTATGATCCTCCTTAAGAGAGCTCCATAACGCCATCTGACGGGGAGAGAGATGAAAGGTAGACTCAATCGTTTGGGTAACCCGATCGAAATATATATCTGCCAATTTCTTCATGAGTTTCGGGGCAGCGACCTCTCTTGGGTTACTCAAAAGGTCAATATCTATATTCTTATTAAAGGTACATAAAGCATCATCAAAGGAGGGACCAACAGTTACAATACCAGAACTATGGAGAAGCTTAGTCTGTAAGCTAGCATATTGAAGTCTAGAAGCAAGGAAAGCATAGTTCAAGACATCACCTGCAGAATATACACCAAGCCCCCCAAAAGCAAAGGGTAGGGTAGCAAGTCTCCATTGCCAATCACCAAAACCAGGCCCAGAAGCAGTAACAATATGCTCCAACGAAGAACGAAGTGCCGCATCAAAAGAAACCTGAGCACACTCAAAGACCCGGGGGGAACATGTACGCATAGAAAAATACAACTTGGAAATACCAGCACATGCACGGAGTAGCAACAACTCACATTGAGGGTCATTAAGTTTAGCAACAGCATCCATAAGTTCAATAGTTTTAGCCACCCTTTTCAGAACAAGCTTACTACCAAACACAAAATCCACACTAACCGGCCCACCCAATAATTTAACACCATGTAAGGGGCGAGAAATATTGGGGGGAAAAACACCCGCATGTCTACTTCTGGGATCCTCCTTGGGCAAAAAAACCTCAGTTTTATCAACATTGAGGTGTAAGCCACGATTAGGTCCATCCATCATAATCAACTCTAAGACCTTACCCACAACCAAAGTATCTCCAATAATAGTGCCATCATCCAGATACCAAGCTTGAAAAGAAAGGTTAAAGGAGTCTCTAATCTTACATGCCAGGGGATGTAACACTAAGGCAAAAAGAAGAGGCCCAAGAGGATCACCTTGTTGCACACCTTGATGAGACCAAAGAGTATGCTCACCATAATATAATCTGGCAGGACTGGAGTAATAGAATTCCACCCACCATGAAATAGCCGGGAAATGAAGCCGAACCTCACACAACATAACAGCCCGATCCACCATGTTGAAAGCGTTTTTAAAATCCACCAACAACATAGAAAGATCAACATCACCCCCACGACCCTCAATCAACCGATTCACAGCATGAAGAATAGCCTCCCCTCCACCCGATACCCCAACACCAAATTGTAAATCATCTAAATAACCATCCGAAGAATGGTCAATCATGGACGCACAAAACTTGGAAACTAACCGCCTCCAAACGTATACCCCCTCCTGGTTTGACCAAGAGTGTGACAGGAGCACTAGCAATGTACTCACCCAACACCCTTGGTCATTTACCAGCAAGAAACATGTTCACCACTTGGGTGATAGAAGCGACCAACTCATCAGAAATAGCCACAACTGCTCCATTTAAACAATCCAAAAGGTTTTGGGCGCTCAACCCATCCCGCCTACAAGAAGAAACACGAGGGAAACTCTTAATCATGTCAAGAACCATAGCGGGAGATGTAGTAAGGTGGTGATGATCAATAGGTATATCAGGCAAAAGAGGAGCCGGCTGAAAAGGGTGCTTAGCTTTTAAGTCCTCAAGAGTAGAAACATCATAAGGTGCAATACCAGAAGACGAAAGAACTCTGACCGCAGCAGTATAATGGCCATCACAAATCTTCCTCTTACATTGCTTAACATTACGGTCACCCAAGTCTAAGCTATCAACATCAATATTAGACCATGGTGGGGAGGGTTCGGCTAAAACCTCACGCACAATCTGCAAACTGCCGCCAGGGGTGCCCCATGCACGAATAGCATTAACAATATACTCTTCCTGGCGTTGACGCTTAGTGGCCGACCTACACTCTTGGTTACTCCTCGGGCAAAAGGTTTTAAGTAGACAGAGAGGCAAGACTAACAAACCAACCCAACAAGAAATATCATTAGGCGTGCATATCACCTTATCAAGAGCTCCTTTTAAAACACGAGAGAACTCCAAACGACATTTAGGAGGAATGGATTTGACAGTCCGCAAACCCTTAGAGAATAAAGTATCAAGAAGAGATAAGTCGAAACCACTAAGCTCGTCTAAAACCAAATCCTCAACAAGGGCTACATGGGAAGGAACCTGTGGTTTGGTGAGATCGTACAACACGAACCGAACAACACCATCACCACAATCAGGAGGTGACACAAAATCAGAACCCCCACCATGACGACACTTAGTCCGGAAAGTATGCGTTTTGAGACAATCACCACATAACCATAACCCCATACGCTTAAGAGTAACTTCAGCCCTTTCAAAAATAACCAAATCCGACCCAAGGGAGTGTCTAGTAATAGCTTGTGCCTCACCTGTGAAGTGTCGATCACGAAGATGTTTGATCAAAGAGGTCTTAGTAAGACCATTTCCACCACCATCCCGACATCCACTAAGACCCGCGCAGGGGCAATGGTATCTCACAAGAGGCATAGGAAGAGACTGAAAGCTGCCCACAATAGCTTATACTAAATAATCAAAACCAAATGCTATGAAACAAAGAACAAACCCCAAACAGAAACAGAAATGTCGAACACCTAGATAACCTGTGACCAATCTGTAAAGAAACCCAAACCTAGTGGCAAAGAACCATACTGCTCATGCATTCGAACTCATGCTCGAAAACCAAACCGTATAATCAAAAGATGCACCACTGTAACGATAAAACCAATACCCCAATGCCGCAAAATCCAAACCAACAGCTAAACCGAAGGTACCAGAAAAACCCAGAAACAGTTATAGGGAGGCTAACCCAGCAGTATGACACAAACCAAATCATGCTTCGATACGAAACCCAACACCATGTTCGAATAAAACTGATCACATGAAACCTGATAATGTTATGGAGGATGATAACTGGGACCCCACAACTGTTCTGATGGAACGAATAAAAGCAGATAACCACAGTACAAATATGGTTTCAAAACCGAAACCCTAGAACACAATAACAGAAAAAAAAAAAAAAAAAAAAAAAAAAAAAAAAAAAAAACTGAAACCCTAGAATAAATAAGAAAACCCCGATCACCAAATCAGGAGTAGAACGATGGAAACAATAACCTTAATCAACTGAGGAGGTTGAAGGACGATGATGAAGATACAGTGAGATCAAGGGGATCCCTATTTGATTGTATTATTATTATTATTATTATTATTACTATTATTATTATTATTATTATTATTATTATTATTATTATTATTATTATTATTATTATTATTATTATTATTATTATTATTATTATTATTATTATTATTTATTATAACATCACTTTATTAAAAACAAATAGGATTTTTACAAGAAATTAGTGGGGAGCCGAGAGACTAACTGGGCCCCCACACCTCTAGCTATAGCAAAGCTAATCTTATTAAAAATATGTGGAGCCGTACGTGCGCCGATGTCTTGAGTCATAGAAAATCGCCGAATACGCTTTAATAAGGCCACTGCATCTTTTTCAAGTTCTCCAAGAGAAGAGAATGAAAAGGGGAGGAACTCATATCCGATATCAGCACATTTAGCCTCATACTTGACACGTTTACGTTGTGCGGCTTCAATAACCGCCCGACCGGGCATAAAGTCAACCATACTCGAACGTGTCAAAGGTGACGATCCTGTAAGATCAACACAAACATGAAGCCCATCCTCCCAAGAGTAAAGTAACATATCAGCTGGATGTAAGGGTTTGTCCCTCTCTCCATGAAGCCCAATATCAACCTCCTTACGAGCTGAAATCCCAGACCGAGAACATATATCAACAAGAACATCACGCACAACATTATGCCGATGTTTAATACCAACAATACCTGCGCACGAAACAGCATGATCCCCAAAAATATCTCCAAGAAAAACCTTAGAACAAGCTGAACATGGCATCTGGACAGTAAAAAGGGGGACACCCAACCTATAACATAACACACACCGGTCAGTCCTGGCATTCATAGTTTGTCCCAACCCGGATATCGGTGTCACCCGAAGCCAATTTGACGTATAATCCTCTTTTAAAGAGCTCCATAACGCTATCTGTCTAGGGGATAAATGGAAGGTGGATTCAACCGTTTGGGCAACACGTGTGAAATGTATATCTGCCAATTTCTTCATAAGTTTGGGGGCAGCGATCTCACTAGGGTTACTCAAAAGGTCAATTTCCATATTCACATTAATAGTACGCAAAGCATCATCAAATGAGGGACCAATAGTAACAACACCAGAACCACGGAGAAGCTTAGTCTGTAAGCTGGCATATTGAAGTCTAGAAGCAAGGAAGGCATAGTTCAGGACATCACCTGCAGAATACACACCCATCCCCCCAAAAGCAAAAGGTAGGGTGGCAAGTCTCCATTGCCAATCACCGAACCCAGGTCCAGAAGAAGTAACAATACGTTCGAAAGAAGAACGAAGTGCTGCATCAAAAGAAACCTGAGCACCCTCAAAGACCGGAGGAGGACATGTGCGCATAGAAAAATACAACTTGGAAATAATAGCACATGCACGCAGTAGCAACAACTCACATTGAGGATCATTAAGCTTAGCAACAGCATCCATAAGTTCAATAGTTTTAGCAACCCTTTTCATAACAAGCTTACTACTAAACTCAAAGTCCACACTGGCAGGCCCGCCTAATAATTTAACACCATGCAAAGGTCAAGAAATATTAGGGGGAAAGACACCAACATACCTGCTCCTGGGATCTTCCTTTGGCAAAAAAACCTCAGTTTTATCAACATTGAGGTGTAAACCACAACGAGGTCCATCCATCATAATCAACTCTAAAACCTTCCCTACAATCAAAGTATCTCCAATAATAGTACCATCATCCAAATACCAAGCTTGAAGAGAAAGAGTAAAGGAGTCTCTAATCTTACATGCCAAGGGATGTAACACTAAAGCTAAAATGTGACAACTGGCAAATTAGGGAGCCATTTTGAAAACCCGCATTACGTTAAAGTTCGTTTATAATCATATGTTTAAAATTTTATTCGTAACGAACTTGTGAAATTTAAATTGTGGTTGACAATTTTTAAGTTGATGTGGAATCGAATTTGAATTGTCGATTTAATATGAATTTATGTTGAGATTTATAGATCAAATATTCGTGGCACTACGTTGACTCCGGCACTAGGATACCTAACAAAATTAAATGTTTTGAATTTGTGGTTCAACTATATATTTGTTTTGAACGTATCGTGAGATTTTGAATATTTGGGAACGAGCTCGGTTTGAGAATGTTGAAATACTTTGAAAAATTTACGGGTTTGGCTCGGGTGACCCACTCCTAGCCACCTTACCCCATACTATTAATATTATTATTATTGTTAACAGAAAGAAAGAAAAATAACAATAAAAGAGTAGACTACAAAAAAATTGGTCCTTGTGTTCCTGGTTCACATAACACACCAACACCCACACCAATCTCTCTCTCTCTCTCTCTCTCTCTCTCTCTCTCTCTCTCTCTCTCTCTCTCTCTCTCTCTCTTTTTCTCTCTCTCTCTTATCTTCTTCTTCACCTTATCAAAACCCTAGCCACCACCATCTAGTCACGGCTGCCGCCGCGTGACCACCCCACACCGCCACCTAAAAACACCTTCAAACAATTCCACATCACTAGATCTATTACACCCACTTGTTCACACGCTAGTTTTAACAATTTTTGAAAATTTTTTGTGACCCTTTTTGTTGATATCGAAGGTAAGACGTGTCACAATTGTTGGTGACTCGTATTTTTATTAAAATCGTGACATGTGAGTCACGGGGGTCAAGTCTTGGGCGAGTTTTTGATTAAAAGCGAGCTATATAAGTAGGTTTTGAATAAAACATGATTTAAAATAAGTTTGGTATCCGGGTTTGCTTGTTTAGTGTGTGGTCGAGACTCAACCGAGATCTTTTGCTCTCGGCTTGTATATTTTCGGGCTTATGAACTTGTCATTTTTCTGGTCATGAAAGGATGGTTATGAGGATGTTTGGTCATGTATTCTAGTTATTTGGTTTGGCCTTGGTATAAGGAAAATGGATTTGGTTGTGATTCGAGTGAGACCGACCCCCCATGGAGCTCGGTTTGGTTTTGGTTCGTGCTCGGATTGAGCTGGCCGAGATCCTAGAGGTCTCGGGTGGGACTCACGTGACTCGTGGTGAAACCTTGACTCGGGTTCGACTTGGTAAGGCGACCCGGATTGTATGATATACTTGGTGGTCTTGTTGGTTTCCTGATGTTCTTCTTCTTATTATAATTGTTGTTATTTGTTGTTGTTATTATTAGTTGTTGTTTATGTTATTTACTTGGTGCCGAGATGATATGGACTTTTTTGTGGAGTTGTGTTGATGAAGTGATATGGGGACCGATTGTGAGACGGTCAAACTAGAATGATGGAGATAGGATAGTTGGGTGCCGTAGTCGGACCCTCTTGTTGTAGCATGTGAAATGGGATGATTGACGGAGATGAATTGTTGTGATTAAGAATTGGTTATTATTACTTGGACTTTTGGTTGTGCGTGTCGAAGTCACGTTGACTTTCTAGTCAACGGTTGATTTCTGCAAAATGCCGTAACACTTGGACTTGGACAATGAGCCGAGAGTGATGACTCGGACATGTGACCATCTTATATACCTCGATAGTAATTAATCAAAATTAATAATAAAAACTCGTAATAATGTTATTAATAATATAAACGTTTATATAAATATACAGACGTGAGAAACGTATATATATATATATATATATATATATATATATATATATATATATATATAAATGCGTATATTAATAATAAAACGATCACGAGTAATCATTATAATAACGTAACGATAACTATTGTACTATGAATAGTGTAATAAATGTCGGGAGTGTTATTATAAATAAATAACTATAAATGATGTCGAAATCTAATATGTTGGATAATCAATAAATAAAGACACGTCTTTTAATAAATTAGGAAAACTTATCGAGTTATACGGGGTTGTGGTCACTTAAGTCCAAGTGGACCTTATTTTATTATGGGACTTTTGTGTTGTCACAGATATATGACGATTAATATATCCATCTTCTATAATTACGTATCTTATTTAATCGACGGGTTAAATAGAGTTTATTTAGCTATAGAAAATGAGTATATTAATGGGCATCGTATCCTACGACGCCCATAGGTTATGGTACGTTTATTGGAATGATGAATTACTAAATATCTCATAGAATTGGCTAAATTGACGAATTTGGCAAATTGGACGATATATATAGGAAATTTATTGGACTACGATACGTACCATATAGTATTCTTTGTGCTATGTGATTTAGGTTGGGTAAAATCTTGGAGTGATATATTACGTAAATAAATATGGGGGATTACCAAATCGACGGATTTGATAAACTTCGATGATTTATTTAAATAATATATTGGGCTAATATTAGACCTATAGATTGTTTATTATTCTTTTCGTTGTGGCTTCTTGGTTTGTATTGTGTCGACCCTCCACCCGCATGGATACCAAACGTCAAACTTCAAATTAATATGAGGATAATTTGAGAAATGGATTTTTGGAAAGTAAAAAGGAATACGTTCGGGATTGGGAATATTTGATTTTGAGGAAATGATCCTGAAACGAGTTTATATTGTTAGGAAGTGCCGAGTCCGTAGTTGCCGTCTTTTGAGTTGCTATACTTCTTGATTCTACTGGTTACTTTGTGCTGATATCTGGACTTGAGGTGAGTCATAGCCCCACTTTTACTCTTGAACTTTGTTTTCAATACTTGGGGTGAGAAACGTGCAAATGTTTTATGTGGACTATTATCGTTTTATTAATTTTTAAAACTTGCTATGCTTATAGGACTAGGTAGGTTTTAGCGCATGTCGTATCCTTACGAATGCATGAATATGTCGTATCCTTACGAATGTTAGGCATGTCGCATCCTTGCGAATGCATATATATTGATTGAATTGGTTATGGAAGGAGGCCTAGTCTAGAACTAGGTAAGTTGAACATGTCGTATCCTTACGCATGTGGGTATGTCGTATCCTTACGCATACAGATTGATTTGATTTGGTTATTGGACTATAGTGTGCACCTATAGTGTTGATTAGATTTGGTTGGTTCATTTTGGGTGGATGATTGAGGCCTAGTCTAGCTAGCAAGCGTTTTGCGTATATGTTCACTTGATTTAGTTATGAATTTAAACCTATGATCTCACCAGCGAAAGCTGACTTTTAGCGCGTTTTCTCAGGTAATTAAGTGATGCCCTTGGATGCTTGGATTGGAGGCTTGGCTATGGCACCTGGTTATGGATCTATTTTCTAAAAACTCTGATAAATAATTGTGGACCTATATTTATTTCTTTTGGGCCTGACTTTGATTAAATTTTGTAATAAATGTAAACTTTAAAACCCCGCGTGGTTGTATTTTTCTGTAGTTTACTTTATCTCGTTCTTTTATGTCTTGTGTTGGATACCAATTCCCGTAGCACCCCGAAAGCTTGTTGAGTCTTCCGCTGTACCAAATTTTGGAGGTGTTACAGATTGGTATCAAAGCCAAGGTTATTGAGAACTAGGTAAGTAGACACCTAAATTATAACCGATTTTATAGAAAACGATCCTCGACCATTGCCCGCCAGCCCGCCAAGCCGAAGCATCATCGTTTATATTAAGGTATTATGAGATAATGAATTGATATGAGATTTTTGAGATGATTATTAGATACAAGATTCTTGAGACGATTTGAGGATTTGAGATTTATTGATTAAGTGATATGATGGCGTTTTGAGGAATTATATGGCTGAATTGTTTTATAAATGTTTTAGTAATGCGGTATTTGAGATCTTTCTTGAACTATATGATTGGGATTTTTATGATGGTTTTATACGGTGTTTTGAGTTCGTGGTTTAGTTGTTTTGAAACACTTACACCTACCCTACGCCGTTGTCACAAACCATGGCCTCCTATTCGTTCGATGTTACTGAGAATGTTCTTACTGGTACGCGTCGCTCAGCATAGATTACTATGGCCCCTGATGACCCCTATGTGATGGTCATGCGTTCAACCACTACTTTATGGTCCCATTGTCGCCCTAAGTCACCGGTTTTATCACCTCGTGGTTCACCTGCTCAGAGATGACGATTGATGGAGTACCCCTCCGATGAGGAGTATGAGGAGGAGTACGAGGGTGAGCAGTAGAATGATGACCCTCGGGATGAGGAGGAGGATGATCCTCAGAAGGAGGAGATGCCTGATGATAATGGTTCGCTAGCACATTCAGCTCATTCTGCGGAGCCCGATTCCCCGATACATCCGTTAGAGCCGGTTTCACCTGATCACCCGTTTTTGTTTGATTCACTACCTGGTAGTCCCGTGGCGTCGGATGCGCCATCTGAGATATCTGCTGAGCTTGCAGATTGGGGTTAGACTGGTAGGATTTGGACTCGACTTACTACGCAGGGTGAGAGGATCTCGCAGATGGCTGATCGACTTGATATGGTTATTGCTGAGTTTATTGCTAAGTTAAGAGTTGATTTGATTACTATCATGGGCAGGACGACAACGATTAAGAGAGGTATGATGGAGATACATGAGCAGATAGAGAGTCTGCAAAGAGGTTTCATCACGGCTCGCGAGGCAGATCGCAAGTTGTGGCAGAGAAACACAGAGTTAGAGAAGGAGGTAGCAGACCTCAAGAGAGATAGCGATACCGATAGTGTGGAAGTTAGGATCATTGTGGAGAGAGCTGGTTATTCTGTCTCTTATGTCATGTTATTCGGATTGTATGTTCGTCTCATATAGAACGATTAGTATATATTATGTCTTTTGGTATTTTGGGAACGACGTATCGATCGCTACTTGTATGGATGATGGTGCTTTCGTATGATATTCTATGGTTTTTGGCGTACATGGAGAATTGTGTTCCTATTGATCAATGGCTGTACGACGAAACCCTGTTAGAGCTACCAGAACTGGTCCTGCAGTGACTACCCCTGGTCGCCGAGGACGCCGCCCTACTCGAAATGTTGAAACCCCTACTCCTGATAACCTGGACGCTACTAATCAGAACAACAGAAATCAAAATGTTGAGGTCCAGGGAGACAATGATCATGTTCCACCTAATGCCCCTACTGTGGATCAAGCAATGATCAATCAACTTATGGAGCAACGAGTTGCTGAGCTACTAGCTGTGTCAAATCATTCCGAAAATTCTGCTGGAACATTTCCACCTGTTCGTGCTAAAGGATGTAACTACAAGGAGTTTCGAATTTTTGGACCTATTGAGTTTGGTAGGACTGAAGGAGTGGTCTACTTGGTCAGGTGGATAGAGAAGACTGAGTCAGTGTTCGATGTCAGCAACTGTGCGGGAAAGTGAAGGTAAAGTTTGCTTCTTTTACTTTCAAGGATGAAGCTTTAACATGGTGGAACAATTACCGAAATTCGGTTGGGAGTGATGTGGCTTATGCTATGACTTGGGAGCAATTTAAGTCTCTGCTGATTCAGACTTACTGCCCCAGGGAATGAGGTTAAGAAGCTGGAGATTGAGTTCTGGAATCATAAGGTGAAAGGTACCGATATGGCAACTTACAATCGCCGCTATCGAGAGTTAGCCTTGCTTTGTCCCGATATGGTGGACTGAGACTCAAAGGATTGAGCAGTATACCGATGGGTTGCCGGTAGCTACAAGGAACGATGTGATTGCTGCTAAGCCTGCTAATATTCATGAGGCTATCACGATCGCTCAACAATCTATAGACTCGTTGGTATTGGAAGGAGCTGAGAAAGATAAGAATGGAAAGAGGAAGAGGGATAATCACTCTAAGGGTAATGATCACCGAAACAAACGATAGGCAACTACTAGAGCTTATGCTATGGGAGATGGAGATAAGAAGAGTTACAATGGAGATGCACCCAGGTGTGGCCGATGTTACAAGAATCATTCTGGACGATGTAATGTGGTGTGCAAGAATTGCTCTAAGATGGGACACATAGCTAAGGACTGTAGAGCTCGATCACTTGCTATGGTTCAAGCTACTCCTGAAACTATGAGTAAGGTAAATGCTACTTGTTATGGATGTGGAAAGAAGGGACACTATAGGAATGAGTGTAGGGAGTCGTGGAACCGAGGAAATCAAGGATCGGGTGGTAATAGATACAATAATGGAAACCGTGGAGCTGGAGGAAACCGTGGACGACACGACAATGGGGACCAACGTGTGGAAGCTGGAGCTGCTCATGGAAGAGTGTATGCACTTGGGAACGAGAGAGGAGAAGATCCGAACGTCGTTACTGGTACGTTCCTTCTCGATAATCGTTATGCTTCCATACTATTTGATACTGGTGCCGATAGAAGTTTTGTGTCCACTACTTTTGCACCCTTACTAGAGAAACCCCGATGACCTTAGGAATTGGTTATGATGTAGAGTTAGCTAACGGAAACATAGAAAGGATTAAGACTATCATTCGCAGTTGCACGTTGAATTTCCTGAATCACCCTTTCAACATAGACCTTCTACCCGTCACGTTAGGAAGTTTCGATGTCATCATTGGTATGAATTGGTTGTCAAAGTATCGTGCTCATATACTTTGCGATGAGAAAATTGTGCGTGTTCCTTACGGCAAGGAGATTTTAAATATACAAGGAGATCGAAAAGGTTTGAGGAGCCTATCCAGATTAGCTGTCATATCTTGCACTAAGTTACCGAAGCTAATGGAAAAAGGATGTTACCTTTTCTTAGCTCAAATCTCCGAGAAAGGAAGGAAGGAGAAGAAAGAAAAGTGCATTGGAGATGTGCCTTTAGTTCATGATTTTCTGGATGTATTTCTCGATGATTTGCCGGGAATCCCGCCTACTAGACAAGTGGAGTTTCAGATTGAGTTAATACCTGGTGCTGCACCCGTGGCACGAGCGCCTTATCGTCTTGCACCTACTGAACTAGAAGAATTTTCGAAACAACTAGCGGAGTTAGCCGAAAAAGGATTTATAAGACCAAGTTCTTCGCCTTGGGGAGCCCCGGTCTTATTCGTGAAGAAGAAGGATGGATCGTTTCGTATGTGTATTGATTATCGAGAGTTGAACAAGTTAACGGTAAAGAATAGATATCCGTTACCGAGGATCGACGACTTGTTCGATCAACTTCAAGGATCGAGTGTGTATCCGAAGACCGATTTGAGATCAGAATATCATCAGCTTCGAGTTCGCGAGGAAGATATTCCGAAAACGGCTTTCAGAACCCGTTACGGACATTACGAGTTTCAGGTGATGCCGTTTGGGTTGACTAACGCACCGGCGGTATTCATGGATCTCATGAATCGGGTGTGTATGCCTTACTTAGATAAGTTCGTGATTGTGTTCATCGATGACATTCTAATTTATTTGAAGAGTGAGAAGGAGCATGAGGAGCATCTAAGGCTTATCTTGGAATTGCTCAGGAAGGAGAAACTGTATGCCAAGTTTTCTAAATGTGAATTTTGGATTCCGACGGTACAATTTTTGGGTCACATGATTGATAAACAAGGAGTTCATGTAGATCCTGCTAAGATTGAAGCGATCAAAGATTGGGCTGCACCAACGACCCCGACTGAAGTTCGTCAATTTTTGGGTTTAGCCGGTTATTACCGAAGATTCATTAAGGGATTTTCAAAGATAGCAAAACCGTTGACCAAATTGACTCAAAAGAGTGTTAAATACGAATGGGGAGATAAGGAAGAGGAAGCATTTCAGCTACTTAAGGAGATGTTGTGTAGTGCTCCTATCTTGGCATTACCTGAAGGTAGTGAGGACTTTGTCGTCTATTGTGATGCTTCTCATAAAGGTTTAGGAGCTGTGTTAATGCAACGAGAGAAGGTGGTAGCTTATGCTTCCCGACAGCTCAAGAAGCACGAGAAGAACTACACCACCCATGATTTGGAGTTAGGTGTTGTGGTTTTTTCCTTGAGGATATGGAGACATTACTTGTATGGAACCAAATGTGTAGTGTTTACTGACCACAAAAGTCTACAACACATCTTGAATCAAAAAGAGCTCAACATGAGACAACGACATTGGATTGAGTTGCTAAGCGATTATGATTGCAAAATTCGCTACCATCCTGGTAAAGCAAACGTTGTTGTTGATGCTCTTAGTCGAAAGGAAAGGATTCCGCCGCTACGAGTTAAGTCATTAGGAATGACTATCGTATCGCCGTTACCGTCTCAAATATTAGAAGCTCAAACGGAAGCGTTGAAAGTAGAAAATCGACCTGCTGAGAACATATTTGGGATGGCAGAAAATGAGAAAGGGTTTGTTAAGCGTTCTGATGGAGTATTGTGTTTTGGAGACCGAAGTTGGATACCATTGCATGGAGGAATTCGAGAGTTGATTATACATGAGTCGCATAAGTCAAGATACTCTATTCATCCTGGATCTGACAAGATGTATCAGGATCGGAAGAAGTTATATTGGTAGCCAAACATGAAGGCAGATATAGCATTGTACGTTAGTAAGTGCGTGACATGTTCGAAGGTTAAGGCCGAACATCAAAGACCATCAGGATTATTGACGCAGCCAGAACTCCCGGTTTGGAAATGGGAGCGGATTACGATTGACTTCATTACCAAATTACCGAAGACAGCTAGCGGTTGTGACGCTATCTGGGTAATTGTGGATTGATTGACTAAGTCTGCTCATTTCCTGGCGATTAGTGAAGATGATAGTGTAGACAAACTTGCGAGGTTGTATGTGAAAAAAATAATTTATTTCTCGTCATGGAGTTTTGATATCGATTATTTCTGATCGCGACAGCCATTTCACGTCAGCTTTGTGGCGATCACTTCAAACCGCTTTGGGACGAGACTTGATATGAGTACTGCATATCATCCCCAAACTGACGGTCAAAGTGAGAGGACTATTCAGACTTTGGAGGATATGCTTCGTGCATGTATAATAGACTTTGGTAAAGGCTGGGAGAAGTATTTACCCCTTGCGGAATTCTCCTATAACAATAGCTACCACACATGTCTTAAAGTTGCACCATTTGAGGCTTTATATGGTCGTAAATGATTTTCGCCTATTGGTTAGGCAGAAGTTGGAGATAGCCAACTCACAGGCCCCGAGCTTATATTGGAGACTACTGAGAAAGTGACTCAAATTTGTGATCGATTACAAGCAGCTCGTAATAGACAGAAAAGTTGTGCCGATCAGAGATGTAAACCTCTTGAGTTCCAGGTTGGAGACAAAGTGATGCTGAAAGTCTCGTATTGGAAAGGAGTGATACGTTTCGGGAAACGTGGAAAGCTCAACCCTCGCTACATTAGACCATTCCTTATTCTAGAAAGAATTGGGCCCGTAGCTTATCGGTTGGAACTACCACAGGAATTGAGTAAAGTTCATGATGTGTTTCATGTGAGTAATTTGAAAAAGTGTCTTTCTGATTAGAAGCCGGTTATACCGATAAAGGATATTCGTGTGGATGAGAGTTTGAACTTTGTGGGAGAGCCGATTGAGATTTTGGATCGAGAGATTAAACGACTCAAGCGCAGTCGTATTCCACTCATCAAGGTTCGTTGGAATTCCCGTCATGGACCAGAATTTATGTGAGAACGTGAGGATGAGTTTCGAAAGACATATCCGAAGCTTTCACTTCGTAGATGGATTGTTCCGAGAGAAACCCAGGACGGGTTTCTTCTGAGGCTGGGAGGATGTGACAAATGGCAAATTAGGGAGCCATTTTGAAAACCCGCATTACGTTAAAGTTCGTTTATA
The DNA here is from genome assembly GCA_030686995.1 of Artemisia argyi. Taxonomy (NCBI): domain Eukaryota; kingdom Viridiplantae; phylum Streptophyta; class Magnoliopsida; order Asterales; family Asteraceae; genus Artemisia; species Artemisia argyi. Next base: position 121,376,641 of record CM060705.1, on the reverse strand, counting down.
ATTATATGTTTAAAATTTTATTCGTAACGAACTTGTGAAATTTAAATTGTGGTTGACAATTTTTAAGTTGATGTCGAATCCAATTTGAATTATCGATTTAATATGAATTTATGTTGAGATTTATCGATCAAATATTCGTGGCACTACGTTGACTCCGGCACTAGGATAACCTAACAAAATTAAATGTTTTGAATTTATGGTTCGACTATATATTTGTTTTGAACGTATCGTGAGATTTTGAATATTTGGGAACGAGCTCGGTTTGAGAATGTTGAAATACTTTGAAAAATTTACGGGTTTGGCTCGGGTGACCCACTCCTAGCCACCTTACCCCATACTATTAAAATTATTATTATTGTTAAAAGAAAGAAAGAAAAATAAAAATAAAAGAGTAGACTACAAAAAAATTGGTCCTTGTGTTCCTGGTTCACATAACACACCAACACCCACACCAATCTCTCTCTCTCTCTCTCTCTCTCTCTCTCTCTCTCTCTCTCTCTCTCTCTCTCTCTCTCTCTCTTATCTTCTTCTTCACCTTATCAAAACCCTAGCCACCACCATCTAGTCACGGCTGCCGCCGCGTGACCACCCCACACCGCCACCTAAAAACACCTTCAAACAATTCCCCATCACTAGATCTATTACACCCACTTGTTCACGTGCTAGTTTTAACGATTTTTGAAGATTTTTCGTGACCCTATTTGTTGATATCGAAGGTAAGACGTGTCACAATTGTTGGTGACATGTATTTTTATTAAAATCGTGACATGTGAGTCACGGGGGTCAAGTCTTGGGCGAGTTTTTGATTAAAAGCGAGCTATATAAGTGGGTTTTGAATAAAATATGATTTAAAATAAGTTTGGTATCCTGGTTTGCTTGTTTGGTGTGTGATCGAGACTCAACTGAGAGCTTTTGCTCTCGGCTTGTATATTTTTGGGCTTATGAACTTGTCATTTTTTTGGTCATGAAAGGATGGTTATGAGGATGTTTGGTCATGTATTCTAGTTATTTGGTTTGGCCTTGGTATAAGGAAAATGGATTTGGTTGTGATTCGAGTGAGACCGACCCCTCATGGAGCTCGGTTTGGTTTTGGTTAGTGCTCGGTTGAGCTGGCCGAGACCCTAGAGGTCTCGGGTGGGACCCACGTGACTCGTGGTGAAACCTTGACTCGGGTTCGACTTGGTAAGGCGACCCGGATTGTATGATATACTTGGTGGTCTTGTTGGTTTCCTAATGTTCTTCTTGTTATTATTGTTTTTATTTGTTGTTGTTATTATTAGTTGTTGTTGATGTTATTTACTTGGTGCCGAGATGATATGGACTTATTTGTGGAGTTGTGTTGATGAAGTGGTATGGGGACCAATTGTGAGACGGTCAAACTAGCATGACGGAGATAGGATAGTTGGGTGCCGTAGTCGGACCCTCTTGTTGTAGCATGTGAAATGGGATGATTGACGGAGGTGAATTGTTGTGATTAAGAATTGGTTATTATTACTTGGACTTTTGGTTGTGCGTGTCGAAGTCACGTTGACTTTCTAGTCAATGGTTGATTTCGGCAAAACGCCGTAACAGTTGGACTTGGACAATGAGCCGAGAGTGATGACTCGGACATGTGACCATCTTATATAACTCGATAGTAATTAATCAAAATTAATAATAAAAACTTGTAATAATGTTATTAATAATATAAACGTTTATATAAATATATAGACGTGAAAAACGTGTATATATATATACATATATATATATATATATACATATATATATATATATATATATACATATATATATATATATATATATATATATATATATATATATATATATATATATATATATATATATATATATATATATATATATATGCGTATATTAATAATAAAACGATCATGAGTAAACATTATAATAACGTGACGATAATTATTGTACTATGAATAGTGTAATAAATGTCGGGAGTGTAATTATAAATAAATAACTATAAATGATGTCGAAATCTAATATGTTGGATAATTAATAAATAAAAATATGTCTTTTAATAAATTAGGAAAACTTATCGAGTTATACGGGGTTGTGGTCACTTAAGTCCAAGTGGACCTTATTTTATTATGTGACTTTTGTGTTGTCACGGATATATGACGATTAATATATCCATTTTCTATAATTACGTAACTTATTTAATCGACGGGTTAAATAGAGTTTATTTAGCTATAGAAAATGAGTATATTAATGAGCATCGTATCCTACGACGCCCATAGGTTATGGTACGTGTATTGGAATGATGAATTACTAAATATCTCGTGGAATTAGCTAAATTGACGAATTTGGCAAATTGGACGATATATATAGGAAATTTATTGGACTACGATACGTACCATATAGTATTCTTTGTGCTATGTGATTTAGGTTGGGTAAAATCTTGGAGTGATATATTACGTAAATAAATATGGGAGATTACCAAATCGACGGATTTGATAAACTTCGATGATTTATTTAAATAATATATTGGGCTAATATTAGACCTATAGATTGTTTATTATTCTTTTCGTTGTGGCTTCTTGGTTTGTATTGTGTCGACCCTCCACCCGCATGGATACCAAACGTCAAACTTCAAATTAATATGAGGATAATTCGAGAAATGGATTTTTGGAAAGTAAAAAGGAATACGTTCGGGATTGGGAATATTTGATTTTGAGGAAATGATCCTGAAACGAGTTTATATTGTTAGGAAGTGCCGAGTCCGTAGTTGCCGTCTTTTGAGTTGCTATACTTCTTGATTCTACTGGTTACTTTGTGCTGATATCTGGACTTGAGGTAAGTCATAGCCCCACTTTTACTCTTGAACTTTGTTTTCAATACTTGGGGTGAGAAACGTGCAAATGTTTTATGTGGACTATTATCGCTTTATTAATTTTTAAAACTTGCTATGCTTATAGGACTAGGTAGGTTTTAGCGCATGTTGTATCCTTACGAATGCATGAACATGTCGTATCCTTACGAATGTTAGGCATGTCGCATCCTTGCAAATGCATATATATATTGATTGAATTGGTTATGGAACGAGGCCTAGTCTAGAACTAGGTAAGTTGAACATGTCGTATCCTTACGCATGTGGGTATGTTGTATCCTTACGCATACAGATTGATTTGATTTGGTTATTGGACTATAGTGTGCACCTATAGGGTTGATTAGATTTGGTTGGTTCTTTTTGGTTGGATGATTGAGGCCTAGTCTAGCTAGCAAGCGTTTTGCGTATATGTCCACTTGATTTAGTTATGAATTTAAACCTATGATCTCAGCAGCGAAAGCTGACTTTTAGCGCGTTTTCTCAGGTAATTAAGTGATGCCCTTGGATGCTTGGATTGGAGGCTTGGCTATGGCACCTGGTTATGGATCTATTTTCTAAAAACTCTGATAAATAATTGTGGACCTATATTTATTTCTTTTGGGCCTGACTTTGATTAAATTTTGGGATAAATGTAAACTTTAAAACCCCACGTGGTAGGTTGTATTTTTCTCTAGTTTACTTTATCTCGTTCTTTTATGTCTTGTGTTGGATACTAATCCTCAACCCTGAAAGCTTGTTGAGTCTTCCGCTGTACCAAATTTTAAAGGTGTTACAAAAAAGAAGAGGCCCAAGCGGATCACCCTGTTGCACCCCTTGGTGCGACCATAAAGTATGCTCACCATAATATAATTTGGCAGGACTGGAGTAACAGAATTCCACCCAACGTGAGATAGCCAGAAGGCAAAGGCGAACTTCCCGTAACATAACTCCACGATCCACCATATTGAAGGCGTTTTTAAAGTCCACCAACAACATAGATAGACCGACATCACCCCCTCGGTTTTTGATCAATCGATTCACAGCATGAAGAATTGCCTCCCAACCTCCCGATACCCCCACGCCAAATTGCAAACCATCAAAATAATCGTTCAAAGAATGGCCAATCATAGAAGCACAAACTTTGGAGACTAATCGCCTCCTAATAGTCCCAACAGCAATAGGACGGATCCCTCCTCCTGGTTTAACCAAAGTCGTGAGAGGAGCACTAGCCACATACTCGCCCAACACCCTTGGGCATTTACCCTCAAGAAAAACGTTTACCACCTGGGCGATAGAAGCGACTAACTCATCGGAAATAGCAATAGCAGCACCATTTAAATAATCCAAGAGGTGTTGGGCACGCAAACCATCCCGTCCAAAAGAAGTACCACGAGGGAAACTCTTAATCATATCAAGAACCATAGCAAGAGATGCCGAAAGGTGATGATGATCAATAGGTATATCTGGCAAAAGGGGAGCGGATTGAAAAGGGTGCTTAGTTTTTAAATCCTCAAGAGTAGTATCATCATAAGCCGCAATACCCGAAGAAGAAAGAACTCTGACAGCAGCAGTATAATGGCCATCACAAATCTTCCTCTTGCACTGCTTGATATTACGGTCACCCAAGTCCAAGTTGTCCTCATCAATATTAGACCATAAAGGGGGGGGGGGGGTTGGCTAAAACCTCACACACAATTTGTAAACCACCATCAGGTGTGCCCCAAGATGAAATTACATTAACAATATACTCTTCCTGTCGTTGACGCTTAGTAGCAGACCTATACTCTTGATTACTGATGAGTGTGTAAATACTCATCATTTTTACCATTTCTGAGCTGCCAAAACATATAAAAACACTCAATATTGTACCAAAATAGTGAAAATATCCCAGGAAAGTGTTTTACATGTTTCAAATGCAAAAGTATCAAAAACAGATGAAAAACGCACAAAGTTTCCAAAATTGGCAGTTTCAGTCCCTCAACTTTCAAAAGTTGTCAAATCTAGTCCCTGGTCATTCTAAAAACTTGAAAAAGTCACCAAAGGTCCTTATAAATCAAAAAGTTACACAAATAGTCCTTTGGTGCAAACTTTCACAAAATGTCAAGTTTAGTCCCTGAACTTTGGAAATTGTCAAAAATGGTCCCTGGGATATGAAAAACTTTGAGAAAAACAAATTTTGTCCTTGCACTAACCTTTTATGACAGGATTGGTCCTTGGTGGAAAGTTTGGTGAAAATTACACAAATGGTCCCTGAAGTTTGAAAGTTTGGCAAAATTAGTCCCTGGTGAAAATTTAATGGAAAAGTCAACTATGGTCCATGTACTATTCACAATTGGCAAAACTCACCCTTGGGAATACTTTGAAAAAATGCCAAAACCCACCCCTTAACTTTCATTAAATTGCAAAATAGGTCCTTGTGTAAACCATAAACCAAACCGGACCTTAAAACTAATAAATACTACTCCAAAACCCAATTCCCTAGTCCAGTCCACATTTCAGCCCACCCATCTTTTTCACTTGGGCCCAAAACACACCACAGCCCACTCCACCCAAAATATTTGACCCTCGGTCAAATAAGGTCAAACAACCATCACCCCGTACCTTCCTTCCCTCCCCCACAACCCCACTTGCAGGTCCCATCAACCCCCATCACAAGCCACCGTCCAACCCACTATACCTAACTATCACACCACATTAAATGCACCACCCCCTTGTCTGAACAGTCCAAAACCCACACCTCATATTTTCCCGCCAAAACACGTGGAGGGTGATTAGAGGGTCTCAAAGCAATCCAAGGGCCACAAAGTGATGGGAAGTGATCAGAGGAGTTCAAGAAACCCTAATCTTCAAATATAAATAGCAGAGGAGTGCAAGGAAGATAGGAGTTAGTTGATTTAATAGTTTTTATGTCGAATTTTGTGTAATTTAATTTTTTATTGGTTTCTTAAGCTTTTAAGCACTGTACTAGTTTATTTTCATGTAATTTCAAGTTTTTAAGCAATCAATTTCAAGTTTCATTTGGTATCTCAGATTGTGCCATTTTCAAGTTAATTTTGAATTCTTAATGTACTGAATTGTGAGTTGAAGCAATAATCATGGATTGAAATAGGCTCATATAGGTTCCTATAAGCTCATTGAAGCTTATTAGAGACTCTAAAATCCAGTCTTAATAGAAAATATCAAAAACACAAAAAGGACAAACTTGGTCAACTATATATGCTTTTGAATCATTTTCAGGTACTGAGGAGTATTGAAGAGCAAAGCTTGGATTGGATTGAGCCTATCTAAAGGTAGGCTTCTGTGGAGAAGCCCCTTGTTTAAGCTAGGGGTTTATTGTAAGCTTTTACTCATTTGAAAATTCCTCTAAAAATTTAGTTAATAGTAGCTTCTGATTTGCTTGCTTGCTTATTGCATTTCTGTGTTTGATTTTGTCTTTTGTTTGTTAGTGAAGTAATTTTTAGCTTAAAATTAATAGCATGTTTGTTAGAATAATTAGTTACTTAAAATTCTAGATTTAACTGTCAAATAATAGTTTAAGTGGTATACTTGTGTTTAGTGGCAATCTGTTTTAAAGTGCTTAAACAAAGTCACATAATCATAATTAGTAGATTGGAATCAAGAACTTAAACCCTAGTACCACATTGATTTTAAAACCACAAAACAGTCCCAGATTAAGGGGTGTTTGGATTTGCTGTCATTTCTGGGATCAGGGTTGTTTTTGTTGTTGCTCTTTGTTGAAACACATCACATTAGGTTCTAACAGGTTAAGTGAATCATAAAATCCAGTGACCCTTTGTAAAAAAAGTCAAGTTCACCTTTGATTTCACCATTAGTTGTTCACTGTTAAGATTTAACAATCAAGATCACCCCAAATCAGTTAAAAGGTTGTTAAACTTGTTAGATTTAGTCTCTTTGTAGGTTAATACATCATTATCAATCATCTGAGCTCAAACAAATCTCACCAAAGACAAACTTGGTGTGCTTAAAAAGTCAAAATTGTACCATCTCAGGTTTTTGCAAAAGTTCTAAGATTATTTGTGATTTATGTGTTTGGATTGAGAAGCTGAAACTTGTTGTAGTTACACACCACTACCTCAACTTTTGAATCCTACACTAGCTTGATTTTTGTGAATTTGTGTGTGGGCTCCACAAGCCCTTGAACTGAGTTGCAGGGAAGAACTCTCCCCTGCACCAGCAGACCCATTGCACCACCACCACTTTGGTGGTTGTTGTAGCCCAACCCAGTGGACCCCAGAGTAAGGATTGACCCTTAGTTTGACCTAGGACCAAGTGGACCCCACCTGAAATCCACCATTAAGTCTGTCCCTATTCTGTGTTTGTATTCAGTTTGCTCAAGTGCTTATTTGCTCTCATACTGCTTATTTGTGATCATTGCTAGTTGTTTCTGGCTTATTTGAGTCATTTGAGCTTATTTGTACCCATTTCCACCATTGTGGACCCCACTCAAGGTCAATTGTGCTTATTTGCCCATCCAGTCAACATAAGTCAACTGATAAGCCAAAGTGGGTGCTTATAGCTTATAAATAAGCTATTTTCTAAAGTGTTTTCACAAAAGTTTTCCATGTTTAGTAGTAAAGTAATTTTGTAAAAGAAAATCCAAGAAAAACCAACTTAATATTAAGTGATAGTTTCTATTTAATTTAATTTAAATTTTATTTTTCATTTTTAGATTTTTATTAAGTACTTAGTATTTTTATATTTTTATTAAATACCTTATATAGTAAAGTAAATTCAGTAATTTTTCTAGATTTTTATTCTGTCATTTAGTATTTATTAGATTTAATTCTAATTTTCTTAATTATTAATTAACATTAAGTATTAAATATCATATTTAGTTTTTATAAAGCAAAACTTAGTTTTTATATTTTTCCTAGCTCTAATATAGTATAATAGACTTTTAGAAAATAAATTTTTAGTTTCTACTGTTCATTTTCCATTTTTCTTATTTTAATTATTTAGATTAGATTTAAGTTAATTAAAAAGTAATTAATTAGTGGAATAGTCTTCAATGTAATTTTTAGAGGTTTTTATAATTTTGTAGGATTCCGGTGATGGTTAAGTAATTTTATAAATTTTCTTATAATTTTTTAAGTTAATTTAGTATTAATAGTAATTAAAAGTAGTTTAATTAGTTTAATTAAGTTAAATAGTTTTTAATTTATAAAAAATCCATAAAAAGACAAAAATATATATATATTTTTTTATACTTTCTTCAAGTTCTAATTTAAGTTTAGAAATTGTTTTTGCAAATTTTTAGTTTAGTTTGTAATACTTATAATTATTAGTTAATTTAAATTAGGTTTTAATTTAGATTTTAAATAGTTTCATTAATTAAATAATATTTAAATAATATTTTAATCATTTTCATAATTTCATTTTCATTTTCAATTTCTTTTTAATTTTTAAGTTTCAAAAAGGTCAAAAGCACCCCCTGTAGTTTGTAATTCACCAAATCCCACTTTTCCTGTTACGTGAATCCTGATTGTGAATACGTGCATATATCTGAGTATCTGATTTTTGTGAATATTATATCTGTGTACAATTACCAAAATAACAGTAGAAAAATCAATTCCATATCATTTGGGCTACTGTCCTCAGTGCCACTCATTCCTAAACGATTTCAAACAACACCATTTCAATCTCGCTGGGACATAACGGCCCGGGGACACACTATACTATCACCGGAGAATTGGAACGAGGCTGTCTTTGACTTATTGACCTTGGTCAATAATATCTGACGGTTTAGACCCGATCAAATTTTGACGCCGCTGCCAGGGAGGTTGTTGCGTGTTTTACAAAATCGTTTTAAGTTTAGTGGTTTTCAAAACCCTCCCTGTACAAATTTCACACAAATTTGTAAAAAGTTTTTGTAAAAACATAATCATATCAAAAACGTTCATTAACACTTTTCCTAAAGTGTTAAAAACACCAAAAAAATCAAAAACAACAAAACAAACTGTGAAGTTAAATTACTTCGTTTCCTTTAAGATTACAACCTGAAACAGTTGATTTAAGGTAAGTTCTGACATTAAATTGCGAACTGAAGAGGAATCCATTCTTTCCTTCCGCCAGCCTGCGAGTAATCTTAAAAACGATTTCGGTTAACGAATCAGTTCCAAAAATATTTCCCAAGTTTTCTGCACACACACCCATAAGCCTAAAGCAGTTTTTCAAATTAATAAATACATAAAATCTTACCACCGCAAACCAAGGCTGAACACCTACCAACTGGGGGTGTGGACATAATAAGTTCCCAAAATTAAGATTAAAACTTGTCTTTGTATCCCTGTGAGTGGTGTACCTTTTTAAAGAAGCCATTCACTTGTGATTATTGATTTAAGTTCACTGTGGTTTTGCCTCGATCTTGTTTTGAAAAATTGTTTTTAGTGCATGCGCACTCGGTCACAAACAAAACGTAAACATCAGAAAGACGTACCCGAGCTATGTACTGATACACAAGTACCAAAAACCGAGATGGCTGAATTGCCACCACCATTACCACCCCCTGACCCTCCCAGGGATGTGCCAGCTCCCGATCTCCGAACGATGGAGGAGCTGTGCCAGCCTACCATGCAAGGGCGGGGTGGGCCTATTGCACCACTCACTATTGAGGCTACGGACTTTGGCCTCAAACACCACATGATCCAACAAGTCCAGAATTCGTGTCAATTTCACGGATTACCGGGTGACGATGCCAATAAGCATCTTGACAAATATCTCACGGTCACCCAAAGCATGAAACAGCATGGTGTCACCGATGATGCCCTCCGGCTGTACCTCTTCCCCTATTCTCTCACTCATCATGCCACTGCATGGTTTGACCGACTTCCAAAGAATTCTATTCGTACCTTTGATGAAATGGTAACCAAGTTTTTAGCAAAATATTTTCCACCATCCATGGTTACCAAGTTACGAAATGATATCAGCAACTTCCGGCAACGTCCCGATGAGTCTCTTTTGGAGGCTTGGGAACGTTATAAGCTAGCTATTGATCGGTGCCCTAACCACAATATGTTGCAAGTTACCATCATAGATACCTTCTATAATGGTCTGACATTGAGGCACCGAGACATTCTCAATGCTGCTGCTGGTGGGACCTTTATGAAAAGGCGTCCCGAGGAGTGCTATGACTTAATCGAGAACATGACTGCCCACCATAACTTTTGGGATTCCTCTGCGGAGAGAGATGCATCATGTCATTCAGTTACTCCTTCATCATCATCTCCTGAAATAATTGCTCTTACCAAAAAGATGGATGATATTTCTACGGCTGTGTTGAGAATGAACCAAACGATGCAAAATCAGGTTCAAAATCAACAAGTGAAAGCCGTGGCCCGAAGTTGTGAAACTTGTGGGGGCCCTCATCTGTATTCCGAGTGTCCAGCTACTGCTGGCTTTCCTCAAGAGAACGTTTATGCTGCTCACGGTTCCTACAACACAAGGGGTAATTCTTACCAACCGCAAGGGGACCTTAATCTCTTAAGCTATCGTTCCAACAATTTTCTCGGACCTCCCGGTTTTAACCAAAATCAAAACCGTAACTCGAATCAGAATTTTAACCAAGGTCAAAACTCAAATTTCCAAAACCCGAATCAAAATCAAGGCCAGTTTAATCAAAACAATTTTCAAAATGGAAATCAAAATCAAGGTTTTCAAGGAAATTTTCAAAGAAACCAAAATCAAGGAAATTACAATCAGGGTAATTTCAATCAGAGAAACAATTTTCAAGGTAACAACAATCAAAACCAAGGGAATTTTCAAAACAATCGTGTTCAAAATCCTCATGTTCAAAATCAAAACGTTGTTCCACCCTCGTCTTCCTCCGAAGAAGTGCTAAAACAATTCATGAAAGCACAAGAGGAAACGAATCGGTTATTGATCAGCAAGATCTCTGAGCTTCAGAAGTCTTTAAATGATCGACCCTCGGGCCCGGGTACACTACCGAGCAACACGATCGCTAACCCGAGGGGCGATGTCAAAGCGATCACCACCCGAAGTGGGGTATCATACAATGGACCCTCGATTCCTTCTACCTCTTCTTCTCCTCCTACTAAGGTAGCGGAACATGAACCTGAGGTTACTACGGACAAGGTACTTCCTACTAATAACGGAGGCATCAACAACGTCCACCCTCAAGTTGTCCCGATCCTGACTCATAAGTCGAAAGTTGTATTTGATTCCCCTGTAAGTTCTGATGAAATCCCAAAGAATGATCCTAAGCCTTCAATTCCATATCCTTCACGTTTGAATGAACAAAAGAACCGCGAGAAAGCTAACCATCAGATGGAAAAATTTTATCAAATTTTCCAAGAATTACACTTTGATATTAGCTTCGCGGATGCTCTTCTTCTCATGCCTAAGTTTGCTTCGACAATCAAAAATCTAATAAGCAACAAAGAAAAACTTTGTGAAATGGCAAAAACTCCTCTTAACGAGCATTGCTCAGCAGTGCTCTTGAAAAAGCTTCCCGAAAAGCTTGGAGATCCCGGGAAATTTCTCATTCATTGTGTTTTCCCAGGGATGGTTGAATGCTTTGCCTTGGCCGATCTTGGCGCAAGCATTAACCTGATGCCTTACTCAGTCTGGAAAAGACTCTCTCTACATGCTCTCACTTCGACCTGCATGACTGTCGAGCTTGCAGACCGTACCATATCCCGTCCTCTCGGCATTGCCGAAGATATCTTCGTGAAAATAGGAAAGTTCCATTTTTCGGCAGATTTCATGATTGTTGATTTCGATGCTGACCCAAGAGTTCCTCTCATTCTCGGGAGGGGATTCTTAAGAACATGTCATGCTTTAATCGATGTATACGAAGAAGAAATCACTCTACGTGTTGGTGGCGAAGCCATCACATTCAATCTTGATCAGACTTCAAGATACTCCTCCAACTATGACGCTGAAACGGTTAACCGAATTGACATCATCGATGTTGCATCTGAGGAGTCTTCTCAAGAAGTCCTTGGTTTTTCAGCAAGTGGCAGTACCACTCCTTCTACTGATCCTATCATTTCCGACTCTTCCCCTTCCCTCACTCCATTTGAGGGAGGTGACTTCCTTCTGGAAGAGCTCGAGGCTTTTCTTGCTCAGGATAGCTCAATCCCCGATGGGGTTGATGAAAACTATCTTGACCCGGAGGGGGACATTCTTCTCCTTGAAAGATTGTTAAATGACGATCCTTCACCCTCTCCGATTCCAAAATTACTTAATAAAGCGGAAGTCAAAAATGTTGAAATAACTGAAGACTTTCTCGAGGTTGAGCTCAAGGACTTGCCTCCTCATCTAGAATATGCATTTCTGTAGGGTGATGATAAATTGTCCGTCATTATTGCTAAAGACTTAAAAGATGAGGAAAAGGCAGCACTCCTAAAGGTTCTTAAGTCACATGAACAAGCAATCGCTTGGAAACTCTCCGACATTAAGGGCATAAGCCCGAACTTTTGTACTCATAAAATATTAATGGAGGATGACTTTAAGCCCGCAGTGCAACAACAGAGAAGGGTAAACCCAAAAATCCACGAAGTTATCAAACAAGAGGTTCTAAAACTTCTTGATGCGGGATTGATTTACCCTATATCTGACAGTCCTTGGGTTAGCCCAATTCATTGCTTTCCTAAAAAGGGTGGCATTACCGTTGTCACCAACGAGGATAACGAGTTGATTCCAACTCGTTTGGTCACGGGTTGGCGAGTATGTATTGACTATCGAAAGTTAAATGAAGCCACCCGTAAAGACCATTTCCCTCTCCCTTTTATGGACCAGATGCTTGAAAGGATTGCGGGGAATGAATACTACTGCTTCCTCGATGGTTTTTTGGGTTACTTCCAAATCCCCATTGATCCCCAGGATCAAGAGGAAACTACCTTCACATGCCCCTACGGAACTTTTGCTTACAGACGTATGCCTTTCGGCTTATGTAATGCTCCAGGAACGTTCCAGAGGTGCATGATGTCTATCTTTTCCGACATGATCAGGAAAACTATGGAGGTATTCATGGATGACTTTTCAGTCATCGGGGATTCATTCCAGACCTGTCTCTCCCACTTGGAACAGATGCTTAAACGTTGCAAAGAAACGAATTTAAGTCTCAACTGGGAGAAGAGTCACTTTATGGTTAAAGAGGGCATAGTCCTCGGCCATAAAATTTCAAAAAACAGGATTGAGGTTGACAAAGCCAAAATCGATGTCATTGCTAAATTACCTCATCCCACCACCATAAAAGGTGTTAGAAGTTTTTTGGGTCATGTCGGCTTCTACCGTAGGTTTATCCAAGATTTTTCTAAGATTGCCCGGCCTGTGACACATCTCCTCGAAAAGGATGCTCCTTTCATCTTCTCTCCTGAGTGCATCGAAGCTTTTGAAACATTAAAGAAAAAGCTTACCGAGGCACCGATTCTTGTTGCCCCCGATTGGGACCTACCTTTTGAGCTTATGTGCGATGCTAGTGATTTTGCCATAGGTGCGGTCTTGGGGCAACGTAAAGCAAAATACTTTCAGCCTATACACTACGCAAGTAAAACTATGACTGAGGCTCAAAGTCATTACACCACCACTGAAAAAGAACTCCTAGCTGTGGTGTATGCCTTTGAGAAATTCCGGCCATACTTAATCTTGACCAAATGCATAGTGTATACGGATCACTCGGCTTTGAAGTACCTATTTGCAAAGCAAGATGCAAAGCCGAGACTTCTCCGTTGGGTTCTCCTCCTCCAAGAATTTGATATCATTATCCGTGATAAAAAGGGAGCCGAGAACCTTGCTGCTGATCATCTCTCACGATTAGAAAACCCACATCAAGATGTGTCCGAGAAACAAGAAATAAATGAATCATTCCCTCTCGAGACACTCAGTGCGGTTACTTTTTGTGGTGACTCTACTACCCCATGGTTTGCCGACTTTGCAAATTACCATGCGGGTAACTTCATCGTGAAGGGGATGACGTCCCAACAGAAAAACAAGTTTTTCAAAGACGTCAAACATTACTTCTGGGACGACCCCCTCCTCTTCAAAATCTGTGCCGATCAAGTCATCAGGCGATGTGTATACGGACAGGAAGCCACTGATATTCTCAAGGCTTGCCATGCTGGACCCACCGGGGGCCACCATAGTCCTAACTACACCGCCAAAAAGGTGTTTGATTCCGGTTTCTACTGGCCCACGATCTATAAGGATGCTCACGAGTTAGTCAAAGCTTGTGATGCTTGTCAGCGTCACGGGAATATTTCACAAAAGAACGAAATACCACAAAATGCCATTCAAGTTTGTGAAATCTTTGATGTCTGGGGAATTGATTTTATGGGGCCATTCCTATCTTCTTGTGGAAACAAGTATATTCTCGTGGCTGTTGACTATTTGTCAAAATGGGTTGAGGCTAAGGCCTTACCCATTAACGATGCCCGAGTCGTTGTGAAATTCTTAAAATCCCTCTTTGCTCGTTTTGGAACTCCACGTGCGGGAGTGGCCGCCCCCACCGTTTGAAAAGTAAATATGTATATAAGTTTCAGTAAAAAAAAAATGAAAATAAAAAATGAAAAATGTTTATATGTACAGATAAATAAAGTGAAAAATAAAATCCATATTTCCACAGTTAGCATCGAATATTAGCTTTCTCCGTTCAGAGATTCGCCATAATAGCCGGGACTTTGAATATTGAGGACAATATTCAATTCTAGTGTGGCGGGGGGGGGGGGGGGGGGGGGGGGGGAAATTCTTACGAATTTTATCACAAAACTTTCTAAGTACCCCCATTTTTAGGCCTAATTTTTCAAAAATTTTTCACTTTATTTCAAAATTTTTGTGGTAATCAGTCCGCCAAAGTCTGAATGACAAATGGATTGGCTAGTCCAGGAGCAAACGGCTCTTGGTAAAGACATCTCAAACCCGTTGATGGCTTGCAATTTGCCAAAAATTGTATGGTTCCTCAAATCCCCAAAAACAAATGAGTTGGCTAGCCCGCAAGATTATGGCTTGTGGTTATGCCGTGGAAAATCCATAATTGGTAATCAGCTCACCAAGATGTTGACTTAGTCCATCAAGATGCTGGCTAGTCCAGAAGCAAACGACTTCTGGTAAAGACTAATCAAATCCGTTGACAGCTGGTGGTTTGCTCAAAATCACACGGTTATCAGGTGTGCCACAGTTCTTACACCTGGCTATTCCAGAAGTGATGGCTTTTGGTAAAGAGAATTTCAAATCCATCAGGTTTTTCTCAAAAGATTGCTAGGGACTAGCAATGTTTTAGTGTGGGGGATTGATGAGTGTGTAAATACTCATCATTTTTACCATTTCTGAGCTGCCAAAACATATAAAAACACTCAATATTGTACCAAAATAGTGAAAATATCCCAGGAAAGTGTTTTACATGTCTCAAATGCAAAAGTATCAAAAACAGATGAAAAACGCACAAAGTTTGCAAAATTGGCAGTTTCAGTCCCTCAACTTTCAAAAGTTGTCAAATCTAGTCCCTGGTCATTCTAAAAACTTGAAAAAGTCACCAAAGGTCCTTATAAATCAAAAAGTTACACAAATAGTCCTTTGGTGCAAACTTTCACAAAATGTCAAGTTTAGTCCCTGAACTTTGGAAATTGTCAAAAATGGTTCCTGGGATATGAAAAACTTTGAGAAAAACAAATTTTGTCCTTGAACTAACCTTTTATGACAGGATTGGTCCTTGGTGGAAAGTTTGGTGAAAATTACACAAATGGTCCCTGAAGTTTGAAAGTTTGGCAAAATTAATCCCTGGTGAAAATTTAATGGAAAAGTCAACTATGGTCCATGTACTATTCACAATTGGCAAAACTCACCCTTGGGAATACTTTGAAAAAATGCCAAAACCCACCCCTTAACTTTCATTAAATTGCAAAATAGGTCCTTGTGTAAACCATAAACCAAACCGGACCTTAAAACTAATAAATACTACTCCAAAACCCAATCCCCTAGTCCAGTCCACATTTCAGCCCACCCATCTTTTTCACTTGGGCCCAAAACACACCACAGCCCACTCCACCCAAAATATTTGACCCTCGGTCAAATAAGGTCAAACAACCATCACCCCGTACCTTCCTTCCCTGCCCTACAACCCCACTTGCAGGTCCCATCAACCCCCATCACAAGCCACCGCCCAACCCACTATACCTAACTATCACACCACATTAAATGCACCACCCCCTTGTCTGAACAGTCCAAAACCTACACCTCATATTTTCCCGCCAAAATACGTGGAGGGTGATTAGAGGGTCTCAGAGCAATCCAAGGGCCACAAAGTGATGGGAAGTGATCAGAGGAGTTCAAGAAACCCTAATCTTCAAGTATAAATAGCAGAGGAGTGCAAGGAAGATAGGAGTTAGTTGATTTAATAGTTTTTATGTCAAATTTTGTGTAATTTAAATTTTTATTGATTTCTTAAGCTTTTAAGCACTGTACTAGTTTATTTTCATGTAATTTCAAGTTTTTAAGCAATCAATTTCAAGTTTCATTTGGTATCTCAGATTGTGCCATTTTCAAGTTAATTTTGAATTCTTAATGTACTGAATTGTGAGTGGAAGCAATAAGCATGGATTGAAATAGGCTCATATAGGTTCCTATAAGCTCATTGTAGCTTATTAGAGACTCTAAAATCCGGTCTTAATAGAAAATATCAAAAACACAAAAAAGGTCAAACTTGGTCAACTGTATATGCTTTTGAATCATTTTCAGGTACTGAGGAGTATTGAAGAGCAAAGCTTGGATTGGATTGAGCCTATCTAAAGATAGGCTTCTGTGGAGAAGCCCCTTGTTCAAGCTAGGGGTTTATTGTAAGCTTTTACTCATTTGAAAATTCCTTTAAAAATTTAGTTAATATTAGCTTCTAATTTGCTTGCTTGCTTATTGCATTTCTGTGTTTGATTTTGTCTTTTGTTTGTTAGTTAAGTAATTTTTAGCTTAAAATTAATAGCTTGTTTGTTAGAATAATTAGTTACTTAAAATTCTAGATTTAACTGTCAAATAATAGTTTAAGTGGTATACTTGTGTTATTGTAGTGGCAATCTGTTTTAAAGTGCTTAAACAAAGTCACACAATCATAATTAGTAGATTGGAATCAAGAACTTGAACCCTAGTACCTCATTGATTTGAAAACCACAAAACAGTCCCACATTAAGGGGTGTTTGGATTTGCTGTCATTTCTGGGATCAGGGTTGTTTTTGTTGTTGCTCTTTGTTGAAACACATCACATTAGGTTCTAACAGGTTAAGTGAATCATAAAATCCAGTGACCCTTTGTAAAAAAAGTCAAGTTCACCTTTGATTTCACCATTAGTTGTTCACTGTTAAGATTTAACAATCAAGATCACCCCAAATCAGTTAAAAGGTTGTTAAACTTGTTAGATTTAGTCTCTTTGTAGGTTAATACATCATTATTAATCATCTGAGCTCAAACAAATCTCACCAAAGTCAAACTTGGTGTGTTCTTAAAAAGTCAAAATTGTACCATCTCAGGTTTTTGCAAAAGTTCCAAGATTATTTGTGATTTATGTGTTTGGATTGAGAAGCTGAAACTTGTTGTAGTTACACACCACCACCTCAACTTTTGAATCCTACACTGGCTTGATTTTTGTGAATTTGTGTGTGGGCTCCACAAGCCCTTGAACTGAGTTGCAGGGAAGAACTCTCCCCTGCACCAGCAGACCTATTGCACCACCACCACTTTGGTGGTTGTTGTAGCCCAACCCAGTGGACCCCAAAGGTTCCATTTGGTTTTTCCCAACCCCCTCCTACCAGGGAGTAAGGATTGACCCTTAGTTTGACCTAGGACCAAGTGGACCCCACCTGAAATCCACCATTAAGTCTGTCCCAATTCTGTGTTTGTATTCAGTTCGCTCAAGTGCTTATTTGCTCTCATACTGCTTATTTGTGATCATTGCTAGTTGTTTCTGGCTTATTTGAGTCAGTTGAGCTTATTTGTACCCACTTCCACCATTGTGGACCCCACTCAAGATCAATTGTGCTTATTTGCCCATCTAGTCAACATAAGTCAACTGATAAGCCAAAGGGGGTGCTTATAGCTTATAAATAAGCTATTTTCTAAAGTGTTTTTACAAAAGTTTTCCATTTTTAGTAGTAAAGTAATTTTGTAAAAGAAAATCCAAGAAAAACCAACTTAATATTAAGTGATAGTTTCTATTTAATTTAATTTAAATTTTATTTTTCATTTTTAGATTTTTATTAAGTACTTAGTATTTTTATATTTTTATTAAATACCTTATATAGTAAAGTAAATTCAGTAATTTTTCTAGATTTTTATTCTGTCATTTAGTATTTATTAGATTTAATTCTAATTTTCTTAATTATTAATTAACATTAAGTATTAAATATCATATTTAGTTTTTATAAAGCAAAACTTAGTTTTTATCTTTTTCCTAGCTCTAATATAGTATAATAGACTTTTAGAAAATAAATTTTTAGTTTCTACTGTTCATTTTCGATTTTTCTTATTTTAATTATTTAGATTAGATTTAAGTTAATTAAAAAGTAATTAATTAGTGGAATAGTCTTAAATATAATTTTTAGAGGGTTTTATAATTTTGTAGGATTCCAGTGATGGTTAAGTAATTTTATAAATTTTCTTATAATTTTCTAAGTTAATTTAGTATTAATAGTAATTAAAAGTAGTTTAATTAGTTTATATTTTTTTATACTTTCTTCAAGTTCTAATTTAAGTTTAGAAATTATTTTTGCAAATTTTTAGTTTAATTTGTAATACTTATAATTATTAGTTAATTTAAATTAGGTTTTAATTTAGATTTTAAATAGTTTCATTAATTAAATAATATTTAAATAATATTTTAATCGTTTTCATAATTCCATTTTCATTTTCAATTTCTTTTTAATTTTTAAGTTTCAAAAAAGGTCAAAAGCACCCCCTGTAGTTTGTAATTCACCAAATCCCACTCTTCCTGTTACGTGAATCCTGATTGTGAATACGTGCATATATCTGAGTATCTGATTTTTGTGAATATTATATCTGTGTACAATTACCAAAATAACATTAGCAAAATCAATTCCATATCATTTGGGCTACTGTCCTCAGTGCCACTCATTCCTAAACAATTTCAAACAACACCATTTCAATCTCGCTGGGACATAACGACCCGGGGACACACTATACTATCACCGGAGAATTGGAACGAGATTGTCTTTGACTTATTGACCTTGGTCAATAGTATCTGACGGTTTAGACCCGATCAATTACTCCTCGGGCAAAAGGTTTTAAGCAGGCAAAGAGGCAAGACTAACAAACCAATCCAGCAAGAAATATCGTCAGGCAAACAAACCACTTTATCGAGAGCTCCTTTCAAAACCCGCGAAAACCCCAAACGACATTTAGGAGGGATGGATTTGACAGTACGCAACCCCTTAGAAAGTAAAGTATTAAGGAGATGTAAATCAAAACCACCAAACTCATCTGAAACCAAATCCTCGACGAGAGCAACATGAGAAGCAGCCTGTGGTTTGGTGAGATCATGCAACACGAATCGAACAACACCATCACCACAATCCGGAGGTGACACAAAATCAGACCCCATACCATGCCGACACTTAGCCCGGAAAGTATGTGTTTTGAAACAACCACCACATAACCACAATCCCATACGCCTAAGAGTAAACTCAGCCCTTTCAAAAATGACCTAATCCGATACAAGAGAATGTCTAGTGATGGCTTGCGCCTCCCCCCTGAAATGTCGATCACGAAGATGTGTGATCAAATAAGTCTTAGTAAGTCCATTTCCACCTCCATCACGACACCCACTAAGACCCGCGAAGGGGCAGTGAAATCTCACAATAGGCATATGAAATAAACCACATACACCAACACAACAACAACAGTAACAAAAGCGCAGCAGAAACTTGTAGAAAACTGAAATAGTAGCAGCACTGTAGCGTAGCAAAAAACTTGTACACAATAATGTAGCTCTATGGAAGAAGTAGCCACCAACTGTTTTGACCATGAACTACCCCACACAGCTTAAAAGAACGAGTGATGCTGTTGATAACCAAACCATAAATATCAACCACAAACGAACCAAGAAACTACAGAAAACCCAAGAACTACTACAGCAACCACTACGGCAAACCCACTTTTTTTTAAGACAACGACAGCAACTACTACAGCAAACCAAGCACTACAACAAACCAGGAACTGCTACCACAAAACACTACCACAAACCAGAGGTTGCGAGGATCCACTGCTGTTTTTGAAGATCAAACCACAACAACAAACCCAGGAACCAGAGATGGTTTCAAAACGAAACCCTAAAGGAAGGATAGAACGGAACCCTAAAAAAACCTGTGATAAAAACGAAACCCTAAGTGAAAGATAAATAAAACCTGCGATTCTTCAAAAGAGGGTGTTGAACGAAGAGCAATTGAACGAGATCAAGATGAACCCATAAAGAAACGATCATCAACCATGCATCCCACTAGAACGATCGTCAAAACAATCGCCCATAGAAAAGAGAGAACATATAAAAACGGACGAAAACATGTAAAAGCATAGGAAAACGTATAAAAACGGATAGTAATGTAAGAAAACAGACGAAAACGTATAAAAACGGACAAAAACGTATAAAACGAATGAAAACGTAAGAAAACGGACGAAAACGTGTAAAAACAGATAAATACGTAAAAATACGAGACAAAAATGGACGAAAATGTGTAAAATTGGACAAAAAAGTAAAAAAACGTATGAAAACATATAAAAACGTAAGAAAGCCGAATTTTAAGTTATTTACTAATGACCGTTAGTGTAAAGGACTAACGATGCGACGTTTAGTACATACAATAACAGAAGATGTCAAGTTTTTGTTAGAATATTTAAATCATGACAATCATAAAACAGGTAACACACATACGCGGAAGTAAAGGATCATGTATAACATATTAAAGATTAACATAAACAAAATAGGAACCTACCGTGGGATTCTAGCTGAACAAGAATCAAACTTTATTAACTAGAAGAAGATGATGAACCCTAGTTAGGGTTAATATGAATCAATGATCAATCCCTTACCGTTTTATTGATCGATTCCTTGATAATAACTATAGTGAGTTATTACCTCCTTCTTGTACACACAAACTACTAACGAATTAAAGAGATTGCAAGATCAAAACACAAGATTTTTCTTAATGAAAAAATCGACCCAAACCCTTAGGGTTGTTTGGTTCGATCGGCAGGAAGAAAACAAGAGGAAAAGAAAACTTTTAGAGTATTGTGTGTGCACAAAAGGTGAGAACCAATGACCCCATGTTTTGTATATATATGACTCCTCCCAAACCAACCAGTCAACCGGGTGCGGTCAATAGGCGTGCCTGAAAGAAAGTGCAAGATAACCGGTGGAGAATAGGGTTTCCCCGGGTCGTTATGTCCCGACGAGGTGTGGAATGGTATTAAAACGACTTGTGATCGAGTGACTTTGAATGGAAAAAGGAATTTCTGTTTTTGATTGGTTTTAAAGTAAAAGATTAAAAACTATTTTAAGCGATAAAAACTAGATTAAAAAAGCAAAACTACAAAGCTTAAAACTAAATAATTAAATTAAAGATAATAATAACACTAGTAACAAGTAAATAATATAAAGTTAACGATAAAAGATAACTAAAAATAACAAACTAAATTATATTAAGCAAGCAAATGAGAAATATATGATAAAAAGATATACTTGTTAAGCAAATTATCACGATCCTTAAGTGTGGTTTATTATTTCAATTAAGTTCTCTTATTGATAAATTAATCTCTTACGAATAAATATTTTCTCACAACGTTGTTTTATTTTGAAAACAATCTTTCATAAAGAGATATCAATATTTAAATTAAAACCCAATTATTTTCACGGCTTTTGCCTGCTCAAACAACCAAAATTTCAATCTAAGTAACTTAAAATTAATAACCAATATGTTTTCTAGTTTTTATAAAATCACACTTAATTCGCGAGATAATCTACTGAACAAGTATATAAAAAGTCTACTCACTACTCATGACTACTAAGCTAACAATAATAAGCATATTTTTAAACTAACATATATAAACTACTCGCACATAATAAAAACTAAACTACAAGCAATAAATAAAGCAACAATAATAACTAATAAGCTAACCATGGCAATAAATATAATAAAAATAAAAAGGTAAAAGGATAAGAGATAACCAAATGAGATGGAAAATATAAAGACGGCGAGATGAGACCCATTCCATAAGCTCCAAAAACCCATCCATAAGCTTCTCCATTAAACCCACTAGTTACCTCTAACCAACACTTAAATTACCGCTAATAACTTGATCGAAAATAAAAATTTAGAAAAAAATTAAAATGATTGACTAAAGCATTAGTTAAAGTATAGCATGAACTGTTAACAGTTTAGCAAAATATTATTTAGACCAAATGATTAACAACTTAAAGTAAAGATTTTAATTACTAGTGAAAGAAATGGAAACAATAACATTAGTTGAAACCATCTGACGTTATTAGCGTACAAAGAAAACATTTAAAATCAAATTTTACTAACCAAGATTAAAGACATATGTGTAACTAACTTCGAAATAAATTCGAAACAAGAATGATTGACGCATTAAATGAAATTAAACTAAGCTACTTGCTACTAGAATCAAGACAAGGAAAACAACAATTAAATGGAAAATAAAGTTTTGCGAGGCTGGGAATGTGAACCGACGACACCCAAAACCACTACCTACAGGAAAATTAGAAACTACTACTGTATTGTACATAGCTAAAAAAAAAAGAAAAGAAAAATTTGGGTGTTGTTGTGAGTGTCGGCTGCTGCTTATCTTCTACAAATGTTATAAATATTATATGCCTTTTAGACATACACTTCCCTTGACCTAATCTCCAAAACCAATTCTTCAAATGTGATCCGCATCAACTGGACCAACTAGTGGGCTTTCATTTCTTGAGTTGCATATTGGTTTAGATATGTTGGTTATTTAATTGGGAAAGGTCACATAAATATTGGGCTTTAGCTAACAATCTTCATGCTTCATCATTTCTTCATTCGGGCTTCGTTTAATCTTTAAAATTTTTCTTCTTTTGCCTCGATGCTTTAAATAAAATTATCATTTGTCTCGTAATTTCATGCACTTTCCAATCTCGTGCTCGGATAATTTTTGGGTTGACTTTGACTTCGCCTTTAATATCACAGTATGTACCGCTTGTTGCCGAGTAACTGCATGCTTTAGCTCAAAATTGCATGTTTTCGCCCAGAATTCAATCCTTTGTACCTGAAACATATAAAAAACGCAAACCAAGGATATCTGCAGTATATTTGGGCATATTTGGTCGTTTTTATGCATCAAGATGGGTATAAAATGATGAGTATTTACACACTCATCAATCCCCCACACTAAACTATTGCTAGTCCCTAGCAATCCAATCATATGAAGTAATGAAAGAATATCAAGCATACCCCGTTTCGACTTTTTATTCAATGCAAGACTTTTAAACTGGAACATAAGTAAACAAAATGCTTGATTTTCAAAAGCGGTATTATGGAACGGGATTCACACAAACTGGGTGTCTCCAGGGAATTGGAATCGTCATCCTTTTTTTATACTCCCAACTAAGTTCAAAAACCCTTGCGCAAATGTTTTTGTAAAAATGCTAACACTACTTATATTAATAATCTGTGTAAGACAAGTCTTAACTTTTTACTCCCGCAATTTATAAAGTTTAGGTGTGTGTGTTTATTTTCAAAAGTTTGGCCACCAAAAATCGGAGCTCATTATGGATGCCATTTATTTAAGCCCAATCCTAACTCACCGGGAACCTCAGAAATTTAAGAGTCAAAAAGGGCCTTTTCCATGTAGAGGCTTTCTTCTCGGCACATCCCAACCAGTTGGTTTAGGTGACCAGGCTTTTGACACCCCACAGAGAATAGTACCGAAATTGGTGGAATTTCGATTCAAAGATTTTTGATATCCCCGACACATTAAAATCAAAACTTAAATAAATAACAACAAACGATTATTTAGAGATTAAAGATTCAAAGGTGAGATCACTCCATGTTGCGACTTTCTTCTTAGCTTGTCCTTTTAGCCGAGGCTTTGGAGGCTAGGTTTTTACACCCTCGAGAATAGTATCGGAGCTTTCGGGGTATTTGACTTCGACAATCTCTAAATTCCCGCTTAGTCGTTACACAAAATCAACGAATACTAGCTCAACTTTCTATTTAAATTTGAGAACAAGCAACTTCTATTTATTTATTCTAATTCTATTCAACACATTTTTTTTTTTTATCATTTTCTCATTTTTCAATTTTTTTCTTTTCTTTTCATTTTTTTTTTCATCATTTTTTTTTCTTTTTCATTTTTTTCTTTTTCTTTTTTTTTTCCTTTTCACTTTTTATATCATACTCAAAATTTTGCATCATTCAGCAATTTTACATTACTTCACTTTGCAATCTTATTCATTTTTAAGGACGTTGCTTGTTCCAAAATTTAAATACAAATTTGAACTAGTACTCTATATTAACCTTGCATAAAAACTTTTTACATAACGAAAACTTTTAATGGTCAAAAGTTTGAAAACAGCACGTATTTAGATCCAATTAGGAGCTATTGGGAGAAAAAGCCACAGATTACTTATATAAGCTCTAAAGAGAACCAACTACTCTACGCTTAGCATTTTCATTTGCACAGTTCGTTAAGAATTTAGTCTAAAAAGTTAAGGAAGCAGCCAGATCAACACTCTGGCAGAGTCAGGATTCCCCTTGTTCTAACCTAATCAAGACTAAACCACTTCTTCTATTCTATTTTTGTGTGCAAAGCACTTTTCTTTTTATCGAAAAAAATTTAAAATTTTGCCAAAAACGGGGGTACTAGGGCACTAACAGGTACAATATATGTGACAAATTCGACAGAATTCCCCCCCCCCCCCCCCCCCCACACTTAGAATTGAATATTGTCCTCAATATTCAAAGTCCCCGCTATTATGCCGACTCTTTGAACGGAAAAAGGTAATACTAATGTCTAAGTGTGAAACGGAAATATGTTTTTCACAAAAAAAAAGATTAAAAAGATATCCTTGAAATAAACGTTAGCAAAAGGATAGGATATTGACCGGCTGGATTGAAAACAGGCGCGTCAATCATCACGATCCAAAAGGGTACCTGCAAACATGAGCAAACAAAACATGGCAAACAACAGCAGAGGAAACTCCCCCACACTTAGTGTTAGAAATAAGAAAGAAGATAGATAGCATGGGTGAAAACCCATGTGATGCTAATGTTTTTGTTTACCGAGTCACTAGCTTGACTCGACCCCGAATTCATTGGTTCATGGGGAAGCAACATGTGGAAGAGACAATCTCCATCGGACTTTCATTCAAGATGTTTGGACAAACATTTGAAGCACGTGAAAGTTCCACACCGATGAGATAAGTACCCGGCTTAAAATAGTATAAACTATAAGCGGTGATGCCGGGGTCAAAAATAATGTCTTCATTCCCGAAGGAATAAAGAACAGGAGAAGTCACCCGGTAGGTGAAGAAGGGAAGAAAGATCTTGATGACAATCAAGATAGAGTCATCATCATCAGAAAGAGAATTCATAATTGGTATATCATGAATCTCATCAGTAAAGCTCATATGATCTAGACATATAATGGGAGGGAGGGTTGGGATTTTGATATCAATCAAATTCTCAAGGTTGAGAATATTTCCCTCCGAAAAACAAAGATCAACTTTGTCTAGATCAAAGTGAAAGTTATCATACTCTGGTGGAGATATGATATGAGTGAGTTCATCGGAGAACTCCTCAAAGGTGAATGAATCATACTCGGGGAGAGAAATTTGAGAATGAGAAGTGGTACTGCCACTAATCTTCTCTCCCATATGATCAAAGGTAAAGGCTTCAAACTCCGGAATAGGATCATCGGAGAAAATGTCACTATCCTTTATGGGGATAGGAGATGAAATAGGTTTCATATTGAAAGCCTCGATTTTAGAAATGAGGAGATCGACATTCAATAATGTTGCATGAAGTGCTTCATCCTTGATTTCAGTGTCAATCTCAACATTCTCTTCTTCTAAGCTAACTAGCTTAGAAGGTAAATCTTCCTTAAAAATGATGTCTCCACAAGATAACGAATCTTCATCAGTAGAATCAGAGAACATCTGAACATCATCATTCGGGAAGACAAGAGGAGGAGGGATATCACACATATGATCAAGAATTCCCTGTGACTCTCTTGGGATTGGAACAAGGTCCTCAACACTAGACTTTATGAATTCGTCCGATTCCTTATCAGGAACAGTGTCAAGATGCTCGTCCCCCATGCTCAGAGAGTGAGTGGGAACCTCGGGTGTGATAAGAGTGGGTTGAGATGGAATCTCAACTGATGGAATTTCATCTGATGAATCTTTATAAAATTGAAGAATATCAAGGATATGCTCATCATCACTGTCATCAGGAATGAAACGAAATTGAGAGCTAGATCTGGATGCTTTTTCTTTTGCTATTGATTCCCTAATAGATCTTTCATAAGTATCTTGGGAATTTATTTTAGCAGCCTGTTCGTCAGCTAACAATTCTTCCATTGATTTTTGTTTTGGATTATCTGGGGTATGTGCGATTCCTCTCAAATCTTTCACTAAATCCAAAAGATCAAGGAGAAGACTTTGAGGAATTGGTGGAGATGGAGGTTCGTCATAATACGATGTGTCAAAAGTGTTACAAGGAAATGGATCCCTTGTTTGACAATCGGAGCTGAAGTGTGGACCTCCACAGTAATCACAACAGTAAAACTGATGTGGCTGTGGGTCGTATGTGCTAGAGTTATAATTGCTATCAGGAAACTGCTCATAGACAAGCGTGTTTCCCGATTGACAATCAGAACTATAGTGTGAACCACCACAGTACTCACAACAGTAAAACTGCTGAGTCTCATGGTGTGGTAGCTGATGGAATAAATTAGTCGTGTCATGGTAAGAATAGGGATCTTGGTTATAGACAGACCCGTTTCCTGACTCTACCGTGCCACAACTGGGGCAATTACCACCATTGTGAGGATTACCACACCATTGGCAAGTAAGAAGGTGTGGAAGAGACATAGAAAGAATCAAAAGGTTTGGGAGGGTACGGAATGAAGAATCAAAGATGTGAGAGGGTAAAAGTGAATATTTTTGGGTTTTTGGATAAACATTTTGTACAAATAGGAAAGAAAATATTTTTGTGTTCGTTGAAAACTGATTTTAAAATGTTTTTGGTAACAGTTTGGTTTTTATAATAAGAAAAAATGAACAAAGGATGGTAAATATACAAAGGATTGAATTATAAAAACACTAATCAGCAAACCATTTTTAAAAAAACGCGCACAAGCTCCCCGGCAGCGGCGCCAAAATTTGACTCCTCCCAAACCAACCAGTCAACCGGGTGCGGTCAATAGGCGTGCCTGGAAGAAAGTGCAAGATAACCGGTGAAGAATAGGGTTTCCCCGGGTCGTTATGTCCCGACGAGGTGTGGAATGGTATTAAAACGACTTGTGATCGAGTGACTTTGAATGGAAAAAGGAATTTCTGCTTTTGATTGGTTTTAAAGTAAAAGATTAAAAACTATTTTAAGCGATAAAAACTAGATTAATAAAGCAAAACTACAAAGCTTAAAACTAAATAATTAAATTAAAGATAATAATAACACTAGTAGCAAGTAAATAATATAAAGTTAACGATAAAATATAACTAAAAATAACAAACTAAATTATATTAAGCAAGCAAATGAGAAATATATGATAAAAAGATATACTTGTTAAGCAAATTATCACGATCCTTAAGTGTGGTTTATTATTTCAATTAATTTCTCTTATTGATAAATTAATCTCTTACGAATAAATATTTTCTCACAACGTTGTTTTATTTTGAAAACAATCTTTCATAAAGAGATATCAATATTTAAATTAAAACCCAATATTTTCACGGCTTTTGCCCGCTCAAACAACCAAAATTTCAATCTAAGTAACTTAAAATTACTAACCAATATGTTTTCTAGTTTTTATAAAATCACACTTAATTCGCGAGATAATCTACTGAACAAGTATATAAAAAGTCTACTCACTACTCATGACTACTAAGCTAACAATAATAAGCATATTTTTAAACTAACATATATAAACTACTCGCACATAATAAAAACTAAACTACAAGCAATAAATAAAGCAACAATAATAACTAATAAGCTAACCATGGCAATAAATATAATAAAAATAAAAAGGTAAAAGGATAAGAGATAACCAAATGAGATGGAAAATATAAAGACGGCGAGATGAGACCCATTCCATAAGCTCCAAAAACCCATCCATAAGCTTCTCCATTAAACCCACTAGTTACCTCTAACCAACACTTAAATTACCGCTAATAACTTGATCGAAAATAAAAATTTAGAACAAAATTAAAATGATTGACTAAAGCATTAGTTAAAGTATAGCATGAACTGTTAACAGTTTAGCAAAATATTATTTAGACCAAATGATTAACAACTTAAAGTAAAGATTTTAATTACTAGTGAAAGAAATGGAAACAATAACATTAGTTGAAACCATCTGACGTTATTAGCGTACAAAGAAAACATTTAAAATCAAATTTTACTAACCAAGATTAAAGACATATGTGTAACTAACTTCGAAATAAATTCGAAACAAGAATGATTGACGCATTAAATGAAATTAAACTAAGCTACTTGCTACTAGAATCAAGACAAGGAAAACAACAATTAAATGGAAAATAAAGTTTTGCGAGGCTGGGAATGTGAACCGACGACACCCAAAACCACTACCTACAGGAAAATTAGAAACTACTACTGTATTGTACATAGCTAAAAAAAAAGAAAAGAAAAATTTGGGTGTTGTTGTGAGTGTCGGCTGCTGCTTATCTTCTACAAATGTTATAAATATTATATGCCTTTTAGACATACACTTCCCTTGACCTAATCTCCAAAACCAATTCTTCAAATGTGATCCGCATCAACTGGACCAACTAGTGGGCTTTCATTTCTTGAGTTGCATATTGGTTTAGATATGTTGGTTATTTAATTGGGAAAGGTCACATAAATATTGGGCTTTAGCTAACAATCTTCATGCTTCATCATTTTTTCATTCGGGCTTCGTTTAATCTTTAAAAATTTTCTTCTTTTGCCTCGATGCTTTAAATAAAATTATCATTTGTCTCGTAATTTCATGCACTTTCCAATCTCGTGCTCGGATAATTTTTGGGTTGACTTTGACTTCGCCTTTAATATCACAGTATGTACCGCTTGTTGCCGAGTAACTGCATGCTTTAGCTCAAAATTGCATGTTTTCGCCCAGAATTCAATCCTTTGTACCTGAAACACATAAAAAACGCAAACCAAGGATATCTGCAGTATATTTGGGCATATTTGGTCGTTTTTATGCATCAAGATGGGTATAAAATGATGAGTATTTACACACTCATCAATATACTAGTAGAAATCTTGGAAGACAAGTTTGATATGGATTGGGTTTCCCCAACCTTTAGTCGACCGGCCTAAGGAGTCCAAGAGGATTCCGGATCCTTCTTGGCTCCTATTTTCATTCTATTCCTTTTCCTTTTCCACTTAACGATAGTTAGTACTTACGGTTAATAACTAACGATCATTAGTCCTTATACTTGTGTTAAATAATAAATATACATAACATTTAATATTTATTAAACTTTAATTCTCATTTGCAATGTGTGCAATCCCGAGGTCTCGGGTTCGATACTAGACATACACATATTAATATTTATACACAAACCAACAGCTCCCACTTGTATATCTATTAATAGTGTAATGACATTGGTTGGCGTCTTGCAACACTCCAATGCCCCTAGTTCAACTCGAGTTAGATTTCCTGGATAAAACCTTTAATGATTCATCATTATTATTATCCTTTTGTTTCTAATACGACATTAATAAAGATATGGGTTCAAGTCATTCTTTATTAAATTTCTGTTTCTCGTTTGTAAATGATTGAACAAAATCGCCAAAACATCTGAACGTATTACAGGTAGTCTTTGGGCGTGGCCACACAAATATTTTGTCAATCCTTCGAGTAGCCAACAATATTAAACTCCAAAACAAATTCGAATGAACAAATTCTTTCTTGATTACAAGAATAACCCATGAACTTTGCAACACTTCTGAAAACAATCCTTATGACTACCAATTACGGATAGCGGTAAATTGCTCTACAGAAATGCACTACATCCATGACACTTATCTGATATCTCAAGTTTGAGGATAACTATTAACATGATTCACAATTAATGACAAGTCCCATAATGTGAAATCATGAAGTTGGGATAAGTCTTATATTCAATTCATTGAATATCATGTGACATTGCTATGACTACGCATCAATATACTTTCAAGTATATCCTAACCAATACTCAGATTTGTCTTAATTTAATATATTTCCATATCATTAACCGACAACGGACAATTTAGAATAATAATTTATATGGATTTAAAAATTCAAATACATGGTATATTATTAAGACAATGATAAATAAACATAAACAATATTTTATTTTATTAAAATAATAATCGTACATTATATCCTTTATCCAAATACTAATCACAAATGGGCATGAAAATTTCAGCTAAACGAAGCCCTATGCCTTCAGCAAGCTTATATAGCTTAGTGCTAGGTAGAGGCTTTATTAATTGATCTGCTAAGTTATCACCTGTGTGAACTTTGAGTAACTCGATTTTACCTATTTCGACTTGTTCTCGAACATAGTGATGTTTAATTGGGAAATGTCTTGCGCCTCTCATGTCTCCAGGTTCATTGGCGAGTGTAATTGCATTTGAGTTGTCACAATACATTTTTATACGTCTTTGAATCGATGGCATAACTCCAAGCCCCGAAACAAACTTCATAATCCAAATGGATTCCATTGCAGCTTCTGAAGCAGCGATGTACTCACTTTTTGTTGCAGACATCGCTAATGTACTCTACTTCTTGCTCCTCCAATCCACAGCTCCTCCGCTAATGACAAAGACATAACTCGGCTGATACTTTGTATCATCTTTATCACCTTTCCAGGATGCATCGCAGTAACCTGTAACATCAAGTTCTGCATTTGGATTTCCCCCACATACCAAGAAAATATCTTTAGTAGCCCTAAGGTACTTAAGAATATTCTTAACAGCAGTCCAGTGAAGTTCACCCGGATTCTGTTGATATCGACTGGTCAAGTTTTGAGAAAATGCCACATCAGGCCTTGTACTTTTCACTGCATACATAATACATCCCACAGCCGAAGCATAAGGGACTCTCTTCATGCGTTCCACCTCTGCAGGTGTTGAAGCACAAACTTTGCTACTTAAGCCATGCTGCTCTCGCATCAGCAAATATCCTTTCTTGGAATTTTGCATATTGAATCTCTTCAATATTTTATCAATGTAAGTACTTTGACTTAATCCAATCGATCGCTGAGATCTATCTCTATAAATTTTGATTCCAAGAATAAATGAAGCTTCCCCTAAATCTTTCATAGACAAACACTTTCCAAGATATGCCTTAACCTTTTGCAACCTTGGAATATTTTTTCCCATGATCAATATGTCATCAACATATAAAATAAGGAAAATTACATCACTCCCACTAACTTTGTGATATACACATGGCTCATCAAGATTTTGAGTGAATCAATACTTTTAATCTCATTATCAAATCTTTTATTCCATTGTCATGATGCTTGCTTCAATCTATAAATAGATCTTTGAAGTTTGCATACACGATTTGGAAATTCTGGATTCACAAACCCCTCAGGCTGCGCCATATAGATGTCCTCATCTAGGCGACCATTAAAGAAGGTGGTTTTGACATCCATTTGCCAAATCTCATAGTCATAGTATGCAACTATAGCTATGAGAATCCTAATAGCCCTAATGTCAGCTACTGGAGAAAAGGTCTCATCGTAGTCAACACCATAAGTTTGGGTAAAGCCTTTAGCTACCAAACGAGCTTTATATGTGTGTACATTGCCATCCATGTCAGTTTTCTTTTTGAAGAGCCACTTACTCCCAACTACCTTGGCATTGGGAGGAATGTCTACTTCAATCCAGACTTCATTATCTTTCATGGATTGAATTTCCCCATTTATAGCAACTCGCCATTTTTCCCTTTCAGGACCATTTATGGCAGCCATATAACTAGAAGGTTCATCAAGATCCCCTAGTATAGTCTCCTCACACTCTACGTTAAGATATAGACGTTCAGGAGCTTTTACAGTCCTTATGGATCTGCGAATGGGAACCACTTCAACTTCTGGTGGAGGACCTAAACTTTCAAGTTCTGCCAGAAGTTGGCTAGTATTTTCAGAAGGTAATGCATCTACTTGATCGTCTTCAAGATCATAAACTCTCCCACTAAATTCTTGAGATATGAATTCCTTTTCCAAGAAATCTCCATACCTTGCAACAAATACTTTGTTTTCAGGTGGGTAATAAAAGTAGTAACCCATTGTTTCCTTTGGGTATCCTACAAAGATGCACTTTACAGATCTTTGTTGGAGTTTATCTGCTGAGTCATGTTTAACAAATGCCTCGCAACCCCAGAGCTTTATATAAGACAATTTAGGCACTTTTCTTGTCCATAACTCATATGGTGTCTTATCCACCTTCTTAGTTGGAACCATATTTAGAATGCGAACAACATATTCTAAGGTATAATCCTAAAACGAAAAAGGAAGAGTTGTATGATTAACATAGATCGTACCATATCTAGCAATGTACCATTCCTTCTCTCAGATACACCATTTTGTTGTGGAGTATATGGGGAAGTGAGATGCTGGACAATTCCATTCTCAGCTAGAAAATCTTTAAAATCTTGACTCAGGTATTCGCCACCTCTGTCGAAACGAAGAGCTTTAATCTTCTTTCCAGTTTTCAACTCTGCTTCTGCTTTAAACACTTTGAATGTTTCATTCACCTCATGTTTATGTTTAAGTAAATAAACATAACCATAACGACTATAATCATCCGTAAATGTTAAGAAGTAGCTAGCACCCCTCCTTGACACATGTCTAAGTGGTCCACACACATCTATGTGAATTAGACCAAGTAGATCAGAAGCTCTTTCGATACGATTATTGAAAGGTTTCTTAGTCATCTTACCAGATATACAAGATTCGCATTTATCATATGATTCATCATTGATATCTTGCAAAAGCCCATCGCGTTGCAGCTTTTCCATGCGAGTCTTACCTATATGAGCAAGTCGAAAATGCCAAAGATAAGATGAATCCAGACCTTTCTTGAGTATCTTATTATTGATGCTATACATTGAATTATTATATTCATTGGATACATTCACATTCATATCAATTTCAAAAATACCATTCACAGCAATAGCATTAAAATAAGAAAACATTATTAAACGAAACAAAAATTCCATTGCAATTGATAGTATATTGAAAATCAAGATCCAATAAACAAGAAAAGGAAACTACACCCCTAACAATTGAAGGTGCATAATGACAATTATTCAAATACAGTACTAAGCCCGAAGGCAAAACTAATTAAAATACGCCTATAGCCTCAACAACTGAATTTGCTCCATTACTAACGTGAAGATATTGTTGTCCACAGGCAAGCCTCTTCTCAACTCTAAACCCCTGCATAGTATTGCAAATATGAATACCACAGCCCGTATCATATACCCAGGAATTTTTATGAGTTAAAGTAAATAATTCAATCATAAAGAACGCACCTGAAGTACTGGGGTTACCAGCTTCATTCTTCTGCTTCTTTTATCGCAAGCCATGAATGTAGAGTGGACAATTGCGTTTCCAATGTCCCTTCTCATGCCAATAGTGACAAGCCTGATCTTCTTGTTGGGAGGATTCACCTAGCTTGTTCTGCTTGGATTGATGCTGATTCACCTTAGGATTTTGTTGATAGGCCATGACCTGCTTGCCTTTATCAAACTTACCCTTACCTTTCTTCGCTTGTGATTTCTTCTGGATCCTACCTCCTTGAATTGCCAACACTTGAGGAGT
This sequence comes from Artemisia argyi, assembly GCA_030686995.1. NCBI lineage: Eukaryota > Viridiplantae > Streptophyta > Magnoliopsida > Asterales > Asteraceae > Artemisia > Artemisia argyi. Next base: position 121,342,757 of record CM060705.1, on the reverse strand, counting down.
AGGTGCCTTGCCTTGAGCCGGAAAACCTTTCTCATAGTTTACAAGCATTGCAAGTAACTCTGAGACTGTCTTTTCGATAATACATATTTCCAAGAAAATATAATACCCAAGGATATATTCATATAACTACTTAATTTTCTTGAAAATCTATGATCCAACTTTTCATAGATTTCACTACATCAGTTGATCTGCTAGTAATGAAAGTATAAAAGATGGTAATCTGTCGAACAATAATTGGCAAACAAGTTTTCCAATTCCTAGATCATTATGGGAATTACATCAAATTGATTCATCAATTTGCAATGTAAGCATATTTCATCCCATATCATGCCTTAAGTTCTAGGTCTCACGCACAACTTAATTAAGTCGTCTAACTTAGAAACATGTAAGATATCTATATCTGGTCTCACACAATAACAGAATTTTACCTTGTAATTTAAATTTAGCCTAGGTCTCATGTTTACCAAATAATAATTTCAAGTGTCTTTTATAGTTAGATGGCATGTAACTTAAATTTTATAGGGTATTTGTTTGATGTGACAATCAAAACATGTATAAAGATGCATGCACTCGTCTTCATAACATAATTTTTCAAAACCTTTTTTTACCAATTAGTCAAGATTAAGTCAAAAAAGTTTAAATTGAGGTATCGGGTTCACCAATTAAAGAAGAACCTACAATTATCACCCACAAAAGTGGAATTGAGGTAAATCACCCTTAAGATGATATTGTACAAAGAATGGAGATATAAGTGAGTCGTCTTAACGCATTCATGAGTGTAGTAACCAAGGTAGACTCTAGGCTCTTTCCAAACCTTTTTACCATCACTATGAATTTTTCTAGAGAAGGCTTATTTTTAAAACCATATGTATAAAAACATCAATCAAGCAAAAGTTTCTGACTTTAGTCTTAAAAACATGTAATAAAGTATAAATCTTGCTAGTCTCGCCTAGGAGCCAATTACCGTGCGAAGCGAACCACTGTCGGCACATAAGACTTTGCAAGATCCATAATCTATTATAATAGGTTTCACCATTATTAGTCCAATTAATTTTCTTTACAAAAATTACCCTTTTATTTCTTACAACGTGTCCAACAAAAACAATAAAACAAGTAATAGAACAAAATTAATCAACCAATATACATAAAAATTAAAAAGATGAAACAATTAGCCACATGCAAGCTTGATTAGATAAACCCTAATCAAATCAATTCTAGGTTTCCAATATGCATATAATCAACTAAGGCCTTCCATTCTTGAAGGATGTGAGCCACATACATTGACAAATCAATTGCGTAAGCCAAAGTTAATCGCATACCACATAGCACATAAATTGATTTTAATAGTGGGTCTTCCCCAATTTTAGATCTATCTAAACATTTGACAAGGCAAAATAATTAAAACAAATAACAATCCAAGACTAACATGCATGTTTCGTCACAGATCAAAGCATAACAATTACCAATTAGGTCACAAGTACGTCCAATTAACACATAAACTTGTAAAAACCTAGGGTTTCTAATCATAATTAATATTTAATACAAACCCTAAATTTTGGATAAGGAGGTAATCGACCCCCCCTCCCCCCAAATTACAAGGGTTTCGATTTACTAAACCCTAGATGAACAAAAAAATCTTAACATGTATCTAAAAACATTAAAGATTCGATTTTTATGTGTTTTAGTAATCATTAACATGTTATAGCAAGCTTGTGATACCACCGTTAGAATATTTAAATCATGACAATCATAAAACAGGTAAAACACATACGCGGAAGCAAAGGATCATCAATAACATATTAAAGATTAACATAAACATAATAGGAACGTACCGTGGGATTCTAGCTGAACAAGAATCAAACTTTAATAACTAGAAGAAGATGATGAACCCTAGTTAGGGTTAATATGAATCAATGATCAATCCCTTACCATTTTATTGATCGATTCCTTGATAATAACTATAGTGAGTTATTACATCGCTCTTGTACACACAAACTACTAACGAATTAAAGAGATTGCAAGATCAAAACACAAGATTTTTCTTAATGAAAAAATCGACCCAAACCCTTAGGGTTGTTTGGTTCGATCGCAGGAAGAAAACAAGAGGAAAAGAAAACTTTTAGGGTATTGTGCGTGCACAAAAGGTGAGAAACAATGACCCTATATTTTGTATATATACTAGTAGAAATCTTGGAAGACAAGTTTGATATGGATTGTTTCCCCAACCCTTAGTCGACCGGCCTAAGGAGTCCAAGAGGATTCCGGATCCTTCTTGGCTCCTATTTTCATTCTACTCCTTTTCCTTTTCCGCTTAACTATAGTTAGTACTTACGGTTAATAACTAACGATCATTAGTCCTTATACTTGTGTTAAATAATAAATATACATAACATTTAATATTTGTTAAACTTTAATTCTCATTTGCAATGTGTGCAATCCCGAGGTCTCGGGTTCGATACTAGACATACACATATTAATATTTATACACAAACCAACAGCTCCCACTTGTATATCTATTAATAGTGTAATGACATTGGTTGGCGTCTTGCAACACTCCAATGCCCCTAGTTCAACTCGAGTTAGATTTCCTGGATAAAACCTTTAATGATTCATCATTATTATTATCCTTTTGTTTCTAATACGACATTAATAAAGATATGGGTTCAAGTCATTCTTTATTAAATTTCTGTTTCTCGTTTGTAAATGATTGAACAAAATCGCCAAAACATCTGAACGTATTACAGGTAGTCTTTGGGCGTGGCCACACAAATATTTTGTCAATCCTTCGAGTAGCCAACAATATTAAACTCCAAAACAAATTCGAATGAACAAATTCTTTCTTGATTACAAGAATAACCCATGAACTTTGCAACACTTCTGAAAACAATCCTTATGACTACCAATTACGGATAGCGGTAAATTGCTCTACAGAAATGCACTACATCCATGACACTTATCTGATATCTCAAGTCTGAGGATAACTATTAAACATGATTCACAATTAATGACAAGTCCCATAATGTGAAATCATGAAGTTGGGATAAGTCCTATATTCAATTTATTTAATATCATGTGACATTGGTATGATTACGCATCAATATATGTTCAAGTATATCCTAACCAATACTCATATTTGTCTTAATTTAATGATATTTCTATATCATTAACCGACAACGGACAATTTAGAATAATAATTTATTCATGGATTTAAAAATGCAAATACATGATATATTATTAAGACAATGATAAATAAACATAAACAGTATTTTATTTCATTAAAATAATAATCGTACATTAAATCATTTATTCAAATACTAATCACAAATGGACATGAAACTTTCAGCTAAACGAAGCCCTATGCCTTTAGCAAATGATACTAGACATCCTTTATTAAATGAAGCCATATGCCTTCTAATGTTATGTATCATTTTTTAAAGATGTATTTTAAAGGACGTTTGGATTTCTCTTTTGATGTACGCTTTAATAATTTCATATATATGATTGGTATAAATGTTGACGGGATGGCATCATATCCAAATCAAGTCCAAGATGACGATCATCCATTTACACTGAGGAAGAGAGCTAAAAGGTCTCCAGTGTAGAATGATATGATTGAGGTACGGGGGTTGGCAGTGGTTGTGGCACAACATCACCATCACTCACTCCCAACCAATCCCATTATACCACATCATTTACATCACTCACACATCACTCACCCTTGTTTTTGTTGGCATCCGATCACTCACCCATCACTCAACCAAAATAAGTACAAACGGTCAAAAAAAAATTCTCAACGTTCACATTTCGTTCCTTCCCGTGCGTGAAAGTTTCATGTGCAAGATGGATCCCGTGCGTGATGGAGGGGTCGGCGGCAGTGTTCCCGCGCTAGATGGATCCCTTCCCGTGTGATCCCGCTACCACTGCCAACCCCCTAACAGTGAGTAGTGTGAGAAAAGCACAATGTATTCATTGTAAAGATAGTTTTTTATTGAGTAACCCATATGCTACTAAAAGTCTAAAGGCATCTTGCAACTTGTGGAGCAAAGAAACTTGGAATGGGTAAGGAGGGTAGCATATCAATATTTCAAGCTTTGAGTAATCGTTATTTAAGTCATAATGAAATTAACTTGCTTGTTTGTTGTTTTGTAGAAAGAAAAGTAGTTGACGGTTGATGTTCGTAAATATATGAAAATCAATATGGTGCGTCTTGCTCTTAGATTTTTAGTTAAGAGTTCCGAAAGCTCTGTTTTATCTCGGTTTCTAACTTGAGACACTTTTATTGTTTGTTACAGGTTTTTTATGTTTATGAGATGGCATTTTATGGTGGATATGATATATGTTGTTTGTTTTTGTTTTGAAGTAGGCTTGTCTTTTTTATTGTATTTTATCAACCTTGTGGTTCTTTTGTTATGAAGTTTGTCTTCTTAAGATGTATGGATCTATTGTTTACTTTGGTTAAAAAATTGGTTGTAATTTTGAGAGCACTTGATCAACAATCAACATGGATGACTCTGCTATATTATTTCCTCGACATGTTATATATCTCATCAGTCGCTAGTCTTGTGAATTATTTTCAGTTGAACAACCATATGATAACCGATCCCGAGTTGAACATAATAAACAAGCATATTCAAATTCAAAAACAATAAAATAAACAAGCTAATCGAGCTCAAGCTTATAAACGAGCAATTTGAGTTTGTATATTAGATAGCTAAATAAATAAACGAGTATCGAGCTCGAGCTTGAACAACCATATGACAACCGATCCCGAGTTCGAGCCCCAACAAAAAAGAATATTCGAGCTCGAGTCTGAGCTTGAGCCAGATAATAGTCAAACGAGCCGATCCAAAATTGTAAGATACTCTACTCGGATCGTTAATGCTCCATCTTGTGATTTGTTGTGTCCTTGTCTAGTATGCTTTGGTATTCTGAGATACGGTGAATTAATAGTCCTATTCTCCATAAAGGTTCTGTTAGGATTATAATCTCGAAACCATTCTAGCTTTGAATATGTGCTTTAGTGGTTTAGCCTAAACATTTAGATCAGATCAGTGCAGTTAAAATTTGGCTGTATATTTTCTGATGAACAAGAACTTTGTAGTTTGTACTATTGGTGATAAATATTACTATTTGATATCTGATTTTTGGCAATGATCATTGATCATTTGATAAACATTTTTCAGGCATCCATTATGATTTTTTACAATTTAAGTGACAAAAAGTAGAAATTAGTGGATAAAGCAAGAGAAATACAGGTCTTTAACTCCCACAAATTAACATATGAACAGAAAACGGGAAGTAACAAAACAAGGTGTGCTTAATCACATTGACGTGGCCCTTTAATTTGCACATTTGGCGTCACCATAAAGGAAGGTAATTAAAGTGCCTATATATATATATATATATATATATATATATATATATATATCTATACTACATATAACACAAATTAATCTTTCTCCAAAATTTTCAGAGTTACAAGAAATAAAACATGATTTACAACATTTTTTTTTCTTCGAAATGCATGATTTAAAACACTTTAATGCACTCAATTTTCAAAATTACAACAAAATATGAATAGTGTAAAACAAAATAAGCATGATGCCATTTTCAGACTAATTTTCTATCAAACAACATTAATGCAATTAATATACAATTGAATTCACCCTTCATCAAAATATACAAATATTTAAACACAATGTATAATCTAATCAAGTCAATCACTAAAAATAAAGCCATTAGTCCAATTCCATATTTGAGAAAACTTTTGCTTCCACCAACTTCAAACAAAGTTCGAAACATTAAAAAAAATTAAAAAAATAAAAATAAAAAAGAATCTCAGGTTGTACAATCTATCAATAGTTCTTTCAACGGAAACAATATCCGAGCCAAAAAAAACAAAAAAACATCCGTCAAAAATTTTAATTAAAAATTTTATTCGTAAAAAATAGCAAAATATTATTCGTCAAAAATTTTAATTAAAAGGTATCCGCCACCGTAACGTGCGGGTAGCCTGCTAGTATACCTTTAAGGAGGTTATGTATCTTTCACATGCAACTCTAGACTGGCCATTCGTTTGTATACTTAACTAAGCAAAAAGAACTTTTCTTCATCTACTTAACCATTGAATCCATATCCCCTAGCTACCATCCTTAAGAGTCCAAGAAACATAACACACACACACAGTCACTCATGGCAAAAACTCTTGCTCTTGCCTTTGTAGCTCTATTCATTTTCTCATATTTACATCCTTTACATTCCTCCACAGACGCATTTATATATGGAGGGTGTTCACAGATCAAATTCGCACCTGGTTCACCATACGAATCCAACCTCAATTCACTTCTGACGTCCCTAGTCAACTCAGCCACTTATTCATCCTACAACAAGTACAGCATATCTGGATCCACCCAACAAGATGTAATCAACGGTTTATACCAATGTAGGGGCGACTTAGCCATGCCAGATTGTGCAACATGTGTTGCACGCGCAGTAACTCAACTAGCTCCATTGTGCTCACAAACATGTGGTGGAGCTGTGCAGCTAGAAGGGTGCTTTGTGAAATATGATAATACTAGCTTCATTGGGACGGAAGACAAGACGGTTGTGATGAAGAAATGTGCACCATCTGCTGGATATGATCCTGAGGTTATGGGCCGGAGGGATGCAATGTTGGCGAGCTTAGGTTCGGCTGGAGGCTTGTATCGAGTTGGTGGTTCCAATGATGTTGAAGGTGTGGCTCAGTGTGTTGGTGATTTGAGTAATGCAAAGTGTCAAGATTGTGTGATGGAGGCAATTGAAAATTTGAAAAGTGAATGTGGTGGTGCTGTTTTTGGTGATATGTTTTTGGGCAAGTGCTATGCAAGGTATTCTACTAGCGGAGCTCATGCTTATGCAAGATCTCATCATGGTACGTAACTTTTCTATATCACTAACACTTATACGTAAATATTTCATCTTATTCTTCATCATCATATTTATAAAGTATACGTTGTTGGAGTAATATACAGTTATAGAGTAATGAATGTTCTTTTGCTATTTTCTAACACTTGCTAATCATAAACTATTCATATATATGCACGTATTAGTTTTTGCATTTTATTTTTCTTGAACAGACGTTATTTCAACTCTCTCATAATATATATCACGCAAATGTCTTCAACAAAACTTTAACCCACATCCTTTTTCGTTAGTACCGACTCATATAAAATTACAACAAAAACCTTGGGTTTTATATGCACGTACTACCTCCGTCCCAATTTATTTGTCCACTTTTGATTTTCAAATTCTTTTTTTGTCAACTTTGACTTTAAATATGTTTGTTTGTTTTATTTAATATTTGATTCAAAATATATGAATAAATTGAGTTTTAAGTGTATTTTTAATTTATATAATTTTCATCAAATATTATATAACACAAATAAGAATATTTACGGTCAAGACTCAAAAAGTCAAAACGAGATAAATAAATTGGGACGGAGGGAGTATATATTAGTGACGTACTACATAAATTTTTATGTCTTTGCATGCATTTAATTTTGTGGCCAACGAATAAGATATTTGTTGCATAAATATAGTAACATCTGGATATCACATTAGAATCTTGAATAAATGCTTTTACAAAAACAAACAAGAAAAATATCAATGTTCGCAGTGATGAGTTTAAGAAAAAGTAATTACAAAGTATTGACACTGATATACAAAAAGTGTTGATACTCACACTACAACTTTTTATACTTTTATCACAATTCGTTCATTACAGTGTTGTATGGTGTGTTATACAACTTATACAAAATGATGTAACTATTAAATAAAATGGTGTGAGTATCAACACACATATACAAAAGGTTAGGTTAGAAATGTAATTTTGGTTGTTTCGTATATATACTTCAAGTTTAACTTAAGTAAAACCATTTTCTACCAGTAAAACTCAATATTTGAAGAGTCCGAGTTTTACCAAGGTAATCCCATTCACAATTTCTGGGATTAATAAATTATTGTGCTAGTGAAAAATGTTGTTTGCACCGTGGAAAAAAAGTTCCTCAGTAAACGATAATCTCATACATAAAAAAAATAAATAAATGATATGATAAAGACTAAATAAAAGCTTTAAAGCACATATGGATTGAAGTTGGTATCTCTTTTTTGGTGCTTTTCATGCATATTCTTTTATGGATCTTGACTTTATCTATGTACAGTACTACGTAATAGGTTATTACTAGCTTAGCTGACTCCGTTTTTGTACCTGTTGTCCCCTGATCTTTATTTTCCGATAAATTACTTACTTTTTCAAGTGTACTTGTTTAGGTAAAACAAAAATAATAATAATAATAACTGAGGTAATGGGATTGATATGTCAAAAATTTTAATCCGAGTAGCTACTGAGTTGGGTCGACTCGAACCCTCTTTACAAATATGAATCTGGACCGAACATTAATTAATATGAATCTGGACCGAACATTAATTGAAAACCTACTCAAACAAAGAAACATTCAAACATACAAATGCAAATTGTACTTTTGGGATCAATATTTATGATCTCAAATCTTACTAATTATGTTACTTTGCCCTTATTATTAATAGGTGACCACGATGAAGCAGAGAAAACATTCGCGATAATAGTTGGATTACTAGCTGGGGTTGCACTCATCATCATTTTCTTAACTTTCATGAGAAAAGCGTTCGGACGAAATGGTATAAAGTTAGCCCCATTTTTCCTACTTTCAAAAGAGACTTTTCTTTTACTTCGAAATTTTATTAAACACACTACCAAATAATGCTGAGCAACGGGCCGGACCCGACCCGATTCTGAAACCGATTACATGGAAAACCAAAACCGAATCCCGAACCGAGTAGAGGTCGGGTTGTGTCGGTCGGGTCAGTCGGTTTCGGTTTCGTCCATTTTGGTCGGGTTTGCTTGTATTTTCTCGGTTTTTTGCCCCGTCTCGACCCGAAAACCGAATATGCTGAAAACCCCACTTGAGTACAAACCCGCCTGTCATAGATTCGGTTTCGGGACAATCGATATTTGTCGGGATTCGGTCGGTTGTCGGGAATCGATCGGGATTGCTCAGCCCTGCTACGAAATACGGAGTGCTTCGTTTGAAAGAATATGAAACATTTTTAGCACAGTACGTTCTTCTAACGAGGGCTTTATATCTCGATATATAGAGGAATAGTAGCCATTTTTTCCAAGATTCCTTTTATATAAATTTCATCTACAATCATTTAACCTAAATCAGCTTTATAGATTCTTTGTGCTAGAATCTCATCTTCGACCATTTATTTTTAATATATAGTCATTTATTTTCACCTTGATGTATTTTTAAAAAAGAATTAGTACTAAATAACTTACGGAGTGTTGATTGACATGACTAACTTATAAGAATAAAGAGATTGAAATATTTGGCTAGATCAATGGTTGATATGAAAAATAAGAATTACTCAATGAATTGTTTAGTCATATTTTTAAAAATATAAGTTAGGCATGAAAATCATTTACCTAACTTATGGGGCTCAGTTAGATTTTTTTATCTGAATCCTTTTTGTTCTAGAATAAATTTCACCTTACATAATAATAACCATGTATATTAGTCAAAAGATGATAACAATATAAGTGTAAATTGTACAGACATATGTGCTAAAATGGTAGCTATATTTTCTTAGCAAGTTGAATAATGATTTCTAGATTTGAGAACAGTACGTTTTTAAAGATCTCTATAATTCCATTGGAGCGACAAATTTCAGATCTGTATTTATCGTTGCGTATAAATTTGGAAAAACTTAGTCAATATAATTTGAGCCAAACCTTATACGTAAAATTTAGACACTTTTACTAACCTTTATATTTTTAAAACTTTACCCTTTTTAGCACCTTAGTGTATATACTTTTTCAAAGCCAACTTTTTGGTATATACTTTTACTTTTTGCCTCTTTAATCTTTTTTACTTTTGATATAATATCATATAGCTATATCTTTTACATTATTAAATATATTGTTTGTTTTTTTTTCAGGTAAATAAATAGATACTTTATCAAAAGTTGAAAGGGTTGTATGCATGGCCTCCATCTTATTTACCTTTCTTGTTCATTTGCTTTTCCTTTTCCTTCATGATGTCAACTTACTTTTTTTCTTTTTCTTTTCTAATTATTATGGTAAATTATTGCTCTCATTGGATTATGAATACGTATTGAGTAAATTCAGTTAACTTGCTTGAATGATTGCATTCATCAATATAGTTCGTAGAATATGAATTCTACTTATATATGTATTAGAGCATTTGCAGTGGACGTTTTTCCAAAAGAATTGACACTATTTCATCAAATCATTAATATGATCTCTTGCATCGGAGACAATGACTTGAAAGATCAAAGACTTGGTATCTCTCAAGTGTTTGAAGCAATAATTTAACAATATCGTTTATTGATTTTATATTTAAACACTCACTTTCAATTCTCAAACATCTTCTTGCAATGACTTAACACTTTTGAAATAGCTTTTTCTTAACAAGAATGAGATAAAGAAATATTGATTGTATTGATTGTTTGTGATGATTTACAATGCAGCCTACGGTCCCTATTTATACAAGAAATTCTTATGATCTAATTGAGGAAATAATTTCCTTGGCCTTTGATTAGTCTGAAACAGCTCATTTCTTGGTCCCTAATTTTCGTGATTGATTTGGTCCTTAATTCATTGATTTGAGTATTCGGGGAAATGATGACATTGTTCTGATCCTGAAATTCTTTCCATTCTAACACTCCCCCTCAAGTTGAATGGTGGGATCTCCAAAATTCAACTTGCCCAGACAGTCTTGCATTATTCCTGTTCTCACAGCTTTTGTCAAGATATCAGCTAGTTGATCTTCAGACCTGACGAATGGCAGTTCAATTATTCCAGCTTCAAGTTTTTCTTTGATGAAATGTCTGTTGATTTCCACGTGTTTTGTTCTGTCATGTTGCACAGGATTCTCAGAAATTTGAATTGCCGCTTTATTATCACAGAAGACTTGAGTTGCCCTTTTTGGGCGGAATCCTACTTCTGTTAGAAGTTTGCGTATCGATAAAACTTCAGCAAGTCCTCTGGATATCCCTCTATACTCAGCTTCAGCACTTGATAAGGACACTGCTTTCTGCTTCTTACTTCTCCATGTAACTAGGTTTCCTCCTACCAAAGAGAAGTATCCTGACGTTGATCTTCTATTTCCTTTATCTCCTGCCCAGTCAGCGTCTGTGTATACTTGAATATCCAGGTGTCCATTCGATTTAAACAGGACTCCGTGTCCTGGAGTTCCTTTGAGGTATTCAATGATTCTTTCAACTGCATCCATGTGAGCCTTTTGAGGTTGCTGCATGAATCGACTCACAACTCCCATAGCGTATGCTATGTCTGGACGAGTGTGGGAGAGATATATCAACTTGCCGACCATTCGCTGGTATCGAACTTTGTCTGCCAATTCTGCTTCAGGTTCCATGTACAACTTCTGATTTGCGATCATCGGTGTCTCAGCTGGTTTGCAATCGAGCATCCCTGTTTCTGCAAGTAGGTCCAAAATGTATTTTTTCTGGCAGATAAAAATACCATGTTGTGACCTCAGGACTTCAATGCCGAGAAAGTATTTCAATCTTCCCAAGTCTTTCATTTCAAATTCTGTAAATAATCCTTCCTTCAGCTTCTTTATTTCCTGTTCGTCATTTCCCGTGATAATCATGTCATCGACATAGATTATGAGTCATGTTACATATTCCTGTCTACGTTTCAGAAACAAGGTATGATCTGAGTTGCTTTGTTTGAACCCGTATTTCTTCATTGCTATGGTGAACCTTCCAAACCATGCCCTGGGGGATTGCTTCAATCCGTAAAGTGATTTCTTCAACCGACAGACTTCTCTGGTTTTGAAACCACCTGAGAATCCAGGAGGAGCTTCCATGTACACCTCTTCCTTTAAATCTCCATGTAGAAACGCATTCTTTACATCAAATTGATGAAGGGGCCATCCTTGATTTGACGCTATTGAGAATAGTACCCTTATTGTATCAATTTTAGCAACTGGAGAGAACGTCTCTGAGTAATCAGTTCCATACGTCTAAGTGTACCCTTTAGCAATTAACCGGGCCTTGTATCTATCGATTGTCCCGTCGGGTTTGTATTTTATTGTGAAAATCCAACGGCATCCTACGGGTTTCTTTCCATCTGGAAGGGTACATTTCTCCCATGTTTTATTTTTTCTCAAAGCATCCATTTCTTCATCCATGGCCTTTTTCCAGTTTTCTGACTTTAGAGCTTTTTCTGGGTTTGAGGGAATCTTTTCTGAGTAGAGACTGGCACTGAAGGCTTTGGCTTCTGTGGTCAGGCATCCATTGGCTATATTGGCCATAGGGTACCTAGACCCTCTGGAAAACTTCTCTGGAGAATACCGCTTTGCTGGAACTCCTCTATTTGCTCTTGCTGGAAGGGTGTATTTTTCTGATACTTCTTCCAGAACAGGTTCTTCTGATACTTCTTCCAGAACAGGTTCTTCTTGATCTATTGGTCGTTGATTCTCAGTTTCTTCGGACTCTTGTGATTCTGGTATTGTATCTTTAACCGTTTCATGAGAAGAGTTAATAGTTTGAGAGTTATTGGGTTCAGAATTGTTTACCTCAGATATCAGATGGGGAAGGACATCTTGGGTGGCACTGGTATTGTTGACTCCAAGTGATGTGGTACTGTGATTCGAACATGTTTCTTCATCATTCGTCAACCAACTCAGTGAGTCATGTGATGATTCCTCCCCCTGACCACTGTGTTGGGAGGAGTAGAAGTACTTGGTTTCCAGAAAATCACAGTTCATGGTGGTGATCATGCGTCGTTTTTTGGGGTTGTAGCACCTGTACCCCTTTTGGTTTACTCTGTATCCAACAAACACACATTTTTCTGAACAAGGGTCGAGTTTGTCCCGATAGGATTTGGGTATATGAACAAAGACGGTGCACCCAAATATTTTTGGTTCAAGTGTGAGAGTTGGGGGAATTTCAGTGAACTTTTCCAGAGTGTTTAGAGGGGTTTTCATGTCAAGGATTTTGGTCGGGAGCCGGTTTAGGAGGTAGGTTGAGGTGGCTAGTGCTTCTGGCCAAAACATTTTTGGAACATGTGATTCAATCATGAGGGCCCTAGTTATTTCGAGGAGTATACGATTTTTCCTTTCCGCGACTCCATTTTGTTCAGGAGTATGAGGACACGTGGTTTGATGAACTACCCCTTTTGATTGGAAAAAAGATTTCATTTGTGAATTCACATATTCTCCCCCATTATCAGATCAAACGATTTGAATAGATTTTTTGAATTGAGTTTGAACCATAACATAAAATGAAGTAAACTTATCAAATACCTCATTTTTATTTTTCAAAAAATAAATCCATGTCATCCTTGTACAATCATCAACAAAGATCACATAAAATCGAAAATTTTGTCCCCCAATAACTGGAGCAGGACCCCAAACATCAGAATGGATTAATGAGAAGGGTGTGTCAACACGAGTATTATTGTGTCTAAAGGTCTGTCTGTGACTTTTGGCTAAAATGCAAGTTTCACAAGAAATGGGTTTATTTAAAGGGAAAAATTCAGGAAATAAAGTATGTAGATAGCTAACAGATGGGTGCCCCAACCTTCTATGCCACAGCCAAGCTTTTCTTTCCGTCGTTCCATGAGCTAACATCACAGTACCACTTTGAGTCACTTCATCTACATAGTACAGACCGTGTTTCTCAGTGCCACGCCCAATGATCCTCCCCGTCTTGATATCCTGTAAAAGACAAAAAGTCGGATGCATGAGGACAGAACAATTCAACTCTTTCGTGACATGACTGATTGATAACAACTTGTGTGATAGAGAGGGAACATATAAACAGTTATGAAGTTTGATATCCGGGTTAATTCGGATAGTCCCTCCATTTTTTACACCCATTTTTTCTCCATTTGCGGTTTCGATGTGAGTTTTCTCGGGTTTGGATAACTTAATGAAGTCAGAGGCTTCATAAGTCATCGTGTCGGTAGCCCCGCAATCAAATATCCATTTATCATTAAACCCTTTAAAATTTCGTTGGGTTATAAGGGCTAATCCATTTTGGGTTGCCTTTGAATTCGGCCCATCCATCCTTAAATTAAAAGCAGTATTATTGTTATTATTAGAAATAGGTTTTAAGAAAGGAACCTTATGAGAGAGAGAGAGAGAGATTGTATGGTGGCTGCCTTTCTCTCCATCTGTTACCTTCAACGGTAAAAGGTCCTTCTTCTCCGGCCGCCGCCGCCGTTGCAACCCCTCCAAACCCTTTGCTCGGCTGGCTGGTGGTAGGAGGTTTCTTCTCCCTTGTTCCTGACGCACCCTTTTTGTGGCTGTCGGTCCACCACTCCGGATACCCAACGATCCGGAAGCACTGATCTTTGGTGTGCCTAGACATCCCGCATTCTTCACATTTAAGGTGAGATTTGTCTTCTTTGATAAAAGGGCTTCTTTTCTTCATGTCGGCGGTACCCGCGGCTTGTTAACCCGATGCCTTCTTTTTCCCCGGATCCGGCAACAAGTCCGGTGGCTATGCCCGGATTTTCAGGGTTAGTTGCTCCCAGAATATTCTGGTGAGCGGCTTCCTTGCGAACCGTGGCGTACGCTATTTCTGCGGAGGGAAGTGTTTCGAGCCGGAGGATTTCTCGCTTGATCGGATCAAATTGTCGGTTCAACCCGTGAAGGAATTGGAAGAGTTTCTGCTCGAATCGTACTTTCGAGTATGTTTTAATATCTTCAGTACATGTCATTGGGTTGGGATCGATTCTTTCGATTTCTCCCCACACCCCTTGAAGCGCAATCCAGAATTCTTCGAGGGTTTTTCCCTCTTGTTTGAGTTCGTTCGCTTTGACATGTAGATTGAAAACTTGTAGCTTGTCTTTTCCACTACTATACGTGGTGGTAAGGGCATCCCACAGTGTTTTTGCGGTTGGGTATTCGGTGAGGTTTCCGGCGATAGTGGGTTCGATGTTTTGGATTAGCCAGGAGAATACAATTAAGTCCTCCTGTTCCCATGTTTCGTAAGATTCATGGGTTGGCTCAGGAGGGTCTTTTGTAAGATGGGAAAGAAGTGCCTTTGATTTTCCCCCGATAGCAACTCGAATCATTCGAGTCCATAACGGGTAATTCTGGTTGTTTAATTTGAGATTTATTTGTAGATTATCTGAAAGTTTTGGTGTTTGTGTTTGTTGGTGGGTAATGTTGGTTTTTAACAGGTTTGCTAATTGTAATGCAAGATCGGAACTGGAGCCGCCGTCTCCGGACATGGTGGCTGCGGTTTTGTTGTCGGAAGGTGGGTTTTTACTGGGTAAATGATGAGATCGGTACCGATGGCTCTGATACCATCTTAACAAGAATGAGATAAAGAAATATTGATTGTATTGATTGTTTGTGATGATTTACAATGCAGCCTACGGTCCCTATTTATACAAGAAATTCTTATGATCTAATTGAGGAAATAATTTCCTTGGCCTTTGATTAGTCTGAAACAGCTCATTTCTTGGTCCCTAATTTTCGTGATTGATTTGGTCCTTAATTCATTGATTTGAGTATTCGGGGAAATGATGACATTGTTCTGATCCTGAAATTCTTTCCATTCTAACACTTTTTGCATTGGAGAGCAAGTTTACAAACATGGCTTATATAACAAAATTGTTCGAAAAGTGTATGTAATAAATGCATCAAGTCATTTAAAGACTTGATGCAATGCGGATGCTCTTATTTATACTTTATTAAGTTTACGTCATAAATTGTCAAAGCAACATTATAGTTTTTTCAATGTTCATTACTCGTATGGGAATTAAAAAGTGTTGGTACATGTTTGCTTACAAACTTTCAAATGTTGTTTGAATACGAGTCAGTCTGACCAGTGCGATGTATACGGGCTCTTTCTAATTGTTTGTAGCGTATTGCTCAACACTAACTTTTGCCATTTTGTTGGTCAATAGGTTCATCACTTGTGATTTTGGTATCACAAATACCCAAAATGATTTTATAAGTCAAAGAGGGAACATCATTACATCGATCATTTATTCAGTTATCTTAGTGTTCATAGCATAAAAATCAACACTAATTTTTGTCATGTTGATCATGGATCGATTTTTTGTTGGTCAATAAGTTCATAAGTTGTGAATTTTTTATCAAAAAAAAAAACTGAAAATGATTGTATAAATCGGATAGTGTACATCATTACATTGATCATTTATTCATTTATCTAACTCTTCATTTAACTTGTGTGGTTATTTCGTTACTTTTTATTGAAGTTGAGTCAAACACTTAAATTACAAAAATGCATAGCCCGTGCGATGGACAATGCAAGGATGTTAAATATGAATTTTAAGTTTTGGTAATAGATGTTTTACTTCGAGTGCTAATCTTTAGATTTGACGTAGAAGAGCTTGCTGAGTGGTAACTTTATTCTATATTTTAGTAACAATCTTTTCTATTTATAAACAAATGTTTTAATTATTATCTTTTAGTAAGCATGAATCAATTTAAATCAATAAATGTGATAAATATTGCCAAATGTAAGGTATTAAAAATAGAAGTGTAATCTTTGATTTAGTACACATTTTAAGTTTAAATACCAGCATTAAATTCCATTTAAGAATTGGAATTAGAAATTTATTTACGTAAAAGTGAGGTTGCATCATTTGAAGGTAAATTCAAAGGTTTTGCAGGTAAAACATACACAAAAGACATAAATTCAAATATATAATACTAGACTATAGACCCGCGGGTTTCACGGGTAGCGATAGAAAAACTGGAATTGAAAATAAAGAATGTGTTAAATATGGTTTCAAAAACTATAGCTTGAGATATGATCCAACTTTGTTGAATATAACAATTAATGTAATAAACAACATATAGTCATGATATATGTACTCAAGAGGGCGATTAACTAAACACCAATTAATATATGTACTAAAGACGGCGATTCTTACAATTGTATCCCATCATTAAAAAAAAAAAAAAAAAAAAAAAAAAAAAAAAAAAAAAAAAAAGATGGAATTCTGACATGTTAGCCACAAGTTCAAGATTGGCGTCTCATGTGCATCGTAGCTATTGACTATATATCAAATGGAATATGTTTACGTTATCAGTTTTCTTATCATCTCATTTTCTTATTTCTTTAAAAACAACCCGGTGTTAACGGGTCAATAAGCTAGGTGTTTTTTTTATTTTTTATTTTTATTTTTTTTTAACATCAGATTATATAAAACAAATCTGAAGCCAAAATGCTACAAAGCATCACTCCTCACTATGGAGGTAATTTCAGAAGGAAAGTTACCGAGCCAAATGAAATTTCCTCAGAAAAGTAAGCAACTTTAGCAACATGATGAGCTGCAAAGTTACATACTAGAGAAGCCCAACACAACTGCAAATTCATTTGAGATTTCCAATATTGAATATCTGAAACCAAAGCCGTTAAAGCCGAGGGTGGCAGATCCTCCTGAGAAGCAAGTGAAATCGCCGCTTGAGAATCGTATTCAATAATAGCATACTTCCATCCGTTTATAGCACCAAGGATGCAAGCTGATCGAATGACACTTAACTCAGCAGCAAGAACTGATTCACTACGACACTTTTCACCTAAACATTGAAGCAAAGACCCATTAAAATTACGAGCAACAATCCCAATAGCGGCAGATGAATCCTTTAAAAAAGCATCGCAGTTAAGCTTCACGAGATTTGAAGTGGGGGGGATCTACTTACGTGAACTTTCATGCGAGATGCCATTAGTCGCCGGCATAGAAATGGATTCGGATGAAACATCTGATTGAAAAGCATCATCATTAATCTGAGCTTCCAAAATAACACTAAAAGGAAAATTTTTGAGATGATCAAATATGTAGCAACTTCTTGCTTTCCAAATAGACCATGCAAGAGTGGCAAAATAAGACAAGAACTTTGTAGAATCGATTTTGGATTGGAAAGGCTGTAACAAAGACATAACTCGAGAAGTAATAGTACCTGATAAACCGTCTAAACAAAGGCCCAAGATCGAGCCAAACCAAACAGGTTTTGTCCATTCGCATTCGAACAACAAGTGTTCTACGGTCTCATGGGAGGAATGGCATATGAGGCATGTCGGGGAGGTTGCACAATTTCGTCGAAATAAAGCTTCACGCGTAGCAAGAGCATTTGAACAAGCCCTCCACCAAAAGTTCCTAATTTTTGGAACTGTTTTTAAGCGCCAAATTTGTTTCCAAAATTCACTAGTCGGACTTCCAGATGAAGATGCATAATTAGTTTCATTCTTTTTCCAAATAAGGCTAGTTGACTATATACAACATATGTATTTATTTTACATGATACAAATTTTGTGAGCACCCAAGGCCAAAACTACCAAACTCTAACGATATCTAGATCTTTACTGTAACAATGACCACATCATGTAACTTTTTACGAATGCACTAATAGTGCTTGAGTGAGAATTAATCCAAAATGTAAAGTAGTCATATTCATAATCCAAAATGTAACTTTTTACGAATGCACTAGTCTATATTTATGTATTCAGTGCATACAGTTCTTCAAAACTTATGCAATAACAACCACACATTCAATATTATAAAGAAATGCATCAAATCAGCAGCATAACGACTTATTGAATGCTACAAATATAGTTATGAAGATCACTTACATTGGATAGCCAAATCATCTTCATCTTCACCTGCATAGCCAAATATAAAAAGCATAATTTCATCAATCACGTGATAAGAAATAGCATGAGTTGAGGAAACTATGCATCACTGAACTACGAAATGATACTTCAACCTATCTATAAAAAGGCTTAAACATCTGCATAAAAATCACAAGAGTTTAAACAAATATACTTGGATTGTTACCCGTTGCAAAGCGGAAACACATTTTAGCCGTGTCCTGAAAAAGCACATATAAAAGTTAACTTTTACTCATATAGTTGTGGTTACCCAAAGCACAAAAGCATGCCAAAATGAAGAGCTTAGGGCCAAAAATTAACAAATAAGCTTTACGCATTCATCTTTATTCTCATTCTTCGACACACTATTGTGTTTCGACAAAAAGAAGGAGATAGGTCAACATAGGAAATTAGAGTTGAAGAATTAACATCACTAGAGATGATGCAAGCTCGCCATTTCGGGGAGAAATGAAGTTAACTCCAAGGACACACCCTTTTTGTTTCGACAAAAGGGGGAGAAGAGTGTAAATGGAGAAGGAAATGTAGAAGGTATTGCGGATACAAGTAAGTAATACGGACACAAGTAACTTTTTACATTTTACGTTCAATCATGTTTGCATATTTTGTCATCATCAAAAAGGGGGAGATTGTTAGTGCAAATATTACGATATTTAATCTATACATTCTCGTTTGGTTTGATTGATGACAAACGTATAACTTGATACATAACATAAAATGTACAAGTTACTCGTAATCATATTTTGTCTCAACATACATTCAACACCTCTCAATGTCTCGAGTCGTCGTATGCTACAACATAGGTTCGTACATGTTTGTTATGTGGCATTATGATCAAACCCATTGACCAACCATTTAGAATGTTTAAAATACTTTTAGAGTCTTTAAGTATTTTAGGTGTCAAAGTGCACTTTAGGTATAAAATAGAATAAGTGCCACATTAGGTGTCTAGATAATATTAGTAAGTTTACAATCTATAAACTGTGTCTTATAACAACATAAGTACATAAAAAAAATTTAGTATCTTACTAAATATCTTATAGCAAACTAACATATACATTTTCTAGTAACTTACAAGTTTACTTTGGTATACATTTTAATCAAAATAGAAATTGTATAATTACATCATTTCATAGATCATCATGTTCTAGAATGTGAATCTTATAAGTTGATTTTAAAACATTTTGTAAATATCTTAGGTAGATTTACACACTAGAATCTATAGAAAGATTGTGTAAGATCTTGGATAAATATAGAAAGATATTTGGAAGATATCTTTGTTAGTCTTGGAACATGGTTTTGAAAAACCTCTTTACTTGTTTTCCTATAAATAGTAGCCCATGGTTTTGTTATTAGTTTATGGACTTGAACATAGATTCACTCTATCACTTCAACACACATTCTCTCTAATATGTTTTCATACATTTAGATCAATAGAAACACATATTAATCACCCTCATTATCATGATTATAATGCTTCTAACATTTATCTTTGTTGTAAGCATATCATACATTTTGATCCACCAAAAAAGCTTGGAGATCTTGTTATCGTCATCCACCACAAGTATACATACATGAAGATTTATCACAACAGGCTTAGAGAACTTGTGATCTTCATCCATTGAAGGCTTTCTATCAATGGAAGTTCTTTTATATTAGTCATTCATATCCATTAGACATTTATGTCTTTGATCATCACTGTATTCATTATTTCAGATTAGATGGTTTATGTGTTTGTGCCATAAAACACAAGGTTTCTATGTTGGGTCACAAAATATAGCGGGAATTGTTGTACCCTTGTAAAAGAACTAGTGGGAGTGGTTGTACCCTTGTAAAAGAACTCGGCATCTAGCTTAGTGTCTGAAATATTGTTTAGGCGACGTTAGGAGTGGTTGTACCTTTGTAAAAGAACCCAGTATTTAGCTTTCTACCGGAAAAAGTGTAAGCGACGATTGTAAGGTTTTCTCCGCCGAGAAGGAAGCTTGTTGATCTAGTGAAGTAACTCTCGAGTTGGATACTCGGGGAGTGGAGTAGGGCGGAGAGGAGATCCGTGACCGAACCACTATAAATCCTCGTGTTCGGTTTGAACTTTCTTTATTTTTACACTTGCACTATATTATTGTTTGTGTTATGATTTGATGTTTATGCTTGTATGACAACTTATTATGCCATATGCTTTATATTAGTCATAAGACTATAATTGGTATTTTTCATATTACAACAAGCTTGAGTGGTAATTTGTATTACGAATGTTTTTAAAAAAGAAAAATAAACCGGACTAATAATGGCAAAACTTGATTTATTGTAAACCATTATTCTTGCATAATCTTATGTGATATTAAGGGGTTGGCCTTACATGCCGTAATGCGTTAAATGCATCCTCGCGTCGAGATTAGCAAACACAATGGTTTATACTATATTTGATACAACAAGTTCAAGATTTTAAAACGGTAACGTATTCACCCCCTCTACGTTTTCACACTTTGGTATGATGGAATAGAAAGAGGAGAAAGAAAATCTGAAGCATTCCGGGTGTTTGTTTGTGTCATGGAATAAAAATGGAGAATCAAAATCTTATTCTCATTCCACCTTATTCATTCTCAAAATAATAATAATAATAATAAAAAAAAAAAAAGGAGAATGGCCAAGAAACAAAGTTGCAATCCCCATCTCACGTGTAGGGATGACACCCGTGGGCAATGGGCATGGGTACCTCTAACCCGTCACTCACCCATGTAGTTTTTTCACACCCATCACCCACCAATGGGTACAAATTTATACCCATGTCCTTGCCCGCGGGTATTTATTGCCCATGGGTAAACCCATGGGTTAGTGTTATGCAACAAAATTACAAAACGATGATATGAAAACTAACTATGAAACTGCGTAATAAGAAACCAATCAATGTGCCAAATACAACTTTGATTGTTTGATCTTTCATACACTCTTTTTAGTCTTGAAACTCAAACAAACTTTTAGGTTAATGTGTTTTTTTAGACTTGGTAGTAACTGATAAATGTATACATGCAACATTATAAATATTTTAATTAGTATAATTAATTTTAACATTGGGTTATGGGTACAACTACGGGTATTTTGACGGGTATACCGGTGGGTATTTTAAATGGGTGTCATGGGTTTACCCGCAATGGGTATGCCTTACCCGTCACCCACCCGCCACCCACTGATGGGTAAATATTTTCACCCACGACCCACCCGTGGGTGAAAATTGACGCATTTACCCACTCATTTATGGCGGGTACCCGCAGGTTGTGGGTTTTTTCTCGCCCATTGCCATCCCTACTTACGTGTGCAATGCACATTCAACCAAAATATTAAGTCCACATATCCAAATTTTCTATGGCGAATGCAACTTTGTAACCTTCCTGCACCACCAAATCAAACATTTCTACACTAAATCAAAATGATTCCTTTATGAAATCGGTATATTTATGGTCTTCGTTCTAGTTTATCATCGAATCTAATCTCCACACGCAGAATGCTCTGGGTCGCTGCTGATTGTTTTTACACAAGTTTTTTGACTTTATGTTTGAGAAATGCATATTTCTAAAGAACATGTTTGTTTTGATTCTGGTTTATGATCAACTGAGTGCTAGATTTGCTTATTAGCATGCTTTTACAAGATCATTGTTGCATCTCAAAAAGTAAGGATTGATTATAATTGGAGAATAGTATGTTGTGTGTTCATGTTGGTGGTGCATGCCACATGTTTGATAAAATGTCAAGCCTAAATTCTATCTCCATTTCATTATTATTTTTTCTCTGGTATAATGTTAATCTTAAGAAGTAAAAACAATGTCTCTACTGATTATTTTATGTTAGTTTTTTTTGTTAATCGGTTAATTTCCTTTCAAATTTATGTTATACGTATGTGTGTAAATTGATGTTGTGTTGTAATATAAAGCACCACCAGTTGTAATGTTGTATTTGAGTTTTCAAGTTCAACAAAGCAAAACTTTTTTTGCACAAGTTGCGTTTTTTCAATAGCATTTGCAATTGATGACCTCAAATATATAATACTCATGAAATGGTTTTATGTAATCAATGGTTGAAAATGATTATTTCAGTATATTAGACTTTTTCTCATTCTAGCATCACATAAACAAACATGAGAAACGTTTTTCATATGTCGATTCTATGATTGTACCAAACAGGTGAATCAATCTCCTTTCTATAGATTTATTCTCTTTCTCAGCTATTTCATTCTCTGCTACATTTCCATTCTTTGTCATTCACTTATACCAAACGTCCCCTAAAAGAGATTCTGAAAATGAACAAAAACACTTTTAAAACATCAGCTTCATTGACCATCGAGTTGTTCCATAAAATACTATGCTAATTTCCGCCTACTGTTTACAATGAGTTGCGAATCATTTGATTAAACACAAGGTTTTCAATGTCACAAGTGAAAGACAATTAATTAATACAACATATAATCTCAGATGTTTTAAATTACCTAGAAAGGGAAAATGACACACACTGTTAATATCATTCGAACTTGCATAATGACGATGAGGGTAAATGAGTCTCTTTCATTCATACTTCATAGACATAACTAAATTACCGAGTCTTGAAATATTAGCTTTCAAAATGAATTAAATTAGACCTAAGTTCATGTAACTTAAGTGATGTTAGAACATGGATACGGATAGGGGTGTTATCGGGTCGGGTTGTCGGGTCTATCGGGTCGGGTTGAGTCGGGTTTTAAGTTTTTAAAAATTGACCCGCAACCCGACCCGATAAAGAATCGGGTTATCGGGTTCGGGTGGTATTCGGGTCGGGTTATGTCGGGTCGGGTGATTCGGGTTATCGGGTGATACTACATATATGCTACATTACGAGGCTAGAGTGGATTACAAATGAAAATAAATAACGTAGCTTTCATCTTTTAATCAAATAACTTGTTTCCCCAATGTTTTATTACAAAATTAGTAGCAGTTGCATATTTGCAAAGAATATGGGTTATATGTAGATCTAAAAATGTACTACGTATTTGATTACTTACAGCTTTCCTAAGATTATTAGATAAACAGTTTTAGTGACTGTTAGTACAAAACCTAGGCACTACTCAAGATTTAGTTCGGGCTAACTCTTGAGAGGTTGGATTTCGGACTACGAAGATCTTGTGTTAAAACTGCTAAGAAAGAAGCACCGTTAGTCTCACCACGGAAGAGGGACTTCCGCGATCAACCTCGGGTGTGAGAGTAAGTATCGTATAGAGAGATGAAATATGTAATTAGTTGTGAGAGAGAGACAGTTGTATGTTACCCTAAAGGTGAGGATCTTTCCTCTTTATATAGGTGAGGTATACTCGTCCTTTTCGACCGTTTAAACGTATTTCTCGAAGTGGTGCACCTTCCTTGTTGTTCGGTTCATCCCACTATCTTGTACCCTATGTCCTTTTTGTCTCTGGCAGCTATATGATAGCTGGCAGTACTATTGGGTTAGGCCGCGACATGGGTTAGTCCTTGATAAGTTGTACCCGCGACCTGTTATATTTGGATGTGAGTTACCGGGCTTCAAATAGTCGAACCTGGCCCGACACTCATGGCTTTATACCAGGCCTAGTGGATCAGGTTATCCCTGGTTGCGGAATATGTTCCGCGGTTGTGCCTTGGAGGCCGCGGGTTGGTTTTAGTTTGAGGCGGACCCGGTCTATTATTCTTGGGTCCGGGGGTACTATACGTGATCAGTGACTTTGTGAAAACAAAACGAAATCAACATTTATGTAAATACGAAGCTCACAAAGGGGATTCTTTCACACAGTTATGTGTAAAATAATGCTATCTTCTCAACGAAATTGAAACGGATATGATGAGGAACATGTTACAGTTTACAAAGGGGATTTTATACACAGGAGGAAAATTCAAATGCATACTCTTATTTTTGTGCATACCAATGGACAAATCCTCACCATCCATCTAGTTTGATCTAATAGTGGGGATTAACCTAAGATTTAAATGGGAAACATAAGTCCATGTTTTTTCCCTTTTTCTTTGTCTTCTTGTCTTTTTTATTATTCTTTTTTTTTCTTTCTTTATTTATGCATTTTTTTTCTTTCTTTTTTTTGTGCCTTTTTTTTTCACGCTACTAGTTTTTTTTTTTTTTTTTTCTTTTTTTTTTTTTTTTTTTTTTTTTTTTTTTTTATGTCTTTTTTTTACACGCCTCTTTTTTTCCTTTTTTATATACATTTTTTTTTATTTTTTTTCTCGTTCTAATTCACGTTTTTTTCCTAATAAATGTTTTTTTTCGCTTTCATACACTTTCGTCTGTTTTCATACGTTTTCGCACGTTTTCGCCCGTTTTCTTACGTTTTCGTCCGTTTTCATACGTTATTGTCCGTTTTCATACGTTTTTGTCCGCTTTCTTACGTTTTCGCCCGTTAACGTCTGTTTTCGTATGTTTTCTTACATTTTTGTTCGTTTTCATACGTTTTCGTCAGTTTTCATACATTTTCGTTCGTCTTAATACATTTTCGCCCGTTTTCTTTTGTTTTCGTCCATTTTTCATACGTCTTCGTCCGTTCTCAGACGTGTTTTTACGCTTTCATACGTTTCTGTTCGTTTTCATACAGATTAGTCTGTTTTCTTACGTTTTTGTTCTTTTTCATACGTTTTCGTTCGTTTTCATCCGATTTTTTTCGTTTTCGTTCATTTTTCACACATTTTTGTCCTTTTCATACATGTTTTTACTCTTTCATACGTTTTCTTTCATTTTTATACATTTTCTTTCGTTTCTTATGTTTTTGTCCGTTTTTTCATTCGTTTTTGTTCGTTTTTAAATGTTTTTGGCAATTTTCAGACGTTTATATATTTCTAAATATCACAAGTGATATTCTGTGATATTTTAAATATCACAAGTTATATTCTGAATATCACAAGTGATATTATGTGATATTCAGAATATCACAAGTGATATTTTGAATATCACAAGTGATTTTATGTGATATGGAGAATGTCACAAGTGATACTATAAGTACCAGAAATGATATTCTGGATATTATAAGTAATATTATGTGATATTCAAAGTATCACAAGTGATATTCTGAATATTATAAGCGATTTTCTGAATTTGACAAGTGATTTTCAACAAATGTTTTTTAACATGAAAATCACAAGTGATATATAGAATATCACCATTGATATTCAGAAAAACACAAGTGATATTCTGAATATCATTTGTGATATTCGTAAAACGTATAAAAACGGACGAAAACATAAGAAATCACAGAAAATCACTTGTGAATATCACAAGTGATATTATGTGATATTCTAAATATCACAAGTTATATTCTGAATATCACAAGTGATATTCTGTGATATTCTGAATATCACAAGTGATATTCTGAATATTACAAGTGATTTTCTGTAATATGGAGAATATCAAAACTGATACTATGAGTACTACAAATGATATTCTGGATATTATAAGTAATATTCCGTGATATACAAAGTATCACAAGTGATATTCTGAATATCATAAGTAAATTTCTGGATATTATAAGTAATATTCTGTGATATATAAAGTATCACAAGTGATATTCCGAATATCATAAGTAATTTTCTGAATTTCACAAGTGATTTTCAATAAATGTTTTGTAACATGAAAATCACAAGTGATATTTAGAAAATCACAAGTGATAGATATTCAGAAAATCACAATTGATATTTAGAATATCACCATTGATATTCATAAAAATACAAGTGATATTCGGAAATGTATAAAAACGGACGAAAACGTAAAAAAAATGGACTAATACGTATGAAAATGGACGAAGTATGAAAATAGACGAAAACATAAGAAAATCACAAGTGCTATTCATAATATCACAAGTGATATTCAGAAAATCAATAGTGATATTATAGAACCACTGAATATCACTGGTGATATTCAGAAACGTAAGAAAATGAATGAAAATGTAAGAAAACGGACGAATACCTATGAAAATATCATTTGTGGTACTCATAGTATCACTTGTGATATTCTGCATATCATAGAAAATCACTTGTGATATTTAGAATATCACTTGTGATATTCTGAATATCACAGAATATCACTTGTGATATTCTGAATATAACTTGTCATGTTTAGAATATCACTTGTGATATTCAGAATATAACTTGTGATATTTAGAATATCACTTGTTATATTGAGAAACATATGAAAATGTCTGAAAATGGCAAAAAAAAATGTTTAAAAATGGACGAAAACGAATGAAAAAACGAACGAAAATATATAAAAACGTATGAATGTGTAAAAACATGTATGAAAAGGATGAAAATGTTTGAAAACTAGATAACGAAAGAAAACGGACGAAAATATATAAAAATGAACTAAAATGTAAGAAAACGAACGAACATGTATGAAAACGTGTGAAAGCGTAAAAATACGTCTGAAAAAGGACGAATACGTAAGAAAAATAGAAGAATATTACTTATGATATTTAGAATATCATTTGTGGTAATCATAGTATCACTTGTGATATTCTGCATATCACAGAAAATCACTTGTGATATTCTGAATATCACTTGTGATATTCTGAATATCACTTGTCATATTCAGAATATCTGAATATCACAGAATATCACTTGTGATATTTAGAATATAACTTGTGATGTTTAGAATATCACAGAATATCACTTGTGATATTCAGAATATAACTTGTGATATTCAGAATATCACTTGCGATATTTAGAAATATATGAAAACATCTGGAAATGGCAGAAAATATCTGGAAATGGCATAAAACAATTAAAAATGAACGAAAACAAATGAAAATGTATGAAAACGGAAGAAAACGTATGAAATTATAAAAACATGTATGAAAATGATGAAAATGTTCGAAAACAAGATGAAAACGAAAGAAAACGGACGAAAATGTATGAAAACGAACGAAAACGTAAGAAAACGAACGAATATGTATGAAAGCGGATGAAAACGTATGAAAGCTTAAAAACACGTCTGAAAAAGGACGAATACGTAAGAAAAATGGACGAATATTACTTATGATATCCAGAATATTATTTGTGGTAATCATAGTATCACTTGTGATATTCTGCATATCACAGAAAATCAATTGTGATATTCAGAATATCACTTGTGATATTCTGAATATCACAGAATATCACTTGTGATATTCAGAATATAACTTGTGATGTTTAGAATATCACAGAATATCACTTGTGATATTCAGAATATCACTTGCGATATTTAGAAACATATGAAAACGTCTGGAAATGGCAGAAAACAATTAAAAATGAATGAAAACGAATAAAAATGTATGAAAACGGAAGAAAACGTATGAAATTATAAAAGCATGTATGAAAAGGACAAAAACGTTTGAAAACTGGACGAAAACGGATAAAAACGTAAGAAGACGAACAAAAACGTAAGAAAACGAACGAATATGTAAGAAAACAGATGAAAACGTATGAAAACAGACGTGAACGGGCAAAAACGTAAGAAAGCGGACGAGAAACGTACGAAAACGAACGAAAATATATGAAAACAGGCGAAAACGTACAAAAACAGACAAAAACGTATGAAAACGGACGAAAACGTATGAAATAGAAAAAAAACGTGTATTACGAAAAAACATTTATTCGAAAAAAAGACAAAAAAAGGGGGAAAAAGTGATTTAGAAACAAAACATTAAAAAAAAAAACGTGAATAAAGAAAGACAAAAAAATAATAAAGAAAAAAACAAAAGAAACCAAAAAAGAAACAAAAAAAAAAACAAAAAAGGAAGAAAAAAAAGATGCGTGACAAAAAAACCAAAAAGAAAGAAAGAAAGAAAAAGAATAATAAAAAAGACAAAGGAATAAAAAACATGGGCTTAGGTTTTCATATTTAATCTTAGGTTTATCCCAACCATTAGATCAAATTAAATGGATAGTGAAGATTTGTCTATTGGTATGCACCAAAATAAGCATATCCAAAATAAAATGCCTCTTATACACAGATATGTGAAACAACCATAACATTCAACAAACAAAGTATCGTACACAGTAATAAACAACCATAACATTCAACAAAAACCAAAGACTAATAGTAATATAAAAGTACTAGTAGACATGAAAGAAAAAAAGTATCGTAGCAGTAGCACTATTGGGCTTTTAATAAAATTAGGATAAGATGTTCAAAAAAATAAAATAAAATTAGGATAAAAAAACTAAATATTTATTTTCGGGTCTTATCGGGTTGAACCGATAACCCGATAGCAATAATTTTATAACCCTAACCCGACCCGATAACACTATCGGGTTATCCGGTTTGGGTCAAAACAACTCGACAAGATTTTTTAACCCGATTTAACCCGACCCGATAAGCCTTATCAGGTTCGGGTTCGGGTTCAGGTCGGGTCAACCCGACCCTACTGACACCCCTAGATACGGATGCGACAACTGGTATGCATATGGTGTAAGTCTATAGCATGTCTAGTGCTAGTTGATATTAATGTAGAACTCATCCACATTTCGCTGTACTTAAAACATTATTATTCTTTGATTTATTTTTTCGGGAATAATCTTTCACTTCCAGAAAAACTGATGTTACAACAATTATATACTTTTCATGTTTTTTAGAAGAAAAAAAATTAAAATGATAACTAGTCTATAAATAATGTGTTAGGATATGCATTACTAATTTATTATAAAATACGTTTAATAACACCCATCTAACTATAAATTTAACTAGTTATAATACTCGCGCACGCGTGGGTTTTTAAAATTTTTTTTAATCATATATTTTTATTTATTAAAAAACAAATAATTTAATCTTTGTTTTGTTTGATTTATGATGTTTAATTATAGTTTTTTATTATTAAAGATAATTATTTAAAAATTTTAATCGTATTATTAATTGTATCTCATCTATATTTTTTGTATTTATCTTCTACTTGTGTTAATTGCATCTTATCTATATTTTTTGTATTTATCTTCTACTTGTGTAATGGATAAATATAAAATGTTACATAATAAGTTTTTTTTTTTTTTTTTTTTTTTTTTTTTTTTTTTTTTTAAATACAATTATTACTAAATAAGGTATGAATGCATTTTTTTGAAATGATTAGTTATAATGCCCGCGCACACGCGGGTTTTTTTAAAATTTTTTAAATCATATATTTTTATTTATTAAAAAACAAATAATTTAATATTTGTTTTGTTTGATTTATTATGTTTAATTATAGTTTTTTATTATTAAAGATAATTATTTAAAACTTTTAATCCTATTATTAATTGCATCTTATCTATATTTTTTGTATTTATCTTCTACTTGTGTTATGGATAAATATAAAATGTTACCTAATAAGAAAATAATTGTTTTTAAATAAAATTATTACTCCCTGCGTCCCAATTTATTTGTCCAGTTTTGACTTTTTGAGTCTTTTTTTGTCAACTTTGACCGTAAATATTTTTATTTGTGTTATATAATACTTGATGAAAATTATACAAATTAAAAATACACTTAAAACTCGATCTATTCATATATTTTGCATCAAATATTTAACAACACAAACAAACATATTTATGGTCAAAGTTGACATATAAAGACTTTGAAAATTAAAAGTGGACAAATAAATTGGGACGGAGGTAGTACTAAATAAGGTATGAATGCATTTTGTTTTATTATAAGAATACCAATTTTTTCCATTTTTTTTGCCTTTCTAAAAAAAAAGTTACCGCATGAGAAGCACGTGTGTGTCACGTGACCTGAGTCTAACGGTAGTAAGAGTCACGTGAGGTGCGCACACAAAGAATTAGTTAATTTGAGCGGGAAATTCAGTTGTTGATTTCAACTATATCATTCATTATTTCGTTAGCTTTTGCACAATCACTCGGTTCCTTCTTTTCTCTCTTTAACTTGAGTTCTTGAATACATTTCGATTGTTCTTCGTTTCTTAACTGTTTTCCTTCTTTTCGATCGATAACTCTAGTTAGTCCTAATGGACGAAATCATGTCTGAATCCGAGTTGAAATTGCTTTCGTTAGCAGACATTGCTTTCGTTTTTGGTGATGAAATAATGAATAAGTTGGATTTAGTTGACATTGCGAGATTGAAAGGGGTGAATTCAAGATTTAGAAATAAAGTTGAATATGTAAAAGGAGAAGTAGGTTTTGTTAGAGGATTCAACGCGAGGTTGAAGGCGTCCCCGTGGATGTTTATTTACATGAAAACGGACGATTTCTTTGACGAGATAGATGGATCTTAGGGTTTCATTGAAGGGTTTACGAGGTCTGGATACAAGATGGAATTTTCACTTGATTATGTACTGAAGCCGCCACTAGTAAACGTTGGTGAAAGAGCAGATTTCGTGATGTCTTGTGGCAACCTCTTTCTTTTCTGCAAAGTACCGAATGATTGTTTTTTTGTTGTTAACCTGTTTGAGAATGTCGGGAAAGTTGTCAATTTTATCAATCCCCCTACGGATAGAAGTTCTGGTGCAGTATGGAGAAAACGTGTGAAACTAATTGTTGACCCACAAGATTTGGGGTTGGGTTACTTTCGTTTGTTGTATGTGGAAAGAATTGAAGAAACTTTGAAACATTTTGAGTACAAATCGAGGACTAATACTTGGAATGTCACAGTGTCTTACAATTCCATCAACGCAGATAACCTAAACATCAATGACAACAGGAGATACCAACTGCACACAGGTTTGTTTGGTGCACGCCTCATTTCTTTTGCACCAGGCTCTAACAAGTCCTTTTATGTTTCACCCGATATTTCAATAACATACGATGATCTAGAGCCCCCCAGACCTGATCCTGATTGGAAGTTGAATTGGACTCATCATCATGACGATATATGACTCCTGTTTCTGTTTACACATGTTAGTTGTCTCAACTCGCCTTTTGGACTTGTAAAGATGATTGCTCTGTGTAAGCTGACGGATGATTGGACAAACTACGTGGTTGTTTCCATTCTCTCTGATGATAAGATTAAGGAAATCAATAAACCAGGGCAAGCTGTTCATCAGGTAATGAACTTCATGGTAATGGAAGGGACTGTCAATGTTGGACTTGCCACAAGAATCGGAGATGCTCACTACATTAATTGGCTTAGTTATGATATTAAAGATGATTCTTGGAACGACACCACAACGCATCCTATTCATCTCGATGGTCGTGTCATTTGTGGGACCTCTTTTTCTTCTAGGCTCACCATGGATGCCTAGCAAAGGTATTGGACACATGTTAGATTGGTTATGTTTTTTAAATTTCACTTCAATTGTGGGAAACCTTTTTGGTGCTAAACATCGATTTTATCATTGGTTATGACTAGTTATTATTTTAGGTATATTAGCTTATCATCGCTTCAAACACTGAGCTTGTGAGTATCGTTGTGTTTAGATAAATTCTTTCAATGTTTAGATTTTAAGAGGGCCGCTCGGGGGGGGGGGGGGGGGGGGGGGGGGGGGTCTTGTGTTGTGATGTCATGAAATGAGGGGATGTTTCAAGCAAATGGGCCTACTTTAGACTAAAAACCTCTTGATATAGTATAACTTTTTGTTGCTGTAGCCTCTACCTGATGCACGCATTTGGACAGTTTATGCGTACTGTAGTTTGTCGTCAAATGTTTGCATTTCTGTAAAACATTCCGTTGGAAAGACACGGATTGAATCTGTTTTTGGGAACATTAATAGTTTGTTTCTTTAACATAGATATTGCATTAAAACAATTAATACTGCTCACTTTTGTGATACTGACGTTTTCCCTTTAGGAGCAGTAGAGTCATATAGTGGTTAAACTTGTGTTTTTATCTCAAGACATCAGAGGAATAGTGGATGCTGTCGGATTATGTCAGTTACAAGTACAGTTAGCTGGCCAGCAGGCGAACCACACTGCTAAGAGTAGTTTGGATGGTTAGATGAGCTTGGACAGTGAATGAGTAACAGAAATTGGCAAACAAAATTAAGGTCAACTCAACTGACAACATTACCCGTGATTCGCCCTTTCCGTTAATCCATTTGGTTTAATTTGATCTTTTCGAACACGTTACTTAGTTTACCTCTATTCTGTTAGGAAATGAGTATAAATTCTTATGGTTGTCAAATCAGTTATTTATTTTGGTGTAGAACTTCAATTCAATCTTGACTTATGCACCTTGTATTTTCTAGGTACTAATGCTGAACCTGGAGATGCTGTCAAGTGAATCATTTGTTAATAATCATAACCTACGTACTCTCGTTCGGGTGACAATTAGATTTGTTCTTATACCGATTAGATATTCTTGTTCTTTTATTCAGTACAGACATTTGGATGGATTTGGTACTTTTTACTTGGAATTTTTAAGATTTCAATGGCGGCATATACGGTTTTAATATCATCATCTTGAACCTCTCAGGTCAAGTTAGTGTTTTACTTGCTAAAGCCGATTATCATATTCCATGAAATTATTGATTATGATGTTATTGGTAAATTGTTCACGATGGTGTGACTACTAGTAGTTGGAAAATAATGATTACTTTCGCTGGAAATTTTTTGCCTGAACATAAGAGCTCAAAAAACTAATCTCTAAATAATTACTAAGTTTATTTTTTGTTATTCTTTCCCTTTCAGCAAAAGCTACCTAGTACCAAAAGTAAGTACTGACTAGAATTCAATCAAAACCTCAAAACTCGAGCTTGAATCTCAAATTAAGCTCGACCTTGGTGAAGTAAGCGATATTTTGGAAACAATGTTCAAAAAAGTAATTTTAAGAGTAAAGTACAAAATTCATTCCTGTGTTTTGTGCAATTCAACAGTAATTTATCTTTTTCAAAAACTATTGGCAACTTGCTATTAAACCTGAAACGATAAGCTAAAACAGACACCTCCTTTGTATGCTTGCAAATTCCAGCAGTTAAGCATACTAGCTTTTTAAAAGTTTATTTTTCTCAAAAATGGTGAGGCCAAATTGATTCTCGAGTTAATTAATAAGCTCACAAGTTCCAACAATAAAGCTTATTAGCTTTTCAAAAGTTTAATAAACTAATAATCGGAAACAATAAGCTAAAACAAACACCTCCTTAGTCATCAATTTTTGTTGAGTTATGCTTGTGCTTTTTTGTGAGACCAACAAACGTAAACTAGTTCAATTTTGGGAACGGCGATATTTTATTAAGCTCCAACAAGAAGCTAGAGACAAAACAAGATTACAAATTTACAGTAAGCAATTATAGGATTTTTAATCCAAGCCGTCCACGAACTTCCTACACCTATGAACAACCCACGAGTGAGAGAAAGACATAATCACATCGAGTAAAGTATCGTTCCTAGGAGGTTTTCGATCAAAGCATATGGTATTCCTATTTCGCCATATAACCAGGAAAGTAGTTTGAATTACCGTGTCGAAGCATTGTTTAAGGTTGGTGGAGAGAGTTGTTTGATCGTCCCACAAAATGTAACACCCTAGGAAAATCACACATCGGCAGTGGCTTGGAGAGATATTAGGTTCATAAAATGGCATTCCCCTTATAATGACACAACATGTTTTGTGGTCTACTAAGGGTAGAGTTCTTAGAAAGTGGTAGTTAAGCGTGCTCTAGTGAAAGTTATACTAGTTTGGGTGACTTGTTGGGAAGTCTTCACATGAGGGCCAAAAAAGCAAAGTCGTAGCCTGCAGGCAAAGCGGACAACTAGTCGGGAAGGGCCAAAAAAGCAAAGTCGTGAGCCTGCATGCAAAACGGATAATATTATGGTCTGAGTAGGTAAGATGTTACACAAAAGTAGATCAACCAAGCTTCTAAGGAGGTCCAACTGATCCCACCATATTTTGACATAGTTCCACGAGCAATCACAAAATCTATGAATAGGCGGTGAGATGATTTGAATTCATGGTCACAAATTGGACATCGAATCGAATCAAGATCTATGCCTCGTCGATCAAGGTTCGAGCGAGTAGGCAACCAATTTGGATTTCCTAAAATACTTGGATGTATTATCTATAAGATTTTATTGACCTAACTAAAATAAACATAATTAGAAAATCTTTCGAATCTACTTTGACATAATTAATTCTTCCCCTTTCGAACATGAGTATTCTTGCAAAGATTTTGCTAATATTCAATTTCTTATAAGAAAAGTGATATCTGCTATAATATCATTTCTGATTTATCATCAAACTGTGGGTGGTGTGGATTCCACACTCGGTACATTTTTTTTAAAATTCAACTTGACACCAAATTGTGGATTACACACTCCATTTCAGTTTAATATTGTTTCATGCTTCTACTGGATGCGTGGATTGTGGCATCCTTGTCGATTCCACGATCTTATAAAATAAATTGTGAAATTGATCACTCCATACTTTTTTCTGGGGATTTTATACTTTAATATACTATTTTCTTTGCTTTCATTTATGGCTTCCAGTCTCTTCATAAAGCTTACTTTTCTATACACCAGTCTTTCTAAACGCGTATGCAGGTTTGTATTGTTGTCTTTACTGCACTCCACCTTCCAACGGGCTCTACAACCTTCATTTGTGTCTATTGTAGCTATGATGATCTATATATAAAACAGGAAAATTGGATGCTTGGCTTAGGTTTTGCCTTAATATGATCTTTATAAGTTACTATTTCGTTTAGCTTTAGGACTAGCTATCAAATTTGTAGATAAACAGTCAGTCTGTTCATGGAAAATCTGTTAAGAAATTTGAATTCTTGCACCTATGATATACTTGGTACATCCAAACCAGTAGCTTCAAATACTGATTTCGCCCTTATTAATTCAAACCCTCATAGAATTCGTTTAGGTGATAGATAATGAACCACACTAGCATTAAGAAACACAACAAACGCAAATCAGACTTAAAATAGTGTAAGCGAAGAAGATAAAAGAGGTCTGTCTGTTTTTTGTATCAGAATAAATGCCGGAGTGTTGTGTGCTAAAATATAAGGAAAATCACTTGTCATTCTCATTTCACTTGTCGAACTACAATAATTCATAATTTCACACATAAATATATTTGATAGTGCACAAATACATTGATAAGCTTGTCATTATATAATTGAAATGGCTTAATTAAATATCATTATCAGGGGCGTGTGGGTTGCACACTATCTTTAGCTTTATTCAGCACCCACACATTAGCTTATTATAATACACACCGCACATACATGCTTACTATATATATATATCCTATAGCGGGAACTCTGTCTTCCATAAGTAAGTCATTTGTGGTGTTTTGTTATATTTCATTTATTGTTAGTTGAGATTAACTACTCTCTTTCAATTCCTATCATCATCCATGGCTGCTCAAAATGATGTACCGATTCCGGTGTTTGAGGAAAAACCCAAACAAGAACGTGGGCTAGACTTTGACTACTCACAAAAGGGGCAGCGGCTGCAGCACGCTGCTGTTCTTGGAGCCGCTGATGGTTTAGTTTCTGTTTCTGGTGAATGCCGTATGTCTCAGATTAAACGAAATAAACAAAATGAGAAGCAAGTTCAGCCAAATCCTGTTCTAAATGCTGAATTTTTCTTATTTACGTTTTTAGTTTGATTTTTGTACTTGTGAGAATGACAAGTAGATATAACAATAATATTCCTGTATATGTACTACGTACCACTGCTTATTGTGTTGTATGAAAGTAACTTTATGCAATACCACACTATTAACGTTTTAAACCATATTTCCATCAGTTGTGGACTGCACACACCATTTTAGTTTTACATTATTGTTGCACTCATCACACGATCTTTAATTGTTTGTGACATTAGTTAATCCAACTAACCAACTACAGTTGTATGTGGACTGCACACTCTTTTCTTTTCGTGCTAATAAGCCTAAATTGTTAGAACATTGTAAACCCCGTAGTGTTGGAAAATTTAGTGCTCTTGAGGGATCAATTCACACCTGGTAATGGGCTTGGAGGTATGGAGTATACACCCATTTGGTCACTGAATCCCCTGACTCAATAGTGGTTATGTATTGAATCTGCTGATAGCATGATTCTGCTGATTGTTGTTACCACTGCAAGTGTTCACGTTACCACTGCAAGGGTTGTTGTTACCACTGCAAGGGTTATTGTTACCACTGCAAGGGTAACTGTTTCCACTGATAACCACAGATCCTATAATTATGGAAATTATTATGTTATCATTAATGGGCCGTTAATTATACATAATACCATGGGCTAGGGTTTGAGTATTCTCTATTATAAATAGAGATCACATCATTATGCATGAAAGTAAGTTATCATACGATATACTAAACACAAAACCCTAAACACTTAAATACGCATCTGGTTCTTGGTTTGTGCCTAAAGCAAGAACATCACTTGGTCTTATCCCATAGAGATATTCGTGTAACCCAGGCATAGGGTCGAATAGTTTCTATTGGAAAGTGATACCACGATTTCAAGTGAATATCCGGTACCTTCATTGATTATCTTAACCCTAATCTGGAACTGTTTTGCAGCTATACAACCAACAATCAATAGAAACTATTAGTGATAATCAATGGCTGCTGCTATGAGACAAATGGCTGCTAACTTTTCCAAGTTGGAAAAGTTTGAAGGTGTTGATTTCAGAAGATGGCAAAAGAAGATGCACTTCTTGTTGTCAAGTATGAATGTGGTGTATGTTCTCACGACTGAGATTCCAGAAGATCATGGAGATGATGCTACTATGGATCAGATGAGGGCAAGGAGCAAGTGGGAGAATGATGACTACATATGCAGAGGTTTAATTCTCAATGGTATGTCTGATTCTCTTTTTGATATTTATCAGAATGTTGAAACTTCTCAAGAACTATGGGATTCCTTGGAAGCCAAATATATGGCTGAGGATGCATCAAGTAAGAAGTTCCTTGTAAGTAATTTTAACAATTACAAAATGGTTGATTCTAGACCTGTCATGGAACAATACAATGAACTTCTTAGTATACTTGGTCGATTCACACAACACAAGATGAACATGGATGAGGCTATTTCAGTCTCTTGTATCATCGATAAACTACCTCCTTCTTGGAAAGAATTCAAACATATGCTTAAGCATAAGAAGGAGGAGTTAACTCTTGTTGAGTTGGGCAGTCACTTGCGCATTGAGGATTCACTCAAAGCTCAAGATATTGACAAGCCAAAGAGTAGCACTGCTACTGGTCCATCAGTTGTCAATATGGTAGAGCATAACAACTCCACCAAGTACAATGACAACAAGGGCAAGCGTAAGCATCAAGATAACACCAAATCTGATCTTAACAAGAAACCTAAGGTGACTTGTTGGAAGTGTGGGAAACCTGGACACTTCAGGAAAGATTGCAAGGGTGGTAAAGTTGGAAACAAATCCAATGGATCAGGCACAAGTGGAGGGAATGGTAACACCAATTCTCTGAAAGGTCAGAATGTGTTTAATAAGTCTTTTAAGATTTATTATGTTACATATATATCTGATATTTACTTTGTGCAGGATGATGATGTTGCGTGGTGGGTTGACTCTGGAGCAACAATTCATGTGTGTAAAGATAGAAGCTGGTTCAAGACTTATGAGTCAATGAATGATGGTTCTATTCTTCATATGGGAAACGAGTCAACTGCCCTGGTGCATGGAAAAGGATGTGTTGAGTTGAAGTTTAGTTCTGGAAAGAGTGTTTCTTTATTTAATGTTTTACATGTTCCTGATATTAGAAAGAATTTGGTTTCTAGTAGTGTTTTGAATAATTGTGGTTATAAACAGGTTATTGAATCTGATAAGTTTGTTTTATCTAAAAATGGTGTGTTTATTGGTTTTGGTTATTTATGTAATCAAATGTTCAGACTTAATATTGTTCATGATAATATTGATTCTGCTTTTATATCTACATCAAAACTTTATGATTCAAACCTATGGCATGCAAGACTTGGCCATGTACATTTTAAAAGAATGCAAGATATGTCTAAGGATGGGTTAATTCCAGCCTTTGATGTGAACATTGAAAAGTGTAAAACTTGTATGTTGAACAAGATAACTAAGAAACCTTTTCAAGGAGTAAAACGTGAAACTAAAGTTTTGGAGTTAATTCACAGTGACCTTTGTGATTTACATGCAACTCCCTCTTTGGGGAATAAAAAATACTTTGTGACTTTTATTGATGATGCTTCAAGGTTTTGTCATGTTTATTTATTACATTCTAAAAATGAAGCATTAGATAAATTTAAAGTATTTAAAACTGAAGTTGAATTACAACAGAGTTCTTTGATCAAAAGATTAAGGACTGATAGGGGAGGTGAGTACATGGATACTCTGTATTTTCAGTCTGTTGGTATAATCCATGAAACGACTGCCCCTTATACTCCTCAGCAAAATGGTATTTCTGAAAGGAAAAACAGGGTGCTGAAGGAGATGGTTAATTCCATGTTGTCCTATTCAGGGCTGAGTCAAGGATTCTGGGGTGAAGCTATGTTAACTGCTTGCTATTTATTAAATAGAGTTCCCAACAAAAGGAACAAAGTTACCCCTTATGAACTTTGGACTAAAAAGAAACCTAACCTTAATTATCTTAGGATATGGGGTTGTAGGGCTGTTGTAAGACTCCCTGATCCAAAGCAGAAAACTTTGGGTGAAAGAGGCATTGAATGCATCTTTGTTGGATATGCTGAGCATTCCAAGGCATATAGGTTTTATGTTATAGAACCTAATGAGTCTGTTTCAATTAACTCAATAATTGAATCAAGGGATGCACTATTTGATGAGAACAGATTCTCATCTATCCCTAGACCAAGTCAAAGGATTCCAAATGGAACCAATGACAATGGTGTTTCAGAGGTTCCTGCTGATGAGGTTCCTGCTGATGAGGTTCCTGCTGATGAGGTTCCTGCTGAGGTTGTGGAACAACAACCTGAACCTGAGCTCAGAAGGAGCAATAGGGTGAGGACTCCAAAGTCATTTGGACCTGAGTTTCAATTATACTTAATTGAAGGTACAAGGAGTGAGGTCTCTGACCAATACTCCTATTGCTTCATTGTGGAGGATGATCCCAAAACATTTGAAGAAGCAATGAAGTCTCAGGATGTTGCTTTCTGGAAAGAAGCAATTAATGATGAGATGGACTCCATCATGGGCAATAACACTTATGTGTTGACTGATCTACCACCTGGTTGCAAACCTTTAGGTAGCAAATGGATTTTCAAAAAGAAAATGAAGGTAGATGGAACTGTTGAAAAGTTCAAGGCAAGATTAGTTATTCAAGGCTTTAAACAAAAGTCAGGAATAGACTACTTTGATACTTATGCTCCAGTGGCACGTATCAGTACCATAAGATTGCTAATTGCTTTGGCATCAATTCACAATCTGATTATTCATCAGATGGATGTGAAGACAGCTTTCTTGAATGGTGATTTAGATGAGGAGGTTTACATGAACCAACCTCAGGGCTTCATCATGCCTGGCAATGAAAACAAGGTGTGTAAACTGATTAAGTCTCTTTATGGACTAAAACAGGCACCTAAGCAATGGCATCAAAAGTTTGATGAAGTGGTTTTGTCTAGTGGTTATTTACTTAATCAAGCTGACAAATGTGTATATAGCAAATTTGATGAATCTGGTAAAGGAGTCATCATTTGTCTATATGTTGATGACATGTTGATCTTTGGCACTGACCAAAATCAAGTTGATCTTACAAAAGAATTTTTGTCATCAAAGTTCTCCATGAAGGATATGGGGGAGGCAGATGTTATCCTTGGCATAAGGATTAAACATGAAAGTAACAAGATTTCTATCTCACAGTCTCATTACATTGAGAAGGTGTTAAAGAAATTTAATTACTTTGATTGTACTCCAGTGAGTACTCCTATGGATACAAGTGAGAAGCTAATGCCTAATACTGGCAAAGCTGTATCTCAACTTGAGTATTCTAGGGTGATTGGCTGCTTGATGTATGCCATGACTTGTACAAGACCTGATATTGCTTTTGCTGTGGGTAAACTGAGCAGGTATACTAGTAATCCTAGTGCTCATCATTGGCAAGCAATTCAGAGGGTCTTTAAGTAT
Source organism: Artemisia argyi (assembly GCA_030686995.1). Taxonomy (NCBI): domain Eukaryota; kingdom Viridiplantae; phylum Streptophyta; class Magnoliopsida; order Asterales; family Asteraceae; genus Artemisia; species Artemisia argyi. The sequence continues at coordinate 121,302,066 of CM060705.1, read as the reverse complement.
TTGAAGAGAACTATGGATTATAGTCTCTCATATACTGGTTATCCTTCAGTATTAGAAGGATACACTGATGCAAGTTGGATCAGTAACACTGAAGACAATTCGTCTACTAGTGGCTGGGTATTCCTACTTGGTGGAGGTGCAATTTCTTGGGCATCCAAGAAACAAACTTGCATTACCAGTTCAACCATGGAATCTGAATTTGTGGCTTTAGCTGCTGCTGGCAAAGAAGCTGAATGGTTGAAAAACTTGCTTCTTGAGATTCCATTGTGGTCTAAACCTATAGCACCTATTTCTATCCGTTGTGATAGTGCTGCTACATTGGCAAAGGCTTATAGCCAGATGTACAATGGGAAGTCTAGACACTTAGGTGTTAGGCATAGCATGATTCGTGAGCTTATCATGAATGGGGTGGTATCTATAGTGTTTGTTAAATCTCAACAAAACTTAGCTGATCACTTGACGAAGGGTTTGGCTAGAGACTTGGTTTTGAAGTCTGCTAAAGGGATGGGTTTAAGTCCAACTAGTCACTGAATGCAAGGATACCCAACTCCCTTCTAAGGAAACTTGGAAGCTGAGTTTAATGTGGAAAGCTGATCATTTGGTGGACTGAAGCACATGTATCACAAACATCCCAAGGTTGTGCTTGTTACCTGCTGAAAGGAGGATGAAGTCTTCACTTCTTAATGGTTAATTTTCTTTGAAAAAGTGCTAAGCAGGAGCATGAATTAAAGATGAACCACCTATGTAAATGTTGAAGTTTTGCCGCTTCAGGAAGCTTTGGACTTTTAGCTTTTACAACATTTATGAATTGGATATGGACACATGGCTTGTATAGTGTCAGGAGTATTTTAGTGTTTGAAAACTTGTGTGTATTTATCATCAGGTATTCAAATGGGTTGAAGGGTTCAATTCTTAGAACACCCTGATTCTCGAATATTTGAAAGTATATGTACTAATGTGGAAATTCAATCCTCAGGATATTTTCATTTATGCACTTGTTTTGGTTTGTGTTTGAATTTTCATGCAAAGGAAGAGAACTAAATTTGGGGAGGATTGTTGGAAAATTTAGTGCTCTTGAGGGATCAATTCACACCTGGTAATGGGCTTGGAGGTACGGAGTATACACCCATTTGGTCACTGAATCCCCTGACTCAATAGTGGTTATGTATTGAATCTGCTGATAGCATGATTCTGCTGATTGTTGTTACCACTGCAAGTGTTCACGTTACCACTGCAAGGGTTGTTGTTACCACTGCAAGTGTTAACGTTACCACATACATGCTTACTATATATATATATCCTATAGCGGGAACTCTGTCTTCCATAAGTAAGTCATTTGTGGGGTTTTGTTATATTTCATTTATTGTTAGTTGAGATTAACTACTCTCTTTCAATTCCTATCATCATCCATGGCTGCTCAAAATGATGTACCGATTCCGGTGTTTGAGGAAAAACCCAAACAAGAACGTGGGCTAGACTTTGACTACTCACAAAAGGGGCAGCGGCTGCAGCACGCTGCTGTTCTTGGAGCCGCTGATGGTTTAGTTTCTGTTTCTGGTGAATGCCGTACGTCTCAGATTAAACGAAATAAACAAAATGAGAAGCAAGTTCAGCCAAATCCTGTTCTAAATGCTGAATTTTTCTTATTTACGTTTTTAGTTTGATTTTTGTACTTGTGAGAATGACAAGTAGATATAACAATAATATTCCTGTATATGTACTACGTACCACTGCTTATTGTGTTGTATGAAAGTAACTTTATGCAATACCACACTATTAACGTTTTAAACCATATTTCCATCAGTTGTGGACTGCACACACCATTTTAGTTTTACATTATTGTTGCACTCATCACACGATCTTTAATTGTTTGTGACATTAGTTAATCCAACTAACCAACTACAGTTGTATGTGGACTGCACACTCTTTTCTTTTCGTGCTAATAAGCCTAAATTGTTAGAACATTGTAAACCCCGTAGGAGATACGTTTTATTGATACGATATATATAGAGGTAATACATAATGAAACCCTAATGGACCCAACCCCACATACCGGGCTTGGCCTTATTTATCATCTAATACTCCCCCGCAGTTCGAGCGGTGAAATCACGAAAGCTCATACTGGAGTAGCAAACTAGAAAAGAAAAGAAAAACAAAACATTAACGTAATAAAAACATAACTTTAGTCGACTCGTAACAAAACCGTACCAACGGTCGACTTTAGTCGACTGGTACCAACGGTCGGCTAAGTCGACTGGTAACAACACTGTACCAACAGTCGACTTTAGGGACTGGTACCAACGGTCAACTTTAGTCGACTGGTAACAAAGCCGTACGAACAATCGACTAACAAACAAACATAAAAATAACTATTTTTTTTTTTTTTTTTTTTTTTTTTTTTTTTTTATCATCAATAAAACAAAAACAAACTGAAGCGAAGCTCTAAATAAATTTTCCGCAACAAATATATTTTCCACCAGTTCACTCTCATCCCAACTTTACAATTCTTTTTTTTGAACAGCACATCAATTAAAAACTAGCAAGCCGCTAGGAAGGAATTACAATTCTTTACAACAAATATATTGTAAAGTTATGAACTTATTGTAACTTTACAATTCTTTATAATGCCACCGTCCCATTACAAACTTTGAAGGATAATAACAAGCTTTGCCACATCTTCATCCAATCACAAACTTTGAAGGATAATAAACTTATTGAAACAAAGTTGTGACTTGGATGATGTGAATACAACCGAACGACGGAGACGAGACTTAATACGCATTCACGAAGTATGATCAGGGTTTGACAGGGCTGCCTATGGGAGGCGGCTCAACTTAGCCACCTAGGTGGATCAGACCTGTTCCGATATGTTAGAACATTGATGAAACCCTAATGGACCCAACTCCACATACCGGGCTTGGGCCTTATTTATCATCTAATATAAATTTCTACACAATACCCCTCAGCATGTCCCTCTAGCCCGACACATAGAGAGCTTGATGTTGACTGGATAAACCATTAGGAACTGTGACTGTTACCCCTTTGTATCTTCTCGAGAGAACACTGTTTTATATATCTGTCTGTGAATTACCTGCAGATAGATTTGGTGCGCAGCTGTTCCATCGTGTTAAGGTTACTTTTGTACCAGCTATCTTTTGTTTTCGTTAGGAAACTTCCAAGGCTAAAATAACTCTATGAAATAAAGTTGCTGACTGGGAATAGTTTAGAAACCTTTCACTTAAATTTCCAACCTTTGCAGTAACGCCCTTGAGGCCTTGACTAATTCAAATTACCATGTTCCCCCCAAATTCTAGTTTGTATCTTTTTAAGAAAATACTAGTATCTTTCAGTCATTGTAAATTCTACAATAAGCACTGGTACAAGATATATGTTAGCCATGTCTTTAATTCACAAGACTTCTTCGGTCCTCCAGACTTTATTGCAAAAACTGAATTTACATTGAGGTAACGTATGTAGCACAAGAATGAACGTAATACTGTGGAAATGTAATAGGATGAGCTAATATGGTTGGAAAGATTCTATAACTGATCCAAATATACAGTTACAAACGTACAGGCTCCTATACGTCAAAAAGGTAATAAAGGGCCTTGGTACAGGTTAGTGTGGTTCCCTTACCGCGTCCCTAAGTACACATTCTTACGTTGGCTTGTTATGGGCCAGAGAATGAAGAATCAAGATAGGTTGAAACATTGGGACTGTGATCACAATTCATCAAATATTCAAAATTGATTTTTATGTTTGGGCCAACAAGAAGATATAAACATATTTTCTTTGAATTCTCCAAGATGGTTTGGAATGAGATAAAAGGGTTAATTAACATGGAGAATGTTCATGAGTTATGGGAGGATATTATAAGCTTTCTTCTCCCGCAGTGCAAATCAACGGATATATAAGCATAGTTAGTCGTCTTGTATTGAGTACTAAGGTTTACATCATATGGCAAGAACCTAATGCTCACAACAATAAAAAAAGAGTCAAGGGGTTGCTGTTTTGGCTAAAAATATTTCAAGGGTGGTTTGGCTAAAGCTTATGTCGTTTAAACTCATTTCGACTCTGCATCGTGCTTGTATAAAGGAAATATAAAATTTGTAACTTTATCGTTTTGATGTGACTTAGTTGGTCTAAGTGTGTTTAGCTTTGAGCTAATGTCGATACTTCTGTAGATGGTCTCTATCAGGAGTAAGGCTTCGTCATAATTGAGGATAAGAATTGCTTTTGCCAAAATTCAAAAGAAGTGATAATTACTTTCAATTAACTTGCAGATAGTACTCTGTATGTTCATTTTCATCACAAAGCATATGGTTTGCTTTTTTACAGTTTCCAATCCCGTTTCCTAAAAGTTAATATTACTCCACTACTTGGGAGTGCACTCGCCCTTTTTGTTTCTTTATGAAAGGCTTTTATTGTTTTTATAATTTAAATTATTAGTAAATTAGCCGCCGTGTAGAATTCACAGGCAGTGATTTTAATTTATATTAAATGTATCAAATTTCTGTACATAGTATACAGTTAAGTGTGATGTTCCCTATCCAATTATGTGGAATGTGGCACGTCGACATGAACATTAAACAAGGAAGTGTTTTCTTGGGATGAAAAGAAGTACATGTACCCATTAGTTTCTATCAAATCTTTACTTACTTGGCGCTCCCTTAAGAATTCTTTTGATCTAACGTTTTTTCCCTGCCAATCTCTGTTTTCTTGTTGACTTGTTCCCTTAGACTTAATTTCTTCAGACATGAGTATGGAAAGTTATATGATAATATACCCTTTTTAGGTAGAATGCCGTGATTAGTGGCTCAATAAATTAAACATGGTGCCTTCTCCATTTGCAATTCATCTTTTTGCTGTGGGTGGTGTGGATTCCACAAGCCTTCCACACGCTCTTCAGTTATTTAATTCGTCCTTTTCACCACTTGTGCTATACACGCGCCATTTCAATTTAAAATTGTGTCATTTAATATTCTATGGGTTGTAGTAGTCGTTGATTCCACAGTTTTTTGGTTATATACTTTGTGTCATTGATTAATCCAACTAATTTATAAGTTTTAATTTAATTTAATTTATTTTTTTTAACTGGGCAGCGAACAGCCAAAATGCCCCGAGTCACCAAAATTAGCTAGTTGTTTTAGAGCAGGTTTGAAACTTGAAAGTGTCAAGTCACTGACTCACTGCAAGTATCTAACAAAAAAAGTTTTATTCTCTATTGTTTGAATGAATAACACTCTACACAATTATTCTGTTTAAAAAAGAACATTCTCTATTGCAGGTGTACCGTCGAGCAGACTACTTATAGAGTTTCCAATTGACTGAACATGAATTCATCTATGGCAGGAGTTTAGCTAATTTGACATTACATAGAACTTAAATATTTCCAAAAAAATGGACATATACAGCATACTACAAAGAAACATCAGCGCCGTTTCGTTTGTAATGTCTTTCAGAAGATAAAGTAATATGATGCCCGTATATCTATCATTTATCTAATAGTATCAGCACCGTTTCTTATCGCAAAGGCCGTCAACAAATCAACCAAGCAGCTAATTCTTTTGACCAATCAGGTTCATCACCATGCAGATCATTTCCTTTCGTGTGCATTCCACTCTCCTTTCATACTTTTTTAGTCATCTTTCCACTACATGGGAATGCACACTCCTTTTATGTATATTTTTGAAGGGCATTCGTTGCTTTTCAAAATTAAATATTGAGTGAATGATGGCAGTCGTGTGGATTCCACAAGCCAATGTTGATATTTTGTGATGCTTTCATTAAATATCATTATCACGAGCTTGTGGGTTTCTCACTATATTGAACTTTGCAGATTTACACATTGATCATTCATATAAATAAATATATATAGACCCACACATACATACTATATATATGCTCTATTATGAACTCTATCTTCCATAAGCAAGTCATCATTGATCTTTGTCTGCATTTATCATTCTTTGTTATTTAAAAATAATATATCCTACTTTCACCATCATGGCTGCAAAAAATGATGTATGCATTCCTGTTTCTGAGGAAAACACCAAACACACACATGGCAGCATGTCTATTGAGGAGGACTTTGACTACTCACAAAGGGGACAGTGGCTGCGTGCTGCTGTTCTGGGAGCCACTGATGGTTTAGTTTCAGTTGCATCTTTGATGATGGGTATTGGAGCTGTTAAACAAGATGTTAGAGCCATGATTCTTACAGGCTTTGCTGGTTTAGTTGCTGGTGCATGCAGTATGGCTATTGGAGAATTTGTTTCAGTTTACTCCCAACGAGATGTTGAGGTCGCTCAGATGAAGAGAGATAAGAAAATTGAGAAGGAAGCACTGCCAAATCCCATTCAGGCTGCTGCAGCATCAGCCATTGCATTTATGTTAGGGGCCATCTTACCCTTACTGGCTGCTGCTTTTATACTGGACCATAAGGTTAGGCTTGGTGTGGTTGTAGCGACAGTGAGTTTGGCACTTGTTGTTTTTGGATGGATTGGAGCTTTTTTAGGGAGGACTCCGGTGGTTAAGTCATGTTTCCGAATTTTGACTGGAGGATGGCTTGCTATGGCCATTACTTTTGCACTGACCAAGTGGATAGGCTCTTCGGCATTATAGTTTTTGCTGCGACACAACTGTTGTTGAGATTAGGAGTTTGATTGTATTCCAATTCGCAATGGCTTCTCTTATGTAAATTAGATACATTAATCTTATGCATTGCTCCTTTAAAAAAAATGTATCTTCTGTACTACCGAGTATCTATTAATTTATCCTTGACCTCAGTTAGCTCACATTTAAATCTGTATTTACTTGGAATCCTGGTTCAAGATATGTAAATTTATATTTTGATAGTGCAATAGCTACTATGCTTTGGTATTTGATTAAAAAATACTTGCTTTTATACTCGAGGAAGATTATCAAGCCAATTCCAATAATTATGAAAGCACAAGGATAGTAGGTAGACTACTGAGCTATACGCAATGTGTTTTTACATGCTCGTTCTTTTGGTTGAATATGTAATGAACTCAAGTTATGGGATCAAAGTATCAAACTTAAAACTAAGTAATGAGGCAGACCAAACACAGAGGGATAGACAGTGGTGTTTTAGCAAAAATATGTCAGCTTTGGTTAGCAAATTAATCCTGTGTAGGTACATATAAACAGATAACCTATACTCCCATGTGAACTTCACTTTTAAGCAATACGTTTTTGTCGATTTTCTTGGGGTGTGCCACGAGTTATTGGTAAGCCGATGCACTCTTTTGTAATTATATGTTTTATTAATATAAGTTTTGGGGTCCTGTCCCCCTCTTTTGCCAAAAATAAGGATATGGAGACTGAAAAACCAGGAACTTAAACAAATAGACACATGAGTTAATGTCGATACTTCTGTAGATGGTCTCTTCTAGGACTAAGGCTTTGCCATAATGGAGGATACCTATTGCTTTTGTCAAAATTTAAAAGATGTAACAACATTCAATTTACTTGCAGAGAGTATTGGTACAACTACTTATGAGGGAACACGGCCACCATATCAGACAAGGAACCTAATCTTAATATTAATTTTCATCCGCAATACATATGGTTTGCTTTTATGCCGGTTCCACTCTCCTTTCCTATAAAGTTACTATTACTCCACTACTTGGGAGTTGGGAGTGCACTCTCTCTTTTTGTTTCTTTATGAAGGGAGTTTTTTGTTTTTCTCATTTAAATTAATAGTGAATTAGCCGCCGTGTAGATTTCACAAGCAGTTTTTTTTTTTAATGTATCAAATTTATGTACATAGTATACGGTTAAGTGTAACGTTCCCTAGCCAATTGTGTGGAATGTGGCTCGTCGATATGACCGTTAAACAAGGAACTGTTTTCTTGGGATGAAAAGAAGTACATTTGTTACCTTGTACCCATTAGTTTCTATAAAATCTTTACTTACTTGGTGCTCCCTTTAGAATTCTGTTGATCGAACGTCGGCTAATCTCTGTTTTCTTGTTCCCTTAGATTTAATTTCTTTAGACATGAGTATGGAAAATTATATGATAGTATACCCTTTTTAGGTAGAATGCCGTGATTAGTGGCTCAATAAGTTAAACATGGTGGCCTCCTTTTGCAATTCATCTTTTTGCTGTGGGTGGTGTGGATTCCACACACCTTTCAGTTTTTTAATTCATCCTTTTCACCACTTGTGCTATACACACGCCATTTCAATTTAATATTGTGTCGTTTAATATTCAATGGGTTGTGGTAGTCGTTGTTGATTCCACAGTTTTTTTTTGTTATATACTTTGTGTCATTGATTAATCCAACTTTAGATTTGGACTGCACATCTTTCATTTTCATTAAACATCATAAGTTTTTTTTTTTTTTTTTTTTTTTTTTTTTTTAACTGGGCAGCGAACAGCCATAATACCCTGTGTCACCAAAATTAGCTAGTTGTTTTAGAGCTGCTTTGAATGTCTTGAAAATATCAGATCGATGCAAGTATCTAACAAAAAAAGTTTTCTTCTCTATTGTTTGAATGAATACCCACCCTGCACAATTATTCTGTTTAAAAAAGAATAATCTCTATTGCAGGTGTCGAGCAGACTACTTAGAGTTTCTAGTAGAATGAACATGAATTCATCTGAGATGAATGAGGTCATTACAGATTAAACTATTAAAACAAAGGACATGATAAACAACCAAGAATATGGAAGGAGTTCATCTAATTTTACTTGATATAGAACTTACATATGTCCCAAAAATTGGACAAATACTACAAAGAAACATCAGTGCTGTTTTGTATCGTAATGCCTTTCAGAAGATCAAGTGATATGATGCCTGTATATCTATAATTTATCTAATAGTATCAATGCGGTTTCTTATTGCAAAGACTGTCACCAAATCACCCAACCAGCTAATTCTTTTGACCAATCAGGTTCATTGGTATGAAGATCATTTCCTTTCCTGTGAATTCCACTCCCTTTTCATACCTTTTTAGGTATCTTTCCACTACTTGGGAATGCACACTCCTTTTATGTATATTTTTGAAGGGCATTCGATGCTTTTCTAAATTAAATATTGAGTGAATGATGGCAGTCGTGTGGATTCCACAAGCCAATGTTGATTATTTTGTGACGTTTTCTTTAAATATCATTATCACGAGCTTGTGGGTTTCACACTATATTGAACTTTGCAGATTTACACATTGATGATTCATAAAAACAAATATATAGACCCACACATACATACTATATATATGCTCTATTATGGACTCTATCTTCCATACGCAAGTCATCATTGATCTTTGTCTGCATTTATCATTCTTTGTGATTTAAAAATAATATATCCTACTTTCACCATCATGGCTGCAAAAAATGATGTATGCATTCCTGTTACTGAGGAAAACACCAAACACGCACATGGCATCATATCTATCGAGGAGGACTTTGACTACTCGCAAAGGGGACAGTGGCTGCGTGCTGCTGTTCTGGGAGCCACTGATGGTTTAGTTTCTGTTGCATCTTTGATGATGGGTATTGGAGCTGTTAAACAAGATGTTAAAGCCATGATTCTTATAGGCTTTGCTGGTTTAGTTGCTGGTGCATGCAGTATGGCTATTGGAGAATTTGTTTCAGTTTATTCTCAACGAGATGTAGAGGTCGCTCAGATGAAGAGAGATAACAAAATTGAGAAGGAAGCACTGCCAAATCCCATTCAGGCTGCTGCAGCATCAGCCATTGCATTTATGTTAGGGGCCATCTTACCCTTACTGGCTGCTGCTTTTATAGTGGACCATAAGGTTAGGCTTGGTGTAGTTGTAGCCACAGTGAGTTTGGCACTTGTTGTTTTTGGATGGATTGGAGCTTTTCTAGGGAGGACTCCGGTTGTTAAGTCATGTTTGCGAATTCTGACTGGAGGATGGCTTGCTATGGCCATTACTTTTGCACTGACCAAGTGGATAGGCTCTTCAGAATTATAGTTTTTCCTGCGACACGACTGTTGTCGATATTAGGAGTTTGATTGTATTCCAATTCGCTCTTAGTAACTTCCACTCATCCAATGGCTTCTCTTATGTAAATTAGATACATTAATCTCATGCCTTGCTCCTTTACATAAAATGTATCTTCTTTATTATCTATTAATTTATCCTTGACCTCTGTTAGTTCACATTGAAATCTCTATTTACTTGGAATCCTTTTTCAAGATATGTAAATTTATATTTTGATAGTGCAATAGCAACTATGCTTTTGTATTTGATTAAAAAATACTTGCTTTTATACTCCAGGAAGATTATCAAGCCAATTCCTGTAATTATGAAAACACAAGAATATATAGTAGGTAGACTACTGAGCTATACATAGTGTGTTTGATGTAGACTAAAGTGAGATAAACACAAATTGAACCTGTTGATTCTCACGAATACCATGAACAATTTCTTCTAATTGTTGTTGATTCAACGATTTCGGAATCAGGGTGGTTCTCTACTAAAATACAGTTTTTGAGAAATGAGAGAAAATTGAAATTTCATATATTTGGAACTGATTAACCAGCATCACAATACAACTCTGAAATAGACTCGGAAATTCGAAATGGGCCAAAAAGACAAACAGGCCGAGAACTAGCCCACAAACAAGGTCCAACAAACTGAAAAAAACATAAAAATGCAAATAACTCATAAAATAGAGCGATTTGGGGTCCGAAAGTTCCATAAACTGTTGTAGGTCGTTTGCCACGGCATTCTCCTTGTTGCAAGCTTCGATTTGACTATTCACGTCTTGAAACGAAGCCAAGCCACGTAACCCAAGTTAGGTTAATTCTAGGGAAGCCCTTTTTCTCACATGATCTTGGCTTCCAGAAACAAAAGGGCTAATTCCTTAACGCTTGGGCCTACATCAGTGTTTTTGCAGATGCTCTTTCTTTTGGTCGAATATGTAATGAACTCAAAATATGGGGTTAAAATTGAAAATAAGTATATGAGGCAGACCAAACAGTAACACAGGGATAAGTTGTGGTGTTTTTTAAAAGGAAATCACATGTCTCCCCGCCTAGCCCACCTGCAAAAAAAAGAAGCAAACAACAACCAAACATTCAATCAGTAACACATAGCCCAACTACCCAGTCTGTTAAACCGATTGTCTTTTCTCGCTCAAGATGAAGGAATTTTCGTAAATTTAGAAGCCCCAAAAGCATGCCTAAGGATGCTTCTCTTTCTGAAGAAACTCGGTTAAATAACCTGGTAGAAGTTCCTGTTGAATTCATGTCTGGTGATGATCCATCTGTTCCGAATGTGGGTGTGGTGGCTGCCCCAGACCAGCCACACGTGTCATGTTAGTCCTATCTTGGAACTGTCAGGGAGTTGGGCGACCCCTGACAGTTTCGAACTTGCGAGAGCTTTGTCGAGCTCATCGCCCGGATGTAGTTTTCTTAATGGAAACAAAGAATAAAGAGAGATATTTAGAATCTTTACGCAGTTCACTCTCTTTTACTGGTTTCTTTTATGTCAATCCAATAGGACGTTCAGGAGGTTTAGCTTTATGGTGGAAAGATAACATCACTCTAAAGATTGTTAATGGTAACAAAACATTATTTTTGTAGATGGGACTGGTACGGCCCCCTCTATCTCATGGCGCGCCTGTTTCATCTATTGTCCACATAATCATCGTGATAGGAAACTTCTTTGGCAGTATATTTCACATCTTGCATTATCAGCTACTTGTCCATTTCTTGTTATAGGTGACTTTAATTTAATTGGGGATGTTGCTGATAAGCAGGGTGGATCTTCAAATACTAGTAGCCGAATTGAGGAGTTTCATGTTGGTCCCAATATTCCGATATGTGTTTGGGGATGTTGATGATTTGCAAACAAATGTAAACAAATATAACTTATTTATTTCGTCTAACCAATGTAATGTTACATAATCATAAGTACTTATACTAGTCGAATGGTTGTATTCTAACCATCATGTCTATTCGAATAGTCACATGCCAAACGACATGTCCCTTCGCCTAATTCGAGAAATCTAACTATAATAACTAACTAACGGTTGTAGAGTTTCGTTTCTACAAGTTTGGTCCTTCACGTTTTCAATCATAAGTAACATCGAGATTATCTTGGTTCACATTTCAGTCGTTTCTTTCAACATCAGAATTGTTCGAACTTCCTTTTAAAGGCCTATAATCGGACAACAGCAGGGCTGATGATGCTAACATACGTGAACGAATTGATCGAGCTCTTGCCAATGAAACGCTCCTTGTTGCTTGCCCATCCCAGACACTTACTCATTACCCCATAATTGGAAGTGATCATGCTCCTATTTTGTACAATACATGCCCAACACAGAAAAAGAGGCGGAAAGGTTTCCATTTTGAGTCCATGTGGATGTTAGAATCTGATTATGAGGAAACCATTCAAAATGCATGGTCTGATGCCTCTTCATCTGATCTTATTTCTAGCCTTGAAAAGAATCTCGCTCATTGTGCTAAGGATCTTACTTCTTGGAGTCGCAAGCATTTTCAAAATAATAGGAAGGTCATTGAGGAGCTTACAAATGAGTTGAGGCTTGTCCAATTAGCAACACCAACAGCTACTAACAATGCTAGACAAAGATTTTTGCAAAGAAAATTAGAAGAAACATGGCGTAAAGAAGAAATGTTTTGGCACCAACGTTCAAGAGTGAATTGGATTAAATTCGGTGACCCGAACACCCGTTTTTTCCATCTGTCAACGATACACAGGAGCCAACGAAATGCAATCACTATGTTAAAAAAATGAAGGCGGTCAATGGGTAGATGACCCGATAGCCCTTAACACCTTGATTCTAAATCATTTTACGTCCATTTACACATCCGTTGGTGTTAGGGATTTTGGCGATATATTAAATGTAATTCAGCCCGTAGTCACTGAGCATATGAACTCCTCTTTGCAACATACAGTTGATGACTATGAAATTATTCGAGCGGTTAAGCAATTAGGAGCGTATAAGTCGCCAGGTAAAGATGGGTTCCCAGGTCTCTTTTTTAAGAAATATTGGAAAATCGTTGGTAACTCGGTTTGTAGTGCTGTAAAGCAATTTTTTGTAACTGGATTTATGCCATCCTCTCTGAACAAAACACTTGTTGTGCTTGTTCCGAAAGTTCCCGCGCTGAAACAGGTTGGTCACTTCTGTCCTATTAGCTTGTGCAATTTTGTGTATCGTATTATCAGCAAAATCATGGCAAACAGGCTCAAGCCCTTTATACATCACATCATTTCCCCGCAACTATCTGCCTTCATACCCGGTAGACTCATTGAGGATAGCATGGTAATTGCTAATGAAGCTTTTCATTATATTCGGCACAAAAATAAAGGCATCCAACGACTCATGGCGCTTAAACTTGATCTTAATAAGGCATTAGACCGAGTTGAATGGGATTTTCTAATGGCTACTTTAAAGAAAATGGGGTTTGCAGATAGATGGTGCCATTGGATTCTAGCATGCTTATCTTCATACGAGCTGGAATTTTTGATTAATGGAGAATCAATAGGCAACATTCGACCTACTCGGGGTATATGACAAGGTGACCCTCTTTCTCCGTATTTCTTCATTATTATTGTTGATGTTTTATCTCGTATGGTCTCAAAAGCTCGTATAAAAATGGAAAGGACTTGTCCTGTCGTTTCTCATGTTTTCTTTGCTGATGATTCATTATTCTTTTTGAAAGCAGATCCATCTGAATGTCAAAATCTTGTGAACATTTTAGCTCGGTACTGTACTGCTTCTGGGCAAAACATTAACTTCACAAAACCTTCTGCACTTTTCTCTCCTAATTGTCCAGAAGACCTACAACAACATCTATGTGGCTTGTTGAATGTTCATCGCATGGATCCAAAAGCACGTTATCTAGGATTGCCTTCTGTTATTGGGCGAAATAAGAATGAATTATTTTCTTTTATCCTAGATAAAATGCTCCATAAGATGCAAGGGTGGAAACAAAAACTCCTCTCACAAGCAGGTCGTGAGATTCTTATCAAATCAGTCATTCAAGCCATTCCATCATATGCCATGCAATGTTATTTGTTGCCGAAAGGTTTTCTTGACAAGCTTCTTACTCACATCCGTAGATTTTTCTGGCATGGAGACGCACATGGTAAGCATATTCACTGGTTAAGCTGGGAATGTCTTTCAAAATCAACAGATGACAGGGGGCTAGGCTTCAGAAACTTGCAATCTTTTAATCTTGCATTGCTAGCAAAGCAAGGTTGGAGGCTATTAATCAACCCTGGATCCTTTTGGGCCCGTATCCTTAAAGGTTTATATTTTCCAAAGGAAAATTTTCTAACGGCTAGTTAGGGATCTCACCCTTCTTGGTTATGGCAAAGTCTCCTCCATGGTCGGGATATCCTTCTTCAAGGTATGCGATGGCAGGTTGGAAATGGTAAAAAAAATTCTTTTTGGTCACAAAAGTGGGTTCCTTATAATTCTGACTTTTACATTCGTGAGCCTCGGGGTCCTTTCTCTAACGCTTCCAAAGTTTCTGATTTCATTGTTGACGGGGAATGTGATTATTGCAAATTGCAGCACCATCTTTTTCCTAGAGAGGCTGACTTTGTCTCACAAATTCCCATTTCTAATAGGGCGCAGAAGACAAGCTTGTTTGGCATTATGACAATAAGGGTAATTACACGGTTCGCTCGGGATATCGACTAGCCCTTCTTCATCCTATAATCCTACAGGTGAATTTTGGAAGCTAATTTGGCGTCTAAATGTTATTCCAAAAATTAAACTCTTTTTGTGGAGAGCATGCTCTAATGCCCTTGCTACGCGCGATGGGTTGTTTCGCCGTAACTGTGTTACCTCTCCGCTTTCCCCCATATGTCAAACATCTCCAGAGACCATTGAACACTTGCTGTGTGAATTTGACTGGACTAAACCCATTTGGTTTGGTTCTTCTTTGGGCCTTCGTCTTGATGGAATTTTAGGTAATTTGCCCGATCGTATTAACTCTTTATTATTCCATATTGAATCCGGATCTGCTCGTACTAAATTCCTATCCACATTTGCCTCTGTGGCATGGTCTATATGGAAGGCTCGCAACCATTTTATTTTTGAGCAATCGGTTCTAAATCCTCCCCAAGTTATCACGGAAGCCCAAGTTAATGATCGTGATCTTGAGAGAATGCATTCCTTTGATCCTACCACAGATTTATCCGAGATTAGTGGTGTTTCGCAAGAAAGTTCACCTAAGTGGATCCCCCACTTCAAATATAGTGAAGCTTAATCGTGATGCCTCTTTTAATGCTCCGAATGCTGCTTCAGGTATTGTTGCCCGTAACTCAGAAGGATCATTGCTTTTTTGTTTTGAAAAGAAATGGCGGTGTGATTCTGTTCTTGCTGCTGAACTTCACGCCATTCGTTCAGCGTGTGTTGTTGCTGCAGACAAAGGATGGTTTAATGCTGTAATTGAATATGATTCTCAAGCAGCATTATCTCTTGCTACAGCAGAGAATGTCCCTCCTTGGGCGCTTTCGGCTATTGTTATGGACATTCATTCCTGGATATCTCATATGAAGTTCCAGCTTTTATGGACGTCTCGCAAGTGTAACCGTGTGGCACATCATGTTGCAATGATGGCGTTTACTTCTCCCGTTAACTTCTTGTGGGATACAAACTTTCCAGTCGAAATTACCTCTTTTGCGAGGAGCGATATTGCTTGATGTTTCTAGCTTCGGCTATTGTTCAAAAAAAAAAGCAAAAATATATCGGCTCTGCTCTTGTTAGCCACTTAATCTTGTTAACAACCCCCCAAACACACACTCACACACACACACACACTTTCTACCTGATCATAACTCTCTGCCGAGGACCGTCCATCCCAAAACAACGTGAAGGCTGAGCTACCAATTGAAATAATACAATCAGAAAAATATTACCAAGACAACCGGCTAAGTCCTTACTTCGATTCATGTGTGTTTGCAAACAATAGCAATCCATCATATCTACACGCGACTTTTACATAATGCGTAACCAATCCCTAACCCACTAAAAACTTATGTTAGTTGATTCTAAATCAAATATTATTCATACCCTTGCTTGTGAAGCTCTAGACCAAGGTTCAAGTATAATCTTTTCTATCCCATTTATAGTTGATCATGAAACTATTTTGTTTCTAGCAACTTTGGATGGATTGGTATGTGTAGCCTTCCCAAAAACTTGCGAGTTAAACCCAAGTAGTCCTCTTTGTTTAAACCATAACCCTTCTTACACTCTTCGTTCATATGTTGATTATTCTACTAATGATTACAAGCTTCTGTGTTGGTGATTTTTGTGTCATGTAATTTGAATTATCCGAAACGAAAGTGATTTCAAGTTAAGTACTAATACAATTTTGGAGGTGCGGAGTGCACGCTTGTATAAACTACTTAACTTAATTTTGGATACGATGAATGGCAAAGTTGTGACAGAAAACTCATCACTAGGCCGTTGCAAACATTCAATAAATGTGGCTGTTGTAAATAGTAACATTAAATGTATCACTATTAAGTGTCGCTGAAATCTTATCAAAATTTGGTTACTTTAAACGAAAGGGCGTGATCATTCATGAAAGGGTGTGACTTTTCACCAAAAAGCACTTTGTTTACAACTAGTAGGGTACCCGCGTGATGAGGCGGAAAATGATCCGTTTTTAGGGGGTCATTTAAGCCCGAATCCGAATTTATTTGATCAAATATTGCCCTAAATCGTTCCTTTTGTGATTTTAGGTACTTGGAGAGTGAATTCTGGAAAAGAAGCCATTTTGGACGTTTTTGGAGCATAAAAGTGAAGAAAACGGCAAAGTCTCAATTTTCCATGCTGGAACAGTACATGAAGGCGTCAAGAGTTAACCCATGACGGTGTCAAACCCCAAGAATTAAAATCCGTAGCTCATGACGGCGTCACACAGGGCGTCAGAAGTAGATCAAGGCCGTCCGAGGAAGTATTTGGCGGCGAGATGACGGCGTCACACCTTTGTTCTTGACGCCGTCACCCCTATTTTCCTATATATAGTTTTCTAGTTTTTTACATTAAAGGAGAGAAGTTTTGGAGAAACCCTAAAGACGATTTTGGTGCAACTTTTACAGGTTTTTCAAGGGTTCCAAACCCTTGATACCTTGCATTGTAATTGAGATAAGTGTTCTTCTAATTCAATCAATATGTCTATGTGTTGGTTGTCTATATCTTGTTCTTGTCTCAATTCCATTATGCTAGGCTAGATCTCTTTTGTGTTTGCTTAGATCTAATGAAACCTAGATATTGATTATGTGTTGATTACTTGTTTATTCTTGTCTTGGATGAATGATTTTATATGTTAGGCTTAAGAAAACTGGCAGATCTCCAAATGGTAACATGCTTGAACGTCTTAAGAAACATGAACCGAGGCGTACTAGGTCTTTATTGGTTGTATTTAATGCATGAGCCACTATTTACAATCCCTATAGTTGTGCTGGGCATGGTGTAGGAGGAGATAAGAGCTCATAGAATTGGGGAGTTATGTATGCCACCCCATGAATGGTATTAAGGAATACAATCCGTCATCCATGCAATTATAACAAGTAATTAACGTGTAATCTAGGGAGTAGTGAAATCTAAGTAAACACATTTTCTCCAATTACTGCTCACAACCTTAGTATGAATTAGTTTATTTTCATTTTTAGTATTTTATTTTGATTGCATCTTAGTTTTGGGTTAGTTGAATAGCAACTAATTCCGCCCACTCTTCCAAAAACCGATATTTTTAATTGCTTTCCATAAAATATAAAAACATAAAAATAATCATCCCTCATCTTTAGAACTAGTAATTAGGATTTCTAATCCTAGCGACACTATTCCTAAGCTGAACGATCAATCCCCCGGTACTTGTCACTATACTATACTACAACGATCAGGTACACTACCTGGTGGGGGTTGTAAGCTTCTCGAGATCCCTGGAGAGGTAAAGCCTGTTGCGATTCCCACGCATCAAGTTTTTGGCGCCGTAGCCCGGGGAATAGTTATTGTCTAGGTTAGAATTTCTTTTTATTAGGTCTACTTGCTAGATTCCTTTCTAGTAAGATTTTTATTTTTATTTTTAGGTTTTCTTTAGTCTATCTTATTTCTTCGTGCCTTTGTTCGTAACTCTTTACCATCCGACATCATGAAAGGTGGTAACATCTTTGAACCCGTCATCCCATCACAACAAAACCCACCATTAGAACCCCTTAGGCCCCGAACCTTAGGAGAGTACTCCCGACCTAGCCACCAAGGCTACCGAAACACCATTGAGCTCACCGGAGCCAATGTGACCCCCTTGTGATCCGACACCATCCGGTTGGTGCAAAGCGGATGTGCATTCCATGGACTTCGTTCCGAAGATCCAAACCAACATCTTAAGGACTTTCTCAAAATCGTAGATTCCATAGACCTAGGTGTTGAAACTAGAGAGACTACCCGTTTACGCCTATTCCAATTCTCTCTACGGGATCAAGCTAGTCAATGGCTTGAGCGTTTACCCGCGGGATCCATCACCACATGGGATGATCTCACCACTCGTTTCCTTGCTCAATTTTTCCCACCGGGGAGAACTACTAAGCTTAGGAATGACATCTTGATGTTCCAACAACGTCAAAATGAATCTCTTTATGAAGCATGGACTCGTTTCAAGGACTTACTCCAAAAAGTCCCTCATCATGGCATAGATCTTTGGCTCCAAGTCCAAATCTTCTATGACCATATTGACATCTCCACGAGGTGAGCCATTGACCAATCGGCCGATGGTAAGCTACGTGATCTTAGTGCGGAACAATCATGGGAACTCATAGAAGATCTTGCTCTCTATGACAACGAAAGTTGGAACGATCCCCGTGACTTGAACAAAACGGTCAAGGCAATATCTTTGCCTTCGAACAACTCTAGCACTCCCGACCGTAGGATCATGGAACTTGAGGACCAAGTCAAGTTTCTCATGAAATCTTACGATGCTTCTAAGCCTTCAAGCCAAGTGAACAAAATCACTTCTTCATGCGAATTATGTAGTGGTCCCCATGACACTCGTGATTGTGTGGAACTCCCCGGAACAGCTTTTGCGGACTACGCATCCACGCGTACCGATGAAGCGGGAGATAAGTGGCACACTTTCAAGCCCGAGCCAAACCCTTACGGTGATTCATACAACCCCTCATGGAAAAATCACCCAAACCTTAGGTGGAAACAAAATCAATCCAATTCTTCTAATCCGCCTAATCGTTACCAACCAAACGGTCCACCATCCAACCGTACTTTCAACAACAATCCTTCTAACAACTATGGTAGTACCGACAATCTTGAAGGATCGATGTCAAAGTTCATGGCATCTCAAGAAGCTCGCATATCTAAGTTTGAAGCCGATTTCAAACAAAAGCAAAGCGAGATGACCACTAGAATTGATGCATTGTTGAAAGTTCTCAATGACCGAGAAACGGGAGCACTCCCAAGCGACACGGTCAAGAATCCGAAACTAACCGTTAATTCCATATCCTCAGTTTTGTCACCCACTTCGTGTCCACAATACTACTCGGTTAAATCAACGAGCACGTGTTTCAAACAAAACCAAGTTCCCCAAAAGGACCAATCAAATAAAACACCCACTATAGAGCCGGTCAAAAGCATGGTTGAAACACCTCCTACGCAAGACCTTGACGATGAATTCAAAGAGCTTCACCTTGAACGCCCCGTCATTGATGTCTTAGCGCGTGCTCCTTACTATAGTGCCCTTCTAGAAAAATATGAGAAGTGTAAGCTAGGTAAAAATGGGACCGCCTTCGTTCAAAACAAGTTGCCTAAAAAGCTTGATGATCTGGGTATATTTGTTTTGCCTTGTAAGATAGGAAGATCCGAAGCTTTCGACACACTAGCCGATTTAGGGTCAAGCCTCAACTTGATTCCCCTATCCTTATTCACCGCTCTTAAGCTAGGAAAGTTAGAGGAAACGGAGGTATTGATAGGGCTAGCGGATGGGAGTATTGCCCACCCGGTTGGAATGATTAAGGATGTAGTTGTTCACGTAGGAAAGTTAACTATATTAGCGGATTTTCACGTCCTAGACATGGTTAGTGACACTACATGCCCATTATTGGTAGGAAGAGGATTTTTAGCAACCGCTAGTGCCATGATAGATTGCAAGGAATCCAAGATAGCGGTAGGTGAAGGTGATACTTGGTCGGTGTATGATGTTAAGAAGCATAGTTATGATTGTGATGATGAACCGACACCGCATTGGGTAGAGATGAATAGGAGACCGTCTAGATATGGACCTTGGATAGAAAGGAACTTTATAGGACCTCAATGCCCATTCTATCTAGAAAAAGACTTTGTTGAAAAGACACATTCGGAAGAACAACTCATAGCTAGAGATGAAGAGCTAGACCCCTTTGAGGACCCCTTAGTCTTTAGGAAGATGATTGAGTTATTAAGTGTAATGCCCATTAAGATAGAAAGGAATAAATGGAAAAGAGAGAGAGATAAGTGTAAATGGAGGTGGGACAAGCCACCTAAAGAAGGTGACGGGTCATGGCATATTCGAATGACTTTGTATGATCCGGATGGAGAAAAGTTTGAAAGGTCATACCACACTAAGGAAACCGATAGGAAGTTGAAACCTAAGTTTGATCCCAAAGATGTCCTCAATGAGGAACTCACCCGTATCACGTAGTAACCCATAGCCTTAAGTCTAGCTACAAGACTCGTAAATAAAGAAAAGCGCTTCTTGGGAGGCAACCCATGTTTTGTGTGATTTTATTTGTTTGATTGTTATTTGCTTCCGTATGCATGCTTTATTTTTATTGTTGGTTGATCATGTTTCTCAATAAAAATGTGGAAATACTTTACTTTGTTGTTTAGCCTAGTCTTAACTCCACCTAAAAGTATTTTGGCAAAAGATAAGTGTAAGGGGAAACCCCAAATATGTTTTTAAGAAACAAACCGATCATGATTCTCCACAATAATAAATGAGTATGTATATTTGTATTTGTTAGAGTCAAATGCTTGTATTGAGTCATAATGAAGTTTTGCAGGATTTTCCAGGAAGTAGGACCAAGTTTTTCCAGAAATTTTCCGGAAACTTAACATAAGAATTTCTGCAGGTCCATTCTGACGGCGTCAGAGGATTACTCTTGACGGCGTCAGGAGTTAAAATCTGGAAATTTTACCGGTTTTGTTTTTCTAACGGAGTCTTATGGTTTTTGTGAATTATTAAGTTTTATAATATCCAGGAAATCTGCAAACTTCATTCCACAAGCATTATATCTTATCTTGTTTTCTAGGATTTAGTAACTTATATAGGATGCCACCGATTTTACGCGAGGTTGTCTTGTCTATTTTTGTCAGGATTTACAGGTTATGTATGACAAGGAGATGATTTATATTCTGGAAGGGAAGCTTTGATTGTTTCATTTTCTAGGAGGAAGATTTAACCTGGGCAACCTATAATCCATACCGAGCGAATCAGGGGAGTATTTGATTTCATTCTCTTTACTTTTTAACTTTTACATTCTTTACTTGAACATTTGGGACAATGTTCATCTTAAGTGTAAGGGGAGGGTAAAAAGATGATACCTTACATATGCACTTTCGCTTGAATTTGTCTTGTTTGATAGTAGATGTGTAATAAAACTATGAGAAATACTTGTTAGTGCAATTTTAGCGCCAAATTTAAAATTTTTTACAACATTTAGGAGTGAAACTTTAGCCATAGCAAGCGTCTCATGGATAGGAGATTGTATGACTAGCACATAACCGTATATTCAGAAAAATTTTCCACCCAAATATGTGAGGTTCGCCTTTAGATTTGATAGGAAAAGCATTTACTATTAGTGCTTATGAGTGTACCGGTAGCATTTAGATTCTAGAACTTGCGTTAGTGATTCATCCCGAGACCGCTAGTGAGACTACATTCGTGTGGTAGGATTTACTACATGATAAGAGGCATTAGGATCACCCTTGTGTTAAACCCGTATCATAATTACTTGACCATTTAAGTCATATTACTTGGCTAGTTAAGTCAACTAATTTTTCCCACACCCTTAGCGTTGTACTCATTTTTAGTACACGAAACCCCTAGTACACCCCTCCGAGCCTATCTTTTCGTTTCTAACTTTAAGCATTTTACTTAAAGGAAGAATTTGTTACACCTCACTTAAATGTACACCCAAATCGCCTTAGCCTTCCGTGTATGCGCTCATTTTTAGTGCATTATTGTTATTTGTTAAACCCTAAGTTAACTTTCTAATTGATTACATGGTTGCTAAGTCGAGTCATATCCTTGTACATATTGTTTTGGGACGATTGGGACTCATGGGTAAGTACTTATTTTATGGAGTAATGGGGAAGAACATCAATTATTACCCCCATATGTGCGTTAATCTTAAAAGTGCTCCAAGTGTTTTGATTTTCTTAATTCGAGTCATTAGATTAGTTTAATGTAAAGTATGTAAAGATTCAAGTGTAAGGGGAATTCTCATCCCCTATGATGTATTATTTTGGATGGTAGGGTAAGAGTGTATGCAAAAAAAAAAAAAAAAAAAAAAAAAAAAAAAAAAAAAAAAAAAATGGAAAAATCGAAAAATCAAGAAAAAGAAAAAAAAATAGAAAAATGAAACAGAGAAAAAAAAACATACGGACTACCATCCCTTTTTATTCTATGTTCATTTTATGTTTTTGTTATTTTTCATTTATTAGCTTAAGTCGAGTCTAGTCTTGGCTTAGCAACGCCATATTGTACATGTAATTAACTAAAATTGTTAACTCGCCACCAGTAAAACTTCCTTTATCCAACAAAACCGTGTAATTCATATCCCTATACCTAACGTTACAACCCTTTAAAAGACCTCTTTGATAGTTTATCCTAGGTGCTTACGCCATGTGGTGGAGGTTTGATCCTTTCCCAAGCTTATGGTAATCTATTTTGCTATGAC
Source organism: Artemisia argyi (assembly GCA_030686995.1). Classification (NCBI taxonomy): domain Eukaryota; kingdom Viridiplantae; phylum Streptophyta; class Magnoliopsida; order Asterales; family Asteraceae; genus Artemisia; species Artemisia argyi. Next base: position 121,279,140 of record CM060705.1, on the reverse strand, counting down.
AGGTAGTGAGAGATATCTTCCGTTTCGATATTGTAATTTACACTTTATTACACCCGAGAGATGTGAGTATCTAAACACTATTTGTGAGGTGCTAGTGTATGACCTCCGTGCTTGTCTATTGGTCTTTAGTGGAACGATTATTTGTTGTAATTACTTTTATATTAGTGTTAAATGACCCCTAACTTGTATTTTGAGTAGAATAAAAGCGCATTTGCTTGAGGACAAGCAAATCTCAAGTGTAAGGGTATATGATGAGGCGAAAAATGATCCGTTTTTAGGGGGTCATTTAAGCCCGAATCCGAATTTATTTGATCAAATATTGCCCTAAATCGTTCCTTTTGTGATTTTAGGTACTTGGAGAGTGAATTCTGGAAAAAAAGCCATTTTGGACGTTTTTGGAGCATAAAAGTGAAGAAAACGGCAAAGTCTCAATTTTCCATGCGGGAACAGTACATGAAGGCGTCAAGAGTTAACCCATGACGGCGTCAAACCCCAAGAATTAAAATCCGTAGCTCATGACGGCGTCACACAGGGCGTCAGAAGTAGATCAAGGCCGTCCGAGGAAGTATTTGGCGGCGAGATGACGGCGTCACACCTTTGTTCTTGACGTCGTCACCCCTATTTTCCTATATATAGTTTTCTAGTTTTTTACATTAAATGAGAGAAGTTTTGGAGAAACCCTAAAGACGATTTTGGTGCAACTTTTACAGGTTTTTCAAGGGTTCCAAACCCTTGATACCTTGCATTGTAATTGAGATAAGTGTTCTTCTAATTCAATCAATATGTCTATGTGTTGGTTGTCTATATCTTGTTCTTGTCTCAATTCCATTATGCTAGGCTAGATCTCTTTTGTGTTTGCTTAGATCTAACGAAACCTAGATATTGATTATGTGTTGATTACTTGTTTATTCTTATCTTGGATGAATGATTTTATATGTTAGGCTTAAGAAAACTGGCAGATCTCCAAATGGTAACATGCTTGAACGTCTTAAGAAACATGAACCGAGGCGTACTAGGTGTTTATTGGTTGTATTTAATGCATGAGCCACTGTTTACAATCCCTATAGTTGTGCTGGGCATGGTGTAGGAGGAGATAAGAGCTCATAGAATTGGGGAGTTATGTATGCCACCCCATGAATGGTATTAAGGAATACAATCCGTCATCCATACAATTATAACAAGTAATTAACGTGTAAAAGATATCTAGGGAGTAGTGAAATCTAAGTAAACACATTTTCTCCAATTACTGCTCACAACCTTAGTATAAATTAGTTTATTTTCATTTTTAGTATTTTATTTTGATTGCATCTTAGTTTTGGGTTAGTTGAATAGCAACTAATTCCGCCCACTCTTCCAAAAACTGATATTTTTAATTGCTTTCCATAAAATATAAAAACACAAAAATAATCATCCCTCATCTTTAGAACTAGTAATTAGGCTTTCTAATCCTAGCGACACTATTCCTAAGCTGAACGATCAATCCCCCGGTACTTGTCACTATACTATACTATACTACAACGATTAGGTACACTGCCTGGTGGGGGTTGTAAGCTTCTCGAGATCCCTCGAGAGGTAAAGCCTGTTGCGATTCCCACGCATCACCGCGCGTTGGAGCGGTGGGTACCCTATGTAACAATTCGCATTTCAGGTTAATTACCATTCCCGGAAAAATTTCACTATTCACTTTTACTATTCATTTTTCCTGAAATTTTCCCGAAACTTGATTTTTGTTTCTTGGCCTCGAGTGATAAATCATTTCCATGGCAAATTAAAAGTTTAACTTTCATAAGCTCATTTTCGTGAAAGTTATTAAGGAATTACACGTTTTAGGGTAAAACGTCATTCAGAAATTCTACGCACAACGAAACTCGACCGCGTTAAGTGACCCCACATCAGAAAAATGTTTGACACACTCATAATTTATTTGAGAATTAATCATGACTGTGAAAAACATGACCAAAAGAAGCCTCGGCCGTGAAAAACTGGAATTTTCAGTTTTTAAGCGTTTTTACTCAGCCGTAACCTTAGCCTATACCTGCACCGCATTTCTAAGACGATTTAAGTTTTCAACTTTTTAGAAAAAGTCAACATATTTTTCCCTCCTCCATTGACCAAAAATCATCCCTTGATTTTATAAGTCATTCCTTGATTTTTAGGCTTACGGTTTGATGTTTAAAAGACATTTAATACCAACCGGCACTAGACTGAGCCCAGTCTAGACATTATAAGTCATTTTAAATCAATATTATCCTATTAGAAAAGTAACATTTTACTTTTCTCAATTTTACGTAATATTCGTACATTTTACGTATTACGCGTTTTAGACCCGTATTTCCAGTTTTAGCAGGGTTTTACCACCCAAATGGAACCTACCAATCATTTTATATTTTATAATGGAGTATTTTGACAAGTTTAATCATTCCTCCAAGTTTCGTATTTTTACGATACCCGGTTTTACGTTTCGTGGCTTAACCATTTACGGTTAGCATTTCACGGAGTCAAAACTTACTACATAAGCTAGGATAATACCAACAAAAGACCAACACTTCCTCCCCAAGCTTGTGAACCGCCTCTAGGGGGGGGGATTCACACTTGTGGCATGATCTCCTTCCTTGTGCTCTAGGATTAGTACATGTGTTCAAGCTTGTCTTGGAAGCTTTGACAAGTCAAGTAACTAACCTCCTCAAGACCCTTTATAAACCCCCCTCCCCCTCCTTATGCCGTCCACCATAACCACACACCAACACCATCTCCTTTGCTCATTATCTTCAAGTTCCATCCAAGATTCAAGTGCATAACAACACATAAACCCTAGTTTGATCTTAGGTTATCAAAACTACTTCCAAAACCTCTTATACTTTGGTGATTTCTCTTGAGTTTGAATCCACTCAAGTCACCTCAACCTTCATCATCTATCTTTCAAGATTACAAGGGTAGAAAGATTGCATGAAGTGAAGTGGGTTGAAGCAAGTCTATCAAAGTCCTATCCTTACATGTTAACTTCCTTTCATCTTTGAAAGCCAAAAGTTGTGAGCCAAACCCTAACATGCTTCTTGTTAATTAATCATGTTCATATCATTTACATGTTATTCTTGCTATATTATGTCTTGTATGAATGTCCATGATGTATAAAAATGAGTAAAACATGTTGTTGTAATTGATTGTTAAGATAAGTTACTAAAACAAGTAAACTAGTGACTTTCTTGGTAAGACCTGATCAAAATGGTAAAAATATGATGTTGGATCATTACATATTACAGTAGAGGACCTAACAAGGAAACCATAGCAATTTGAACCACCTAAAACGAGTATACGAGTCAAAAGTTACGCCCATTTGAAGTTACCAAAACTTTGCGGCAAAACTGCCTAAAATATTTCTGTTACAGAAACTTTAAACACGCAAAAAGAGGCCTTTCTGGTCCGTTTCATGAAAAAGTTAAAACACGAAAGTTGTCCGGAATCACGTTTTCGTTCAGGAACAAAGAAGATCGAGCCTTGAAAACGCTTTCCGAGTGAGAAATTTCTCAGTTTCTTAACAGCTATTTACATATATATAAGTCACTATATATTGGTTATACTTTAAAAAGGAACAAGAGGTCTTATGACCTATAATCAAGACCACCACCATGGCTAGAGCCAAGGTTGTGTCTCATGACCTTGGAACAAGGACCAAAGGTCATGGCTAGGCCATGACGAAATGACCATGTAAGCTTACTTAGGCGCAAACATGAAACAAGGAATTGGCGATAACTTGAACAAGCAATTTGGATCTACTTCACTTAAAAAGAACCATGAGATAATACAAAGAAAAATGGTCATACAGGACTTATGAAACTTACCCTAATAACAATCTTCATGTAAAAATAAATTTTCCTAAGTTTATTCAAATACCGGACATGTAACTTTTCGGATCAAAACTTATATCTATATACTTTATCAACTACTACAATAGTAGGGAGCCTCATGTGAGGAGTTCATTATGTAAGCCGTCGAGATGAGTTGTGGATTTACGAATTAAAGTGTCCTGGCTCCTCGAACGTTTACTACATGACTTCTGAATTATGTCGGCCCGAACGGTAGTAAACGATATATAAACATACATGTTTCATGAATCATTTCTTTCAACGACTTACATTATACATCATACCACATCATGGACTAAGTGCAAGACATACATATATTGGCATGTTTATGTTTCCTTAGACATTATTCCAAACCTAAGTTACAACAATTATTCTAGGTTGCTTGTAGAAGTTCTTACGACATATCCATCATTCTCATTATACATCATCCAACTAAAGGTGAGTTCATAGCCCCACTTTACATTACTTCAATGTTTTACAAACCCTTGGGGGGAATACATGCTATTATTTTTCTACTCGAACACAATGCTTTTTACTGTATGCTATTCGACTATGTTTTATTATCACTAAGTAACATCCTTGCCAAACCAAAGATCCCTTATTATGAACCATTTAATCACTTGCGAGGGTTACTTGCAAGTGAGCGCGAATATTGTGAATAGGCCTATTGGGATTGACGAATCCCATTTGTTTTGACTAAGTTCAAACAAATGCATTAATATTTGAGACATTAGGTATGACGGCAAAGTACCTACCGGGATAAATCTGCCGATCGATATTGGTACACGTTAACGTTTTGGTGTCATAAGCTTAGTAAATTAATAACCTTTCCGGGCATATAACAACGTAGCCCATCTTTGTTTTCTATCTATGAGTGTGAGTCTATAGCTCACACTACGATTATTGTGTTCAAACGATTTAACTACAAACACTACGATTATTGTGTTCAACGATTTAACTACCAACACATTGTGTTCAAACATTAAACAAACTCTATGAATATCACTCAACCTTTGTGTTGACCTCTCAAGCATGTATTTCAGGTTCATGACGATCAAGGATGGCACGGAAGGGCACGGATACTCAAGAGGGCTATAAATTTTATTATCATTCAAAAACTCACTTAATGTGATTTGTAAACATGGAACCATTTGGGACCTCATTTTGTAACCTCTGATATTTATATAATTTGAATGATAAATCTTTTTAATATGACTCGGTTAGAGATCGTTTTCTATTATTGTGACTATTCTGCCGTCAAGTAACACCCAGTTCGAATTCCGCTGCATCCATGAATTGGGGGTGTTACACCCTAAAATAAATGTAGGGATTCCTACGGCTCAGCATCTCACCAAGTCCAACATATAAGCCCAACTGGGGTTCCATTCTAAAACCAATTGGTGATAGAAGGAGTAGTCCACCAAGTTTATAAGTTAACTTTGAGATTATAGTTCTACCGATGTGGGATTGGGTTTGTACACCCAACAATCCTCCCCTCAAACCTAAACCACCATGGGCCTCCCCTTCGACTATAGCCACGATCCCACCTTTTTCATACCGCCGACCTTTACCATCGGAACACACCGCCTTTTACCGGCTTCCTTTCGGTACAAGGTTTACCGGGATCCACTAATACCGTCGAACCGGGGTCTAATCGAGGGAACACCATCCACATCATCAATTGGCCCAACCTGTCTCTGATACCACTTGTAGGGATTCCTACGGCCCAGCATCTCACCAAGTCCAACATATAAGCCCAACTGGGGTTCCATTCTAAAACCAATTGGTGATAGAAGGAGTAGTCCACCAAGTTTATAAGTTAACTTTGAGATTATGGTTCTACCGATGTGGGATTGGGTTTGTACACCCAACAATAAACGTTAATAACATCAAAAGGAAAAAAGTGATAGCTAAGAGTTGTAAACCTTTCGGGCTCGAGCCCGTTGGCCCGTGCTCGTTTGGGATCTAGCCCGTTTGGCCCGTGCCCATTCAGGCTCGAGCCCATTTGGCCCGTTGCCCGTTCGGGCTTGAATATTTGTATAATGTGCTTTATTATTTGTATTAGTGACATTAAATGTTGGAATTGTGTTTAAGCTAGATGTACAATATGCTTGATAATTTGTATTTCTTAGGTAAGGGGTGGTTTAATAACTGCATTAATTGTATTTATTGACCAGTTTATTAATGTTAGTAAATGTGTTTTAATTAGTTGTACTTAAAGCTTAAAAACTTGTAATGCCGAATTTTAGTTATTTCTATTTAAAGATTATGTTTAATGTTAGAAAATGTGTTTTAATTAGTTGTATTTTTAGCTTAAGAACTTGTAATTGTATTTAGTGTTAGAAAATGTGTTTTAATTAGTTATACTTTTAGCTTAAGAACTTGCTATGCTTAATTTTAAGCAATGTTGCAAAAATCGTGAATCGGTACTGAGGCGGTCCGGGGCCGATTACCGATTAATCGTCGATTAATCGGCCGATTTTTGCAACACTGATTTTAAGTATTTCTTTTTTTTAGAAGGCCTAAATGCTTTATAAAATAGTATGATATATAAACATCATTTTGATATGTCATTAAAACTATAAACAATGATAACAACACATACAATATTCTCCATATTTTTTTGCTCTCGTTCTTGTGCCTAAAATTTCTTGTGCCTAAAACTAGAGTGTATTCTTGTCTTATCCCATCTTGTAACCCTAAGCATCAAATAGGGTCAAAATATTGTATTCGGATAGTGGAGTACACACGATTCAAGAATTTTTCAAACAATCTTTTGATTATCAAGATCCTAATAGCAAGTATATGGATCGAATGGTGACTTTGATATATTCTTGTAGACTTGACTCATGGAGAAATATTAAATCCTTAGAAAACAAACAATACTACCTTTGGAGTTTGGCCACTTTCTCGGACGGAAGTCTTTATTTTACAGAGATAGATAGCACTAATTTTTCTTTGTGTATTATCAGGTTTGATGTGATTTGGAAATGTTTATGAAGCCTATTCCTAATGATGTATCTATTCCTGGCCTACGTGTTTTCGGTAGTATAGCGGTTGTTAAGGTTGCATTCATTTGTGTCTTTCATATCGAATTTTAGGGCAGGGAAGTGGTGAACTGTGAGGTTGGATGATAACTGGTGGGTGAAGGTGAAGTCTTTCTTGTTGGCATGACAATTTTGTAAGTTTCGTAACATATGTACATGTGACTCAAGTAATGGGAATTGGCTTGCGATTCTGGAGGTTGATGAAAACAAGTCTTACTGCAAAATCAGTTTAGAGGAATTCGTAACCGGGTTTTTTCTTTGTTATCGCGTATGCAAATATATTTAATAAGTGTTTGTGGATAATATACATTGAGAGTCTCGTGACACCAAATACCATATTGAAGGGAATTTTCGATCTACCAGGATTTTTTATTTTATTTTTATTTTTTTTATTTTTTTTTTTTGTTTTTGTCATTTTAATAAATGTTAATAAAGTTTTGTCTTTGCCTTTTTCATTGTATCTAGCATTTTATTTTTCCAGGAATTTTTTCGGTATATTCATCGTTTACATAAGAGATTCTTCAAAGAACATTACAAGTTCAAATTAAATTTGATCGGTAACATAATGGAGTAAAGTTCGTAGGTTCAGACACTTTGTAATCTACTAGAACGATACCCGCGCAATGCGGCGGCGGCTACCGTGTGATTATATTTTGCGTTATTTGATTACACGTTTAGTTGTCTTCATGCTTTATAAGTAGAGATATTAGAGATGGTTAAGCCAAATAATTTTAGTTTGAGCAACCAAGCTCTTCCTAACAAACTTCCTAATCAACTTGCTTAAAAAAAAAAAAAAAAAAAAAAAAAAAAAAAAAAAAAAAAAAAAAAAACCTGATAATTATATAATATTCTCAAATGCATTATAATGTAGTATAGATACAGATATGCTCATTTAGGGCATCCACTATAAGAGGTTTATAAAAAGGTCTAAAAGCTATGAAAATGTTTATCTTTCATTTCAACCATAGTGAGCTTGTAGTTTATACCTATGTGGCATGAAGAGGTTCAAGATCCTAGACCTTTTCATAATTTAATGCATGTGTTATAGTTGAACATTTTATATAAGTACAAAAGGTTTATACATAGTGGTGATATGTTTATAGTTTATAAATTAATTATTTGACATGTTATGAATCTAATGCTCTTAGCTTCACAGTTTCAAGCAATTACTTCGTATAAATGGTCATAGTAGGAGGGCTTGTATTTATTAGCCATATGATTCGTACTTATCAAATCAATAAACATATTATTCTCTCACACTTACATGGTATCAGCTTGGTTACGGTCCTAAGAATATCTATCCTCTAAAACCCTAAAACAGCTGCCACTCAAATTTATCTAGCCATCGGATTCAGCCGGCGATCCGAAACACGTATATCCTTATCTCCATCCTATTTACAAGCAAACCATCTCTCTTAATTATTTTTTTACAGCCGCCCCTAAATTTCTCAAGATTAAAGGGACTACTGAATCCACCATATTGGTTATCAACTGGTCTCTCGTGATGCTCATTATGAAACCCGTCCTTTTCAAGATGCTGGAAACCATTTGGAATTGGATTAGCAATTTCGTTCTGATATTCATTAACGGGCTACTGGTGTACATCTATCAATCGGTGGGGTATGGTACTCCTCGTGGTGTTCGTGGCTTTTTAAGAATTAAGAATGTTTTGACAGTGTTTAAGGATTGGTGTTCAGTTTTTAATAATGTGTTGGCATTGTTTATTTGTGGAGTGAGATGTGTATTGTTTAATCCCATATTTAAAATAAAAAAAAAAAATAATAATAATAAAAATAGTGGACTTTTATGATTTTTAGGAAAAAACACGCCCCGTTTGCTCGGAGGGTTTTTTGGGGTTGAAGTTTTAGAACCAACTTTCGTTTTATATTTCAATAGTTATTTAATTGTTTGTTTTTTTATGTCGAATTCAGGGTATTAATTCACGAGACGACTTTTGTTGGTGTCAAATCTATGGTTCTTATTCCCGAGACGACTTTTGTTGGTGTCGAATCTAGGGTTGTTATTCCCAAGAAGACTGTTTGGGATACTTTGGTTTATCCTTCGGATACTTTGGTTGTCCGTAAACAAAAATTAGAATAGGGGATACTTTGGGTTATCCTGTTTTACTTTGGTTTATCCGGTTTATTGTGTGTTTATGTCTGCTGCTGCTTGAAGATGTGCTTCCGCTTGCTGTCGAATGTCTTCTTCAACAATTGTTTATTAGTTTTACTTTATTGTTTATTGGCTTTTACTCTCCGGTCCAAGCTTTTGCGATTTCGCCACTTGAACTGCGGGGTTGCGTTATTCGTTAGCCATATGATTTGTACTTATCCATATGTTAGTTATGATTGTGTATTGATTAATTAGTAGGAGATTGCGATGATTAGTAGGAGATTAGCATGATTAGTGGGTTTGTCAAAAATAGCCCCACGTAATATATCCCTATATGTATCTCATCTCTTAGTGTGTAATAATCATCAGATCAATAAACACATTATTCTCTCACACTTACGGTCTTCAATTTAACCCAATGAATTCTCCTCTCAAAATATCATGTTTTTTTCTGTCAATCTCAAAGTTTTCTTGCATGAATATAAAAAAGTTATATTAATCTGTCATTTTACATGTAGCATGCCTTAAGTAGTGACTCAAAATATTAGACAAGGAGCCTTCTCCTTTTGCAATTTATCTTTATGTTGTGGGTGGTGTGGATTCCACACGCCTTTCATTGTTTCAATTCATCTTTCCACCACTTGTGGTATACACAAGCCATATCAATTTAATATCGTGTCATTATAATATTAAATGAATTGTACCTGGTAGTTGTGTTGATTCCAGTCGTTTTTTATATTATTTTGACTATGATTAATTCAAATTTAGTTTTTTTAAGTTCTGCAAGGTTTTCTAATTGTGAATGATAGATCTGCAGATAGCTAGGGGAACCAAACGGTGGCCAAAAGTAGCTAGTTCATTTTTGAGCGGGTTCATTTTATTACTATTTTTTATATTATGAGAAGTTGCCATATGAATGACAAGAACAGGTAGGATTTTAGCTAATTCAATTCTCTTTAAAACTTTCATGTGGTAAAATGGGACACATCCTGCAAATTGACATCAATTAGCTAGCTAGGTTACATGCTATCGTAGGATTCTTAATGCATCTCAGAAGAGTAAGTGAAAAGATTCCCTTATATATATACTAGGTACGTTAATGGCCGTGCTTTTAGCACGGCCCAGGAACGTCTAGTGATTTCTTAGTTATAACCTTTTGTATAAATAGCGTTGAACCTCTTATAATTTTATTGTTTTAAGTATCTAGTTAATATTAAACTATGTAGGAAAAACTTAAAAGTGCTATAGAAATAGTGTTGAACCTTTGTGTCAGTAGGAGTAGAATAAACTATTTGTGTCATGTGTATAATTTCACTCTTAATATATTAGTTACAACTTTGTGTATTTAACTCTTTACGATTTTGTGCTAAAATTGATGTCATTGGGTTATTTTTGTGAGTCCTTGAATCTTACTTCTGTAAATTTGGTGTAGAATTATAACCAATTAGCTACAATAATTGTAGCCAATAATTATAGCAAATATATCTCATAAGTTTTTTAAGCTTGAAAAAATATAGATGTATATGTCTTATTTTTTTAACTCTTTATAAATGCTTGTTTTGAACATATTTTGTTGATTTGATATTCATCCTCTTTTACCAATTCACTATTTTTTAACATAATAGTAGTTTTTAAAGTCTTTCGCGATTTACTTATCTTTTGTTGCACCCACTCCCATCCCTTTTTATCAAAGGGTACCACTTAACTACTACTCATTCTACAATGATAGTTATTGTTGTCCATTTTAACTTTTGTGATGAAATACAATGAAACAAGTGTTATCGTCCATTCCTCTTTCATACATATCTCGACTCCAAAGTCCAACCTACTCTTTTTTTCCCCCCAAGAAAGTCCAACCTGCTCTCTAGAGTCTATACCCAATCTTCCCAGAATCCCAGCAGTAAAATATCACAAATAAACCATGTCTTATCACATCATGAATAGCAAGAAGCAAAAAAGCAAATTGTTGACCAATTCTCATACACATTTTCTTTAATTGTGTATTTTATTTGTTTGAGTACATTATTTTATTTTAAGACGGAAGTAGTATTATTTATGTGATCCCGTCAAAGTGTTTCAAGTATTTAATTAATTGTTATATATATTTTAAAAAAAATTACAAATAGTATTGGCAATTTGTATCAGTAAAGTATTTTTTTTATTTAATGTAGTACATATGCTAGTAATTTGCATATCCGTATATTTCTTAGGGCCCTATTTCTTATTCTTTCTATACACAAAGACATGCATCCCTATGCATCTCCTATACACTTCCACCATTTTTGTTTTACTATGCAAACATGCTTTCTTGACCCATTTGATGATCATCCCCTCATAGTCCCACTCCCATGACCCATCTACTATTTCACATTTTCACCATTTACTCCTATTCCACCATCCTTTTTAGTCCTTTTACCACTATTCCACCATGCCACTTTGATAGTAGTAGTACAATTTGTTTTTTTAATGTATATTTCTGGTAAAATTATGTCCGTTCAATAAACAATCCTCCGTACAATTTTTCTTTTGCTACTTTGGTTATTCTTCTCTTTTAAAATAGTCAAATTTTTATTTAATTCCTGAGAAAAGACCTTGTAAATTTTTTTTACACCGCCCTTAATTAATACAGTAGTAGTAATAGCTACATTTCTTTAATTTAGAACTTGAACTTGGTTAATACATGACTTGAATGACTAAAAAAAACTTGAACACTTCACCTATTGCAACACACCAACACTTTTTGTTTTTTTTCACTTTGGTTGATGTATGACTTTTTTTCTTTACGTTTCTTGGCTATATATTCTTAAATCTAGCCCATCCAGCACACCATACTTGGAATTGTATAGGGTAATAATTCTAAGAAAATGCCATACTTTAATTTTCAACCATTAATGATCATACATAAACCAAATTAAAGAAAACATTAACAATTAACAAAAGACATACAAAATGCAACTAAGCCTTTGTTATCCCCAACACAATTAAACAATATATGATCATCTTTCAATAATTTATTGTTTCGGAAATTTTCAACAATTGGCTCATCACTACAAAACAATGGCAACTTCTGAAACATACATAATAAAAATATTAACTGAGACATACATGTGTATCGGTGAAATGAGCAGGTACAAAACTTTCCTTTTAATGGTGGCCATCATCTTCATCGTTCAAATATGTGAAACCTGAAAATAAATAAATAAATCAAAGGTGAGGAAAAAAATGAAAGTAAAATAAAAGAAAAATAGATCGGAATAAATCCTGCAACAACAATATAATCTTTTGGAGAAGAAGGTAAACTTTTGATAATAATAGTAAATGTAACAAAACAAAACAAAACAAAAAAAGAAAGAAAAAAAAAAAAAAAAACTGCGTTAAGAGATGGTATGTGAGGAGCTGGAAGCAAACAAAATCACGTCCAACCTGCAAATCCAAGGGGAAAAAAACTATAGTGAATACAAAGTAAAGAAAATGTTCTTGCTATGAAAGAGAAAAAAGTACAGTAGTAAAAAAATGTGTTATATCAATGAAGAAATGGGAAGGAAACAAATATAAGTAAAGACAAGAAATAGTTGCCAACATTTGGGTCTTACGTGTCATTTTTTTAGTATGCTACTTGGGGCTTACGTGTCATTTTTCTAGCAACCTACAGTATTTTGGGGGGTTCTACTTATAATCTAAGTATATATATATATATATATATATATATATATATTTACCCTAGGACAGTAGGACTCTAGGGGTATTGGCGCTTTCCTATCACAATAGCGATCAACATACCACACGAGCAGCTAACTGTTTTTTATATTTTAAGGTTCATCTGTATGCAGTTAGTTTCCTTCCTGTGAAATCCACTCTCCTTTCATACTTTTTGGTTATCTTTCCGCTACATGTGAATGCACAGATCCTTTATATTTCTTTATAAAGGGCACTTGATGCTTATCCCATTTAATATAAAAAGCGGGTGAATGGTGTGTGGATTCCACGAGCCTTTGAACATTTTCTGGATGCTTTCATAAACTATCATTATCAGGGGCTTGTGGATTGCACACTATCTCTATAACTTTTTTCACCACACAATTTGATCATTATAGTCAAATTACTCAAATATATATATACGAGACAATACATATGTAGTCCCACTCATGCATACTATATATATCCTATACGAGGGACTGTATCTTCCACAAGCAAGTCATTTCTGGTTCTTGTCTTAGTTCAATAAACAATCTTGTTAATATAAAATTCTCTTTCCTTATTTCACTCACATGGCTGCAAAAAACGATATATGCATTCCAGTTACTGAGGAAAACACCAAACATGCACAAGGCAAAGGGTCTGAACAAGGCAAAGTGTCTACTGATGAAGACTTTGACTACTCACAAAGAGGACAGTGGCTGCGCGCTGCTGTTCTGGGAGCCACTGATGGATTAGTTTCAGTTGCATCATTGATGATGGGTATTGGAGCTGTTAAACAAGATGTTAGAGCCATGATTCTTACAGGCTTTGCTGGTTTAGTTGCTGGTGCATGCAGTATGGCTATTGGTGAATTTGTTTCTGTCTACTCTCAGCGAGATGTAGAATTGGCTCAGATGAAGAGAGATAACAAACTAGAGAAGGAAGCATTGCCGAATCCGGTTCTGGCTGCTGGAGCATCAGCCATAGCGTTTATGTTAGGGGCCATCTTACCCTTACTTGCTGCTGCATTTATAGTGGACCATAAGGTTAGGCTTGGTGTAGTTGTAGCCACAGTGAGTTTGGCACTTTTGGTTTTTGGGTGGATTGGAGCTGTTTTAGGGAGGACTGCTGTGGTTAAGTCGTGTTTCCGAATTCTGATTGGAGGGTGGATGGCTATGGCCATTACTTTTGCACTGACCAAATATATAAGCTCTACTGCACTTTAGTGTTGCGTTAGAAGTTTTATTGTATTACAATTAGCTCTTAGAGATCTTCAATGATCCAAGGGCTTGTCTCATGTAAATCAGATTTACTAATATCATGTCTTGCTGATTTAAATCACTTTTACCTTTTTTTTCTTGTGTTAGTTTGTCTTCATATTGCTATAGCAAGTGCTCTCTAGTTATAGGATTTTTTTCAAGTACTAACCTTACTTGTAGTTTATATAGAAATATCTTCTTACTTGAATTTCTGGTTTTAGAATTTGTTTAAAAGAGTAAGATCATCAAGCCAATGCCTATAACAAGAAAACACACAGTTATATCATGTAGCCCAGTGTCACATGCGTGTAGCCAAGTGTCACATGCATATTCTGCTTTTTCCGGATCAAATCAAATCAAATCATACTCTTATTATTGGTTGAATAATCAAATCAAGTTGCCGGATCCAACTTAAACTAGTTCATGAAAGTAATTTTGGCACGCCTAACATTGAAGAATCATGGTGTTGTGTTTTAGAAGTCATAGGCTTAATTTGGTTAATAAGAACTTAATCATTTGCCGTTATATGTAATTACATGAGCTCTACTCTTCAAAGCAACTGCTTACTCCTAAGTTTGGCCATGTTTGAATTCTTTTAGCTCGAATGATCGATAGGTGTGATAAGAGTTGAGAGGAAAAGTGAAAATGAATTGTATTAATTTAATTATTAATTAGTTACAATACAGTAAGAAGAAGATACTTATACTACTTGTCTACACTATAACTATTCTACTGTTACATTGAATCTGGACTTAAATGCATACATTATGCATCACATTGTATTGCAAGTTATCAAGCTATTGTCTAAGAGCAGCTTCATCTTTGGCAGACTTGGTTTGCAGCTTTGTACACTTTGTACTGTGTGCTTGAGCCTCAACTGTCTTGGTGGCTTGAGTAGTCTTATTAAGGTGACCGAGTGTTGTTCTTTTCATCATGATCTCCCACTCTCAATAACAATATTGTTTTCCAACAAAAATATTACTCCGTAACAATAAACACAAAGGTCAAGTTCCGTAATTGTAACTAATATGGTAAGGGATAATATCAATATAACCTTTTATTTAATTCCTCTTTTTGTTGTGTTGCTAGAAAGTAGATTTTTGGAAAATAGTTTAACGTATTAATGATGAAGTGGTTTTCTTTACCAGATTATCTTTGTGCTGTAGGTGGTGTGAATACCACACTCCTGCCATTATTTAAATTTTCTTTTTCTAAATTGTGCCGATTGCACACTCAATTACAGTTTTATATTGCTACGATATATTGATTCATTTTTTATATTTAACGGATTGTGGCAGTCGTGTGGATTCCACAATCTTTAATCCTTTTGTGATGTGGATTAATCCTACTTTAATTGTGCACTAGACTCCCTTTCCATTTCGTTATAATTAACAGCCAATAGGTTATCAAAGTGGTTTCTGTGAATGCTCTTTGTATCAGCCTCCACTATCTTGATCCAGGACCTACTAACTGGACACACACGGAGCACAACGCTGACTGGATCGTCAATTAGAAGGCGTAAGTGCTAACTGTTGCCCTTTGTTTCTTCTCACCAGTAACATTGTTTTATATCTAACAGTGAATTGTTTATCTGCGGACAGATTTTGCAGCGAGAAGATAATATACAAGGTGCGTGCCCACTAAAACTAATTATTTCCAGTGGGTTAGAGTTTGAACTTAAAACTGTTTAAAAATCCATCCCCCTTTGGTCGACGTTTTTTTATGTAATTTGTAAAGACTTTAAAAAGATTAATATGATGTCCTTCATTTCTACATTCCAAATAGAATTAGTGCAATCTCTTTAGTCTTATCGCAAAGACAATCAACATATCACATGATGAGCTTATTCTTTTCATTAAATCAGTATTTGCTTTCATATGGGTTTCTTTCTCCTTTTGATTTTTGCACTCATCTTCACTACTTGGGAGTGCACATTCCCTTTTTGAAGGGTTTTTTATGCTTTTGTCATTTAAATATCGAGTGAATGGAGGCAATCGTGTGGGATACACAAGCCAATATCCATTTCTTTTGATGATTTATTTAAAAATTATTATCACGGACTTGTGGGTGCACACTATTTTTTACTTTTTGCACCATCTATGCATTGATCATTATTACATTAACGACAATCATATACTATACAATATGTATATAGATCCACACATACATACTATATATATATATATATATATATATATATATATATATATATATATATATATATATATATATATATATATATATATATATATATATATATATATATATATATATATATCCTCTATTAGGGGTCTAACTTCCACAAGCAAATAATCTTTGGTTCTTTTCTTCATTCAACATTTTATTTCGCTACTTCACCAACATGGCTGAAACTAATAATGTATGCATCCCTGTTTCGGAGGAAAATACCAAACAAGAACAAGGCCACATGTCTACTGAGGAAGACTTTGACTACTCACAAAGAGGACAGTGGCTGCGTGCTGCTGTTCTGGGAGCCACTGATGGTTTAGTTTCTGTTGCATCTCTGATGATGGGTATTGGAGCTGTTAAACAAGATGTTAGAGCCATGATTCTTACAGGATTTGCTGGTTTAGTTGCTGGTGCCTGCAGCATGGCCATTGGCGAATTTGTTTCAGTTTACTACCAACGGGATGTAGAAGTGGCTCAGATGAAGAGAGATAGCAAAATTGAGAAGGAAGTACTACCAAATCCAATTCAGGCTGCTGCAGCATCAGCCATTGCATTTATGCTAGGGGCCATTTTACCCTTACTAACTGCTGCTTTTATAGTGGACCATAAGGTTAGACTTGGTGTGGTTGTAGCCACAGTGACTTTAGCACTTGTGGTATTTGGGTGGATTGGAGCTGTTTTAGGGAGGACTCCGGTGGTTAAGTCCTGTTTCCGAATTCTGATCGGAGGGTGGATGGCTATGGCCATTACTTTTGCACTGACCAAGTGGATAGGCTCTACTGCATTGTAGCAGCATCATTTTGTATTTCCTGTATCACGATTGTCGCTGACATAAGAACTGATATTGTATTCCAGTTTGCTCTTATTGATCTCAACGATCTCAGGGCTTGTTTTACGTAATTTAGAAACAACACATATCTCATGTCTCCCTAAAATCTCGTATATCTTTTTCACTTCTGTTAGCATATCTTCCTATGAGTTACTGTATGATCAAATAAGAAAAATTAAAATGAGAATGGTAAGAAGAAACCACAACCACACATTTCAAATGCACCTATAAAAAAAATCATCTCCCCTTAAAATTCTCCCTTCTATTTGAAATGTGTGGCTAGAAATACTTCTTATTCTTCTCCTTTTAGTTTTTCTTCTTATTGCATCCTTTCCCATCTGATCCAAAAAGACTATATATTACTCGTTTAAACGAGGAAGATGATAAAGGCAATGCCTGTATCAAGAAAACACTGTTATATCACATTATCACGCAGACTAGTGACCCATGCAAAATCTTTTTTGCAAATGCTCTTACTTTTGGTTTAATATTTATTGAACTCACGTTACACAATGAAACTTGAACTAGGCCCTGAATAAGTATCAGAGCTAGGAAGATAAAGGAAGAATCAAGTGTTGTGTTTTAGGCTTTGGTTGAATCACATAACCCGTTGTACTTAATTACATACATCTCTGTAAACTTTAGAATTCAAAACAGCTGCTTACTCCAAATTTTGGCCATGTCTGAATTATTTACCTAGTTTTCAGTTCTAAATGTCTGCATTCTCAGTCCTATATAGGGTAGAAGTGGTCTTCTTTACCAAATTTTCTTTGTGATATTGATTAATCCTACTTTAATTGTGCACTAGAAACCCCTTCCCTTTTGGTTAATTAAGGGTCAATTCCATATATACCCAACTTAAACACCATAATGACATATTTACCCAAAAAATACTAGTGTTTTATATATGTAAGAAACACATATCATATTAGTATTTGCCAAAAACCAACAAAAGTTATCCATAAACAAGCACACACATACATATTCTTTACCAGTTAAAGTGATCCATAAACAAGCACACGCATACATATTCCGGACCAGTTAAAGTGATCACTGTTTATTCTTACCCTAAAATTAATCAAACCTGTATACTTTTTCGTTGGTTCCAGATTTTAAACTCAGAGAATTTAATCTGTTGTATCTAGAAACGGATAATCTGTGTACCCGAGAACAGGATCTTTTTTATATATTGTCTCGCTGTTGTACTTGTTAAGAGGAGCATTAAGTTCGAACCTTTTTGGCAAATCTGGATTGGCCAGAAACAAACGACCATAAGCAACTAGATCTGTCCGGTTTTCTGATACAGCTTGATTACCTTCCGCCATATCATACCATCCAACAGAAATAAAAGTCCCTTTGAATGCTTTCCTCATTGGCAAGAGACTCTGAGGGGATTGGATTTTTTGGCCAAAAGACATCATCCTTGGTTCAACCACATGGCAATAAAGAATATTATAGGCATTCAAGGATTCTGCCATGTAAAGAGCTAAAGCTTCTGGATTTGAGTCGCCTGACTGCGTGTAGCCTATGTGTGGAGATAATCTGATGCCAACTCTGTCTGCTCCTATTTCATTTACAACAGCATCAACTATTTCTAGAGCGAATCGGCAACGGTTTTCTAGAGAACCACCATACTGATCTGTCCTGTCGTTTATTTCATCTTTCATAAACTGGTCGACTAGATAACCATGAGCACCATGGATCTCGACTCCATCAAATCCTACATTTTTATTTTGAGAGCAATTATAATCTCATCCTTTTTCTTTGAAAATAACAGTTATAATCTTGTTCTGTTTCCTGAAAAAGTTATACATAATCTTTCAGAATTCTTACCAGCTTCAATCGCATTTCTTGCAGCAAGTCTAAAATCATTAACGATAAGTGGAATCTCCTCCGTACTTAACTTCCTTGGAGGTGAAAGATGTGAGATATCAATCTCATTACTTTGGGTAATTTTTTTGTCTGAGGATGATATTGGGGCTTGCCCGTTTGGCTGAAAATCTGTTTGATAAATAAAAAATTAGGATATGAAGAGAATGAATTCAAACATAACAACCTTATTCAATGATGAGATGATTCCCATGTGAAACAATTACACATGGAAATGTTTTGCAGGCATGTAACATTGTCAAATATTGACACTTTTGGCTTTGACTTTAGGAAAAGTATTATAGACAAAGTCACCATGAAAGAAGTGAACAAATTAAAAAAGTATATGTACCCGTATTTGAAATCCTTCCGACGTGCCACAGTTGACAGAAAAAGATTCCACCTTTTGCATGAACAGCATCCACTATTGGTTTCCAGGCCTCAACTTGTTCTTTGGTCCATATACCTGGTGTATCTGGATACCTTAGACAACAAATAAATGAATAGTTATCAAGAAAGCTATAACTACTCCATAATGTTTAACCGAACTTTTATGATATAGTTATAACTATATATTTTGTTTAACGTCATAAATACCATTCAATAATTGAAAGATCTTGTAACTATGATAAGAGATAATGATCAATGGAACACTTGCAATTTTAAGGGAAATGAGTTATACCCTAAGGAGGTATCGGAAACTCCAGCGGATTCAGAAATTAGAAGGCCTCCTTTGGTTGCTCTTTGTGAATAAAATAAGATTTCATGCGGCTGAGGGACATGTCCAAAAGCTCTTTGCATTGTTAACGGTGCCAAAACAACTCTGTATAAGATCCATATGAGATATGTCAAATTTACAATTGCTGAAGTTCAACTCACAAGATAAAATAAACATGCTACGCACCTGTGGGAAAGCTCATATTTTCCCATCTTGTAGGGGGTCAGAAGAGGCATTTTCTTGGACATTCTGAGTCCTGAGAATTTGATTTGATGATTTATCTGAAAGATAGTTACATTAAAAACCTGGCTGACATAGGTTCATATATGTTTGGTATCAAATAATTTATCTGAAACATTATAGATTTATTCTTCTGAAAGATGGTTACTTTGGCCCTTCGGTTTTAATAGCAAAAAACTCAATTAAGCTATATTGTCTGTTTTAACATACTAGGCAATTATCCGTGCATAGCGACGGTATTTTATAGAGGCGGATAATTATTGATCACGTATATGGCGGATGCCGCCCTACACTAATACATAGACGCGTACAACGAATGGCCGCGACTAAGCAAACTACAAGTCTGCAGAAGATGGTTGGCCCGGCTAGCTTGTAGCTGTCGTAAGATATCACAAAGGATTAGACATAATCCCTGGTAGGACGAACAAGGCAAAACGTATATCCACTAGTTTCAAGGGATTACGTGCGGTCTCCAAGTAAACCAACACTCCGTCCTCCGGACCCAAGAGTCTGGAGTGGAATCCAAGTCACCAATCACGTGACTCACCCAAAAGAGTAGGGAATCTTTCATAGGAAATGAGTGTTGACTAAGTGTTACCTTAAAAGAACACAACTTGGGGAGCACGTGGTAGCACGGATCCCAAGGACAACATTAGTCAACCTAGAAGACAATAGGGCTCAGATATCGATGCCTCATGTCCCTATCTCTGACACAAGTATGCTATTATCCACTGGATAATAGAGTGCCTCACCACCTATGAGCCACAGGTAACACCAAAGAACTTCACCTATAAATACTTGGTCATGAAGGGAAGTTCACACACACACTTATCTTTTATATAATAAAAGAATTACATCATTTCGGAGTATTTTTGCAAATCTCCTCATTGAAAAAAAATTGGACCAATAGCAGAGCTCGATTTTGCCACGTAGGCGAAATCGAGCAATGTGATTGGTTAATAGAAAGCCAAAATTAAATTGATTTTGGTCAAACTTAATGAATTTGGTGGAGAAATTTGGTTAAAAAAAATGTATAAAAAATATTGGTGCCAAATTTATGAAAACAAAAACTAAAAAAAAATGAAGTAATTAATAAAACTTTAGTGATTGAATTTTAAATAATTTATATAGAGTAAAGTGTAAAATTACAAGTTTCCATATTTTTAATAACTTTATAAAAAACACAAATAACCTCTTACACTTTATACCCCCTATACTTTATAGTATTAACTTTGTTTAAAATTACATGAGTATTAGTATTAGTTTTTAAACTTTCATTCATTAAAATTACAAAGTTTGATAAATATGCGAATTAGCTTTAATATACGTTAAATATTTTTTTAAACTAATGTTAGTTTTAAACTTTCATCCATTAGAATATTTTTTTTAAATAAGGACTCATGTTACTATTTAAAAGTTTAATTTATGCGTACACGGGTTTGAAATACGGGTAAATTATTAGTAACGGGAATATGAATATCAAATGGTAAGCACGATACTGTGATATAAAAATAAATATACGTGATTCTACTTATAACAACGACTCATTAAATTTTTATTTAAAATTTGTATATGGATATCCCATAAAAATATTTTAAAAACTTTACGGAGCATATTTTAACTCCATCAATGCTCATTATGTGCTACTAAATTCACACATTTTGTACAACATGATATCAATAGTTAAAGTTAAACAACAAAATCAACCCCAACCTCAACATGCAGTTAAAAACGTTATACAAAACTAATTATTAAAAAAAAAAAAAAAAAAAAAAAAAAAAAAAAAAAAAATTAGATAGTCATTGTTTAATATAGAATGTGTTTTTCTTAGATTATATAAAAAAAAATGCACGCATCACAATCCTGATAACAATCACCTCCTAAAAAAATGCACGCATCACAATCCTGTAATAGTTGGCCGTTATAAACGAATTAAAAGTATGTACATGAGAATTATTTAGCAAGAATATATAAGTAAAAGAAATACCATAATTACAAAACAAATCGTAAATTGATAGCACGGGTTTGCAAAACTAAAAACTTATATCACTAAATCTCATACAAGTCAAGCATTATCATGTGATTTAGCTTAAATAATAAAATATAATTTTTAATTCAAAAGCACTCTCCTAAAATAATAGGTAGATTATAACATATACATATGATTTTTTTATTTTTAGTCCACAAAGTAAAACCATTTGAAACATGTTAAGTGGTTCATTTCTTCATCGATAATAATACATAATTAAAACAATTTTAAAAACTATAACTAGTTTACTCCTAACAACTCTCACTTTCATACATAACTCCTAAAATGAATACTCATTCTTACGTCCGACGTTGATCATGGGAGTTCCCTCCCATGGTGAGACTAACAGTATACTTTTCTTAGGAGGTTCAAAGTCATTGACATCTAAACCAATATTAGAAAACGAACCCTCATCAATTTAGTGACCTAGCTTTTGGTTAAGTATTTCGTCTAATGTTTATGTAAAACGTAAAATTATCAAAATATGACGTCCATGAAAACATATAAATAAACGCTTAATAAAGAAAGAAGAAGTATAAGACAAGAATGCAGAATGTGAATGGGATAGTTAGTAGCGTTGGCCAGATGGGGAGATAGGTTAGGATATCCAAGATGTTCATATATTGTTTGAAAATATTTATTATACATGCAACATATAATTAACGAGCAAAGATCATTTGAGAATTAAACTTTTTTTACATATCAAGGGACTAATCTCCACCCTCCTTCTTCCCTTCATCTTTATTTGATCTAATGGATGAGATTAATCCCAACAATTAAAAAACCCCATTTTTATCATTTTTTTTTTCAAATATTAATATCTTTCAAACCGTTAATCGTTAAGTGAAAAAAATTATACCGTTACGACGGACATTTAATTATCTTTCTATAGATATGCACTTTGACATATTTTCGACCAAAAAAAAAAAAAAAATCGTTTTTTTTACGTTTTTTTTCGTGGCCGAAAAAATCATATATGATATTACATATCATATAATATGATTTTTTTTCGGCCACGAAAAAAAAACGTGAAAAAAACGATTTTTTTTTCTTCGAAAGTATATTAAAGTGCCCGTCTATAGAAAGATAATTAAATGCCCGTCGCGATGGTGTAATTATTTTCGATTAACGATTAACGGTTGGAGAGATACTTAAATTATAAAAAATGGGTGAAATATTAAAATGTTTTTAATTTCAACCATTAATTTTCTTTTTAGATGGATGGTGGAGATGAGTCCCTTGATATGTGAGAAATGTTTGGTTTGTAGAATAACTCGACTCTTAATTAACTGAATAACTGTGGCAGCAATATTAGACCATTTTTTTAAAACATATGTCAAAGGTCTTAAAACTTAAAGGGGTATTTTGGATAAATAAGATTACTCGATTTTAAGTTTTTTAAGATTTTAGAAAAATCACTTTTTCTTTATAAGTTACTAGACAGTCACGCATAACGGCGTCGTGTATAGTAGCGTTAATTTATGTGTGCAACTTTTTTTATATATACATGGTGAGGAGTAAGTGATATTGAAAAAAAATTAGTTGTTTAAATTGTAATTAAATATTTAATAGATTGCATTGACTTTTATAAGTAGAGATATTTTATTCTACCAACATTATTTATTCTTTAAGTTTTAAACAAAGGTGATTTCTCTTTATATGTAGTATAGATATATAAATGTATATTTATATCGATATCTACTATAAATTTTTGACTCACTCCGTCTTAAAATAAGTGTTTTTTTTTAGAGATGAGCACAATACCACTCCCATACCGATCTCGTACCGAATTAGTGGTATCGATTTTTTTCCCGAGCATAAATTAGTGGTACCGGTACCTTACCAAACGGGATTGATATCGGTAATGGTATCGGTACCGGTACTAGGAAATCGGGTTTTTCCTGTTTTTTTCGAGAATTTCCCGATTTGGTACCGGTCCCGTACCGAATTAGTGGTCCGGATTTTTTTTCTCCTTATTTCGTAGTACCTGTACCATACCATATATCGGGAATCGGTACCGTTTCGGTCGGTACCAGTACGGTTCCGGTTCAGTTTCGGGATTTGGTTCGAAATACTCATCCCTACTTTTTGAAATATTTCTTTTTTTAACTTTAACTTTAAATATTTTTTTTTTGTGTTATATAATACTAGATTAAAATTATATCAATGAGAATACCTTTAAAACGTAATACATTTATATTTTTTGCATCAAGTAATATAAAAAAAAAAAAAAAAAAAAATCAAAAAGTCAAAACATTACACTTATTTTAGAACTGATGGAGTATCATCTTTTAAAATATTAAGTATTAAGAGTTGTTAATTAAGGTTCAACAATTTCTATTATTATACGTATATGTTTAGCCAATTAAATAATCAAAATTTATTAATTAAATTCGTAACATAAGGGTATGTTTAACACGTGCTCATGGCATTTACTATACTAAAATTTTATTTTTAAATTAAATTAAAAAATAAATTTAATGCACATTAACTAAACTTAGAAATTATCAAAATTAAAAATAATTCTTAATGTACTAAATTCATAGTTTTCTTTTATAACCACGATATGCTGAGGGCACCATTAAGCGGACCTTTTACTCCTTTTCACTAACTTCTATTTGTCTTTTTTTAAGGGAAAATTGCATGTATCCTTAAAAATGGGCCCATTTAATTTCTTGTGTTTATCTCTTTCTAAATTTTGTATTTTTAAATAATATTAATTTTAATTATATTATAAAATTTATTAAATAAATATAATTTCTCTTTATTATTATTACACCAAATACAAATCCATATCCACCTCAAATTCAAATTCAAATCATAATCATAATCCTAAACCTAAACCCACCTATATATCAAACGGGCTATTCTCATATTTATACGCATTCTAAAAGATGCCAAAGTGTTATTCATTATCAGCACGAAAACCAACGCAATTACATAATCTATGACAGGATCCTCACTCGCCAATTGGCTCCTTTCTTAAATTAAGTTACTCCGCATATCTCAATAACAGATAGGATAAAAAGATATGGTTATTACTATAATAAATGATAGCCTAAATTATACTGTAAATACCTATGAATCCTCTTAGTTTGTAAAAGTCTTGTACCCACAAATCAATTTAGAGCGGAGTCGGTGCGTTAGCAATGTTTACACAAATAGTGATAATGAAAGGTCATGAGAATGAGTAAAAGGCATTGTGGACATTTTGTATTTAAATGATAATTATAATGCATTTTAAGGTTTTAAAATTATAAAAATTATTTAATTGATATATATATATATATATATATATATATATATATATATATATATATATATATATATATATATGTAATATTTGAAGTTTATATAGGATATATATGTAATTATTGGTTTTGATTGGATATATATGTAAGGAATATATGTAATTATAATGCTTTGTAGAGATATATATGTAATTCCTTTTTTATTTTATTTTATTTGGTGGATTTGTACCCGGGCACATTTGCCACATCATGACCTTCCCTCGGCCAACCCTCAGTCGACAGCTCCTCTGTCATTTGAACCAAGCTCACTTGATTAGATTTTCCCGGAAAGAGAGAAAAAAACCCATTATATCTCACTCTCTAGTCCACCAAGACCGGTATAGAATAATTCATCACTACCACTAACTTTTTTCAATACAGTGAGTCGCCTTCTCCATGACAAATTGACAACTCAATTTGTCCGGTAAACTATTAGGGGCTCCTCATGATTTAGGAAAAGGGAGGAGTATCATCCGGGAGAATGTTACAAAATAATATTGTGCAAATTTTAGATTGTTCATCTCTTGTATCATCAATAATAAAATAAAAATAGTAATAGTAATAAATAAAAATTAAAAAAATAATAATAATTGTAGTAATAAATAAATAAATAATCAAATTATTGCTTCTTAATAAACCAACATGCATGCCTACAGAAGTTCCAAAAATTTCATCAAATATGATATGTTTCTCATTACCTACACAAAAAATATATGCACACAAAAAACACAACTATTTGCCGCAACGGGCCGTATCAGTATTAAAAAGAAAATTGCAACATACGAAAAACAAGAATCTACATAAAATTGCTTACCAACACCCACAAGCAACAGATGATCCGGATCAAATGCAGCACCTACCCGAGAGCACCAATAACGACCAAGATTTATTATTTGTACAAAAGATATCTGCGTAAACCCAGTTAAGCTATTGAATAGAAAATGAAGTAGATGAGATAATAAAGTCTCTTGCAAAGATATATATGTTTGGTTGTAAAACGTGGGTGCAAAAGTTTACGTGGCTAATATGTGGTTGTAAATTGTTTGAGAACAAGGTAGTTCTAGCCGCACAACGTGGTTGACTTTTCAAACTTCAACTTGGATGAGAGGTGTATCGACACACTAAAAGTGATGCGCACGTCACAAAATTACATTAACACATTATAAAATATTATATATGCATAATTGTGGTGTGTAGCCGCATAACATAGTTGACTTTTCAAACAACAACTTCGATGAGAGGTGTATGGGCACAGTAAAAAGTAATGTTTACATCACAAAATTACATTAATGATCGTATATGCATGATTATAGTGTATACATCACTGTTAGTGATATGTATATCAACTCACTTATTTAATTACAAAGGGAAAATAAGACTACCATAAGTGTGAGTAGTTACCTTAAATCCCCGCTTCATCTTATAAGTGATCATATCTATCATCAAATAATAATAATAATAATAATAATAATAATAATAATACTCCGTAATAATAATAACGAACTTAAAGTGATCAGTGACTCACCAAGTTACATCTGGTGTGAAGTGGGCCCTTTTTTGTTTTATTGTTTTTTTATTTTGTTTGTTAGCGTGTGTGAGGTATTTAATAAGTTATATTTGTATAAATTATGTATTTTAATGAAATGTTAGGGTAATGTGACCATGTAAAGGTGATAGGGATTAGGGAGTGAGGGAAAGTAAGAGAAGAGAGAAAATTGATGTGGCGCTGATGTATAAAGTGAGTGGGTAGTGACCATAACATTTAGCCTAAGCTCTACATTAATTAAATTTACTTTAAAATTAATTACCATAATTTACTTTTACCAAATGAAATAATCAAAATCAAAACTATTTTTTCACATTACCATTCTTGACATGATGAGCAAATATATTTACTCGCCAAACTCATTTGCTTGCTACTTTATAGACATGTCGAACGAGCCAATTTGATTGCTACTTCACTTGCTCTCTACTTGAATGTTTATTTAATAAATAAATAAAAGGCGTTGATCAAAATGTCACACTAGCCAAAACATTTGCTCGTTTTCATTGATTGTATTTCTTTTGTTACTTTTTCTTACGTTACCTATTTTTTTATCTTACTTTTGTTTTATATGCAAAAGTATATAATCTTGACTACTTAATACAGTTAATTTAAAAGAATTGATTTTAAATTGTATAGAAGTTATTACTAATTAGGTAGTTAAGAAAATAAATACATCAACTATAATTGTTGAAGTGTTTCATCATTGTAATTAAATGAGAGTAAATGATAAAATGTCAAATAAAGCGAGATATCGTAGATTTATTTATTTATGTATTTTTATGAGACACATTATTTAGATAATCTTAGCGAGTAAAATTGCATAGCGAGCAAAGTATTTTGCTTGTCACTTACACGGGTATTCACTCAAAATTTTAATATGTGTCACAACTTTTTATCAATAAAATAAAATAAAATAAAACATCATAAGCAAATTTTTTTGCTTGCCACATCCATTTGCTTGCCAATAACGTTTTTTTTTTTTTTTTTTTTTTTTTTTTTTTTTTTTTTTTGAGCGAGTGTGTATTTTTGTTGAGGTGGCACACCAATAAGTGTTATTCGTCTCTCACTGTACTTAGAGCATCCACTATGAATGTTTAAAAATAGGTCTATAAATTTATGAAGATGTCCAACAATTTTTGTACCATAGTGGGGAATCATTTTATGCCTTAGGTGACATGAAATGATCTAAGATCTTTAAAAAGCCCAAAAAATGTTTATTATTAATTTTCTTTGTTTTTCTTTTTAACTAAATAATAAATGACATTTAAATGTTGAAAAAATTTATAAACCTCAAAAGCTTTATCCATAGTACGAATAAGTTTATAATATGAAAATTTTTACAAATTAATAACATTATAAAAGGTGCCAATTTTATAAAACTTTAATAGGTTTATTCATGATGCCCTTTGGCTCTTTAAAATTTTGCAAAAAAAAAAAAAAAAAAAAAAAAAAATTGCACTACACCGTCCTTGAAAGCATATAATTTGTCATGGCATACGTTCAAAATATGTCGGTCTTGTGTATGACTATATAGACGGAAAGTGTGAGACACGGTGATAAACAAGAATATTGAAAAAAAGAGAAAAATTTCTAAAATGGTACAATTTTTTGAGTCTTTTCTCAAAAGAGTACAAAAATAATAGCTTTTTTTAAAAAAGTCATTGTGCGAATGTGTGAACATGCGATTTCACTAAATATTTGACACGTGTCCAGACAAATAGTACCAAACCAATCATTTGTACAATTTTTCTGGACACGTGTCAAATATTAAGTGGAATCGCACATTCGCACATTTGCAATTCGCACATTCGCACATACTTATTTTGGGAAAAGCTATGAATTTTATACTTTTTTGGGAAAAGACTCGCAAAATTGTACCTAGGAATTTTCTCTTGAAAAAAAGATTTCATGCAATTATTGAATTAAAGCTATGATCCATAGTCAATGGTATCCAATTACGCATGTGTTTGTTTATCATATTTCACGCAAGTGCTGACTTCACTGAGGAAAATGACAGTTTTCATTTATGCATGTGTTTCTTTATCCTATTTCACACTGTAGACCGGAAGTTTTATAATTCTTGTTTTAGCCACTTAATTTTACAATCTCTCTCTGAAATGGGTTATATTTTAGTAATACAATAAAACCTCTATAAATTAATAGTGTTAGAACTGAGATATTTTATTAATTTAGCGAGATATTATTATATTGATAAATTAATAATTTATTAATTTAAAGAGGTTTTATATATGGCCTTTAAATTTTAAAGTGTAATATACTAGTTACAATGCATACTCATTAGAGGTGAAAAATAAATTTGAAAAACAAGTTTCAATTAAAATTTGATGAATTCATATTCGTAATTTATGAAAATAAAATTAACACTTTTTGTTGCAATATGAGAAGACAACACACCAAGTAACAACACTTTACAACAATAAGGAGATTTTGAGATAAACTCAATATAGATTTGAAGTTCAACAAAAAATAACAAGTGGCAATGAATTTCATTTTTTACTAAACAATTTTAGGATTTTGAAGTGTATCTCTCTCACACACATATATACATATACATTGTAGTTATTAATTTATAGTTTTGTTGGGACTAATATATATACACTGGGGTTTCAAAAAAATTATTATCTTATTATTTTATCGATTGGGGTTCAAATTTGTACTAGTCCCAAGTTGGGACTGGACAAATTATTAATTTTATCGAGTTACTAATTTATCGAGTATTAATTTATAGAGGTTTTACTATACAAACTGTAATCTGTTTAAAAATGTGGGCAAATATTGGAAGAGTGTTATTTTACTTACCAAACTTTTCTCATATACGAAGGATCTTATCAAATAACAAAATAAACCTACTTTTCCATTGAGGGTATGTGAGTGCAAAAGCACTGTAGCAGTTGCTACAATGCAGAACAATGTTTGGAGAAAAAAAAAATCCCAAAGACAAAACTGTTATTATTTTTCCCCCAATTCCTGCTAGAACTTTCCACCTCTCTCATTATCTTCTCTATCTGCCTTCTCCTAAAAAATTCCAACCCTCTCATTAATCTTCTTTATCTCATCATCATCATCATCATCATCATCATCATCATCTTTAATTTTCTCTAAAGAAGAATCCAGCAACACAAATCATCAATCACCATCAG
The DNA here is from genome assembly GCA_030686995.1 of Artemisia argyi. NCBI lineage: Eukaryota > Viridiplantae > Streptophyta > Magnoliopsida > Asterales > Asteraceae > Artemisia > Artemisia argyi. Next base: position 121,249,309 of record CM060705.1, on the reverse strand, counting down.
GTAATCATCAATCCAAAACTCGAGTGTTTTAAGTTTATATTTTGCTAAACAGTAAACGAAGCACCCCTTAGTTTTATAAAAAGATATTTATAAGTTTTTATTTATATTTCTTATAATTAATTAGTTTTATATTTTTGATTACAGAGATAGCGGCTAATTCCCACACTTCAAAACACTCAGACGGTACCTCACAATAACTAGGTATAAGAAAATTAAATATTTTTTTTATTATTTTATTATTTTATTATTTATTTATTATTATTATTTTTTTAATTTCGGGTTTTAGTTTGGGTTTTTTTGGCTGTGTTGTACACAGAGGATGATGAGGTGCAAGTTGATTTGAGGTATGGGAATGATGTGAACGTGTTGGAGGATGCGTGTTGCGGCTACTTCCAGCACAAACATACATTAAAGATGGTGAATGTTATTGTTGCAAAGAAAACCGCAAATAACCAGTTGGTGAAAGAGGAATTATTTCTAAGATTGAAGGTTGAAGATCTAATTGGAACCACCAATTTGTAATTGTGAGGTAGGAACTAACCCTAATATTTATCCAATTATTTTGTTATGATTTTGGGGTCATTTAGAAATATACAGGGCCGTCCCGGGGATTTTGGGTGCCCTGGGCCGTAACTAAAAAAAGGCCCCCTTATAGAAAAATATGCGAGTAAAACAACCATTATCGATGCCAAAAATAAAGTTACAAGTAGAAGTTTTACCTTAAAATAGCCAAAACAAATGATGTATAGATTGATTGTATCACTGTTCCGATCAGTAGTTTTTTTCTTCTTCTTTTCTTTTCTTGTTTGAGGGATACTGGGAGTCGATGTATATGGGTTTTTTTACAGATGTGACGTTATTATATAAAATATATACATAATAAATTCTAGTCCTACACTCCTACTATAACTCGTATCTGCTTATAATCCTTCTTTCCTTCTATTGGGCTTTAAGGCCTGTCTAATGTATATGGGTTTTTACAACTTTGGTGCCCCTCCAAATAACGGGCCCTGGGCAGTGGCCCATGTCGCCCCTGTTAATATCCGGGCCTGGAAATATATAGATAGTTCTTGACTTTTAATGTGCAATTTGGGATCTTTTTGTGGGTTTTTGATTTTAGGTTGTAAACCAGTGCTGAAGATAATCATGTTGTTTGAATGAGGCAATTTTAACAAGTCTGTAACATAAATAAGGCATTGATTTAATTTGATGCTAATTCATTATTTATGTTCTTATGTAAATTCCCAATGGAGTTTCTTTATATGAGCTTAAAGTTTGATCATTCTTATAAACAAATGAGTCTTTACTTCATATTTCATTTGTTGTTGTTTGTTGTTGTTGTTGGGTTTTTGGTGGGTTTTTATTCTGTGTTTGATTACTTTCGATATTAGTCTAATAACCATTTGTGTTGAATTTGCATGTTAAAGTCGTAAGTTAGAAAAGACAAAAAACAATGGGCTTCTGATAACTAATCCGAACAAAATATATAAGCTCATAAGCATAAAAACAAGCTTACCCAAACACCCTCAATTCAGAAAATGATTGGATAAAAGAGTAACAGGTGTAACAAAATTCGGTCACACATGATTCTTGCCAGCGATTCGTTATTTGGTTTTATGTTTCAACATTTGGAGGTGCAAGGCAGATGTGGATTGGAGTGCTTGGGGTTGCTTAGTAATATTGCTTATGCTTTTCAAAATAAGCAAAAGCAAACCTGTTGCAACAAATTTGGGGCATGATGCACTTCCTGATATATTAGAGGAGAAAAAGGTATTTTGTTTTGAATTTTTGAGTTAGCAATCTTCATGACAGATGTTAATTTTGGCTTGCGGTTGAAACATGTTAGGCTAAGTTGTTTTGCAACGGTTTTGCTCCAGTAATTCTTAGTTGCCTTTTAATTCCATTTAATATCACTGTAACTTTTCTTAATGTCAAAAGTTAATTTTTTTAATATCATCGTAACTTTTCTTAATATCTTAATAAAAAAAAGTAGTGATATTAAGTTTTTACCTTTTTTTTGAAAGGCGATATTAAAAGTAGTGATATTAAGCTTTTCAAAAAGTAGTGATAAACGTAGTGATATCAAAAGTTTTACTAAATATCAAAGTAACTTTTTAAGTAAAATCGTTAATATCACAGTTACTTTTTACATGTTTTTTTAATATCAAAAGTTAATTTTTTTAATATCAGCGTAACTTTTCTTAATATCGTAATAAAAAAGCAGTGATATTAAGTTTTCACTAAATGTCAAAGTAACTTTTTAAGTAAAATTATTAATATCACGGTAGAACTCATAATATCGTAAATATGAAGGTAGAACTTATAAACAAAATCAAAATAAGTACTCAAAAAAATATGAAAAAATAAAAAAAGTAAAGAAGACAACAAAAGTAAAGATCGCTTGGGAAAAAAATCGTTTTAACGGTCAGTTGGTACCATGAAGTTAGCATTAGATCTTGACTTTTTTACAAAAGTCAAGATCCGCACATCCGCACGAAAAAAAGAAGTCCACGATCCTCAATCTATATATAAAAATTCCCGTGTCCACGCCGTGTCCGTGTCTTATATTTTTAGATTTTGCCGTATCGCCGTGTCCGTGTCAGTGCAAGCTAGGAGGGCGTCCAATAGCCTACAATAGTAAAACCTTTGCTCCCAGGCATATAAATCTATCTACCTATGAAAGAGAGCTTCTGGTAGTGATACAAACTTTGGGGAAATGGAGGGGGTATTTACTTGACAACCAATTCAAAATAAAAAAAGACCATTTTAGCCTTAAGTATCTTTTGGAACAAAGGAATACTACATCTTCTCAAATGAACTGGCTACCTAAACTCATGGATTGACTATGAGATTTTGTACAAGAAAGGAAGTGAGAACAAGGCTGTTGATGCTTTATCTAGAGTAACTATGATGAGGCGAAAAATGACCCGTTTTTAGGGGGTCATTTAAGTCGGAATTGAAATTTATTTGATCAATTATTGCCCTAAATCGTTCCTTTTGTGATTTTATGTACTTTGGGAGAGAATTCTGGAAAAGGAAGCATTTTGGATGTTTTTGGACCATAAAAGTGAAGAAAATGGCAAAGTCTTAATTTTCCTTGCTGGGAACAGTACCTGACGGCGTCAAGAGCAATTTTGTGACGGCGTCAGGAGCAAAAATGATGACGGCCTAGAGAAAACGTGACGGCGTCAGAACAAGGCTGTCAAGAGTAAAAGTGGTGACGGCCCAGAACAGAAATACACATGACGACGTCAGATCTGGATCTAGGCAGTCCGAGAATTTTATTGGCGGCGAGATGACGGCATCAGAACTTTCCTCTTGACGCCGTCACCTCATGAAATCTATATATACTTTTCTAATTTTCATTCATTAAGGGTGGAACTTAAGAGGAGAATTTTAGGGTCGAACTTAATAAACCCTAGCTCGTTTGTAACAGTATTTTCAAGGGTTTTCACCCCTTGAAACCCTTCATGTTCAATTGAGATAAGTTTCCTTTCAATTCATTCAATATGTCTATGTGTTGTTTGAATATATCTTATGCTTGTCTTGATTTTAACATGCTAGGCTAGATCTTTTGTGTGTTTGCTTAGATGTAATGAAACCTAGATGTTGATTATAGGTTGATTGCTTGTTTATAGTTGTAATGGATGAATGATTTCAATGTTAGGCTTAAGAAAACTGGCAGATCTCCATTGTGTAACTTGCTTGAACGCTTTAAGAAACATGAACCGATGTGTACTAGGTTTTTATGGCTGTATTTAATGCATGAGCGAATTCTAGTGATCCCATGTTAGGAGCTTTTCGCAGGCTCGACATAGGAGTGAAGTAGGAGCTTATAGAGTTGGGGAAGTAAGTACGCCACCCTACGACTGGTATTAAGGAATATAACCCGTCATCCACGCAACCGTAACAAACAATTAACCTGTAAAAGATATCTAGGGAGTAGTGAAATCTAAGTAAAGACAATTCTCCCATCTATTGTTTACACCACACTAGTTTAATTAACTTTATTTACATTTCTGTTATTTTATTTTGATTGCATCTTAGTTATTGGGTTAGTTGATTAGCAACTAATTCCGCCCACCCTTCCAAAACCCGAGATTTTACTTGCTTTCCATAAAATATAAAAATACAAAAAAGAATCATCACTCACCTCTAGACCTAGTTTTTAGGCTTTCTAATCCTGGCGACACTATTCCTGAGTTGAACGATCAATCCCCCGGTACTTGTCACTATAATATACTACAACGATCAGGTACACTGCTTGGTGAGGGTTGTAAGCTTCTCGAGATCCCTCGAGAGGTAAAGCCTGGTGCAATTCCCATGCATCAAGTTTTTGGCGCCGCAGCCCGGGGAATACTTATTGTCTAGGTTAGGATTTCTTTTTATTAGGTCTACTTGCTAGATTCCTTTCTAGTAAGATTTTATTTTTATTTTTAGGTTTTCTATAGTCTATCTTATTTCTTTGTTTCCTTTGTTCGTAAACTATCTCGATGGATAACAATAACATTGATCGTTTGATTCCTGTTATTCGTGTTTTTCGTCGTAGGATTTTCCAAATGCCCGCCCCAATCCCTTTAGTGGAAAATGAGAACTGATGAGGCGAAAAATGAACCACTTTTAGGGGGTCATTTAAGCCTAGAATTGAATTTATTTGATCAAATATTACCCTAAATCGTTCCTTTTGTGATTTTAGGTACTTTGGGAGTGAAATCTGGAAAAGGAAGCAATTCGGACGTTTTTGGAGCATAAAAGTGAAGAAACGCCAAAGACTTAATTTTCCATGCTGAGAACAGTGTATGACGGCGTCAAGAAGGAAATCCTGACGGCGTCAAGAGTAAAATCCATGACGACCCAGAAGAAACCTGAAGGCGTCACAACAAGAGCGTCAAGAGTTAAAATCATGACGGCCTGCATAAGGTGTACACATGGCGGCGTCAGACCCAGATCTAGGCAGTCCGAGGAACTATTTGGCAGCGAGATGACGGCGTCAGACATTTGTTCTTGACGCCGTCACCTTCCAAACTCTATATATAGTTTTCTATTTTTCATTCATTAGAGAGGAACTTGTGTGGAGAAACCCTAGGGCCGAACTTTGTGAACCATAGCTCGTATTTTACAGTAAATTCAAGGGTTTTCACCCCTTGAATCCTTTCATGTGCTATTAAGATAAGTCTTCTCTTTAATTCAATCAATATGTCTATGTGTTGGTTGTCTATATCTCGTGCTTGTCTTGATTTCAACATGCTAGGCTAGATTTATCTTGTGTTTGCTTAGATCTAATGAAACCTAGATGTTAATTATGTGTTGATTACTTGTTTATGGTTGTATTGGATGAATGATTTCAATGTTAGGCTTAAGAAAACTGGCAGATCTCCATTTGGTAACATGCTTGAACGTCTTAGGAAACATGAACCGATGTGTACTAGGTTTTATTGGTTGTATTTAATGCATGAGTAAATTCTAATGATCCCATGTTAGGAGCTTGTTAGCCGGCTCGACATAGGAGTGAAGTAGGCACTCATAGGATTGGGGAAGTAAGTACGCCACCCCATGAATGGTATTAAGGAATACAATCCGTCATCCACGCAACTATAACAAGTAATTAACGTGTAAAAGATATCTAGGGAGTAGTGAAATCTAAGTAAACACATTTCTCCCACATATTGCTCACAACTTTTGTTTAATATAGTTTATTTTCATTTCTAGTATTTTATTTTAATTACATCTTTAGTATTGGGTTAGTTGACTAGCAACTAATTCTGCCCAAATCCTTCAAACCCAGAGATTTTAATTTGCTTTCAAAAAAATATAAAAATACAAAAAGAATCATCCCTCATCTCTAGACCTAGTCTTTAGGTTTTCTAATCCTAGCGACACTATTCCTAGCTGAACGATCAATCCCCCGGTACTTGTCATTATACTATACTACATCGATCAGGTACACTGCCTGGTGGGGGTTGTAAGCTTCTCGAGATCCCTCGAGAGGTAAAGCCTGGTGCAATTCCCACGCATCAAGTTTTTGGCACCGCAGCCTAGGGAATAGTTATTGTCTAGGTTAGAATCTCTTTTTATTAGGTCTACTTGCTAGATTCCTTTCTAGTAAGATTTTATTTTTATTTTTAGATTCTCTATTAGTCTATCTTATTTCTTCGTGTTTTTGTTCGTAACTCTTCACCACCCGACATCATGGACGATGGGAACATCTTTGAACCCGTCATCCCACCACAACAAAACCCACCACTAGAACTTCTTAGGCCCCGAACCTTAGGAGAGTATTCCCGACCTAGCCACCAAGGCTACCGAAACACTATTAAGCTCACCGGAGCCAATGTGAGCCCCTTGCGTTCCGACACTATCCGGTTGGTGCAAAGCGGATGTGCATTCCATGGACTTCATTCCGAAGATCCTAATCAACATCTCAAGGACTTCCTTAAAATCATAGATTCCATAGACCTAGATGTTGCAACTAGAGAGACAACCCGATTACGCCTATTCCAATTCTCTCTACGTGATTAAGCTAGTCAATGGCTTGAACGTTTACCCGCGGGATCCATCACCACATGGGATGATCTCACCACTCGTTTCCTTGCTCAATTTTTCCCACCGGGGAGAACTACCAAGCTTAGAAATGACATCTTGATGTTCCAACAACGTCAAAATGAATCTCTTTATGAAGCATGGACTCGTTTCAAGGACTTACTCCAAAAAGTCCCTCATCATGGCATAGATCTTTGGCTCCAAGTCCAAATCTTTTATGACCATATCGATCTCTCCACAAGGCGAGCCATTGACCAATCGGCCGGTGGTAAGCTACGTGATCTAAGTGCGGAACAATCATGGGAACTCATAGAAGATCTTGCTCTCTATGACAACGAAAGTTGGAATGATCCCCGTGATTTGAACAAAACGGTCAAGGCAATATCCTTGCCTTCGAACAACTCTAGCACTCCCGACCGTAGGATCATGGAACTTGAGGACCAAGTCAAGTTTCTCATGAAATCTTACGAAGCTCCTAAGCCTTCAAGCCAAGTGAACAAAATCACTTCTTCATGCGAATTATGTAGTGGTCCCCATGACACTCGTGATTGTGTGGAACTCCCCGGAACAGCTTTTGTGGACTACGCATCCTCGTGTACCGACAAAGCGGGAGATAAGTAGTACACTTTCAAACCCGAGCCAAACCCTTACGGTGATTCCTACAACCTCTCTTGGGAAAATCACCCAAACCTTAGGTGGAGACAAAATCAAGCCAATTCTTCCAATCCGCCTAATCGTTACCAACCAAACGGTCTACCCTCCAACCGTACTTTCAACAACAATCCTTCTAAAAACTATGGTAGTACCAACAATCTTGAAGGATTGATGTCCAAGTTTATGGCATCTCAAGAAGCTATCATATCTAAGTCTGAAGCCGATTTCAAACAAAATCAAAGCGAGATGACCACCAAAATTGACACATTGTTGAAAGTTCTCAATGACCGAGAAATGGGAGCACTCCCAAGCGACACGGTCAAGAATCCGAAACTAAACGTTAATTCCATATCATCAGTTTCGTCACCCACTTCTTGTCCGCAATACTACTCGGTTAAATCAACGAGCACGTGTTTCAAACAAAACCAAATTCTTCAAAAGGACCAATCAAATAAAACATCCGATATAAAACCGGTCAAAAGCATAGTTGAAACACCTCCTACGCAAGACCTTGACGATGAATTCAAGGAACTTCACCTTGAACGCCCCGTCATTGATGTCTTAGCCCGTGCTCCCTACTATAGTGCCCTCCTAGAAAAGTATGAGAAGTTTAAACTAGGTAAAAATGGGACCGCCTTCCTTCAAAACAAGTTGCCTAAAAAGCTTGATGATCCGGGTATATTTGTTTTGCCTTGTAAGATAGGAAGATCCGAAGCTTTCGACACACTAGCCGATTTAGGGTCAAGCCTCAACTTGATTCCCTTATCCCTTTTCACCACTCTCAAGCTAGGAAAGTTAGAGGAGACGGAGGTATTGATAGGTCTAGCGGATGGAAGTATTGCCCACCCGGTTGGAATGATTAAGGATGTAGTTGTTCACGTAGGAAAGTTAACTATCTTAGCGGATTTTCACGTTCTAGACATGGTTAGTGACACTACATGCCCATTGTTGGTAGGAAGAGGATTTTTAGCAACCGCTAGCACCATGATAGATTGTAAGGAGTCCAAGATAGCGGTAGGTCAAGGTGATATTTGGTCGGTATACGATGTTAAGAAATACAGTTATGATTGTGATGATGAACCGACACCACATTGGGTAGAGATGAATAGGAGACCATCTATATATGGACCTTGGATAGAAAGGAACTTTATAGGACCTCAACGCCCATTCTATTTAGAAAAAGATTTCATCGAAAAGACACATTCGGTGGAACAACTCATAGCTAGAGATGAAGAGCTAGATCCTTTTGAGGACCCCTTAGTCTTTAGGAAGATGATTAAGTTCTTAAGCATAATGCCTATTAATATAGAGATGAACAAGTGGAAAAGAGAAGGAGACAAGTGTAAATGGAGGTGGGACAAGCCACCTAAAGAAGGTGACGGATCATGGCATATGAAGATGACTTTGTATGATCCGGATGGAGAAAAGTTTGAAAGGTCATACCGTACTAAGTAAACCGATAGGAAGCTAAAACCTAAGTTTGATCCCAAGGATGTCCTCAATGAGGAACTCACCCATATCACGTAGTAACCCATTACCTTGAGTCTAGCTACAAGACTCGTAAATAAAGAAAAGCGCTTCTTGGGAGGCAACCCATGCTTTGTGTGATTTTTATTTTGTTTGTTTGTTATTTGTTTACGTATACATGTTTTATTTTTATTGTTGGTAGATCATGTTTCAAAACTAAATAGTGGAAATACTTTATTTTGTTGTTTGGCCTAGTCTTAACTTCATCCAAAGGTATTTTTGCAAAAGATAAGTGTAAGGGGAAACCCCAAATATGTTTTTAAGAAACAAACCGATCATGATTCTCCACAATATTAAGTGAACATGTATATTCATATTTGTTAGAGTCAAATGCTTGTATCAAGTCATAATGATGTTTTGCAGGCTTTTCCAGGAAGTAGGACGAAGTTTTTCCAGAAATTTTCCAGAAACTTAACATAAGAATTTCTGCAGGCCACTTCTGACGGCGTCATGAGTTTACTCTTGACGGCGTCACGTGTAACACCCCAACCCGTCAAGGGTAAAGATATCACAATAAATAGTGTCCAACAGAGCAAAACACAAGTTTTATACTTTAATAATACAATGAGTACAAGGTTACAAATGAATTCCAAAATAAGGGAATTACAATAATAAAACCATGTCCATAATATAAGGGAACTCTAAGTTTGGTCCACACTCTCTCATCCCCAAAGCTAAACCCCGCATCCTAGCTTAAGTACCTGCCGCATGGAAAAGAAAACGCGGCTGAGCATAAAAAGCTCAGTGAACAGATATGATGATAACAAGCACATCAAGTAATAAGATAAGAGAGAATGAATAGAAATTACATATGATGTCACAAGGTATATCAAAGAATTTTCAAGGTTAAATATGAAAAGTCATCAAGGTTAAGTATCCCGAATCGTCAAGTGTAATAGCAATGATTAACTAGTTTCAAGGATCGTCAAGTATAATGTCAAGGGTTTAAGTATAGTGTCAAAGGTTACCAAGTTTCAAGGTTTCCAAAAATTAAGCAAGATCAAGTATCAATAGTTTGCAAGGTCAAGTACCAAGAGTCAAGTATCAAGTGTCAAGTATCAAGTATTAGGTATCAAGTATCAAGTGTTAAGTGTCAAGTATCAAGGGTCAAGGCTATCAGGTGTCAAGTGTCAAGGGTCAAGGCTATCAGGTGTCAAGTGTCAAGGGTCAAGGCTATCAGGTGTCAAGTGTCAAGGCTATCAGTATTTAACCCCCAGGCACACAAATATCAAGTCAAGTATCCCAAGATGGAGTGATCAACTCCCAAGATGTGAGGGGCTGTAATGCACACACGCCCAGTCACCAAGTAATATATATCATGTAGTCCATATCATAATCAAGATGGCCATAGCCCAAGACAAGTCAAGACAAATCTAGGATGCATCCATACGCCCCTGCTGGCCAATAACAGTAATCATAATAATCATAGCAGCAGTAGATCACAAGAATTAGGGACGGTGTAGTACATCTCTCCAACCACACTAGAGTACAAAACATTGGTGCATCAAGGCTATGGTTGTGGCTACTCCACAACAAGTAGCTCCTGGGTAAAATACTGATGGGTCAAGGGTTCATGGTTCAATGTCATGTACAAGTGGTCAAGTCATAATCAAGGGTTCAAGTCAAGGTTCAATTATCAAGGTTCAATATCAAGGGTCAATATCAAGGCTCAATATCAAGGGTTCAATATCAAGGGTTCAATATCAAGCAATATAAGAGAGAGAGAGAAAAGGTCATGAGAGAGGAAGAAGTTGTACTCTTGCTAAAAGAGTATAGAATATTTGTACCTTAGACCGCAAGTGTAAATATAACAGAAACAATAAGATCGGAAGCAAACTCCTTCTTCAGCGAACCTACATGAATATATGATCGTCTTATAATTAATAACTTATTTTAAATCAGATTACTTATTTTAGCCGGCTATCCATTTTTAGTAATTTTCCAGTTTTAGTAACTTTCCAATAATAGCAACTTTCTCTTTTAAATAAGTTTCCTCTTTAAGTAACCTTAACCATTTTAAGTAATTTTTCCGTTTTAGTAAGTTTAGGGGTAAAACTCATAATTAATCACATTAGGGTTTCTAATAGGACCAAAGTATATTAAATGGTTCATAGCTCATTAATGATTAAAGTTAGATGTTTAATTAATATGTTTAGGGTTTTAGGCTCGTAATTATCGATTAGGTTAACACACTCTCAATTAACTCAAAACGACATAACAGGACATAAAGGACACATGACCATGTATGAAAACTCTTTTATTCGAAGCTGTAATAACTCAGTTTAATACAGATTTGGGCAGTTTAGATTAGGTTTTCATTTGTTATTTCATGTGACATAAGTCTATCCTTTTATGTGATATGCAGTTCGATACATGTTCATGCCAAAACGTATAGACGTTTAACCACCTATGGCTGGACAACAATTGATCAAAACGAAAAGACGATACCAAAGTTCCAAGGTTATACACGACGCTCTTTTATTGTTTTCCACGTTTAATATTGTAACTCTTTTATTACTCTAATATAACTAGTTGCAACCTACTAATCTTTATTATTATTAAAGTTTCTCAGTTAGGATTTGTTAAGCACCTATGTATCATACAATACCAGTATATATATAACATGCATGATAAATCTTTTTCTCTAAAACAACCAGCGTGAACCCTATATTTCATGCGTGATTATGCATTGGTTTTTAGGCACAATTTGGCATTAGATACACTTAAACGAGACGTGATTACACTCCTCAAACCACGCATGCGACTACATAAGGAAGGAACACACACCCACAAACTTGATTCGAGACAAGGGCACCCACGCATGCGAGAATTTAAAGTATCGCGAGTCCAGCCTTTAAACAACGAATCCTCGCGAGGCTCGAACAAGCCTAATGAGACACACACATTAATGTCGAGACTACAACAAACCCAATACCCCAACCATATCGACCCGATCAACGTACACACACGCACGATAAATACGATGATGTTTTACGAGACATATATTCATTCGCATATCTGGGTTAATGACACAAAGGTTTGTTTGTTTGTTTTTTTTTTCGTATATTATCATGCAAGAAAAAACATTAGACGAAACAAGGAGACATCATACCTTGATCGGACTGGTTTGAGGGACGAAACAAAATGAGAGACGCATCGCCACGAACTAAGCCCACGGATAAACACACCCTTCGAACCAGCTAAACTTTCACGATCAAACTTCTCTTCAAAGCTGCTTGTCGAATTCTGTTTTAATCAAGGAAATTGGTTTGGTTTTGCTTATGATTCGGTGTTTTGTTTTCATGGTTCATGAAATGGAACCTAGGGAGAATAGGTATTTTGCGTAGTAAATAAAATAGGGAAATCGGTTTGGGTGTGGGTACTGTTTCGTTTTCAAGCTCACAAATAGGAGGAATGTATTATTTAAACTAGGCAGGTCATATTTCAAAAGATAATGGTCAATCATGGGTGATTGAGTCTCTTAATTGTGAGGTGGTAGACTGCCAAAATTTAGGGTGATCACAATATTTGTTTCCATAATTCTGAATTTAGAGTTTGTACAAAATAATCGGTTCATATAACTTTTAGTCATGTGATGTTATTTCCAAAACCGAGATTTTATTCTACCAAAACACTATGGTAACCATGTGTTAAAATGTAGCTCAACAAAGTTGGAACCGACCCTCATGTGATACGTGATTACATAATCCAAATAGAGTTTTAGTCGGCCCAATCATGGATACAATTTAGTCATGTGGAATGGAGTCCAACAAAATGTAATCGGGCCAAAATAATCTTTTGCAACGTGTAAACGTTGTGACGAAATGTTTATAACATTAAGTGGCGTCGCTTTATATTTTCGTATTTTAAAGTTTTAAATTATAACGTATTTCCAACTTAGGTTATATACATAATTCGTATTTCGATAACTTGAAATTGAGGGGTATTTTGGGTAATTTAGATGTTCAAAAATTTCTGGGTTTTACAATTCTTCCCCTCTAAAAAGAAAATTTCGTCCGCGAAATTGAAGTTGCAAAGTTAGACGGAGTCGTAGCAATTCACAAATAACTCCACGCTCTGGGAGGTTCTTCCAAAAGAATTTAACAAAACGAATACTTTATTTCTCATGACTTTTTCCTGTCTATCAAGAATGCTTCCGATCTTTCCGGAAATAACATATCTGGTTGAATCTGATCAAAAGGGTATGACACCATATGTAGAGGATGATAATTGTATCTTCTGGAAAGCTCATATGGGATACGAAATAAATTTCAAATCAAGTTAACTGTATCAAACAGTAGAGATCTCTTCAAAGAGTTTGAGATTGGTGACAGTTGTATCGAGGTCAACAGAATACAAAATCGAGAGTTAACTTTTAATCCAATTATCCAACGAATAGATGTAGAGTCAACGCATAGGTAGAATGAACCTAAAGTCTCACCAGTCGCAGAAATTTCGATGGAGTTCAAATTCTAAACTTCTTAGATACTCCCCAAGATATCCTATAACCACAATAAGTGCACGTTATATGATGTGAGTATTATCACGTTGGCCAGGCGTCATAATACTAGCATCATATAAATATGCTCTCATGATGGTCATACTTTATCACGAGTCATAAACAAACAAGTCAATCTTAGTTCACCTATTACTTCTATCACCTAAGAGGTCAACCGACATCAAACGTCATAACCAAGAGGAACATCCAATAACAAGATAGCGGAAGTCTCAATGAATAACTAGGGGAAAACAAGACTACTCGCAAGAGTAACGGAATTCTAACATATCAACAATCAAGGTACGTTGTCTCAAAAGCATCCATCTTCCCAAAATTTGCCAAATTTCCAAAACAAGACTAATATCAAGCATACGCAGAATGAACACGAAACAGAGATGATATTGGAGAACCTAAATCATCCAAGGATCACATTACCAAGTAACGAAACTCAAGAATTTAACAAGAGTGAGCATTAGTTAACATAAACTTCATCTTCCACACAATCAACTCTTTCAAACAACAAAATGGTTTGTTCCAAAGATCACCGATACTAAACATCAAATGTCTTCAAGTCCAAGCAATCTATCTTCTTTTGTCTATCAATCTAGAAATGACACAAAACTGTGATCTTGAGTCTGATTCATCAAGCCTTCCGTAGTTCTTCTTGGAATGCGATGGAGTAATGCAAATTCTGACACGACCTTTAAATTTCTTCATCATCCAGTCTGCTTCCACTCTTAATTCATCTTAGTACAACCAAGATGAATAGGGAAGTGAAACTGTATGTCTTCATCAGCTCCAGGTTCACCACTTTGCCCAGCTCTTGTTCCCTGCATCGTCAACACTTCTGTCTTGTAAGGAGTGTCTTCACTCTTCATGGTAGCCACTGTTGTTGACAATTCCAGGTCAGGCAGTGAAGTTAATCTTCTCATAAGTTTCTAGTTGACGCAAACTGGTAATCATCTTCCAAGATTCTTCTGTAAGATTTAAAAGACTAGAGTTTCAAATTTATTGTCGGTCTTGATCACTTGGTGCAAATTTCAGATCTTGCGGAATTTAAAGAGATATTCTAATCTAAGAACACCTTTGTCCAACAATTATCAATCTGCCCAAAATGCACAAGTGGTCGCCAAATTTCAATAAGGTACAAAATAGTTTCCATGTCCTTTCTCGTCTTCGAATGTACTATTACGTCATACCATGACTGTTTGTCCAAGTACTCACGAAAAAACGGTATTTCTCAGTTTCACAAGATGGTCAGAGCTTTAGCTAATACCATTAGCGTTACTAACCGTCATAGTAGTCGTTACAAATACGGAAAGCGATTTCAAAATAACCTCCACTCATAACTCCATTTCAAAACATACCACAATGTCGTACTATACAATTTCTCCAAATATTCACGAAAACATAACCTCATCATGTACACGAAAATAGTTGACGTGATAGCCAATACAATTGGAATAGTTAACTTATTATCACGAAATACAATTACGGCCTCACAATCATCTTAAGAAACCTTCACGTTCACTCTACGTCGTCTCTCCTCTTCTTTACCAATAAAACTGATATACTTCACGGCTTACTCTTGGTTAGTAACCCATTTCTTAGAAGTTCTTTCATTTGTTTCTTCAGTCTTTCAAGTGAAGTCATCGGGAACAGATTTTCAAGGGTAGGTCCAAAATTATATCAAGGTAAACAGAATTGTAACTACATTCGTCAAACCAGACGGATAGTTCACGAATTAGGATCAAGTGTAAGGTTTATCAAGAGTCTTTAGGCGGACAAGTCAGCTATTCGAAAAGGTTGGAAGTTTGTTCAGCTTCATAGCCCAAGTGTGCCTTATTGCGAATATGAACATTGTATTGTTGTCAAAATGATACGCGTGGAATGCTAGTTGCTAACACCGTCAATGGGGTCAAAAGATGAGAATTATCCGAAAGAAGCGGAATTTATCAAGTCAATTAATTTAGCGTGCAAAACCCTCGTACCAATACTTCCAAAATCATCAAGATTCCCATAACAATTAACTGATGAATACAAACAAGATTGCCGTAACAAAGCGCACAAGAGGGAAACTTAATTCAAAATTTTAATACAATGAGAGTAACTTGGAAATGGAAATGAAATTTGAAGTTAAACAAAAGAGTAAAAGAAACTAGTTCATGATTACAAATTCCCTTCATTCAACTTGGATTATAGCGGCTGGTCGCCGTAGACTCTAGATCGGAGTCCACATCATTCTCTTCCTTCTCCTCCTATCTTTCACTAATCCAACCATTCTTATTATTCTCATGTTGCGGCAAAAGGCGGCTAGCGAAGCTACTTTTGCAATCTCTCTCTTCTGCTTCTGCCAACTCATGGCAATTTCCGCAATACTTGGTGCCAATACTTTTGTTATCAATTGTTGTAGTTTCATACTTCTCTTTCTTCTTGTCCTCCGCCTTCTGGCAGCCCGTAGCATTAACAGTAGTTCCTTTACTCGTACTTACGCGCTGGGTCTGTCTCAAAACATCCTTTATGGCCTGAGTTACCATTTTCTTTGGGTCTTTGTTAGGTGATCCAGAGTGACGAGATTTAACCATCTGAACGGTTACCAATTGATCAAGATAAGGAAGTCAAGAATAAACACGAAATGTAAAGGTATGCCGAAGGAAGCCTAATATCTACCCAATCCTCACAGGTTTAACTTAAGTTCGCACAGGGAAAAATCCGGAATCAAGTTTTCAAGGTATTCATCAATGTTCCTACAATGGAAACCTAATGGTCCAAACTCACAGGTCTAGGTTATGTATTATAAGTCGTCAGCCTGGTCTTTGATACCATAAATTGTAACACCCCAACCCGTCAAGGGTAAAGATATCACAATAAATAGTGTCCAACAGAGCAAAACACAAGCTTTATACTTTAATAATACAATGAGTACACGGTTACAAATGAATTCCAAAATAAGGGAATTACAATAATAAAACCATGTCCATAATATAAGGGAACTCTAAGTTCGGTCCACACTCTCTCATCCCCAAAGCTAAACCCCGCATCCTAGCTTAAGTACCTGCCGCATGGAAAAGAAAACGCGGCCGAGCATAAAAAGCTCAGTGAACAGATATGATGATAACAAGCACATCAAGTAATAAGATAAGAGAGTATGAATAGAAATTACATATGATGTCACAAGGTATATCAAAGAATTTTCAAGGTTAAATATGAAAAGTCATCAAGGTTAAGTATCCCGAATCGTCAAGTGTAATAGCAATGATTAACTAGTTTCAAGGATCGTCAAGTATAATGTCAAGGGTTTAAGTATAGTGTCAAAGGTTACAAAGTTTCAAGGTTTCCAAAAATTAAGCAAGATCAAGTATCAATAGTATGCAAGGTCAAGTACCAAGAGTCAAGTATCAAGTGTCAAGTATCCAATATTAGGTATCAAGTATCAAGTGTCAAGTGTCAAGTATCAAGTGTCAAGGCTATCAGGTGTCAAGGCTATCAGGTGTCAAGTGTCAAGGCTATCAGTATTTAACCCCCAGGCACACAAATATCAAGTCAAGTATCCTAAGATGGAGTGATCAACTCCAAAGATGTGAGGGGCTGTAATGCACACACGGCCAGTCACCAAGTAATATATATCATGTAGTCCATATCATAATCAAGATGGCCGTAGCCCAAGACAAGTCAAGACAAATCTAGGATGCATCCATACGCCCTTGCTGGCCAATAACAATAATCATAATAATCATAGCAGCATTAGATCACAAGAATCAGGGACGGTGTAGTACATCTCTCCAACCACACTAGAGTACATAACATTGGTGCATCAATGCTATGGTTGTGGCTACTCCACAACAAGTAGCTCCTGGGTAAAATACTGATGGGTCAAGGGTTCATGGTTCAATGTCATGTACAAGTGGTCAAGTCATAATCAAGGGTTCAAGTCAAGGTTCAATTATCAAGGTCAATATCAAGGTTCAATATCAAGGGTCAATATCAAGGCTCAATATCAAGGGTTCAATATCAAGCAATATAAGAGAGAGAGAGAGAAAAGGTCATGAGAGAGGAAGAAGTTGTACTCTTGCTGAAAGAGTACGGAATATCTGTACCTTAGACCGCAAGTGTAATATAACAGAAACAATAAGATCGGAAGCAAACTCATTCTTCAGCGAACCTACACGAATATATGATCGTCTTATAATTAATAACTTATTTTAAATCAGATTACTTATTTTAGCCGGCTATCCATTTTTAGTAATTTTCCAGTTTTAGTAACTTTCCAATAATAGCAACTTTCTCTTTTAAATAAGTTTCCACTTTAAGTAACCTTAACCATTTTAAGTAATTTTTCCGTTTTAGTAAGTTTAGGGGTAAAACTCATAATTAATCACATTAGGGTTTCTAATAGGACCAAAGTATATTAAATGGTTCATAGCTCATTAATGATTAAAGTTAGATGTTTAATTAATATGTTTAGGGTTTTAGGCTCGTAATTATCGATTAGGTTAACACACTCTCAATTAACTCAAAACGACATAACAGGACATAAAGGACACATGACCATGTATGAAAACTCTTTTATTTGAAGCTGTAATAACTCAGTTTAATACAGATTTGGGCCGTTTAGATTAGGTTTTCATTTGTTATTTCATGTGACATAAGTCTATCCTTTTATGTGATATGCAGTTCGATACATGTTCATGCCAAAACGTATAAACGTTTAACCACCTATGGCTGGACAACAATTGATCAAAACGAAAAGACGATACCAAAGTTCCAAGGTTATACACGACGCTCTTTTATTGTTTTCCATGTTTAATATTGTAACTCTTTTATTACTCTAATATAACTAGTTGCAACCTACTGATCTTTATTATTATTAAAGTTTCTCAGTTAGGATTTGTTAAGAACCTATGTATCATACAATACCAGTATATATATAACATGCATGATAAATCTTTTTCTCTAAAACAACCAGTGTGAACCCTATATTTCATGCGTGATTATGCATTGGTTTTTAGACACAATTTGGCACTTAGATACACTTAAACGAGACGTGATTACACTCCTCAAACCATGCATGTGACTACACAAGGACGGAACACACACCCACAAACTTGATTCGAGACAAGGGCACCCACGCATGCGAGAACTTAAAGTATCGCGAGTCCAGCCTTTAAACAACGAATCCTCGCGAGGCTCGAACAAGCCTAATGAGACACACACATTAATGTCGAGACTACAACAAACCCAATACCCCAACCATATCGACCCGATCAACATACACACACGCACAATAAATACGATGATGTTTTACGAGACATATATTCATTCGCATATCTGGGTTAATGACACAAAGGTTTGTTTGTTTGTTTTTTTTTTCGTATATTATCATGCAAGGAAAAACATTAGATGAAACAAGGAGACATCATACCTTGATCGGACTGGTTTGAGGGACGAAACAAAATTAGAGATGCATCGCCATGAACTATGCCCACGGATAAACACACCCTTCGAACCAGCTAAACTTTCACGATCAAACTTCTCTTCAAAGCTGCTTGTCGAATTCTGTTTTAATCAAGGAAATTGGTTTGGTTTTGCTTATGAGTCGGTGTTTTGTTTTCATGGTTCATGAAATGGAACCTAGGGAGAATAGGTATTTTGTGTAGTAAATAAAATAGGGAAATCGGTTTGGGTGTGGGTACTGTTTCGTTTTCAAGCTCACAAATAGGAGGAATGTATTATTTAAACTAGGCAGGTCATATTTCAAAAGATAATGGTCAATCATGGGTGATTGAGTCTCTTAATTGTCAGGTGGTAGACTGCCGAAATTTAGGGTGATCACAATATTTGTTTCCATAATTCCGAATTTAGAGTTTGTACAAAATAATCGGTTCATATAACTTTTAGTCGTGTGATGTTATTTCCAAAACAGAGATTTTATTCTACCAAAACACTATGGTAACCATGTGTTAAAATGTAGCTCAACAAAGTTGGAACCGACCCTCATGTGATACGTGATTACATAATCCAAATAGAGTTTTAGTCGGCCCAATCATGGATACAATTTAGTCATGTGGAATGGAGTCCAACAAAATGTAATCGACCCAAAATAATCTTTTGCAACGTGTAAACGTTGTGATGAAATGTTTATAACATTAAGTGGCGTCGCTTTATATTTTCGTATTTTAAAGTTTTAAATTCTAACGTATTTTCCAACTTAGGTTATATACATAATTCGTATTTCGATAACTTGAAATTGAGGGGTATTTTGGGTATTTTAGATGTTCAAAAATTTCTGGGTTTTACATCACGTGTAAAAATCTGGAAATTTTATCGGTTTTGTTTTTCTAACGGAGTCTTAAAGTTTTTGTTGAATTATTAGTTTTATAATCTCCAGGAAATCTGCAAACATCATTCCACAAGTATTATATCTTATTTTGTTTTCTAGGATTTAGTAACATATGTAGATTGCTGCCGATTTTATGCGAGGTTGCCTTGTCTGTTTTATCAGGATTTACAGGTTATATATGACAAGAAGATGATTTATTTTTCTGGAAGGGAAGCTTTGATTGTTCATTTTCTTGGAGGAAGATTTAAACTGGCTACCTTATTATCCATACCGAGCGAATCAGGGGAGTATTTGATTTCATTCTTTTTACTTATTTCACTTTTACATTCTTTACTTGAATATTGGGGACAATGTTCATCTTAAGTGTAAGGGGAGGGTAAAATGATGATACCTTACAGATACACTTTCGCTTGAGTTTGTTTGTTTGATAGTAGATGTGTAATAAAACTATGAGAAATACTTGTTAGTGCAATTTTAGCGCCAAATTTAAAATTTTTACAACATTTAGGAGTGAAACTTTAGCCATAGCAAGCGTCTCATGGATAGGAGATTGTATGACTAGCACATAACCGTATCATTCAGAAAAATTTTCCACCCAAATATGTGAGGTTCGCCTTTAGATTTGATAGGAAAAGCATTTACTATTAATGCTTATGAGTGTACTGGTAGCATTTAGAATCTAGAACTTGCGTTAGTGATGCATCCCGAGACCGCTAGTGAGACTACATTCGTGTAGTAGGATTTACTACATGATAAGAGGCATTAGGATCACCCTTGTGTTAAACCCGTATCATAATTACTTGACCATTTAAGTCATATTACTTGGCTAGTTAAGTCAATTAATTTTTCCCACACCTTAGCGTTGTGCTCATTTTTAGTACACGAAACCCCTAGTACACCCCTCCGAGCCTATCTTTTCGTTTCTAACTTTAAGCATCATACTTAAAGGAAGAATTTGTTACACCCCACTTAAATGTACACCCAAATCGCCTTAGCCTTCTGTGTATGCACTCATCTTTAGTGCATTATTGTTATTTGTTAAACCCTAAGTTAATTATCTAATTGATTACGTGGTTGCTAAGTCGAGTCATATCCTTGTACATATTGTTTTGGGACGATTGGGACTCATGGGTAAAGTACTTATTTTATGGAGTAATGGGGAAGAACATCATTTATTACCCCCATATGTGCGTTAATCTTAAAAGTACTCCAAGTGTTTTGATTTTCTTAATCCGTGTCATTAGATTAGTTTATTGTAAGGTATGTAAAAATTCAAGTGTAAGGGGAATGTTCATTCCCTATGATGTATTATTTTGGATGGTAGGGTAAGAGTGTATGCAAAAAAAAAAAAAAAAAAAAATCGAAAAATTAAGAAAACGAAAAAAAAATAGAAAAAGAAAAGAGAAAAAAAAAAAACATACGGACTACCATCCTTTTTTCATTCTATGTTTATTTTATGTTTTTGTTATTTTTCATTTATTAGCTTAAGTCGAGTCTAGTCTTGGTTTAGCAACGCCATATTGTACATGTAATTAACCAAGATTGTTAACTCGCCACCAGTAAAGACTGCCTATATCCAACAAAACCGTGTATTTCATATCCTTACACCTAACGTTACAACCCTTTAAAAGACCTCTTTGATAGTTTATCCCAGGTGCTTACGCCATGTGGTGGAGGTTTGATCCTTTCCCAAGCCTATGGTAATCTATTTTGCTATGACAGGTAGTGAGAGATGTTTTCCATTTCCATAATGTGATATTACTTTATTACACCCGAGAGATGTGAGTATCTAAACACTATTTGTGAGGTGCTAGTATATGACCTCCGTGCTTGTCTTTGGTCTTTAATGGAATGATTATTTGTTGTAATTACTTTTATATTAGTGTTAAATGACCCCTAACTTGTATTTTGATTAAAATAAAAGCGCATTTGCTTGAGGACAAGCAAATCTCAAGTGTAAGGGTATATGATGAGGCGAAAAATGAACCACTTTTAGGGGGTCATTTAAGCCCGGAATTGAATTTATTTGATCAAAGATTACCCTAAATCGTTCCTTTTGTGATTTTAGGTAATTTGGGAGTGAAATCTGGAAAAGGAAGCAATTCGGATGTTTTTGGAGCATAAAAGTGAAGAAAATGCCAAAGACTTAATTTTCCATGCTGAGAACAGTGTATGACGGCGTCAAGAAGGAAATTCTGACGGCGTCAAGAGTAAAATCCATGACGACCCAGAAGAAACCTGAAGGCGTCACAACAAGAGCGTCAAGAGTTAAAATCATGACGGCCTGCATAAGGTGTACACATGACGGCGTCAGACCTAGATCTAGGCAGTCCGAGGAACTATTTGGCGGCGAGATGACGGCGTTAGACATTTGTTCTTGACGCCGTCACCTTCCAAACTCTATATATAGTTTTCTATTTTTCATTCATTGGAGAGGAACTTGTGTGGAGAAACCCTAGGGCCGAACTTTGTGAACCCTAGCTCGTATTTTACAGTAAATTCAAAGGTTTTCACCCCTTGAATCCTTTCATCTGCTATTAAGATAAGTCTTCTCTTTAATTGAATTAATATGTCTATGTGTTGGTTGTCTATATCTCGTGCTTGTCTTGATTTCAACATGCTAGGCTAGATTTATCTTGTGTTTGCTTAGATCTAATGAAACCTAGATGTTAATTATGTGTTGATTACTTGTTTATGGTTGTATTGGATGAATGATTTCAATGTTAGGCTTAAGAAAACTGGTAGATCTCCATTTGGTAACATGCTTGAATGTCTTAGGAAACATGAACCGATGTGTACTAGGTTTTATTGGTTGTATTTAATGCATGAGTAAATTCTAATGATCCCATGTCAGGAGCTTCTTAGCCGGCTCAACATAGGAGTGAAGTAGGCACTCATAGGATTGGGGAAGTAAGTACGCCACCCCATGAATGGTATTAAGGAATACAATCCATCATCCACGCAACTATAACAAGTAATTAACGTGTAAAAGATATCTAGGGAGTAGTGAAATCTAAGTAAACACATTTCTCCCACATATTGCTCACAACTTTAGTTTAATATAGTTTATTTTCATTTCTAATATTTTATTTTAATTGCATCTTTAGTATTGGGTTAGTTGACTAGCAACTAATTCTGCCCAAATCCTTCAAACCCTGAGATTTTAATTTGCTTTCAAAAAAATATAAAAATACAAAAAGAATCATCCCTCATCTCTAGACCTAGTCTTTAGGTTTTCTAATCCTAGCGACACTATTCCTAGCTGAACGATCAATCCCCCGGTACTTGTCGTTATACTATACTACATCGATCAGGTACACTGCCTGGTGGGGGTTGTAAGCTTCTTGAGATCCCTCGAGAGGTAAAGCCTGGTGCAATTCCCACGCATCAAGAACCCACCTAACCTCTCGCCTAACCACCACTTTGACAATAATTCTGAAATGGAGGAGTCTGACCATGATGATGACCATAGGGCTAGTCCTTTTTACTATTCAGACTCGGATGAGGATCTAAATGATGATGATGTGATTAATGAGGATAGAATGGAAGATGAAGTGAACCCTCTTAGGTATGTAGACCCTAGAACAAGGATTAAGAGTGATAGCTCATTCAATATGCAATTTCCTTGTAAGATTGGATTTAGGAGCTTTGATGCCTACCTTAACTCATCTCTCCCAATGAACATAATCTCGCGTAGTGAATATAATAAAATCATGGTAGATGACTTAGAATACAAAGGAGATAATATTATTGCTAGGGCAATGTCATTGCATGTGTTTTTAGGAAGCTTTGTTTATCTTGTTGAGTTCATGGTTATGGAGAATCTAGGAGAACTTATTGATAGTAAGTTAACCCAAGTTGTGTTTGGGAAACCTTTCAAAGGGTTGACCAACCTTGATGAAAAACTTATGGAAGGGTTAATTACATTCTCGGATGGGGATGAAGATTTTGTTTACCAAATGCCCCGTGCACACCCTACGTTCAAGGATTTCTCCATGGAGAAGTGTAGTAGGTATCCGCCCCTAGAAATGCTAAGCGAGAATGATAAAAGAAAAGGGCTTAAATATCCTCATGAGAAAAATAAAAGATATTATCGTAGATGTTTAGAGTTAAGTGATGATTATAAGAAAGATGAGGCGACTATTAGATGGCTCACCCTTGGTTATGTGAGCATAAGTGACACACGGTAGCCCATGACCTTGAGTCTAGCTACAAGACTCATAAATAAAAAAAAGAGCTTCTTGGGAGGCAACCCATGTTTTGTGTGATTTTTATTTGTTTGATTGTTATTTGTTTCCGTATGCATGCTTTATTTTTATTGTTGGTAGATCATGTTTCAAACTAAAATGGTGAAAATACTTTATTTTGTCGTTTGGCTTAGTCTTAACTTCATCCAAAGGTATTTCGCAAAAGATAAGTGTAAGGGGAAACCCCAAATATGTTTTTAAGAAACAAAACCGATCATGATTCTCCACAATATTAAATGAACATGCATATTCGTATTTGTTAGAGTCAAATGCTTGTATCGAGTCATAATGATGTTTTGCAGAATTTTCCAGGAAGTGGGACAAAGTTTTTCCAGAAATTTCTGGAAACTTAACATAAAGATTTCTGCAGGTCACTTCTGACGGCGTCAGGAAGAAATTTCTTATGGCGTCACGTGTAAAAATCTAGAAATTTTGCCAGTTTTGTTTTTCTAACGGAGTCTTAAAGTTTTTGTTGAATCTTTAGTTTTATAATGTCCAGGAAATCTGCAAACATTCATTCCACAAGCATTATATCTTACTTTGTTTTCTAGGATTTGTTAGCATATATAGATTGCCGCCGATTTTACGCGAGGTTGCCTTGTTTGTTTTCTCAGGTTTAACAGGTTATGTATGACAAGAAGATGATTATATTCTGGAAGGGAAGCTTTGATTATTCATTTTCTTGGAGGAAGATCTAACCTTGTTACCACACTATCCATACCGAGCGAATCAGGGGAGTATTTGATTTCACTCTTTTACCTATTTTACTTTTACATTCTTTAATTGAACATTGGGGACAATGTTCATCCTAAGTGTAAGGGAAGGGTAAATGATGATACCTTATAGGATAAACTTGCACTTGAGTTTGTTTGTTTGATGGTAGGTGTGTAATAAAACTATGAGCAATACTTGTTAGTGTAATTTTAGCGCCAAATTTAAATTTTTTTACAACATTTAGGAGTGAAACTTTAGCCTTAGCAAGCGTCTCATGGATAGGAGTTGTACGACTAGCACAAAACCATACTATTCAGAAAAAATATTCTACCCAAATATGTGAGGTTCGCCTTTAGATTTGATAGGAAAAGCATTTACTATTAGTGCTTATGAGTGTACCGGTAGCATTTAGATTCTAGAACTTGCGTTAGTGATGCATCCCGAGACCGTTAGTGAGACTACATTCGTGTAGTAGGATTTATTACATGATAAGAGGCATTAGGATTACCCTTGTGTTAAACCCGTATCATAATTACTTGACCATTTAAGTCATATTACTTGGCTAGTTAAGTCAATTATTTTTTCCCACACCTTAGCGTTGTACTCATTTTTAGTACACGAAACCCCTAGTACACCCCTCCGAGCCCATCTTTTCGTTTCTAACTTTAAGCATCTTACTTAAAGGAAGAATTTGTTACAACCCACTTAAATGTACATGTCACAACTCATCATTTCAGGTCATTTCCCAAACTTTGACATTTTACTATTCATAAATCACTATTCAACAAAATACTATTCATCATTTTACTATTCATCATTCCCGAGGTCAATTTGATATTTTGAGAAACATTTGAGAATTTTACTATTCACTGAACACTATTCATTGCTGGAAAAGTTTTCACTATTTACTTGCATTACTCATTTCATCGTAAATTAAGTTTACGGGTATTCAAATTCGCGTAACCGGATTGGTTTAGGTGCGAATTCATTTCATTAGTACTAAGGACACTGCATACGGACTAGACACAGTCTGCATATCATCATAACAACATTTTTATGTTATACCACTCTTAGGATTTTCAAATTTATATATTTGATACTTTTAACGTTTTCCTTATAAGTATTTATAAATAAACGTTAACACCCTGTTTGTAAACACGACGAATATATCTAAATAATCCCACAATGGTCCCGACATATTTTTATATCCATTTTATCATCATAAAAGTTATAACATTCATTTACCCAGTATTTTGGAAATTTATTTTATTTATAACGTGAGTTTATGAATATTACGACGGTTTTCGTGAAAACTAAACAATAATCACCCGAACACTCAGTAATTGTACCCAACATATTTTTAACATTTTTACAACTTTATTTTGTCCCGGTTAACTTTGTTAACATTTATTTCTATCTAACCCGGTACCCGATTTTAACTAATAACACAAATATACACTAAATCATACACTAGAATCCTAATTAAATCAAAACTACCCCAACCCCCCCCCCCCTCATCCACATGTGCCGGCCCCTAAAGTCTTCACTAAGGCTAATTCTTACATTTTTCTTAACCTCATGCATTTATGTATGCATATTATACATTATAACTTACATCTAAATATCTACAAACATAAAATACATAACACATGTATAATTTTTAGATCAAAAAGCTCTCATCTCATCT
The DNA here is from genome assembly GCA_030686995.1 of Artemisia argyi. Lineage (NCBI taxonomy): Eukaryota > Viridiplantae > Streptophyta > Magnoliopsida > Asterales > Asteraceae > Artemisia > Artemisia argyi. The sequence goes on along the minus strand of CM060705.1, from coordinate 121,223,102 downwards.
TCTTCCTTTCTCAAACCCACGACCAAACTCAAGAACCATGATCAAGAGAAGATTTTTGAAAAGTTAAAGCATAAAAGTTGTTCATTTTACCTTCCTAATCAAGAATCTTACAACAAAAACACAAGTAACACAAGGTTTCTCACCATCTAATCACCTATTATTTTAAAGTGAGTTATCAAATTTATTTTCATGTTTTCATCTAATTAACACTTGTATCTTATGGTTTTCATGCTTAATTTCATGCACAAGCTAGCAATACCACTTTATTTTGTAGACTTTTTGAACATACAAACCCTAGATTTTGATTTAGGTGTTCCTTTGTTAAATTAACTTGTTTAGTGATCATTAGGAACCCATGGCACCCTAAGAAGGTGTATGGTAGGATTAGTATAGCTTTGTGGAGTTTGTAAGAGTTTTGGTTAAGGTTGAAACTAGTTTTGAACATGAAAAATGGGTTTGTAACAAGTATATAAACATTCTGTCTCATTTTGGTAAATCCAGGAAAATCAGTAAACAAAAAGGAAACTTTGGCAAAATTTTTAGAAAATACTTTCAAAAACGAATCCGTAGGCGAAAGAACGGATTAAAAAGAGTTTATAACGAAGAAGTTATGATTTTTGCAAGTTTATTGACGAAAAGTATATTTTCTGAAAATACATGCTGTTGGACGTTTTTCGTCAGACAAAAAGAGGCTTTAGACGTAACCCGTAGGAGCCAAGCTTTCCAAAATATATTACTACATACTAAGACGTAACCGTGGATATAAAGAACAAGTAAAACGGACTTATAACGACAAAGATATTCACGTTTCAATATCGGCAAAACTCATATTAGTTTGACAGCTTTTGGAAATAATAACGCTAAAACTACGTAGTAACTCTATATTTCTAGAAATAATACCAAGTACCCAAATTCATAACTAACGAAGTATTAGTGATTACAAGTATATTTTTATCACTACAAGGCGTTATTTCAAGGATTTCAAACCGAGGATTTCAACACCAATATTGATACATACGATATATATATATATATATATATATATATATATATATATATATATATATATATATATATATATATATATATATATATATATATATATATATATATATATATATATATATATATATATATATATATGTTTCAACTAGTTTTATTTTTCTAATAGCCATATTTTCCTAAGTCTTGGAAAATATATATATTTGATAACAACAAGTATTTTTCCAAAGAGTAGAGTGGTATAGGAACATGTGCATGGACATTCATAACATCATTTGATGATCTAAATTAGATCGTTCATCATTCATATTAGGTTGAGGCAGCTAACCGTTCATTGTTGTTCATTTCACTTCATCACAGTATCATCAGTTTAAGGTGAGTTTTCATAGCCCCGTATACATTTTATGATTGTTTTCAAATCCCACGGGGGAGAATACATTGCACCATTTTAGTACGAGCCCAAGTATCAAAACTTATGTACATTGCTTAAGTAGCTAGTCTGCCTTGTGATAGTCCCCTATTATCATCATGAACCGTTAATTTGCCTATTAAGCGAGAGTGAGTGGATAGATCTATTGAGGGTGACGCCTCCATCCGTGGTAGTATTTACATGTCTGTTACATTTGAGTGTTTTGGCAGAACATTCAGGAGGGGCATAATTTCATCAGTCTAGCTTCGGTGTCATGAGCTTAAGGTCTATTGTACTATTTTTACGTGACATTTTGTCATGCACTTATACATGTGGTGGCCGTACAACATTACATTTCATAAACCTATGATTATTCACCAACTTTATGTTGACCGTTTTTGCAATGTATTTTCAGCTAACTAAGGCATTATCATATTACATGCATGGAGTCACATTAGGGTGTGCCTGGGATGACGCACTACATTTTGGATTTTCATGCACTTGTATAAATTATATTTTGACATTTCCTGGACTTGTTTTCTGTAAATGTTTCAACCTTTGGGACCTATGTTTTGTAACACTGGATGTTTTTAAATAAATCAAACGATGTTTTTTCCAAACGACACTTTAGGTCGTTCAATATATCCTTGTTATGGTGCTATGACAGTTACACCCGCAGGCATTTCATTCCGCTGCAAGTCAGGTAAATTGGGGTGTGACAGATTGGTACCAGAGCCAAGGTTATAGCGAACTAGGATGCATCATGATAGGGTTTATGATGTATACGATCACTAGACTATAACCACATTATCATAGCATCTCATCATTTCATCATAAGTGCATGTTCATTGTTTTAGGTGATTTCTTTATACGAGTTATTTATTTTATTTCACCTTGATTATCACAGAACCATGTCTTCAGACCCGAACGTTGTCATACTTTACTCTATCACTGACTCTGATGTTGAAGGCTCTATGTCTTCCACTGCCTTTTCACCACCACCCATTCCTCTTGTACCTGTGTTACCACTCTCGGCATCAGGTGAGGAAACCGAGCCTTTTGAGGAGGATGAGACTGCTCCTACTCCTCATGTTTCCCCTATTGCACCACCTGAGATCACCCGTGCACCCACTGACACATCACCCTCTGCTACCACTATTCCATCAGAACCTAGACTTATGTTTCCCCGTAGGAAGACGACTATAGGTCCTAGTAAGAAAGTTTCCCTTGCTACATCTACCTTTAGAATCCCTGCTATTCCTATGTTACCCACACCACCACCAACCATACCCGCTACTACATCCATATTTACTTCACTATTACCGCTTAGGAAGCGTGCGAGGTTTACTACACCAGCTTCACCTACTACAGAGTCAGAACCACCACCAGTATACCATGTAGGTGAGAGTTCGAGAGCAGCTGCTGCTAGGGAGCCTACATATATTACATTAGAGGATCAGTTAGGGGCTCAACAGGAGCAGGTTGATAGTTTGGCTTATAGGGTTGATGAGGATATCACTACTCGACTTGAGGCGGTTGAGGAGCAGGTCGAGGGTTTGCTTTTAGGCAGAGTTAGCATCGACGTGTCGTATCATGGACTTGAGGCACGGCAGGAGGGACATCGGGAGCTGATTGACCAGCTTAGGGATGAGCTACCAGGGATACGGGATAGAGCTCAGACTACACAGGAGGCTCAGGGAGAGCAGACACACCAGTTGGCAGTGGCACATGAGAGGTTGGCTATGATGGAGGGAAGAGATGCTGCTCTTCAGCTTCGGGTTCAGCATTTAGAGGAGATTGCAGTTATGATGGACAGGGAGATCCGTCTTCTGAGGAGTGTACCTGGAGCATCTGGAGCTCCTGGACCATCTAGAGCACCTGGAGGAGCCTAGACATAGACTAGTATTGTATTAGCTTTTACTATTTTCCTAGTCCCGAGGTGTGGGACATAGTTCAAGAACTTGTAGTCTTTTGGTTGTTGTACAAACAAATATATCAAGTGCGACTCTACTATGTTGGAAATGTTGTGCTATATATATCGGTCCATGTAGGCCGAAATTTTCATGTATTATATTCATGTGTTGTGATTATATTTATGATGTTTCATGGTTGCTCTTTATGGTTAACGTATTTATACTTGTTGTGGTTGTATCTATACGTGTCGTGGTTGTATTATTACAGGTTGTGGTTGCACTCGTACATGTCATGGTTGTATTTATATTTGTTGTAGTTGTATATATATACATGTTGTGGGTGTATATTTTTGTACGATGACTATTGCTATTATAGTTTTCTCATGGTTGTTGTCGATTATTATTATCAGAAGTACGGCGCCAAAGAAAGCAAAGGCTACACCAGAAACACCCACTATGACTCAAGCCGCTATCCGCAAGTTGGTCAGGGATAGTATAGCAGAAGCTCTGGAGACTGAGAGAGCTGAAGTTACTGCTAGGGCTGCTGAGATTCCACCTAATACTGAAGTGGTTCAACCCACTACTAGGCGTGAATGTACTTGGAAGGATTTCAAGATTAGTGATCCCGTCAAGTATAAGGGCACTGAGGGAGCGGTTGCTTTGATCCGCTGGTTTGAAAAGACTGAGAATGTATTTCTCATGTGCGGTTGCCAGGAGGTTAACAAGGTAAAATTTGCTACCGGTATGCATCTTGATGAAGCTATGTCTTGGTGGAATTCTTATGCTCAACCTATTGGTATGGAGAATGCCTACAAGCTCACTTGGGATCAATTCAAGAAGCTGATGACTAAGAAATTTTGCCCTCGTACCGAGGTGCAAAAGTTGGAAACCGAATTCTATGAGCTGGTAACAAAAGGTGATGACATTGAGACATATATCAGGAAGTTTCAGGAGTTGGCTTCACTATGTCCAACTATGGTTCCGGACGATGAGAAAAATATGGAGAATTTTACTAGAGGACTACCCGAAAGCATCTGCGGGGATGTGATGTCTTTCGACCCACAATCAATGGAAGAGGCTATTCGTATAACTCAGAAACTTACGGTCCAAGTGTTAAAAGGAAAATCTGCTGCAAACAACAACAATAACCGTTCAAACAACACCAACTACAACAACACTCGAAACACCAACAACTATAACAATAACCGAAACCGCAACTACCCCAATAACCAAAACAATAACAACAATAACAACAAGAGGAGGTTTGAAAATAACCAAGGTGGAAATGCTATCCAACCAGCACCTAAGAGACAGGAAGTGGCAAAGGCCTATGCTGCAGGACCAACAGAAGGAAAAGGATATGCTGAAAAACTACCCAAGTGTAATAAGTGTCAGACTCATCACAACCCTGGAAACTGTCCTAGAGCTTGTGAGAACTGTGGAAAAGTCGGTCATTCGACTAGGGAATGCAAAGCTCCACGAGGGGTAATTAATCAGAACCAACCAGGAGCATGTTATGGTTGTGGAGAGTTGGGTCATTTCAAGAACAATTGCCCAAAGAGGAAGGATCAAGGAGCTGGAAATCAGGGCGGAGTAGCTCGAGGAAGGGCTTATGTTATGGGAGGAGAAGATGCCCGAGAGGACCCGAATGTTGTTGCGGGTACGTTCCTCGTTAATAATCGTTATGCATCCATTTTATTTGATTCAGGAGCGGATAGATGTTTTGTTTCTATTGCATTTGCACCTTTACTTAACATAGAACCAACTACCTTAGACATTCCCTATATTGTTGAATTAGCCGATGGGTCTTTAGTTAACACCAACACCGTTATCCGTGGTTGCACCATCAATTTCCTAAATCATCCATTCAATATAGACGTTATGCCCGTAGAACTTGGAAGTTTTGACGTTGTTATCGGTATGGATTGGTTGTCTCGACATCATGCAAGAATCATTTGTGATGAAAAAGTTGTTCATCTTTCTTATGGAGGTGAAACTTTAGTTGTTCGCGGAGAGCGAAGTGGAACTAGACTCAGTATCATATCATGCATTAAAACCGAGAAGTACATAAAGATGGGTTGTTATGCATTCTTGGCTCACATCACGGAGAAGAAGTCGGATGAGAAACGACTTGAAGATGTGCCTATTGTTAAGGAATTTCCAGAAGTTTTTTCGGAAGAATTGCCAGGACTTCCACCTACACGTCAGGTTAAGTTTCAGATTGAGTTGGTGCCAGGAGCTGCACCAATTGCACGAGCACCATATAGACTTGCACCTTCTGAGATGCAAGAATTGTCTAATCAATTACAAGAACTTCTAGACAAAGGATTCATTAGACCGAGTTCTTCGCCTTGGGGAGCACCGATTTTGTTTGTGAAGAAGAAGGATGGATCTTTCAGAATGTGCATAGACTATCGTGAGCTGAACAAGTTAACGGTGAAGAATCGTTACCCACTCCCTAGGATTGATGACTTGTTTGATCAGCTACAAGGTTCTTGTTTTTATTCCAAGATTGATTTAAGATCAGGTTACCATCAACTCAGAGTTCGGGAAGAAGATATCCCAAAAACGGCATTCAGAACACGTTATGGTCATTATGGGTTTCAAGTGATGCCTTTTGGATTAACGAATGCACCTGCAGTATTCATGGATCTCATGAACAGAGTGTGCAAACCATATCTTGATAAGTTTGTGATCGTATTCATTGACGATATCCTGATTTATTCCAAGAGTAAGAAAGAGCATGAAGCATACCTCAAAACAATATTGGAACTACTCAAGAAGGAGCAATTGTATGCCAAAATTTCAAAGTGTACTTTTGGATACAAAGAGTTCAATTTCTTGGCCATGTCATTGATAGCCAAGGATTACAAGTCGACCCAGCAAAGATTGAGGCAGTAAAGGATTGGGCTACGCCCAAGTCTCCTACAGAAATTCGTCAATTCTTAGGACTTGCAGGATATTACAGAAGGTTTATTGAAGGGTTTTCTAAGATAGCGAAGTCGCTGACTAAGCTGACAGAAAAGAATCAGAAGTACGAGTGGGGAGAGAAACAAGAATCTGCATTTCAATTATTGAAGCAGAAGCTTTGTAGTGCACTGATTTTGTCACTACCAAAAGGTATTGAGAACTTTGTGGTATATTGCGATGCTTCGCATAAAGGGCTTGGAGCTGTGCTAATGCAAAACGAGAAGGTGATAGCTTATGCATCTAGACAGCGTAAGACACACAAGAAAAATTACACTACACACGACTTGGAGTTGGGTGCTGTTGTGGAGACACTACCTTTATGGTACTAAATGTGTAGTTTTTACCGACCACAAGAGCTTACAGCATATACTTGATCAGAAGGAACTTAATATGAGACAACGTCGTTGGCTAGAATTGTTGAGTGATTACGATTTTGAGATCCGATATCACCCAGGAAAAGCAAATGTCGTAGCAGATGCACTTAGCCGAAAAGAACGACTCAAACCTTTGAGGGTTAGATCGTTGGGAATGACTATTATTTCACCATTACCATAAAAAATTTTAGAAGCTCAGATTGAGGCTCTCAAGGAGGAAAATCGACCACAGGTATGCCAGAAAACACGAATGGTTTCGTTAAGAGAGCAGATGGAGTGTTATGCTTCAAGGACCGAAGTTGGATACCACTCTATGGTGGAGTACAAAAATTGATTTTGCATGAATCACACAAGTCGAAGTACTCTATTCACCCAGGTTCTGACAAGATGTATCAGGATCTCAAAAAGTTGTATTGGTGGCCGAACATGAAAGCAGAAATAGCTACGTACGTCAGCAAATGCCTTACTTGTGCTAAAGTGAAAGCCGAGTACCAGAAACCGTTAGGACTACTTCAACAACCAGAAATTCCACAATGGAAGTGGGAGCGTATTACAATGGACTTTGTTACTAAACTTCCCAAGACGTCAGGAGGTTACGATGCTATTTGGGTAATTGTCGATCGTCTTACAAAATCAGCCCATTTCATACCCATTAGAGAGACTTATTCCATGGAACAGCTTGCCAGACTTTATGTCAAGGAAATAGTCTCGAGACATGGAGCACCAATCTCCATTATTTCTGACAGAGATAGCCGCTTTACTTCAAACTTTTGGAAGTCATTACAAGATTCCTTTGGATCCAAGTTAGACATGAGCACTGCTTACCATCCACAGACCGATGGTCAGAGTGAGAGAACTATTCAGACACTGGAGGACATGCTGCGAGCATGTGTGATTGACTTTAGGAATGGTTGGGCTAACCATTTGCCATTAATCGAGTTCTCTTATAACAACAGTTACCATTCAAGTATTAAAGCAGCACCATTTGAGGCACTTTATGGTCGTAAGTGTCGTTCCCCTGTTTGTTGGGCAGAAGTTGGAGAGGTACAATGCACAGGTCCAAAGATGGTTAGGGAAACAACAGAAAAGATAATACAGATTCGAGAACGACTTGAAACTGCTAGAAGCCGACAGAAGAGTTATGCAGATGTTATACGCAAACCATTGGAATTCCAGGTTGGAGACAAGGTCATGTTGAAAGTCTCGCCCTGGAAGGGCGTGATACGATTTGGAAAGCGTGGAAAGTTGAACCAGAGATACATTGGTCCATTTAAGATACTGGAAAGGATTGGTCCAGTAGCTTACAAGCTTGAACTACCATCAGAACTTAGCAACGTACATAACACATTTCATGTCTCAAACCTCAAGAAATGCCTTTCAGATGAGTCTTCAGTTATACCATTAGAAGAGATTCAGCTAGATGACAAGCTTAACTTTGTGGAGGAACCAGTTGAAATCATGGACCGAGAGGTCAAACAGTTGAAGCAGAGTCGAATTCCGATCGTTAAGGTTCGCTGGAATTCTTGAAGAGGACCCGAGTTTACTTGGGAACAAGAAAACCAAATGCAACGCAAGTATCCACACCTTTTCACCAAACCTATTACCGAGACCAACACTAGCTGAATTCAGGGACTGAATTCCTTTTTGGGTGGGCGACTGTCACAACTCACCATTTCAGGTCATTTCCCAAACTTCGACATTTTACTATTCATAAATCACTATTCATCAAAACACTATTCATCGTTTTACTATTCATCATTTCCGAGGTCAATTTGATATTCTGAGAAACATTTGAGAATTTTACTATTCACTGAATACTATTCATTGCCGGAAAAGTTTTCACTATTTACTTGCATTACTCATTTCATCGTAAATTTAGTTTACGGGTATTCAAATTCGCGTAACCGGAATGGGTTAGGTGCGAATTCATTTCATTAGTACTAAGGACACTGCATATGGACTAAAGACAGTCTGCATATCATCATAACAGCATTTTTATGTTTTCCTTATAAGTATTTTTAAATAAACGTTAACACCCGTTTTATAAACACGACGAATATATCTAAATATTCCCACAATGGTCCCGACATATTTTTATATCCATTTTATCATCATAAAAGTTATAACATTCATTTACCCAGTATTTTGGAAATTTATTTTATTTATAACGTGAGTTTATAAATATTACGACGGTTTTCGTGAAGACTAAACAATAATCACCCGAACACTCAGTAATTGTACCCAACATATTTTTAACATTTTTACAACCTTATTTTGTCCCGGTTAACTTCGTTAACATTTATTTCTATCAAACCCGGTACCCGATTTTAACTAATAACACAAATATACACTAAATCCTACACTAGAATCCTAATTAAATCAAAACTACCCCAACCCACCCCCCCCCCCCCCCCCCTCATCCACATGAGCCGGCCCCTAAAGTCCTCACCAAGGCTAATTCTTACATTTTTCTTAACCTCATGCATTTATGTATGCATATTATACATTATAACTTACATCTAAATATCTACAAACATAAAATACATAACACATGTATAATTTTTAGATCAAAAAGCTCTCATCTCATCTTCTTCCTTTCTCAAACCCATGACCAAACTCAAGAACCATGATCAAGAGAAGATTTTTGAAAAGTTAAAGCATAGAAGTTGTTCATTTTACCTTCCTAATCAAGAATCTTACAACAAAAACACAAGTAACACAAGGTTTCTCACCATCTAATCACCTATTATTTCAAAGTGAGTTATCAAATTTATTTTCATGTTTTCATCTAATTAACACTTGTATCTTATGGTTTTCATGCTTAATTTCATGCACAAGCTAGCTATACCACTTTATTTTTGTAGACTTTTTGAACATACAAACCCTAGATTTTGATTTAGGAGTTCCTTTGTTAAATTAACTTGTTTAGTGATCATTAGGAACCCATGGCACCCTAAGAAGGTGTATGGTAGGATTAGTATAGCTTTGTGGAGTTTGTAAGAGTTTTGGTTAAGGCTGAAACTAGTTTTGAACATGAAAAATGGGTTTGTAACAAGTATATAAACATTCTGTCCCATTTTGGTAAATCCAGGAAAATCAGTAAACATAAAGGAAACTTTAGCAAAATTTTTAGAAAATACTTTCAAAAACGAATCCGTAGGCGAAAGAACGGATTAAAAAGAGTTTATAACGAAGAAGTTATGATTTTTGCAAGTTTATTGACGAAAAGTATATTTTCTGAAAATACATGCTGTTGGACGTTTTTCGTCGGACAAAAAGAGGCTTTAGACGTAACCCATAGGAGCCAAGCTTTCTAAAATATATTACTACATACTAAGACGTAACCGTGGATATAAAAAACAAGTAAAACGGACTTATAACGACAAAGATATTCACGTTTCAATATCGGCAAAACTCATATTAGTTTGACAGCTTTTGGAAATAATAACGCTAAAACTACGTAGTAACTCTAGATTTCTAGAAATAATAACAAGTACCCAAATTCATAACTAACGAAGTATCAGTGATTACAAGTATATTTTTATCACTACAAGGCGTTATTTCAAGGATTTCTAACCGAGGATTTCAACACCAATATTGATACATACGATATATATATATATATATATATATATATATATATATATATATTTCAACTAGTTTTATTTTTCTAATAGCCATATTTTCCTAAGTCTTGGAAAATATATATATTTGATAACAACAAGTATTTTCCAAAGAGTAGAGTGGTATAGGAACATGTGCATGGACATTCATAACATCATTTGGTGATCTAAATTAGATCGTTCATCATTCATATTAGGTTGAGGCAGCTAACCGTTCATTGTTGTTCATTTCACTTCATCACAATATCATCAGTTTAAGGTGAGTTTTCATAGCCCCGTATACATTTTATGATTGTTTTCAAATCCCACGGGGGAGAATACATTGCACCATTTTAGTACGAGCCCAAGTATCAAAACTTATGTACATTGCTTAAGTAGCTAGTCTGCCTTGTGATAGTCCCCTATTATCATCATGAACCGTTAATTTGCCTATTAAGCGAGAGTGAGTGGATAGATCTATTGAGGGTGACGCCTCCATCCGTGGTAGTATTTACCAACAGTAAGCAGATGCATTTCATGTCTGTTACATTTGAGTGTTTTGGCAGAACATTCAGGAGGGGCATAATTTCATCAGTCTAGCTTCGGTGTCATGAGCTTAAGGTCTATTGTACTATTTTTACGTGACATTTTGTCATGCACTTATACTTGTGGTGGCCGTACAACATTACATTTCATAAACCTATGATTATTCACCAACTTTATGTTGACCGTTTTCGCAATGTATTTTCAGGTAACTAAGGCATTATCATATTACATGCATGGAGTCACATTAGGGTGTGCCTGGGATGACGCACTACATTTTGGATTTTCATGTACTTGTGTAAATTATCGTTTGACATTTCCTGGACTTGTTTTCTGTAAACGTTTCAACCTTTGGGACCTATGTTTTGTAACACTGGATGTTTTTAAATAAATCAAATGATGTGTTTTCCAAACGACACTTTAGGTTGTTCAATATATCCTTGTTATGGTGCTATGACAGTTACACCCCCAGGCATTCCATTCCGCTGCAAGTCAGGTAAATTGGGGGTGTGACAGTACACCCAAATCGCCTTAGCCTTCCGTGTATGCACTCATCTTTAGTGCATTATTGTTATTTGTTTAAACCCTTAGTTTATTATCTAATTGATTACATGTTTGCTAAGTCGAGTTATATCCTTGTACATATTGTTTTGGGACGATTGGGACTCATGGGTAAAGTACTATTATTATGGAGTAATGGGGAAGAAAATCATTTTATTACCCCCATATGTACGTTAATCTTAAAAGTACTCCAAGTGTTTTGATTATCTTAATTCGAGTCATTAGATTAGTTTATTGTAAAGTATGTAAAAATTCAAGTGTAAGGGGAATTTTCATTCCCTATGATGTATTATTTTGGATGGTAGGGTAAGACTGTATGCAAAAAAAAAAAAAAAAAAAAAAAATGGAAAAATCGAAAAATTAAGAAAAAAAATAGAAAAAGAAAAGAGAAAAAACATACGGACTACCATCCCGTTTCATTCTATGTTTATTTTATATTTTTGTTATTTTTCATTTATTAGCTTAAGTCGAGTCTAGTCTTGGCTTAGCAATGCCATATTGTACATGTAATTAACCAAGATTATTAACTCGCCACCAATATAGATTGCCTATATCCAACAAAGCCGTGTATTCCATATCTCTACACCTAATGTTATAACCCTTTAAAAGACCTCTTTAATAGTTTATCCTAGGTGCTTACGCCATGTGGTGGAGGTTTGATCCTTTCCCAAGCCTATGGTAATCTATTTTGCTATGACAGGTAGTGAGAGATGTTTTCCATTTCCATATTGTGATATATACTTTATTACACCCGAGAGATGTGAGTATCTAAACACTATTTGTGAGGTGCTAGTGTATGACCTCTGTGCTTGTCTTTGGTCTTTAGTGGAACGATTATTTGTTGTAATTACTTTTATATTAGTGTTAAATGACCCCTAACTTGTATTTTGGCTAGAATAAAATCGCATTTGCTTGAGGACAAGCAAATCTCAAGTGTAAGGGTACATTATGAGGCGAAAAATGACCCGTTTTTAGGGGGTCATTTAAGCCGGAATTGGAATTTATTTGATCAATTATTGCCCTAAATCCTTCCTTTTGTGACTTTGGGTACTTTCGGTGAGAATTCTTGAAAAGGAAGCATTTTGGACGTTTCTGGAGCATAAAAGTGAAGAAAACGACAAAGTCTTAATTTTCCTTGCTGGGAACAGTACCTGACGGCGTTAAGAGCAATTTTGTAACGGCATTAGGAGCAAAAATGATGACGGCCCAGAGAAAACGTGACGGCGTCAGAACAAGGCCGTCAAGAGTAAAAGTGGTGACGGCCCAGAACAGAAATACACATGACGGCGTCAGATCTGGATCTAGGCAGTCCGAGAATTTTATTGGCTGCGAGATGACGGCGTCAGAACTTTCCTCTTGACGCCGTCACCTCATGAAATCTATATATACTTTTCTAATTTTCATTCATTAAGGGTGGAACTTAAGAGGAGAATTTTAGGGTCGAACTTAATAAACCCTAGCTCATTTGTAATAGTATTTTCAAGGGTTTTCACCCCTTGAAACCCTTCATGTTCAATTGAGATAAGTTTCCTTTCAATTCATTCAATATGTCTATGTGTTGTTTGAATATATCTTACGCTTGTCTTGATTTTAACATGCTAGGCTAGATCTTTTGTGTGTTTGCTTAGATGTAATGAAACTTAGATGTTGATTATAGGTTGATTGCTTGTTTATAGTTGTAATGGATGAATGATTTCAATGTTAGGCTTAAGAAAACTGGCAGATCTCCATTGTGTAACTTGCTTGAACATCTTAAGAAACATGAACCAATGTGTACTAGGTTTTTATGGTTGTATTTAATGCATGAGCGAATTCTAGTGATCCCATGTTTGGAGCTTCTTGCAGACTCGACATAGGAGTGAAGTAGGAACTTATAGAGTTGGGGAAGTAAGTACGCCACCCCACGACTGGTATTAAGGAATATAATCCGTCATCCACGCAACCGTAACAAAAAATTAACATGTAAAAGATATCTAGGGAGTAGTGAAATCTAAGTAAACACAATTCTCCCATCTATTGTTTACACCACACTAGTTTAATTAGCTTTATTTACATTTCTGTTATTTTATTTTGATTGCATCTTAGTTATTGGGTTAGTTGATTAGCAACTAATTCTGCCCACTCTTCCAAAACCCGAGATTTTACTTGCTTTCCATAAAATATTAAAATACAAAAAAGAATCATCCCTCACCTCTAGACCTAGTTTTTAGGCTTTCTAATCCTAGCGACACTATTCCTGAGTTGAACGATCAATCCCCCGGTACTTGTCACTATACTGTACTACAACGATCAGGTACACTGCCTGGTGGGGGTTGTAAGCTTCTCGAGATCCCTCGAGAGGTAATGCCTGGTGCAATTCTCACGCATCAACCTACAAGTGGTCAGTTGTTGCAGTTAGGTCTCTTAACAATTACTAGTGATTATTTGTAGTTAATAACGGCTTCTTGTGTGACTAATATTGATTTACAGAGAGTAATGCAAGATTTGGAAAAGGACCTTCTGTCTCAAAAGCATTACACTTTAACACAAGGGGAGTTGAGAAGAAAGAGAAAACCGATGGTAGGCAATGATAACTTCTTAATGTTGGAAAATTTAGTGCACTTGAGGGATTAATTCACACCTAGTAATGGGTTTGGAGGTACGGAGTGTACACCCATTTGGTCACTGAATCCCCTGACTCAATAGTGGTTATGTACTGATTCTGCTGATAGCATGAATCCATTTCTGCTGATAGTGTGATTCTACTGATAGTGGAATCTGCTGCTAGTTTCCACTGCTAGTGTTATTGTTTCCACTGATGTGTTAACATTACCACTGCTAGTGTTATTGTTTCCACTAATGTGTTAACATTACCACTGCTAGTGTTATTGTTTCCACTGATAACCACTGATTCCTATTATTATGGAAAGTATTATCTTATAATTAATGGGCCGTTAATTATACATAATTCCATGGGCTAGGGTTTGAGTAAACTCTATTATAAATAGAGGTCATGACAGAATTTCATGTATCTTTAATAACACAAACCCGAAACACTTGAATACGTTTTCTTTTCCTGATTTGTGCCTAAAACAAGAACTTCACTTGGTCTTATCCCATAGAGATATTCGTGTAACCCAGGCATAGGGTCGAATAGTTTCTATTGGAAAGTGATAACACGATTTCAAGTGAATATCTGGTACTCTTTGATTATCTTTACCCTGTTCTGGGAACAGTCAAACATATAATAACCAACTATCAATAGAAACTATTAGTGATAATCAATGGCTGCTGCTATGAGACAAATGGCTGCTAACTTTTCCAAGTTGGAAAAGTTTGAAGGTGTTGATTTCAGAAGATGGCAAAAGAAGATGCACTTCTTGTTGTCAAGTATGAATGTGCTATATGTTCTGACAACTGATATTCCTGAAGATTATGGAGATGATGCTACTATGGATCAGATGAGGGCAAGAAGCAAATGGGAGAATGATGATTATGTTTGCAGAGGTTTAATTCTCAATGGTATGTCTGATTCTCTATTTGATATTTATCAGAATGTTGAAACTTCTCAAGAACTATGGGATTCCTTGGAAGCCAAATATATGGCTGAGGATGCATCAAGTAAGAAATTGCTTGGAAGTAATTTTAACAATTACAAAATGGTTGATTCTAGACCTGTCATGGAACAATACAATGAACTTCTTAGTATACTTGGTCGAGTCACACAACACAAGATGAACGTGGATGAGGCTATTTCAGTCTCTTGTATCATTGATAAACTACCTCCTTCTTGGAAAGATTTCAAGCATATGTTGAAACATAAGAAGGAGGAGTTAACTCTTGTTGAGTTGGGCAGTCACTTGCACAATGAAGATTCACTCAAAGCACAAGACATTGACAAGCCAAAGAGTAGCAATGCTACTGGTCCATCAGTTGTCAATATGGTGGAGCATAACAACTCTTCCAAGAACAATGACAACAAGGGCAAGCGTAAGCATCAAGATAACACCAAATCTGATATTAACAAGAAACCAAAAGTGACTTGTTGGAAGTGTTGTAAAACTGGACACTTCAGGAAGGATTGTAAAGGTGTAAAGATTGGCAATAAAACCAATGCATCAGGCACAAGTAGAGGGAATGGTAACACCAATTCTATGAAAGGTCAGAATATATTTAATAAGTCTTTTGAGATTTATTATGTTACATATATATCTGAAATATATTTTGTGCAGGATGATGATGTTGCTTGGTGGGTTGACTCTGGTGCAACAATTCATGTGTGTAAAGATAGAAGCTGGTTCAAGACTTATGAGTCAATGAATGATGGTTCTATTCTTCATATGGGAAACGAGTCAACTGTTCTGGTGCATGCAAAAGGATGTGTTGATTTGAAGTTTAGTTCTGGAAAGATTGTTTCTTTATTTAATGTTTTACATGTTCCTTATATTAGAAAAAAACAGGGTTTCTAGTAGTGTTTTGAATAATTGTGGTTATAAACAAGTGATTGAATCTAATAAGTTTGTTTTATCTAAACATGGCGTGTTTATTGGTTTTGGTTATTTGTGTAATCAAATGTTCAGACTTAATATTGTTTATGATAATGTTAATTCTGCTTTTATTTCAACCTTTAAACTTAATGATTCAACCTTATGGCATGCAAGACTTGGCCATGTACACTTTAAAAGAATGCGAGATATGTCTAAGGATGGGTTAATTCCAGCCTTTGATATGGACACAGAAAAGTGTAAAACTTGCATGATGACCAAAATAACTAAGAAACCATTTCAAAGTGTAAAACGTAAAAATAAAGTTTTGGAGTTGATTCATAGTGACCTATGTGATCTTCATGCTACTCCCTCTTTGGGAAACAAGAAATACTTTGTGACTTTTATTGATGATGCTTCTAGGTTTTGTTATGTTTATTTGTTACATACTAAGGATGAAGCATTAGATAAATTTAAAGTATTTAAAACTAAAGTTGAATTACAACAAGGGTCTCTAATCAAAAGATTTAGGACTGATAGGGGAGGTGAGTACATGGATACTCTGTATTTTTAGTCTATTGGTATAATCCATGAAACGACTGCTTCTTATACTCCTAAACAAAATGGTATTTCTGAAAGGAAAAAAAAGGGTGCTAAAGGAGATGGTTAATTCCATGTTGTCCTATTCAGGGCTGAGTCAAGGGTTTTGGGGTGAAGCTATGTTAACATCTTACTATTTACTAAATGGGGTTCCTAATAAAAGGAACAAGGTTACCCCTTATGAACTCTGGACTAAAAAGAAACCCAACCTGAATTATCTCAGGGTTTGGGGTTGTAGGGCTGTTGTAAGACTCTCTGATCCAAAGTAGAAAACTTTGGGTGAAAGAGGCATTGAATGCATCTTTGTTGGATATGCTGAGCATTCCAAGGCATATAGGTTCTATGTTATTGAACCTAATGAATCTGTTTCAATTAACTCAATAATTGAATTAAGGGATGCACTATTTGATGAGAATAGATTCTCATCATTCCCTAGACCAAGTCAAAGAATTCCAAATGGAACTGATGACATTGGTGTATCAGAGGTCCCTGATGAATTATCATCTCAGGTCCCTGATGAGGTTGTGGGACAACAACCTGAACCTGAGCTCAGAAAGAGCAATAGGGTCAGGACTCCAAAGTCATTTGGACCTGAGTTTCAATTATAATTAATTGAAGGTACAAGGAATGAGGTCTCTGACCAATACTCCTATTGCTTCATTGTTAAGGATGATCCAAAAACATTTGAAGAAGCAATGAAGTCCCAGGATGTTGCTTTCTGGAAAGAAGCAATTAATGATAAGATGGACTCCATCATGGGCAACAACACTTATGTGTTGACTGATCTACCACCTGGTTGCAAACCTCTAGGTAGAAAATGGATTTTCAAAAAGAAAATGAAGGTAGATGGAACTGTTGAAAAGTTCAAGGCAAGACTAGTTATTCAGGGCTTTAAACAAAAGTCAGGAATAGACTATTTTGATACTTATGCTCCTGTGGCTCGTATCAGTACCATAAGATTGCTGATTGCTTTGGCATCAATTCACAATTTGATTATTCATCAGATGGATGTGAAGACAGCTTTCTTAAATGGTGACTTAGATGAGGAGGTTTACATGAACCAACCTCAAGGCTTCATCATGCTTGGCAATGAAAACAAGGTGTGTAAACTGATTAAGTCTCTTTATGGACTAAAACAGGCACCTAAGCAATGGCATCAAAAGTTTGATGAAGTGGTATTGTCTAGTGGTTATTTACTTAATCAGGCTGACAAATGTGTATATAGCAAATTTGATGAATCTGGTAAAGGAGTCATCATTTGTCTATATGTTGATGACATGTTGATTTTTGGCACTGACCAAAATCAAGTTGACCTTACAAAGGAATTTTTGTCATCAAAGTTCTCCATGAAGGATATGGGGAGGCTGATGTTATCCTTGGCATTAGGATTAAACATGAAAGTAAAAAAAATTTCTATCTCTCAGTCTCATTACATTGAGAAGGTGTTAAGGAAATTTAATTACTTTGATTGTACTCAAGTGAGTACTCCCATGGATACAAGTGAGAAGCTAATGCCTAATACTGGCAAAGCTGTATCTCAACTTGAGTATTCTAGGGTGATTAGCTTCTTGATGTATGCCATGACTTGTACAAGACCTGATATTGCTTTTCCTGTGGGTAAACTGAGCAGGTATACTAGTAATCCTAGTGCTCATCATTGGCTAGCAATTCAGATGGTTTTTAAGTATTTGAAGAGAACTATGGATTATAGTCTCTCATATACTGGTTATCCTTCAGTATTAGAAGGATACACAGATGCAAGTTGGATCAGTAACACTGAAGATAATTCGTCTACTAGTGGCTGGGTATTCCTACTTGGTGGAGGTGCAATTTCTTGGGCATCCAAGAAACAAACTTGCATTACCAGTTCAACCATGGAATCTGAAATTGTGGCTTTAGCAGCTGCTGGCAAAGAAGCTGAATGGTTGAAAAACTTGCTTCTTGAGATTCCATGTAACCTAAACCTATAGCAACTATTTCTATCCGTTGTGATAGTGCTGCTACATTGGCAAAGGCTTATAGCCAGATGTACAATGGGAAGTCTAGACACTTAGGTGTCAGGCATAGCATGATTCGTGAGCTTATCGTGAATGGGGTGATATCTATAGAGTTTGTTAAATCTCAACAAAACTTAGCTGATCACTTGATGAAGGGTTTGGCTAGAGACTTGGTTTTGAAGTCTGCTAAAGGGATGGGTTTGAAGTCCAACTTAGTCACTGAATGCTAAGACACCCAACTCCCTCCTGAGGAAACTTGAGAGCTGAGTTCAATGTGGAAAGCTGAACATTTAGTGGACTGGAGCACATGTTTTATTGTCATCTCAAGGTTGTGCTCAGAACCTGCTGAAAAAGGAGGATGAAGTCTTTACTTCTCAATGGTTATTTTCTTTGAAAAAGTGCTAAGCAGGAGCATGAATAAAGAGGAACCACCTATGTAAATGTTGAATTTTTGCCGCTTCAGGAAGCTTTGGACTTTTAGCTTTTACAACATTTATGAATTGGATATGGACACATGGCTTATATAGTGTCAGGTTTATTTGAGTGTTTAAAAATGTATGTGTATTTTATCTTCAGGTATTCAAATGGGTTGAAGGGTTCAATTCTTAGAACACCCTGATTCTCGAATATTTGAACGTATAATGTACTAAGATGAGAATTCAATCTTCAAGATATTTTCATTTATGCATATGTTTTGTTTTGTGTTTAATTTTTCATGCAAAGGAAGTGAACTAAATTTGGGGAGGATTGTTGGAAAATTTTGTGCACTTGAGGGATTAATTCACACCTGGTAATGGGTTTGGGAGGTACGAAGTGTACACCCATTTGGTCACTGAATCCCCTGACTCAATAGTGGTTATGTACTGATTCTGCTGATAGCATGAATCTGTTTCTACTGATAGTGTGATTCTACTGACAGTGGAATCTGCTGCTAGTTTCCACTTCTAGTGTTATTGTTTCCACTGATGTGTTAACATTACCACTGCTAGTGTTATTGTTTCCACTAATGTGTTAACATTACCACTGCTAGTGTTATTGTTTCCACTGATAACCACTGATTCCTATTATTATGGAAAGTATTATGTTATAATTAATGGGCCGTTAATTATACATAATTCCATGGGCTAGGGTTTGAGTAAACTCTATTATAAATAGAGGTCATAACAGAATTGCATGTATCTATAATAACACAAACCCTAAACACTTGAATACATTTTCTTTTCTTGATTTGTGCCTAAAACAAGAACTTCACTTGGTCTTATCCCATAGAGATATTCGTGTAACCCAGGCATAGGGTTGAATAGTTTCTATTGGAAAGTGATAACACGATTTCAAGTGAATATCTGGTACTCTTTGATTATCTTTACCGTGTTCTGTGAACGCTCAAACACATAATAACCAACACTTAAGACTTCCATTCTGATCCTAGTGGTGGTCATTCAGGGGTGTTAGTTTTAACGGATAAAAATTAATGAATATCTCCGGACTCGAACTCGAAACTTCGGGATTGCACACTTTATGTATGATTTTCAATTAATTAATAATTATTGTTTTAGTGATGAATAATTATTAAATTCACGAAATGAGCACTTAACAGTACCTAATGACCGTTAGAGGAAAGTTAAAGGACTAAAGATGAAATAAGAAGGCAAGAAGGATCTAGAGACCCCTCTTGGGCCTAGGATCGGCCGAAAGCCACTTCCCATAGGTTTTGGGATTGCCTTTTGCTCCAAGCTTTGTGATAGTATAAATACATGGCCTCATGTATTCAGTGTTCTCATCCCTTGGTTCATTAGCAAGCCAATTCACTTTCTTCCTCTGTTTCTTGAGCTATAGACGATCCATAGTGATCAACTAAGGCTCAACTAGTAGTGCTTGCTCGTGAATCAAGAACCTAGCTTTTCTAATTGAAACGCTATTAGTACGTGTGTTCGAGAACGAAGTGTTAGCATACTTTTGCTAACAAGGTGGTTGCCCATTCGACTAACTCATTAGTCAATTCCCAATTAAACCCTAATTAGGGTTTATAGTTCTTGTTCCATTGATTTCTTTTTCTTGCTAGAAATCACAAAGAGGTATGCATCCTTTTATATTTGGTTAATTTAAATTACATGTATTTGATCTATTTCTGGTGCATGCTTGATGTGTTTATATGTTTATGATTTTCATATATTCCAATAGTGGCATCAAGAGCCGTTAATACATTGTAATTAATTACCGAAACACATAAAATTGAATCGTTATGATTATTACATGCTTGGTGTTCTTATGTTTTTTTAAATCATTCATAAACCCTAGAATTTTTCTTATTTCTTATGTCGATTTCTATTTATTTTATAAATGTCGAAATTCTTTTTGAAATTAAAATTAGGGTTTTTGTAGGATACTCATAATCATAAACATGTATGGTTTAGTGTGGTTCGAATTAAAAAGAAGTAGAATTTCTAGAGAGAGAAAGTGGGAGCCTTTTCTAGAGAGAGAAACAAGAGAAATGTATTAGATTAATGAAAGGTCCAACCCTCTCCCTTGGATGGAGAGGGGTATTTATAGTTACAAAGAAAACGCCCACTCCCGGGCTGTGGATCAGGCATACAGTGGGTAAAGACCCGTCCTTCCTCCACGGTGTTACTTAAACTAATCTACAAACTAACTAAATATTAATAAGACAACAAGCTACTCAATGCTAATCGATACTAGGGGTGACCGAGTCTTTCATATGAATATTTATATTCCTAACAATCTCCCCCTAAGGGAGGTCACCCCGGAAAATACAAATTGCATTCTAGCATTCTATTCTTCGAATTGAATCTTCGTAGCTCGTAGTTAGTAATTCTTCACAGTCATTAATCTTTGTGCTTCCAGCAGTTGACCTTTGATGACTTGATTAATGTGTTGGATGATCCTTGACATTTCTTCGAGTTTATCATCCAAATGAATGTCTCCAAGTCATCTTTGTGAAGTATCATCTCCATGTGACGTAGACATTTCTGTATCGGCATGCTCACACTTTTCAGGATCATGATCTTCATCATCAGAGTTGTGGAAGCATAGATGAAGCCCATTCAATGATCATGATTTCTTGATAAAGATGTGGAAGTGTGAGCATGGGGTGATGGATCAGCATCTTTTCAGCAATCTACCGCAACCGTCAGAAATTCCTGCAAGCAAACAGTTAGCAACAAATCACCCGGTACTTACAGGTTTGGAATTAGAGATCGTCAATAGCTTAGTGTGAAGACTCCTTCTAACCCTTACCAAGACCGTTCCCAATCGGTAACCCCCGAGAGGATTTACACGATCTACCTAAGTAAATCAACGACTGGGTGAGTCGCTAGAGTTCACTCCATGATTGTAGACCATTGGTAATCGCCGCGACCACTAAGCATAATCCACAAGGAATTACTGAAGTGACCTGCTTTCAGGGCTGTTTGATGTTGACCCTGGCAGGGATTTCCACTCAATCATTGGGAATTACATATGTATATTCGCTCATAAGTGTTCTTGGCAGATTGCTAAGATCTGCGAAGGACTCAAAATATTACAGCTGGTGTCCTTAATGTTGAACAACCAGTGTAGAAGAATCAAGTGTTCCTAAGAGATTTTTGATGCATCTCGTGGCTCTAGACTCGATAAGTGGATAATTTGGTTTTCCTATGCAGAGACTAGGGAGAGGTCTCCTGTTTCAATATCAACCATCTCTAAGAGATAAGTTGATAGATTACACCGGTTCCCCGTGAGAATGAAACAAGTCCTTTTAAGAGAACTTGAGTGGCTAGAAGGTTTAGTGCAGTGCGTCACTGGGTCCATGACGTCTTTTCTTCAATACCGGTGTTACCTTGGTAACCACCAGTAGCATATGAATTGAACCCGGTTTCTGCCCTAAGGTTGAATAATTGGAGGGCTATTTCTTTTCACCCTTTCTCATTTCATTTCTTTTTAATTCTTCAACCCCTTCTTTCTCCATTCTCACATTTCTCCTTTTTTCATAATCATACCTATGGACTTTCTAATACTATCTATTGGATATTGTCCATGGGTAGATCCCTCCGGCTCTGGCGGATCATAGGATGGTTTTCCTAACCTTAGCCACCTTATAACTTCATGACTATCCTATGTTGCCATACACCAAATCATTGAAAATTATTCTCAACGTGTTTATGATTAAGAAACACATTTTGTTAACACATTGAGAGTTTTACCATTTTCAAATGCTCCCCCTTAACATGTGCTCAGATGTTTTAATTATAAATTTGCACATGTCGGGAAGAGTTGCACTTTTGAATTGATCCACCTTCAGTGAACATGAGCAGGCATTCGAGACACGCTTACATCACTAGTTGGACTAGCTTGAAGTTATTACCCGGCTTGATCAAGTCCATAGAAGGTTTCTTGAAATGGTACACTCTACTTAGACAAGTCCTCTTCAAGACACGCTTACATCACTGGTTATACCAGCTTGAAATTATTACCCGGCCATGACTAGTCCTTTTGATTCATGACAGTATGTGTTCCGTCAATTCATTGGTTAAGCCTAAGATGCACTCACATGAGATGCTAAGTCCTTTTTGTCACCACAAACGATTTGCTCCCCCTCAATATGTGCATAGATATACAAAAGAGTTTAGCACATATGGGAGAGCTTACATTTAAGTCCAAAACATCACATTTTAGTCAGATTTCCTATTTAAATCACATTTTCTCCCCCGATCAAAAATCTCAAACCATTTGAGATTTGTGAACCCAAGTGATTTAAATGCATTTAAAGATTTTGGGAGAAGAATGTGGTCAGATTTAAGAATGACTGATTATGAGACGATACATTTGCTCCCCCTCAATCCTTGAGGGAGCATGTTATGTGTCAGAAATGATGAGTTTTTAAATGATTTTAACGAGAAACTCATGAAAAATTCATACTCTGACACCTAACATTTGATATTACACTACTTTGGAATGCACAAGATAACAATTATGACACAAATGATATTGACCTTTTTGCTTCTATGAACGAGTCACTAGTCAACATCAATTATCCATCCACCAACGAAAACTTCCAAAAAAATTGTAGATCCCCACTTGGCAGGACCAGAATAGTAATGCTTTGTCGAAGTGAAGATGGTGGTGGTGATGAAAGTGTTGTAGTTGTTGTTGCTGCCGATGTTGTTGTTGTGATGAATTCAGAACCAGTTAGTAGAGTGTGAACGTCTGATCATATGGTTAGCGCGGGAGCAGGCACATTCATATTGGACATGGAATCTGCATGAGAATGTCAACACGGATATACATACATACAGATTCATTTTTCATTAATCGCTACCACGTAGCAGCATGCCTACTCATAATACCATACATATCATGATCAAACCACATTCAAGCAACTCATCAAGATGCTATCTAGACATTAAAAAGTAACTAGCAATCATAAACATTCATTGCAAGCCACTATTAGACATAAACAGCAATCACTAACATGGCAATTTACACATATTTCAGCTTTCAACTCAGGAGCTTAGGAACTAGATATTAGCTCGGTAGCTACATACCTAAGCAAATTCTGAAAACTTAAGCACATACTCAACAGTAGTTGAGCAATTATCAGCTAACAACATACAATACACGTTCAATCAGATCATACAAATGCCAGAGGAGAAAACGTGAACATCAAACACACTGGTTATCTAACTTGTTTAAGATTTTGGGTTTAAAAGTATTTAGGGGATTATACGAGGATTCCAAAGTGACACAAATGAACTTAATAGTTACATAAAGCTAGAAAACTATAAGCAAATTGCACATAATGCCCTAAACTTTCTAGCAACTAACACATTTGGCCAATAGAGATAAAGCTCATTAAGTTCCTCTTCAACTAATACCCCATTAACTACAAAACCTTTTTCTAACAATTATCAGATAACCAAGAAATCCATTTGATGATATAAAATTTGAAACCACTCTCCCCCTCAATCAATGACCCGTATTCCAGTGAAGGAGTTATAATCATTAGATTGAGTGACAAATTTTTATGAACAATCCAAATATGATAGAATATCAAACAACAAATTACCACCAAATGATTTTTAGAAGAATCATAGAATGAAAATCATTTGCATACAAAGAAGATTTCTCTTCTTTATCAAGAAATAATGCACTGAAGCGTACATTAGATCGAGGAAACATGGATATAAAGTAATCTATGCCCAGGTGAACTTCACCCGGTAAAAGGAACAACCGTCTTTTTGGCGACGTGTTTTCCCCATTTTGAAAAAACGGGTTGCTATATAAAGTAATAGCAAGCCATATTTTTGAAGTCCGGGTTGCAGCATGAAATGACTACAAGCCATAAATTGAAAGAATGTTTTGAGAAATGACATGTTTTAGAAAATCATTATTTGAAATTAAAAGAAAAACTCTTGCTCAAGCATATGTATGTTTCCGTGTCATTATTGAATGACATTTCTAGAAATGTACATAATATTGATTACACAAGAGACATGTCGTGAGAGGAATATTTTTGGATTTTTTGTAGTTTTTCAGATTTTTATGGTTTTTTTTTATAGGTTTTATATTTTTCTATTTTCTTTTTGTTTTAAACTATGTACAAAGGATATGTGAAGTAAATCCATTACTCCTCATTTTCTTCCTGAAGATATTAGAGTGATACTGGCGAAGGACTCTTTATTCCAAATCACAAGAGAATGAATTGAAACCGTTCTCTCAGAAGTGCTTTTGTGAGAAATCCGCCAGCTGAGATTCTATCCTCAAGAAGTAAAAGTTCCACTACCCCTTTCTCAACTTAATCCACCACACCTTTGAAGAATCCATTTACCAGGAGAAACTTTGATAGTGTATCAAATCATGCCCTAGGCGCCTGCTTTAGGCCATAGTGAGCCCTTGTCAGATGAAAGACATGGGTAGGACGATCAAAATCCACAAATCCTTCAGGTTGACTGATATAAACGACTACATTCAGCTTGCCATTTAGAAATGCAAATTTTCACATCAATTTGATAGACCGTCATCCTCTGACTTGCTACATTGGCAAGAAATATTCTGATAGCTTCAATGCGAGCAACCGGAGCAAAAGATTCTTCAAAATCAATGCCTTCCTTCAGACGATATCCCTTAGCAACAAGCCTTGCCTTGTTTTCAAAACAACATCATGCTCATCAAGTTTCACTTTGAAGATCCACTTAGAGCAATAATCATTGCACAGTCTGGAGATAGTACCAATTCCCATGCTTCAAGTCGATCAAACTTACAAACTTCTTCAACAGTCTTTAGAGATAGCAGTTTTGACATCTTTGGGTTTGACTTTGGATAGTACGGAATTATAAAATCACCACACGGCAAAGGTGGTAAGTTGCCTTCGTGTGAACACCGGTCGAGAAAGATTCCCAATAATGTTATCAATCGGATAATCATCGGTCCGTTTTCTGAGATTTTGATGTGGTTGAGGGTAGGAACCTGAAGAAGTCATGTTTGTATCCCTTGAAGAAGGTGTCTCAGAAGAAGATTCAGGAGAAAGTAGGTTCATGAACAGAGCATACTCAAGAGGAGCAAATGAATTCACTTCAAAAGAATTGTCGACTGCAGTGCCTTGATGTACAGAGGGAGATTGAAGATTTAACGATGATGGTGAATAACTACCAGATGGAGCATCTTGATAAATTCAAGTAGACACCGATGGAACATTTGAGTTGTACGGAACCGGAGCAGCTGCAGCTGGTGGTGTCGGTGTATCATCAGTAGGTGTCTCAAATTATTCATCAAACATCGGTTCAAATAAGATCTTCAAATGCTCACTTCTAGGAGGTACATAAAGTAATGCAGGCATGGAATACTGTACAAGGCCTGAACTGATTGGTTGAGGGGACAAAAGTTTAGACGCGGGTCCTGCACTGATGTGTACAGGAGCCATATGCTCAGTCAGCTCAACGAATGTGACGTGAATGGTTTCCAAGATTTATTGGGTTCATTTGTTGTAGATTCGGTATCCCTTACAATCTGGAGCATAACCAACGAAGAATCCAATATCAGCTTTTACCTTTTAATAATCCTAGATCTTTAACTATCATTTGTAGGGTAGCATAAAGCCCCGAACACACATAGAACGGAGAGATCCGATTTCATGCCATGCATCAGCTCATATGGAGTTTTGTTGTGAAGAGTATGTATCAAGTATCGGTTTTGTTGCATCATACTTGCAGCTGTTTAATGAGTTATATGATAACCTCTGGAGTCACGTCCTTGGTTCTCAAAAACTTCACCCATGTAAACCGATAATAGTCGACAACTATCACAAGAACATACATCTTCCCATTTATACTTTGCATTTTCATTGGTCCGCATAGATCCATGTGAAGGGTGTGAAGAACTTCCAAGATGGTATTGATAGTTTTGGGTTTGTGTGTATGCTTCGTGCTTTTGCCTAGTTGACAAGCTGAACAAAGATGATCTTTTTCACACTTTGATCTGGGCAGATTACATACAAAATCCTTGCAAGCAAGATCATTGATGGTACCAAAGTTCAAGTGATTTAAACGTTGGTGCCATAGCTACGATTTGTTCTTTGAGGCCATAGACTGCACGCAATAAGGAGAAGGCCGCATCATGTCTTCAAATGGAGATGGTGTACAAGTTAGTGCCATGACTGATTTTAAGAAGATCAACACCATCCAATTTTACTGAAGAAGCATGAATGTTTACTGAGAGCAACTTCTAGATCTGAATCACAGAATTGACCAATCAGAAACAAATTATGACCAAGTCCTTCGATGTAGAATACCCTGGAGATTACATTGTCACCAAAATACCTAATCTCCTTAACCCATAATTGCCCAAAAATGGTCGTTCCCAAATTTTAACTGTCCCGATAAACAAATTCACGAGATTCTTGAGCTGTGAGCGATCCCCATTCATATGTTATGAGCAGCCTGAGTCCAAATGTCAATGAACAATCTGTACGACCTGCATTTGAAAATAGACGAAAGAAGAGAGTTTGGAGTGCCGGATCCCCAATTTGAGTTGGGTTCCAGTTGGTTAGAGCAAACAAATTCTGGAGCAACTGAGACCTTAGGTTCATTCATTTCAATGGTGGAAGTTTCACTAGTCGAAGCAATGGGCCTAGTTAAAGGACATTTGGCCTCTAAATGGAAAGTTCTACTAGTTGGCTTCCATTTCTTAATAGGCACTACTTTAGAGTTCGTCATCCTAGTTAAAGGGCACTATTCTCCTAAAGTGAAATTCCTTCCAGTGGGCTTCCATTTATAACCAACATTGGCAAACAGTTTTCCTGTTGCTTTCCAAATTTACTTAATTTGTTTAGCTCTCCAAACTTTCTTAACTGGGGTTTTGTTAAACGACTTCAGAAATTTCTCAACACATTTATCATGATTACTCGAGATTAAGCATTTATTACATGTTTTGCAAAGTGAATTAGGATTTGAATTATGGTTCCTTTTGTTCAACTTAGACTTATAGTTCCTCATGTGGTCTTCTACTTATGTCTTTGGAACACTTTTAGCTAGAGAAGTCCTATAATCCTTCATATGATTCCTAGGTTTTGACTTGCTAGCATTAGTGACACTATTAACTCCTGTAGAGGGAGTGATGGGAACCTTAGTATTTTTCACTTCTAGTTGCTGAACATGTTTTGATGTGTTGGGATCTGAAGTTTCCAAAGGTTTAGCAAAGGTAACATGCTTATTTGTTGACTTAGAGGATGATGCAGATGACCTATCTTATTTGCTATCAATCTTAGGACATGTACCAATAGCATATTCTAAGAGTTCCTAAGATCTATTAGTGAGAAAGCAGGCACCTACAATACCATCATCAAGTGGTTTTGCTATCCTATCCTCTTCAATGGTTTCACGAAGCAAGTCAAGGCACTCCTTAAGATGTTTAAGATAGTCACTATGAACTAACTTATTATTCCTAAGGGGGTGAGGAATATGCACAGCATCAATTGCATACTTTTTACAAGTAGAAACCTTTTGAACAACATTATCACAAGTGATGATTGGCATTTTCCCTTTCACCTGAGTCTTTAGATTCTCAATTTCTTTAAACAAAGAAGTTATCTTTTCATTGTTTTTATCACGTGTGATCTTAATTGAATCATATAACTCTTTGTAATGTTGTTTAACTTTTGAATTTTCAGCTTGAAACCAATCATTTTCATGTTTCAATTTATTGATGGTATCTTGAAATTGAAAATTCTGAGAATCTATAGACTGTGGTTTTTGATTGCCAATTACATCACACTTGTTTGACTTCAATTGGTCAATTTGGACCCTCAATTTTCGAATCGTGTTAGTGTGAGCTTGATTTTTTTCATCACGTTTGGCTAATTCAAAATATGCATCAAATTCAGGAGCATTCGAAGATGTCTTGGCATTTGAGATTTTAATTCTTTCTTCTAAATGTTGACACTTTAATTGCAAATTAAGATTATCAACCTCTAGTTTTGACAAATGCCTGACCATGTTATCATGGTCATCGTTTTGAATTTTCTCACGCAATTTTAAATTCTCCCCCTCAAGCTCAACAACACGATTCTGGAGAACATTTAAAGCAACAGACATTTCATGAAATTCACAAGCAGATAATGCAGAATCAGTGGCAGTATAGAATACATCTTGAGCAACACATTTAGCAATCAAGGTATCATTCATGATAAGAGCATTTTTCCTCGCAATTTCACTATATTGAAGATCTGTTGCAGTTTGTTTTCCCTCGTTTTCCACTTCTTTAAACACCTTTTTCATATTATCAACATCTTTATTTAAGGTTTTTTGAAGACCCTCAAAATGTTCGTTGAGAAGTTTAAAGAATGGCATGACCTCAGTTAAATAACAACTCTTTGTTTGTTCAAAACCCCTTTCCCCTTCAGTAATACCCGTTGGCGTAATTCTCTTTTTACATGTTTTATCAAAATCAGTGAATAATTGACCAAGAACATATAGAGCAATTAGAGTATTATTTTGCGTGGGGGATAGTTAAAGGGACAAGATGCCTGGGTGTATTCAGTGGGTATAACGTTGGATTAGCTATCTTAAACATAGTACGAGTTTCACCCACTATTCTTTCTGCTTTCTTTCTTTCAAGGTCAAAATTCCAAGATATTTGCTCTGGGGTAAACCTTTTTTGAGGGACAAAAAGAGCTAATCTATTATCTTCAAAGTAATCATATTTGTACAGAATTTTGTTTGCAATGCACCAGGGATCCTTTAATTTTTCAGCCAATTTCTATCTAGTTCTATCTTCTATCTCATTGGTCTCATCATCGGATCGCACATCAGGAGGGGCATGACTAGGCTTAAGCATAACATTTGCATCATATAATGCAGGTTGGGCATCTCTAACGCTCCTAAGCCAATAAGATTTGGGTTCACCTACATCCTTTTCACTGTTTTCATCACACAACTTTCTATGCTTTTGTATCATTTGAGCAGTTTGAATGGTTTAGCCTTGTGTGTACAACTTGTTTTCAAGCTTGTTCTTTAACGTCTTAAGTCTGGAAAAATCATTTAAGAGTTTTGTTTCTTTATCCTGAAAATCAAGTTTTTGATTAATCATACTCTTTTTTTTCTCCTGTTCACGTTTGATAGTTTGATCAAGTTGATTTTGTAAAGATTTTAACTCTTGTTTCAATGTTTCTTCCTTTAAGTTACGTTCAATTATATATGCATGCATTTGCCAATCCATTTTCTGTTCACGTTCAGTTAGCTCAAATTTTGCACGTTGTTCATAACACCTAACTTGATCCTTAAGAATATTAATCCTAGTGGTTAGGGTGTCATCAAGGATATAAACAGTGTGCTCATGCAAATCACAATCATTATCGACAACAGAAGATGCACTACTTGGTACAACTGACTCTTCGTTGTGTTTCACATATTGTTCACATGGGAAATATCGCTATTTCCCATATTAGCAGTATTTGAGCCAACAACGTTTGTCAGTTGTACTTTGTTGGGAATCTCATGTTTATCGACCATGTCATTCAGTTTGAGTACCTTAGCACATGAAGCATGTTCTTTCATCGGTCTGATATATGCATCCACATCCTGTGTAGCAAGAGTCATTGAACTGTTGGTAGAGTCAAGCTTATCAGTCTCTGATCCTCTGTCATCGGTGACAGCTCTCCCAACATCCGATGCTTTATCCGAATCCACACTACCATCATTTGATTGCACCCGACATGCCTTCACCTTGTCTTCATACTTGAGTTTGTGATGTGCTCTTCCCATCATGTACTCCTTCACATTACCCATGAGTTGGAGTAGTGTGACTCTGAACACATCAACCTCGATTCCCGTGTGAGTAGCAAAGCCCTTTTTCGTCATTTAACTCTCATGATCATACTCCTCAGTGAATCGTGAATCAATGAACGTTTGGAGTTGATTGTTGATCACACAGAATGTAGCCATAGATCTTTCTTCAAAAATTTCACCCTTTTCAAGTTGTTGTTGAAGTTGATCTAAGTATAGAGTCATTTTGCCTGTGAAGGTCTCAACCTTTTGACTGAAGAGTGTTGCGAATGCACGATTGTAACCTACCGAGTATCTAGGTTGTGCAAAGAGAACCTTGAGATATGAATGAAGTAATCGAAAACATTCAATGCAACAATCCTTTGCATTATCGGGCAATTTAATTGGCTGATGAAGTTCATTCTCTTGAGACTTCGAGCACAAAGATACCATTGCAGCATTATCAGACTCAAACACGTTAATTTGTTGTAAAGTGTTAGAAGTCTAATTTTCATCGATCATGTCGTACAATTTGAGTATCTCAGGTATGACTGAGTCTGAAGAATTTGACATGATGTGGACGTGCACGGGATTTTACACTTCTATGATTTAAACCGAGAAATAGATTCTTTCGCGGGATTTTACAAAATCAAGAAGAAACCGTGAAACACCGAAGACTGGAGTTGAACTTGATGATCAGTTGATGGACTTGATGATCAGTTGATGTTGTTTAGTTGTGATCTTGGTTCGGTTCATGCAAGTTTGGCCTCGGAAATTTGGTGAAAATTTAGTCTAAAAACTTAAAACCTTAACAACTTCACTCCGGAGGTGATTTAGGCCTCAAAAAATTCGTTTCACGACTTCTTCGTAAAACCTCATAATATTCAGCCTGTTCTGGACGTTTTGACAGCTAATTCGCTGAAAACAGAGTTACGGTTCAAAAGTTATGGCCGTTTGAAGTTTTGACGTAAAAAGTCAACTTTGGTCAAACTGCAACTTTAGCAAATCGCTAGAAGAGGTAAACGCTAGTTGGAGGTAATCGCAATCTGAAGGTAAACGCTACAATGAGCAAACCGCAGGAAGAGGTAATCGCTATCCTTAGAAAAATGCAAACCAGAGTTAACCGCAGGATGAGTTAACCGCAGAATGAGCAAACCGCAATAAGTAGCAAACCACAGGATGAGTTAATCGCAGAATGAGCAGACCGCAATAAGGAGCAAACCGCAGGGTGAGTTAAACGCTAGTGAAGTAAACTTAGAAAACGCAAACCGCAGGAGTAAACCGCAGAGACTTAACCGCAACCCACTAGAGTCCAAAACAGTCACTATCTTGCGTTTTGTCCTTATACCTAATAAAGTAAACGCAAAATAGCAAACCGCAGGAACCAGTAGCTAACAGCAACCAAGAAATAAAATAGTAGAGCTAACCGCAGTCAAGAATAACGCCCCAAACACAATCCAAACTTCAAAAATACGTATGATATGGCGAAACCAACTGAGAAATAATGTAGTACTAACACTGATGATCATAAAAGTACACCTCTAACATGTCAAATAACACTAGATAGATCAAACCAAGATGTTTTCAGGAAAACTCTTCTAACACACAAAACTACACAAAAACCACACCAAATCCGATTCTTCAAGGCCCTAAGATGAAACCTTGGCTCTTGATACCAATTGTAGGATACTCATAATCATAAACATGTATGGTTTAGTGTGGTTCGAATTAAGAAGAAGTAGAATTTCTAGAGAGAGAAAGTGGGAGCCTTTTCTAGAGAGAGAAACAAGAGAAATGTATTAGATTAATGAAAGGTCCAACCCTCTCCCTTGGAGGGAGAGGGGTATTTATAGTTACAAAGAAAAAGCCCACTCCCAGGCTGTGGATCAGGCATACAGTGGGTAAAGACCCGTCCTTCCTCCACGGTGTTACTTAAACTAATCTACGAACTAACTAAATATTAATAAGACTACGAGCTACTCAATGCTAATCTATACTCGGGGTGACCGAGTCTTTCATATGAATATTTATATTCCTAACAGTTTTGAATTTTGTTATAAAACTTGTAGAAACCCTAGGTTGCATGTAATATTTATGTGTATTTAAATATGATATGCCGTTTTGGTTGCGTTCCTTTATTGACATGATTATATGTTATAATATGTGCAATGTGGGCATTCATGACAAACCATGCATGTGTTGTCTTGGAATAATGGTGATTTGGTTTTATAGATTTCATGCTTAATTATGCAATTTAATTATAATTGATACATTTTTTAGTAAATATTATGGCTATAAAGATTACTGAAATTTAATTAATTATAAAATTAGGTAAGACCCTATTTAAAATCGTGTAAATCAATTGTGTGTTTTAAATTGATTTAATTTGCATGTCCATTATTTTTGTTTTGGTTTATTTTATTTAAATTACTTTTGTTTTTATATGTTGTGTGATATGATGTAAGCAAAGGGTAATTTCATAAATAAAATATTAAACGGACTTAATAATGATGATTGATCGCGACTGTATTAAGTGGTTGTAAGGTGAGACTAATTTTGACAAGCTATTAAAGTGGGTATAAGGTTGGCTTCGCATTAAATGGCGGCCTTAGATAGCCTCCATTCTGGCTTAACGCTCGCCTGTGAGTCAAAATTTAGTTTTACCTAACAACCATGATAACTACGAAGCACTTAAGGCAAAGTTGTAAGTTTCTCAATGCCTCAATCAAAACTTTGGAGATTTAAGCTCGTAAAGAAATTAATGAGTAAAGGTTTTTTACATGAAACATAGGTTACAAGATGAATGCATGACATCTTTGTACATATATTTTGATTACACGCATCAAAATTTACTACCCTTAAATTTAAGTTATATGACATCCAATGAAAAGGAAACACCTAAAATTGGGTCTACGTCAGGGCGTAACCTAGCTAGATTGCAATGGAAGGGCAAATTACATGATCTCATCACTAGCAGATCAACTGATTTGGTGAAATTATGTAAGTTTGCATTTTCTTAAGTTGGTTAACTTGATTGAGTTGATAGCGGGGTCTGATCACTCAAGGCATAAGATGGGGATAAAACATGCTTATATTGCAACTGCGGTTGGCAAATATGTAAATCCCATCTGATGCGTGGGGTTTGCACCAGGCTTTACCTCTCAAGGAATCTCGAGAAGCTTATAACCCCCACCAGGCAGTGTACCTGATCGATGTAGTATAATATAATGACAAGTACCGGGGGATTGATCGTTCAGCTAGGAATAGTGTCGCTAGGATTAGAAAACCTAAAGACTAGGTCTAGAGATGAGGGATGATTCTTTTTGTATTTTTATATTTTTTTAGAAAGCAAATTAAAAATCTCGGGTTTGAAGGATTTGGGCGGAATTAGTTGCTAGTCAACTAACCCAATACTAAGATGCAATCAAAATAAAATACTAAAAATGAAAATAAACTATATTAAACTAAAGTTGTGAACAATATGTGGGAGAAATGTGTTTACTTAGATTTCACTACTCCCTAGATATCTTTTACACGTTAATTACTTGTTATAGTTGCGTGGATGACGGATTGTATTCCTTAATACCATTCATGGGGTGGCGTACTTACTTCCCCAATCCTATGAGTGCCTACTTCACTCCTATGTCGAGCCGGCTAAGAAGCTCCTAACATGGGATCATTAGAATTTACTCATGCATTAAATACAACCAATAAAACCTAGTACACATTGGTTCATGTTTCCTAAGACGTTCAAGCATGTTACACAATGGAGATCTGCCAGTTTTCTTAAGCCTAACATTGAAATCATTCATCCAACACAACCATAAACAAGTAATCAACACATAATTAACATCCAGGTTTCATTAGATCTAAGCAAACACAAGATAAATCTAGCCTAGCATGTTGAAATTAAGACAAGCACAAGATATAGACAACCAACACATAGACATATTGATTGAATTAAGAGAAGACTTATCTTAATAGCACATGAAAGGATTCAAGGGGTGAAAACCCTTGAATTTACTGTAAAATACAAGCTAGGGTTCACAAAGTTCGGCCCTAGGGTTTCTCCACACAAGTTCCTTTCTATGAATGAAAAATAGAAAACTCTATATAGATTTTAGAAGGTGACGGCGTCAAGAACAAATGTCTGACGTCGTCATCTAGCCTCCAAATAGTTCCTCAGACTGCCTAGATCTGGGTCTGACGCCGTCATGTATACTCCTTATGCAGGCCGTCACCAAAAATAGTCTTGACGCCCTTGTTGTGACGCCTTCATGTTTTCACTGGGTCGTCATGGTTTTTACTCTTGACGCCGTCATGATCTTCCTCTTGATGCCGTCAGGTACTGTTACCAGCATGGAAAATTAAGTCTTTGCCGTTTTCTTCACGTTTATGCTCCAAAAACGTCCGAATTGCTTCCTTTTCCAGAATTCACTCCCAAAGTACCTAAAATGACAAAAGGAACGATTTAGGGCAATATTTGCTCAAATAAATTCAATTCCGGGCTTAAATAACCCCCTAAAAGTGGTTCATTTTTCGCCTCATCATATACCCTTACACTTGAGATTTGCTTGTCCTCAAGCAAATGCGCTTTTATTCTAGTCAAAATACAAGTTAGGGGTCATTTAACACTAATATAAAAGTAATTACAACAAATAATCGTTCCACTAAAGACCAAAGACAAGCACGGAGGTCATACATTATCACCTCACTAATTGTGTTTAGATACTCACATCTCTCAGGTGTAACAAAGTAATATCACAATATGGAAATGGAAAACATCTCTCACTACCTGTCATAGCAAAATAGATTACCATAGGCTTGGGAAAGGATCAAACCTCCACCACATGGCGTAAGCACCTAGGATAAACTATCGAAAAGGTCTTTTAAAGGGTTGTAACGTTAGGTATAGAGATATGGAATACACGATTTTGTTGGATATAGGCAGTCTTTACTGGTGGCGAGTTAACAATCTTGGTTAATTACATGTACAATATGGCGTTGCTAAGCCAAAACTAGACTCGACTTAAGCTAATAAATGAAAAGTAACGAAAACATAAAATAAACATATAATGAAACGGGATGGTAGTCCGTATGTTTTTTCTCTTTTCTTTCTCTCTCTCTCTCTCTCTCTATATATATATATATATATATATATATATATATATATATATATATATATATATATATATATATATATATATATATATATATATATATATATTATTTTTTATTTTTTTTATTTATTTATTTTTTTGCATACACTCTTACCCTACCATCCAAAATAATATATCATAGGGAATGAATATTCCCCTTACACTTGAATTTTTACATACTTTACAATAAACTAATCTAATGACTCGAATTAAGATAATCAAAACACTTGGAGTACTTTTAAGATTAACGTACATACGGGGGTAATAATATGATGTTCTTCTCCATTACTCCATAAAATAAGTACTTTACCCATGAGTCCCAATCGTCCCAAAACAATATGTACAAGGATATGACTTGACTTAGCAACCATGTAATCAATTAGATAATTAACTTAGGGTTTAACAAATAACAATAATGCACTAAAGATGAGTGCATACACGGAAGGCTAAGGCGATTTGGGTGTACATTTAAGTGGGGTGTAACAAATTCTTCCTTTAAGTAAAATGCTTAAAGTTAGAAACGAAAAGATAGGCTCGGAGGGGTGTACTAGGGGTTTCGTGTACTAAAAATGAGTACAACGCTAAGGTGTGGAAAAAATTAATTGGCTTAACTAGCCAAGTAATATGACTTAAATGGTCAAGTAATTATGATACGGGTTTCACACAAGGGTGATCCTAATGCCTCTTATCATGTATTAAATCCTACTACATGAATGTAGTCTCACTAGCGGTCTCGGGATGCATCACTAACGCAAGTTCTAGAATCTAAATATTACCGGTACACTCATAAGCACTAATAGTAAATGCTTTTCTTATCAAATCTAAAGGCGAACCTCACATATTTGGGTGGAAAATTTTTCTGAATGGTACGGTTTTGTGCTAGTCATACAATCTCCTATCCATGAGACGCTTGCTAAGGCTAAAGTTTCACTCCTAAATGTTGTAAAAAAATTTAAATTTGGCGCTAAAATTGCACTAACAAGTATTTCTCATAGTTTTATTACACATCCAAACAAACAAACTCAAGCGAAAGTGTATCTGTAAGGTATCATCATTTTACCCTCCCCTTACACTTAGGATGAACATTGTCCCCAATGTTCAAGTAAAGAATGTAAAAGTGAAATAAGTAAAAAGAATGAAATCAAATACTCCCCTGATTCGCTCGGTATGGATAATAAGGTGGCCAGGTTAAATCTTCCTCCAAGAAAATGAACAATCAAAGCTTCCCTTCCAGAATAATAATCATCTTCTTGTCATACATAACCTGTAAATCCAGAGAAAACAGACAAGGCAACCTCGCATAAAATCGGCGGCAATCTACATATACTAA
Source organism: Artemisia argyi (assembly GCA_030686995.1). Classification (NCBI taxonomy): domain Eukaryota; kingdom Viridiplantae; phylum Streptophyta; class Magnoliopsida; order Asterales; family Asteraceae; genus Artemisia; species Artemisia argyi. The sequence goes on along the minus strand of CM060705.1, from coordinate 121,185,928 downwards.
TAAATCCTAGAAAACAAAGTAAGATATAATGCTTGTGGAATGAAGTTTGCAGATTTCGTGCAGATTATAAAACTAATAATTCAACAAAAACTTTAAAACTCCGTTAGAAAAACAAAACCGGTAAAATTTCCAGATTTTTACACGTGACGCCGTCAAGAGTAAACTCATGACGCCGTCAGAAGTGACCTGCAGAAATTCTTATGTTAAGTTTCCGGAAAATTTCTGGAAAAACTTGGTTCTACTTCCTGGAAAATCCTGCAAAACATCATTATGACTCGATACAAGCATTTGACTCTAACAAATACAAATATACATGTTCATTTAATATTGTGGAGAATCATGATCGGTTTGTTTCTTAAAAACATATTTGGGGTTTTCCCTTACACTTATCTTTTGCAAAAATACCTTTGGGTGAAGTTAAGACTAAGCCAAAACAACAAAGTAAAGTATTTCCACTATTTTAGTTTTGAAACATGATCTACCAATAATAAAAATAAAGCATGCATACGGAAGCAAATAATAAACAGACAAAATAAAAATCACACAAAACATGGGTTGCCTCCCAAGAAGCGCTTGTTTTTGTTCGAGTCACGAGCCTGACTCTACCCTTATTTAACAGAAATAGGGGAGGTTTTCCCTACACTTAGGATTAAGTGTGGGTGGAAGTAGCGATAGACACCCTTAGGGTGGAAATATGCCTCGTGAGGAACGTGTGGTGGATGAATTATATGCTCAAAGGGGTGTGCTCCTATTATCATAACCTTACCTAATTCAATCGGGTTAATGGGTGGATTAAAATTTTCTCCTAGAAAGGGATCATTTTCAATCAACTTTAAGAGATTACTAGTTGGGGATCCATCTTGACCTAATAAACCCGGTTTAAACCCATAGTGTTTCTTGTGATCAAACATGAATGGGTGATGTAAGCATGTAAGGTCGTTTTCCACTCCTATATTGGTTTCCTCTCTACAAGGCTTAGAGTTCACTACCTTTATCCTAAGACTACCCGGACTATATAGGTTGATGGGTGGGTCGGCTCCTCTTTTATCTCCTAGATGTATATCTAAGGATGGAAAGTTATGTGAAGATTGAGGTTCCGGTTCATCAACACTAGGAAATTCCCTAGAACTAGGAGTAAGGTTATCACTACAAGTATTCAAACCTATATCCCCAAGTGGTGCATGGTCCAAGGGTTCTACCTCCATCGGAATTCCTAAAGTTTCTTCTACTTCTTTCGGGTAAGTCACGTGCGGTGTGTGTTCCTCAAGTGATGGTGGGAGTTGTGGGGTACTTTGTAGGTTTGTGTTATTTACCTCATCCTTCCTTTTCTCAACATCACCTATATCCTCATCACGTGTTTTTGTAGAATCTAACCTAAACATGTTCCTAAGTATCTCAAATCCTTCCCTAGCCATTTCAAGTTCTAAGTCTGATTCATAAGAACCTTCCTCAATAACTTGATTACAATGTTCAATTTGCCTAAAGGATTCATCTTTTTGCTTAATATGATCATGTTCGGCTAAATCCTCCTTAATTATTTCCTCAAGTTGTGATGTATACAAACCCATCAATTCATTGAACTCATGGTTCACGGTTAGGAGGCTTTCCTCAAAATTTTTCCAAAGGGTCTTACTAAAAGGAATTGATCCTAACAATGATTGTTTAATATAGGCCACACATGCGCATAACTCATTAAACCTATCAAACTTTACACCCATCTCCTCTTGTATATAGCTAAGATCACTTAAAAATTCATTGGAACAACAGGAAGCAAATCTATCCGAGTAAACTAATTGTTCCTCTATTGTTAATGATCTAAATGGAATCTCATCCGCCATGAAGACAAATGAAAATGGTTTTACAAACAAAGGGCACAAAGAAAAAGATAGACTAAAGGAAACCTAAAAATAAAAATTAAAATCTTACTAGAAAGGAATCTAGCAAGTAGACCTAATAAAAAGAAATTCTAACCTAGACAATAACTATTCCCCAGGCTATGGCGCCAAAAACTTGATGCGTAGGGTTTGCACCAGGCTTTACCTCTCAAGGGATCTCAAGAAGCTTATAACTCCCACCAGGCAGTGTACCTGATCGATGTAGTATAGTATAATGACAAGTACCGGGGGATTGATCGTTCAGCTAGGAATAGTGTCGCTAGGATTAGAAAACCTAAAGACTAGGTCTAGAGATGAGGGATGATTCTTTTTGTATTTTTATATTTTTTTAGAAAGCAAATTAAAAATCTCGGGTTTGAAGGATTTGGGCGGAATTAGTTGCTAGTCAACTAACCCAATACTAAGATGCAATCAAAATAAAATACTAAAAATGAAAATAAAGTATATTAAACTAAAGTTGTGAGCAATATGTGGGAGAAATGTGTTTACTTAGATTTCACTACTCCCTAGATATCTTTTACACGTTAATTACTTGTTATAGTTGCGTGGATGACGGATTGTATTCCTTAATACCATTCATGGGGTGGCGTACTTACTTCTCCAATCCTATGAGTGCCTACTTCACTCCTATGTCGAGCCAGCTAAGAAGCTCCTAACATGGGATCATTAGAATTTACTCATGCATTAAATACAACCAATAAAACCTAGTACACATCGGTTCATGTTTCCTAAGACGTTCAAGCATGTTACACAATGGAGATCTGCCAGTTTTCTTAAGCCTAACATTGAAATCATTCATCCAATACAACCATAAACAAGTAATCAACACATAATTAACATCTAGGTTTCATTAGATCTAAGCAAACACAAGATAAATCTAGCCTAGCATGTTGAAATTAAGACAAGCACAAGATATAGACAACAAACACATAGACATATTGATTGAATTAAGAGAAGACTTATCTTAATAGCACATGAAAGGATTCAAGGGGTGAAAACCCTTGAATTTACTGTAAAATACAAGCTAGGGTTCACAAAGTTCGGCCCTAGGGTTTCTCCACACAAGTTCCTCTCTATGAATGAAAAATAGAAAACTCTATATAGATTTTAGAAGGTGACGGCGTCAAGAACAAATGTCTGACGTCGTCATCTCGCCGCCAAATAGTTCCTCGGACTGCCTAGATCTGGGTCTGACGCCGTCATGTATACTCCTTATGCAGGCCGTCACCAAAAATAGTCTTGACGCCCTTGTTGTGACGCCTTCATGTTTTCACTGGGTTGTCATGGTTTTTACTCTTGACACCATCATGATCTTCCTCTTGACGCCGTTAGGTACTGTTCCCAGCATGGAAAATTAAGTCTTTGCCGTTTTCTTCACTTTTATGCTCCAAAAACGTCCGAATTGCTTCCTTTTCCAGAATTCACTCCCAAAGTACCTAAAATCACAAAAGGAACGATTTAGGGCAATATTTGATCAAATAAATTCAAATCCGGGCTTAAATGACCCCCTAAAAGTGGTTCATTTTTCACCTCATCACCATCCTTTCTTGGAATTGCAATTGAATATTGGCAATTGGGACTCGTCTCGTACCTTGTTGAATACCGTCATCACTAGCAGATCAACTGATGTGATGAAACTATGTCAATTTGGATCCTAGTTTTCAATGTAAAATTAAATGGTTATATGATTATGAACCTAGGGTATTTAATTTTCTTGAAATTTATTATCGAAAGTACTAACTTTTGAATTTTTTTTTCTGTAGAAATGGCTACACCTGAAAACACTAATATGAGCAACATGAGTTCTACGTTCAAGCAAATGATTGATCGAGACAAGTTGACTGGTGAAAATTTAAATGATTGGTATCGTTCCTTAAGAATCACCTTAAGGATGGCCAAAAGATATGATTATCTTGGTGAACCTCTACCTGAGAAACCTGATGATAATGCAACACAAGAACAGAAGGATGCATACAATGTTGCATATGAAAAGCACAATGATGTGGCTTGTCTCATGTTGGCTGGGATGGATACTCAATTGCAAAAATAGTTTGAGCACTATGGACCCATGGACATGATAAATGAACTCAGACGAATGTTTAAGAAACCACCTGCTGCAGAATTATATGACTTAATAGAATCTCTGCACAATTGTAAGCAGGAAGCTGGAAAATCCGTGAGTGCCCATGTATTGTCAATGAAACATTATTTGGACCAATTGGAGCGACTCGGTTGCAGATATCAGGAAATCGTATGTATTGGTCTCATCTTGTGATCCCTTAATCAGGAGGTGTATAGCGAGTTTGTACGCAACTACAATATGCATTGCAAGGGGAAGATAGTAAGTGAAGTTAATGCAATGCTTATTGACTATGAGAAAGGCCTGAATAAGAAGGCACCTACACCTGCTGTAATGGTGATACAAGGTGGTAGGATCACCAAGAAGAAACCCAACAAACCGCAACATGCGAATAACAAGGGTAAAGGCACTAGTACTGGAAAAGGCAAACAAGTTGTGACTCATCAACAGAAGCCTAAGAAGCAAAATCCTCCTCCTCCTAAGAAGAAGGAAACTCCCAATAAGGATTTGGCTGCTTGTCACTACTGCAACACCCCTGGACATTGGAGGCGAAATTGTCCATTGTTACTAGAGGAGTTGCGCCTCAACAAGAGTAAAATTCCTATTAACGTCGCAAACACTTCAGGTATGTTTATGATTGAATTATTTTCTTTTCCTCATAAGAATAATTCCTGGATATATGATACAGGATGTGGTACTCACATTTGTAATACGTCGCAGGGACTTAGAGGAGCAAGGAAGCTGGCCTATGGAGAAAGATACTTGTACGTAGGGAATGGTATACGTGCAGAAGTTGAAGCCATAGGGACTTTCGATTTAGTTTTACCTTCGGGTTTGATACTAGTATTGAATAATTGTCATTATGCACCCACTATTGTTAGGGGTGTTGTTTCAGTTTCTTTGTTAATGGATAATGGTTTTGTTCACACATTTATTAATAATGGAATTTCTGTTTCTTTAAATAATGTTTTTTTACTTTAATGCAATTCCAATAAATGGTGTGTTTGAAATTGATATGGAAAACTCAATGTCCAATAGAAATAATTCTATGTATAGCATTAGCAAAAAGAGAATCAAGTCTAACTTGGATTCATCTTATCTTTGGCACTGTCATCTTGCTCATATAGGCAAGGATCGCATGGAAAAGCTGCAATATGACGGGCTTTTGCAAAAGATCAATGATGAATCATTTGATAAATGCGAATCCTGCATATCTGGGAAGATGACAAGGAAACCTTTTTCACATCAAGTGGAAAGGGCAACAGAACTACTTGGATTAATACACACTGATGTATGTGGTCCGCTTAGACATGTGTCAAAACGCGGTGCTAGCTACTTTATAACCTTCACGGATGATTATAGTCGTTATGGTTATGTTTATTTACTTAAACATAAACATGAAGTCTTTAAAACCTTCAAGGTTTTCAAAAGTGAAGTAGAATTACAACTCGGTAAGAAGATTAAGGCACTTCAATCCAATAGCGCGGTGAATATATAAGCTAAGAGTTTAAAGATTTCTTAGGTGAGTGTGGCATAGTCCAGCAACTCATGGCTCCTTATATTCCACAGCAAAATGGTGTATCTGAAAGGAGAAATCCTACTTTGTTAGACATGGTATGATCAATATTTAATCTTACAACTCTACCCTTATCCTTTTAGGATTATGCCCTTGAAACTGCAATTCGCATATTGAATATGGTTCCAACTAACAAGGTTGATAAGACTCCATATGAATTATGGACAGGAAAAGCTCCAAACTTTTCTTACTTAAAGGTCTGGGGTTGTGACGCGTTTGTTAAATGTGATTCACCAGATAAACTCCAACAAAGATCTGTTAAGTGTATCTTCGTAGGATACCCAAAGGAAACGATGGGTTACTACTTTTACTTTCCACCAGAGAATAAAGTCATTGTGGCTAGGTATGGAGATTTCTTTGAAAAGAATCTCATATCTCAAGAATTCAGTGGGAGAGTTTATGATCTAGAAGAGGAAGATACATCACCTTCTGAAAACACTAGCTCACTTCCTGTGGAACCTGAAAGTTTAGGTCCTCCACCTGAAGAGGAAGTGGTACCCATTTGCAGATCTTCAAGACCTGTGAAAGCACCCAAACGTCTATGTATTAATGTATAGTGTGAGGAAACTATACTAGGGGATCTTGATGAACCTACTAGTTATAAGGCTGCCATGAATGGTCCTGAAAGGGAGAAATGGCAGAGTGCTATGAATGGGGAAATGTAATCCATGAAAGATAACGAAGTCTGGGAAGAAGTAGACCTTCCTCCAAATGCTAAGGTAGTTGGAAGTAAATGGCTCTACAAGAAGAAAACAGACATGGATGGCATTGTACACACCTATAAGGCTCGTTTGGTAGCTAAAGGCTATACTCAAACATTTGGTGTTAACTATAAGGACACCTTTTCTCCTGTAGCTGACATTAGAGCTATTAGGATTCTCTTAGCTATAGCTGCCTACTATAACTATGAGATATGGCAAATGGATGTCAAAACCGCCTTTTTAAATGGTCGCCTAGATGAAGACATCTATATGGCGCAACTTGAGGGGTTTGTGAATCCAGAATTTCCAAACCGTGTATGCAAACTTCAAAGATCCATTTATGGATTGAAGCAAGCATCACGTCAATGGAATAAAAGATTTGATGCTGAAATCAAAAGTTTTGGATTTAATCAAAATCTTAATGAGCCATGTGTATACCAGAAAGCTAGTGGGAGTAATGTTACTTTCCTTATCCTATATGTCGATGACATATTAATCTTAGGAAATCACATACCAAGTTTAAAGGAAGTTAAAGCCTATCTTGGTAAATGTTTTTCTATGAAGGATTTAGGAGAAGCAACGTTTATCCTTGGAGTCAAGATTTACAGAGATAGATCGAAGCGGTTGATTGGATTAAGTCAAAGTGCTTACATTGACAAAGTATTGAAGAGATTTAATATGCAAAATTCAAAGAAAGGATATTTTCCAATGCAAGTAGAACATGGCTTAAGTAGCAAACTATGTGCCTCAACACCCGAAGAGGTTGCACTCATGAAGAAAGTTCCATATGCTTCAGCAGTAGGATCTATCATGTATGTAGTTAGATCCACAAGACCTGATGTGGCGTTTGCACAAAATATGACCAGTCGTTATCAACATAATCCAGGTGGGAAGCACCGGCACGCTGTTAAAAGCATTCTTAAGTATTTGAGGAATACAAAAGATATGTTTCTAGTGTATGGGGGAAATTGATGAGGCGAAAAATGACCCGTTTTTAAGGGGTCATTTAAGCCGGAATTGGAATTTATTTGATCAAATATTGCCCTAAATCGTTCCTTTTGTGATTTTAGGTACTTTTGGAGTGAATTCTGGAAAAGGAAGCATTTTGGACGTTTTTGGAGCATAAAAGTGAAGAAAACGACAAAGTCTTAATTTTTCTTGCTGAGAATAGTACCTGACGGCATCAAGAAGGATTTTATGACGGCGTCAGGAGCAAAATGGATGACAGCCCAGAGAAAACGTGATGGTGTCAGAACAAGGGCGTCAAGAGTAAATTTGGTGATGGCCTGGAACAAGAATACACATGACAGCGTCAGACATAGATCTAGGCAGTCCGAGAACTTTATTGGCGGCGAGATGACGGTGTCAGAATTTTACTCTTGACGCCGTCACCTCATGAAATCTATAAATACTTTTCTAATTTTCATTCAATAAAATAGGAACTTGTGTAGAGAATTCTAGGGCCGAACTTTATAAACCCTAGCTCGTTTGTAACAGTATTTTCAAGGGTTTTCACCCCTTGAAACCCTGCATGTTCAATTGAGATAAGTTTTCTTTCAATTCATTCAATATGTCTATGTGTTGTTCGAATATATCTTACGCTTGTCTTGATTTTAATATGCTAGGCTAGATCTTTTGTGTGTTTGCTTAGATGTAAAGAAACCTAGATGTTGATTATAGGTTGATTGCTTGTTTATAGTTGTAATGGATGAATGATTTCAATGTTAGGCTTAAGAAAACTGGCAGATCTCCATTGTGTAACTTGCTTGAACGTCTTAAGAAACATGAACCGATGTGTACTAGGTTTTTATGGTTGTATTTAATGCATGAGCGAATTCTAGTAATCCCATGTTAGGAGCTTCTTGCAGGCTCGATATAGGAGTGAAGTATGAGCTTATAGAATTAGGGAAGTTAGTACGCCACCCCCATAACCAGTCATCCACGCAACTGTAACAAGTAATTAACCTGTAAAAGATATCTAGGGAGTAGTGAAATCTAAGTAAACACAATTCTCCCATATATTGTTCACACCACTAGTTTAATTTAGTTTATTTACATTTTTGTTATTTTATTTTGATTGCATCTTAGTTATTGGGTTAGTTGACTAGCAACTAATTCCGCCCATCCTTCTAATACCCGAGATTTTTACCTGCTTTTCATAAAATATAAAAACACAAAAAGAATCATCTTTCACCTTTAGACCTAGTTAGATTAATTTCAATCCTAACGACCACTATTCCTGAGTTGAACGATCAATCCCCCGGTACTTGTCACTATACTATACTACAATGATCAGGTACACTGCCTGGTGGGGGTTGTAAGCTTCTCGAGATCCCTGAAGAGGTAAAGCCTGGTGCGATTCCCACGTATCAGAAATCCAGAAGCAGAACTTGATGTTATAGGTTACTGTGATGCGTCCTTTGAAACTGATAAAGATGATATGAAGTCTCAGACGGGTTATGTCTTTGTTATTAATGGAGGAGCAGTTGATTGGAAAGAGCAAGAAACAGACAACAATTGCGATGTCTGTTACAGAAGCTGAGTATATTCCTGCATCGGAAGCTGCGATGGAAGCTGTTTGGATTAGGAAATTCATTTCGGGGCTTGGTATTATGCCGTCAATTGAATTACCTATTAATATGTATTGTGACAACTCTGCCGCAGTTACATTCGTCAATGAACCTGGAGTTATGAAGGGCGCCAGACATTTTCCTAGAAGATATCACTATGTTCGTGAAAAAGTCGATATAGGTGAAATCAATTTACTCAATATTCACACAAATAACAATCTAGCCGATCCGTTTACGAAGGCTTTATCTAAGGAAAAGCTTACTCAACATGCTAATGGCATTGGACTTCGTTTAGCTAGTAGTTTCATGTAAATCTGTGGTTAGTATTTGGATAAAGGATATTGTAAACAATAATTATTCAAATGAACTGAAGTATTGTGTTATGTTTATTTTCATTTATAAATATTGTATCCTATATTTGCATGTTTAATCCATGAATAACTTAAGTTATTCTAAATAGTCCATTGTCAATTAATGATATGGGAGTATCATTGAACTAAGACAAATCTGAGTTTTGGTATAATATATTTAAATATATTGATGCTTAGACATGCCAAATTCACATGATATTCAATAAATGAAAATTTGGATATAGGTCAAAATCCCAATTACATGATTATACTTATGGATGTTGTCATTATAGTAAATCATGAATATCTATCCTCAGACTTGAGATACCAGGTAACTACTGTGGATGTAGCTCATTTTCTGTGAGATAGTCTAACGCTATCCGTAACTAGTAGTTATAAGGATTATTTTCAGAGGTGATGCAAAGTTCATAGGTTATGCTTGTAGTCAATACAGAATTTGGTTACTTCAAATTTGTTTTGAAGTTTAATACTGTTTGGCCACTCGTAGGATTAACAAGATGTTTGCATGGCCATGCCCAAGGTCTATCTGGAATGCGTTCAGATGAATTGGTAATCTTGCTTGATCATAAAAACGAGAAACACTAGTTAATTATGGAATGACTTCGATCCATATCCAGATTAACATAGTATTAGAATCAAAAGGATAAGTATGATGATGAATCATCAAATGTGGTTTTTTCCAGGAAACCATACTCGTGATCGTTCTGGGGACATTGGCGTGTTATGCTAGACTAACCATTGTCATTATTACATTAATGTATATCCGAGTGGGAGCTGTTAGTTTTAACAGATAAAAATTAATGAATATGTCCGGACTCGAACTCGATACTTCAGGATTGCACACTTTACGTATGAGTTTCAATTAATTAATAATTATTGTTTTAGTGACGAATAATTATTAAATCCACGAAATGAGCACTTAACGGTACCTAACGACCGTTAGACGAAAGTTAAAGGACTAAAGATGAAATAAGAAGGCAAGAAGGATCTAGAGACCCCTCTTGGGCCTAGGATCGGCCGAAACCCACTTCCCATAGGGTTTGGGATTGCCTTTTGCTCCAAGCTTTGTGATAGTATAAATACATGGCCTCATGTATTCATTCTTCTCATCCCTTGGTTCATTAGCAAGCAAATTCACTTTCTTCCTCTCTTTCTTGAGCTATAGACGATCCATAGTGATCAACTAAGGCTCAACTAGTAGTGCTTGCTCGTGAATCAAGAACCTAGCTTTTCTAATTGAAACACTATTAGTACGTGTGTTCGAGAACGAAGTGTTAGCATACTTTTGCTAACAATGTGGTTGCCCATTCGACTAACTCATTAGTCAATTCCCAATTAAACCCTAATTAGGGTTTATAGTTCTTGTTCCATTGATTTATTGTTCTTGCTAGAAATCACAAAGAGGTGTGCATCCTTTTATATTCGGTTAATTTAAATTACATGTATTTGATCTATTTCCGCTGCGTGCTTGATGTGTTTATATGTTTATGATTTTCGTATATTCCAACAAGGGGTTCATGCTACAATAAATAGGGTGAGCAGTTTGTGTTACTGGAAAAAGATGAGACAACGAGTGAAGGTTTTTGTGGCCATGTGCGATGTATGCCAAACCAAATAATCTTGATTTAGCTACATATCCAGGTCTCTCCCTATTCGACAGTTCGTATGGTCATAGATCCCAATGGATTTTATTGTAGGCTTTCCTCCTTCAAATGGTAAACTGTTATATTTGTAGTTGTTGACAGACTTAGCAAGTACAATAACTTCATTCCACTAAGCCATCCTTTCACAGCCGAGCAAGTGGCACAAGCATTTTTCGATAATGTGTATAAGCTTCATGGGTTGTCCAAGGTGATAGCAAGTACAATAACTTCATTCCACTAAGCCATCCTTTCACAGTCTGTTTTGGAAGGAGTTGTTTTAGATGCTACAAGTGAGCCTACATCTATGTCTACTTCATACCGGCCACCAACAAACTGATGGTCAAACTGAAGTTGTCAACAGTAGGGGAAAAACCCAAAGCTTGGTCCAAATGGGTAGCTTTAGCTGAGTATTGGTACAACACAAACTACCACACTTCTACTAATGTTACTCCCTATGAAGTGTTATATGGTCGACCACCTACCAGTCCTATTGCTTATGTACAAGGTCAGAGCTTGGTGGATACTGTGGACAGGTCTTTAGAAGCAAGAGAGGCTACCATTCGGTTGCTTAAGTTTCATTTGGAAAGATCTCACCATAGGATGAAAGCAATTGCTGATGCAAAGAGAACAAATAGGACATTTGTTGTTGGATAGTGGGTGTATTTGAAAATGTAACCTCATAGGCAAGTCACTGTGAGATTGGGCATGTATAACAAGTTAAATCCCAAGTATTATGGTCCTTTTCACGTAATTGAAAGGGTTGGGCAAGTTGCTTATAAGCTATAATTACCAACTACTTCACATATTAATCCAATGTTTCATGTCTTCAGTTGAAGCTCTACAAAGGTCCAGTTCCTAATTTTGTGTCTACACTTCCACAATGCAATAGTGATGGGGAGTTAGTAAGTATTCCAGTTGAGATCCTTGCAAAAGATTGGGAAGAGTTGGTTCAGTTGCAAAAGTGATTGTTTTGGTTAAGTGATCAAATGGTAATGTGGATGATGCCATTTGTGAACTTCTTAGTGATATAGCCAAAAGATTTCTTGATTTTCCTTTGGATGCTTGAGGGGACACAGCTTTTGAAGAGGGAAGTACTGATATGAGATTTAAAGAGAAATGAAAATCACGTGAGCTGCACGTAATTCCCAACAGATTTTCATGTAAACAATTTGGCGGAAAGTTAGTTACCACAATTTCTTGTATCTTTTATATAATAAAACAAAACCATATTGGGAATTTTTCATTTCAAAAAAATGCATTCATACCTTATTTAGTAATAATTGTATTTAAAAAAAGATTATTTTCTTATTAGGTAACATTTTATATTTATCCATAACACAAGTAGAAGATAAATACAAAAAATATAAATAAGATGCAATTAACACAAGTAGAAGATAAATACAAAAAATATAGATAAGATGCAATTAATAATAGGATTAAAAATTTTAAATAATTATCTTTAATAATAAAAAACTATAATTAAACATCATAAATCAAACAAAACAAAGATTAAATTATTTGTTTTGTAATAAATAAAAATATATGATTCAAAAAATTTTAAAAAACTCGTGCGTGCGCGGGCATTATAACTAGTAATTCACTAAACAATCATTCATTTACTTTCATTTAATTCATTGTAAACATTTCCTATCTTATCAACTTGTAACAAACACTCAATCGTTCAATAAACAAATCATCCAATTAGCTCGAATCTCATTCTTTAATTCTTGATATAATCTTCTTCATTTCATTTGTGAATTCTGGAAGATCATAACAGTTGATTCAATTATAAAACTAAGTATACAAATACAAGCTAGTTTTTATATAGAAAACATACGAAAACTCTAATAACAAAACGAGACAAGTACGAGACTAAACTAGTACGGGTCACATGCCTTATTAAGCTAATCAAATTATACCATTTATCACTTACCAACATAATTTCTCCACAAATAACATTATTGCCATTTTTTCATACCTTAACTTCATAAAGAATGTCGTATAATTCAAACTAATCAGATATGTTGTTTTTCTTCAAGTCACGTCTTTTCTTCTGTCAATTGAGCCGAATTATTAAAATGGACTCAAACCGTGGTTTCAAGAAACGGATAATCAGTGTATCCAACAACAGGATCAGATGTGTAAAATGTCTCCCTGTGGTACTTATTGAGAGGAGCATTAAGCTCAAATCTTTTTGGTAAGTCTGGATTTGCTAAAAACCAACGACCATAAGCAACAAGATCTGTCCGGTTTTCAGCCACAGCATTGTTACCATCTTCCCTTTCATACCCTCCAGCAGAGATAAAGGCCCCTTTAAATGCTTTCCTCATTGGTAAAAGACTATCAGGGACTTCAACTTTTTCACCTAATACTTTCATCCTTGGTTCGACCATATGGCAGTAGAGAATCCCATACGCATTTAAGGACTCAACCATGTAAAGACCCAATGCCTTTGGATTTGAGTCAGCTGATTGCCCGTAGTTTGCAAATGGGGATAGTCTCATGCCGACTTTGTCTGCTCCTATCTCATTTACAATAGCATCAACTATTTCTAGAGCAAATCTGCAACGGTTTTCTAGGGAGCCCCCATATTTATCTGTTCTGTCGTTTACTCCGTCTTTCATAAATTGGTCGATTAGATAACCATGAGCACCATGGATCTCAACTCCATCAAAACCTACATATTTTATAACATAACATTTCTGGTATGAAATCATATTTTCCATAGGAAACAGGGAGTGTTATTTCAAAATTTAATAAACCAACTAGTGACTACATAGAAGCAGTAATTATTCTTACCAGCTTCAATTGCATTTCTTGCAGCAAGTCTAAAATCATTAACAACAAGAGGGACTTCCTCAGTACTTAGTTTCCTTGGTTGTGTAAATTGTGTTTCAGGTGTTAGTCCTTTGTTGGTCGAAGATATTGGGGCTTGGCCATTTGGCTGAAAACCTGTTCAACAGATGAAGAATTTATAATGCTAACCAAAAACATGTGGGGAGTTAAAAGACAACAGTAAATCACTGCAAATCACTCTATAAATTTAAAAATAATAAAATAATAATAAAATAAAAATAAAAAATATTGTCTACCGGAATTTGAAACTCTTCCAACATGCCACAGTTGGCAGATGAATATCCCGCCTTTAGCATGAACTGCATCAACAATAGGTTTCCAGGCCTCAACTTGTTCTTTCGTCCATATACCTGGTGTATCTGGATACCTTAAAAAAGGAAACACCATGTTTAATAGAACACAAAAATTAAATTTAAGTTTAAGACTTATAGATTGACATTGTAAAGAGGACGTGTAAACAAAATTCCACTGGAATTATAAGATATATACCCTTGGGCAGTGTCAGAAACTCCAGTAGCTTCACAAATCAAAAGGCCTCCTTTGGTAGTTCGCTGTGAATAATATAAGATAGCATGCGGCTGAGGGACATTGCCGTATGATCTTTGCCTTGTAAGTGGCGCCAAAACAACTCTGAATAAAATGGACTAAATGTAAGCATAAGTTTTAGTAAATTACTTATGGGTTCAGCTCAATATGTAATTACTCTCTTCGTTCCAAAATCATTTTCCACCATACCATTTTAACATGTTCCGACAACATTGTCCATTTTTTTTTAAAAGTACCTTTTAACTTTTAGTTCTTTGGATTCCCCTTATCACCGTAAACAGAAATTACTTGTATTCATAAAAAAAAAAAAAAAAAAAACAAACCCACAATATCAGGTATAGGTGAAAGGGTAAAACTTTCATTTTTCCATAATCAAAGATGTAATAATCGCATTTTGCTGTCATCAATTTATAGAAACATTAATTGAAGAAACACATAATGGATCAGTTAGCACAACAAAACAGTTAAAATCAGAGTAAGATGATAAAACACGTGATAAGTTAAAGCATGCTTAACTAGATAATTTTGGATTTATAATCAATAATCAAAACAATATTTTACAACATAGAAAACCATTATAAAAATTATTTACAAAACATAAAAATCAAGAATCAGTTTTATTACACACAAATTCAAATAGCCTTGCAAATTTGAATGAGAAAATATTGCTAACAAATAATTTAATTTAATTAAAAAAAAAAATCGGGAAGATACTTATGTCTGACATTTTATCAAATAATTTCATAAACTAAGAAAATGGATCAAAGAAAGAAGAAAATACAAACCTATGAGAAAGATCAAATTTTCCCAGCTTGAAGGGAGTCATAAGAGGGATTTTCTCAGCCATTGTCAAAAAGCTCCTAATTCTGATATAGATTCAAGAGATTTATATATAAGATTTATAGAATATCATAAACCTGAATGAATGAAGCGAATGGATACGTTCTCTTTTATAAACGCAAAGAAGAGAAAGGGAAATACGATACAACAGAGACCACACACTCAGAAGACATAAATAGACAACAGCCACATGCTCTATAATGCATTATTTTATTATTTTTCAAAAGTAACTACTTTGACCTTTTATTTATTTTAATTTTTTTAAGCAAAAGCTATTTTTTTTTGAACGGTTACTTTCTTTAAGGGAAATCCATGTCCAATTTGAAACCCGATGGGGGGAAAACCTTCAACTTAAGCCGCCCGAAGGCACGACACTTAATTTGAAGTAAACCCTGCCTTCTCCAGATTCGAACCCTGGTGGGTTGAAACCTTCATTGAAGGACTTTGAAATCGTACCGACAGGGCAGTGGTCCACAAGGGAGGACTTCCCGGTTTAGTCACCCAAACCGGTACTACTCTCCACTAGGCACGCTTAACTGAATAAGACATGCCCAGTGGACCACTCGCTAGTAATATACACTAGAAAACTTGAAACCAAAATTAAAAATCAAACACAATGTTAAAATTTCATTTCTACACAGTTACACCTGTTTCCAAAACAAAATGTTAAAATTTCATTTCTCTCTCTCTCTCTCTCTCTATATATATATATATATATATGTATATGTTAACTCTCTCTCTCTCTATATATATATATATGTATATGTTAAATAACAGTTAGAAATTAGCTCGTTGGAGAGCTTAAAATGATTTTTTTTAGACCAAATCGTCCCTTAACTCAACGTTACTACTTTAACACGAAGCGTTAAGGCCATTTAACGCAGCGCATGCAACGTTTAACGCAAGATTAACATGCGTTAAAAAGGTTTTAACGCCGAATGTGCGTGACGAATATCATTATTAATTTTATGGTTATAAAAGTAAAGTCTCCATCAATTCTTTTCTAGCAATATTAAGATCATGGCATCTAGAAGAAGTGTGAAAATTTAAAGTTTTAAGGGTCAATATATAGAAAAGAAAAATAAGGAATGCTTATAGTTTTAGACTAATACTTTGGAGAAAACTTTGTTGCACTACACCATCCTTAAAAGCATAATTTGTCATGGCATACGTTAAACTGCTACTAGAAAAATATGTCGGTCGTTTGTATCACTATTCACTGTCAATGGTATAAAATTACGCAAGAGCTGACTTCACTACACATGTGTTTGTTTATCATATTTCACGCAAGTGATGACTTCACTGAGGAAAATGACACTTTTCATTTACGCATGTGTTGCTTTATCATATTTCACGCTGTATACCGGAAGTTCTATAATTCTTGTTTTAGCCACTTGATTTTACAGTCTCTCTCTGAAATTGGTCATATTTTAGTAACACAAATTCTAATCTGTCTAAAAATGTGGGCAAACTTTTTTCACATAGTAAGAGTCTTATCCCAACCATCAATCTAAAAATAAATTAATAAATCAATAACTAAGATTAAAATCATTTTAATATTTCACCTATTTTATATAATTTAAATATCTCATGAACCGTTAATCGTTAGACAAAACAAATTATACCACCACGACCAACATTTAATTATTTTTCTATAGACGGGTACTTTGGCGTATTTTCGACAATTTTTTTAAAATTTTTTACACTGTTTTCATTTTTTTCAATTTTTTTCGTTTTTTCGTCTTTTTCTTCATTTTTGAAACTTGCATGAGAAATCAAATGTAATTAAACACTAATTTAAATATTCTAATGAAATCATATGTGATATTAGTATTAAATCGCATATGATATGTAATAAAATCATATGTGATATAACACCAATATCACATGTGGTTTTATTAATATATTCAAATTTGGGTTTAATCACATGTGATTTTTTCATGCAAGCTTCAACAACGAAACAAAACATAAAAGAAAAAAAAAAGAAAAAAAAAATGAAGAAAACGAAAAATAAACTTTTTTTTGTCGAAAGTGTTGGGTCACTGAATTCCCCAAACTTCCTCTAACTAGGATTTGAACATAAAATAACCTAAGTGTTTAATATCCGTAAACACTAACAAGTCACTGAGTGAACAGTTGCTCAGTGAGTCATCTTCAAGATGCTTAGAACGAGCCTAAGACGAAAGGTTCTCCATTCAGTGAGGCGGAACTCAGTGAGTGGCATCTAAGCCAAAGAAGAAGGTGATGGGTTCGGTGAGGATGACAATAACTCACTGAACCCCCAAGACTCCTCAACAACTATTGAAGTACTGAAAACTAAAGACCTGAAGACTGAAGAATGGGCGGGACAAAGCGGGAACATTTGAAACTATGAATGGGTGTCCTATCAACCTGAAGTCAAACTTTCCCTGAAAGGCATAAAGTCAGGATGGTTTCATCACTGTGCATAAAAAAGGCACATTGTCTTTTATCCAATATAGTCCATTGTAACAGAGACAAAATATGTAAGTATTTTGTCTCTACTAGCTTAGGTCATCAATTTGTCTTTATCAGTAATGTTGTAATTTACTTGTGTATAAACAGGTAGCATAAGTGAGGAGTAAAAGTTGGCAAGTTTGTGCAATTAATATTTAGGCAATCACAAACAACTTTTCCTCCAATGAACAACACAGTCCCTGAGATAGCTCAGTAGGACCTTTAGTTGTCACTCAAACATTGTTTGGGTTTAGAGAGGAGTCATACCATACTTGTCATTTCAATCCCAAGTGTTATTCCGCAAACACTTGGGGTATAATTCTTTGATTTACTTCCAATAAAAATTAAACGTTGAAAAGATTGTGTCTCTTATCTTTACGTTTTATTTGTTGTTAATCATTTAGATCTTTGTTTAAAGTCATGGAACTTGGTTAGTTTAACTCATTAGTTATTATTAACCTAGTAAAAGGGACCAACAAGTGGTATCAGAGCCTCTGATTTGTAAAACTTTTCAAAATTTGTTTTTCAAAACTAAAGACTGCTCAAAGTTTTTAAAATCAAGATCCTACCATAGCTGATATTGATGTTCCCCAACTTGTAGATAAAAAGGGTGGAAGCTATTCTGCTACTGCCCCTAGACTTGAGGTTGGTAAATTCAAGAAGTGAAAAAAGCGCATGCTTTGCTACTTGACTGAGATGGAACCGTATTACATTAAGCTTATTAATGATGGTCCATATGTCCCTAAAACTGCTCAAGATTTAATCAAACCTTAAGCTTAGTGCACCCAAGATGAGAGGAGGGTGGTCAATCAAGACCAATGCCTGAAAAACATCATTATATCTTGTTTTCCTGACGATATAATGGAATCAGTCATCAACTGTCCTACTGCAAAGCAGACATGGACTGGCTTGAGTCACAACTATGTAGGCTCTTCAGATACCAAGGAAAACAGGATCATGGACCTGAAACTTGAGTACAATACTTTCAGGGCCAAAGACTCTGAAAGTCTCTTAGAGACCTACACCCGGTATAAGACCCTCCTCAATGAACTGACCAATGATGGTGTCACCCTGTCTAAGCATGAAATCAATGTTGGCTTTGTCAACAGTCTCCCTGAGAAGTGGTTAAACTTCTCTCAAGGTATGAGAAATGCAAATCACCTTCAAAATCTTGAGCTTCCTGATATCTATGGTAAATTTCTCTATAAGGATAACCTAATCTCAAGGAGATACCCTGACTCCAAGAACGCTCAAGAGACAAAAAAGACCCAGACCTCCTCACCCATATCCACTGCTTTCTATTCCAATGGTGTTGTGCATGATTTTCAAGATGGATCTGATGATGAGGTTGATGAAAGAACTAGTGAGGAGTACCTGAATGTTTTAAATGTGGTAAAAAGGGTCATTTTGAATTTCATGAAAGGGGACTCCTTGCAAACTCAAAAAGATTTATTAAAAGAAACAAAAAATTTTCTAACACAAAAGCAAATGACAACACTGAATGTTTTAAATTTGGTAAAAAAGGGTCATTTTGCAAAAGATTGTTTCTAAAAAACAACCTCAAAACCATCTTACAAATTCTTAGGAAACAACTCTTTCTTAGGAACTAGCAAGTTTCAACCAAAAATGCTTCAATCCAGTGAGTCTTTTCAAAACAAGATTGAAATAATTCCTCAAAAAGATTTTGAAGCCAAGTATAGAAAGGCCAAGGCCAAACTTGCTCTTCTTGAGTCAGCTTCCTCAGTCACTCAGTCACCTCAAGCCCCTAAACCTGCTCAGGCTAAAAACAAATGGCTAGATGCTGAAACATTTGATTGGGACGAGGAAAAAGTGTCCTATGAGGATGAAGAAGTTCATGTCAGTGCCCTGATGGCTCTCTCAGAAGACAACAAGCTAGCTGTGGGAAAGAGTCATGCAAGGAATGGAGAGTGGGTGAGCATCACCATGAGAAAGGTAAACATCTTACTTTCAATGGATAATGATTCTGACTAGAAATCTTACTTAGATTATATAAATGTTGATCTTAAGTATGTTGAAGAGCAGAGATTAAATTTGTTTTCAAAATATAACAAACTAAGTTTTGAGTTAAATCAGTGTAGAGATGAACTCCTTGCTTTAAAACAAGCCAAACTTGAAAATGTTACTCTTCAAATTCAAAATTCTGAACTTGTAAAACAAAATCATGCTCTTCAGGAAGAACTTAAGAAAGAAAAGGCTGTCATTTGGAGTTGGACTCAAGAAAACCCCAAACTCTTTGACACATTGAGTCACACACTAGTACCAAAAAGGCTTCACTGGGTGAAGACTAACTCACTGAAGTGTCTGGGGGAGAGTAACCATGCAACAGCCTTTCTATCAGCTAACAAACTCTCTAGCAAAGAACTTGCACCAAAATCTAGTGATTGGATTGAAAGAGTCAATCTTGATAGTAAAATGCCAAATTTCAACACTGGAAGAATTTTAAAGCCTGAAAGTCATGCCATTAAGGAAATGCTAGGAGTCACTGATGAACCCAGTAATACTGAGTCCATCACTGAGTCTAATTCAGATTCCCAATCACCACTCCCTCCACTAAAACAACTTCAGGGTGTTGCACCTAGTTTTGATCTTACCCCATCTGTCTATCAACCACATTCTCCCAAGGAGAAATCAGGTTTAGGGAGAACTATCCTGAAGATACCTACCTCTGTACCCACTGAAACACACACACCTTCGGTATCCACTAAAGTGAAACCCGATATTACTGATTCTAAATATGATCAGTGAGCTGAACTTGTCAGGAAGTTGAGTGAAAAAATTGAGTCCACTGAAAAATTCTCTGGTTCAAAATCTAAACAACCACCAACTTCCTCAAGTTCCTCCAAACCAAAATCCTCATCCAAACCTTCAGTGAGATGTGAACTTTGCAATTATCCAAACCACACCACTGATAATTGCTACAGAATCCTGTTTTGCATGATATGCAAACAAGAGGACCACAGGACTTCTGCTCACAACTCTCACTATGCATCCCTGAATGCACAAGGACTTTACAAAGCACAAGGTCATCAATATGCCTCTCCTTCCAAACAAAGACAAAAGGCAAAGCCTTTCCTGCCTTGTCCTCACTGTGGGTTTAATGATCACCTTCCTGATGATTGTATATGAACAAATGTTGTAACATTTGTGGTGACCCCTCCCATGATGACAGAGGACATGATGGAGTTATTCATGCCAGAAGAGGCATCACCCCCAGCACCTCTCAGTCTACTAAGTCTTCATCAACCATCAAATGGAAAACCTGTGGAAGCTCAGTTCACTCTACCTCAGACCATGACTCAATTGCTAAATTCAAAAAGTCCTTGAGGACACCCACTAGGAGGTAGGTTAACAAGAAAAACTAACCCAGTTTACTATTTATGCAGAAACATACCAAGGATCCTGTTTGGCATCTAGACAGTGGATGCTCATGGAGTATGACTGGTGTGAAGCATTATCTGCACAAATATGTGGAAGAACCAGGACCCAAGGTAGTATTTAGTGATAGCTCATTAGCTCCCACTGACAGTTATGGTTCAGTAAACTGCAATGGTATAGTTTTTACAAGAATAGCTTATGTTAATGGTCTCAAGTACAATCTTATCAGTGTGTGTCAACTATGTGATGCAAAATACATAGTTCAGTTTGATGACAAGAGAGGAACCATCTTTAATGCTAACAAGGAACTTGTGTTGATTGCTCCTAGAAGGGATGATGTCTATGTCCTAGACATGTCAACCCTTAGTCAAAATGGGACTTGCCTCTTCACTAAGGTAAGTGAAACAATCAACTGGCTCTGGCATAGAAGACTCTCTCATCTTAACTTCAAAAGTATCAACAACCTGGCCAAACAGAATAAAGTTCTTGGCCTTCCATACCTGGTGTTTACAAAAGACAAGCCATGTTCTGCTTGTGAGAAAGGTAAACACCACAGGGCATCATTCAAAACCAAACAAACCTTCTCCATCAAAAGCTGCCTTCACCTCCTTCACATGGACCTCTTTAGACTTGTCAGTCCAATGTCTATTAACTATGAGAAATATACTCTGGTCATTGTGGATGAATACTCAAGATACACTTTGGTTTACTTCCTGACCAAAAAGAGTCAGGCAGCTAATACAATCATGTCCTTTGTCAGGAACACTGAAAATCAAAATAATGTCAAGGTTAAACAGATTAAAACTGACAATGGTACTGAATTCAGAAACCAGGACCTTGAGTGTTTTTGTGATGAGAAAGGTATTTCTGAGAACTTCTCTTCTCCTTATACTCCTGAACAAAATGGAGTAGCTGAAAGGAAGAACAGGACACTCATTGAGGCTGCAAGGACAATGTTGAATGGCTCAGTCCTTTCAAAACACTTTTGGACTGAGGCAGTCAGAACAACTTGCTATACTCAAAATAGGTCCATCATTGTGAAAAGACACAATAAGACTCCTTATGAGATATTCAAAGGAAGAATCCCTGACATCAGCTACTGTAACACCCCCAATTCATGGATGCAGCAGAATTTAAACTGGGTGTTACTTGATAGCACAATAGTCACAATAATAGAAAACGAACTCTAATTGAGTCGTTTTAAAAGATTTATCATTCAAATTATATAAATATCAGAGATTACAAAATGAGGTCCCAGATGGTTCCATGTTTACAAATTACATTAGATGATTTTTCGAATGATAATAAAATTTATAGCCCTCTTGAATATCCGTGTCCCTCCGTGCCATCCTTAATCATCATGGACCTGAAATACATGCTTAAAAGGTCAACACAAAGGTTGAGTGAAATTCATAGAGTTTATTAGATGGTTGAACACAATATGTTGGTAGTGTGAGCTAATTAGACTCGAAAACGATGGGCTACGTTGTTATACGCCCATAAAACGTATTATTACACTAAGCTCATGACACCAGAACGTTAACGGGTACCAATATCAATCGGCGGAGTTATCGCGGTAGGTACTTTGCCGTCATACCTATATTAATGCATTTGTTTGAACTTAGTCAATACAAATGGGATTCGTCAATCCCAATAGGCCTATTCACAATATTCGCGCTCACTATTACTAGTGATTAAATGGTTCATAATAAGGGATCTTGGATTGGCAAGGATGGTACTTAGTGATAATAAAACAATCAGGCAAGCATACAATTTAAAAGCATTGTGTTCGGTTGAAAAATAATAGCATGTATTCCCCCAAAGGGTTTGTAAAACAATTAAGTAATGGAAAGTGGGGCTATGAACTAACCGTGAGTTGGATGATGTTTAATGAGAATGATGGATATACCGTGAGAACTTCTACGAGCAACCTAGAATAATTGTTGCAACTTAGGTTTGTAATAATGTCCAAGAATACGAAGAATTTCTGATATATGTTGTGACAAACGGTAATTTTTCAACCAATATTTTAATAATAAATGTTAATTTATTATTACCTAAGTGTTTGAGTAAGCATTCATGAGTTTTTTTTATAACTAAAACGGGAAGCAAACCCGCGCACTGTAGCTTACAGTAACTCATCTCATTCACCATTTTATCATAAAATGTGAATGTGCCATTTTCTAACTGTTACTGATCATTGCTGATCAAACACGAGAATTCTCTCGCACCAAAACACCACACGCGTACCAGCACTAAGTTAGTAAGGCAAAATTCACATTCGTTGAAATCAAAGCTAAAAAAAACGATGATTTTATAATTTTTATTATAAAACACACTTGGAAACAACGAAGGTAGTATTCATGACTACCTGGGACTTCATTTATAACAAACCGGAGCTCAACGAGACTCGGGTACACTTAATACCCGCAAGAGTAATAAAACACAATTAATACATATACTTTGTACACCAAATCCCACTCCCTTTAATTATAAACGTAAAACAATAATAATAATAATAATAATAATAATAATAATAATAATAATAATAATAATAATAATAATAATAATAATAATAATAATAATAATAAAAATAATAATAATAATAATAATAATAATAATAATAATAATAATAATAATAATAATAATAATAATAATAATAATAATAATAATAATAATAATAATAATAATAATAATAATAATAATAATAATAATAATGAAGCATTATCCTCTCATTTGCTGTCTCCCTCTTCCATCGATACAAACAAAACCTGCTCCTTCTTATCTCCATCTGCTACGCTACTTCAATCCCCACTTCCAGGCTGAGCCACTGATAACAACCACGAGGCTACAAGAGGGGCACAGACGGACCACCTTGTTTGAAGTTGGGGGGACGGTTTCCATAAACGAAATCAAGGCCGACTGACGCCCAAGGAAGAGGAATCAAAATCACCCTTATTTACATTCTTAAAACCCAGGTCGATTCACACATGAGTCCACACACCTAAAAATTTTCACAACAAATTTCATAGTTAACATTCTAAAGAGATCGAATTCTGGGTCCAAGAGGCGTGTGGATTGCTTGCCAAATCGGATTTTGGGCTTGTGTTACAGATTCTTGTTGGTCTCCCTTGTTACTCGACTCTATTGTTGTAAGGATACTAATCTTTCTTATTTTGTTCGAATCTATGGTTTTTCCTACGTGTTATTTTAGTTTGTTTTTAATATCGAGTGTTGAATAAATAAATATGTGGTTTAAGTTTTCCCCCTTGTTGATGTTACTGAGTTGTTGATATTGAGATGGTGACAATCTCGTTAATCTAGTCCTTTGTTATGAGTCAACTTGTTATTGTTCTTGTGTGTTAAGGATTAAAAGTTTTAAGTTAATAAAAAACGGACTTAATTTGGCTCGAATGTGGAAGCGTTGTCCTTGTTTTACTTTCGTGGTTCTGCGTTTTCCTGTAAATCTGCACCGTTATGAGGTTGCGATGTAAACGACTAGACTATTTGTTTCAAGCTTTGCTTGTTAGCATTAAGTGTTTAAATGTTGGCTTATGCCGAATCAAAAATGGGTGTCTAAATTGATGTTTGGTCTTGCTTATTTCTGTGATCAAAGTACTCAAACAAAAGAGAGTAGTTTGATTCTTGTTACTACCTGTTGTCAAAAAACACTAAAACTCATTAATGTATATAGATTTAGGGAATGGGTAACTTTGCTTTATGTCATTTGTTTGGTACTAAGAAATAAAATGGTTTAAAGTCATAAAGATTGGTTTGTGTTTGTTCGCACTGTGTTGATTTACTTGGCTCGATCAATTGAACTAAGAAGTTGTTGAAATATTATTTTGTGCCAAGTTTGGCTAAGAGCTAGTTAAATCTTGATAAAAACTTGAGCTGTTAAGAAAATGGTTTTGAGTCATTTTGGTCAAGTCGAATTATTGTAAGGTGAGTGTATTTTTGACCTCACTTGATTGTGTCAATTACGTTCCTTAAACTTAGACTAAAATGGGTCGCTCAAGTAGCGTGATAAGCAGGTTAATAAGCCTTAGTTGTGTCCCTCATCAAGTCAAAAAGCAGGAAACTGTTGAGCATTTTTCTTCTTGTTAAGTGTCAAAACATGTTCCTTTCCTTCTTCCCAACTGAATGTTGCAACATGTAATATGGCAAACAGAAATCCAAAACTTGGTCGTGTGTGTGTGTGTGTGAATGAGTTAAAGCCCAACGGGCTCACTCAACTCCTTTCATTTTCAAAAACTGACATAAGCATGCGTTTGGTTTGCTCGTTTCGTTTCTACTTATTCCGCGA
This sequence comes from Artemisia argyi, assembly GCA_030686995.1. Taxonomy (NCBI): domain Eukaryota; kingdom Viridiplantae; phylum Streptophyta; class Magnoliopsida; order Asterales; family Asteraceae; genus Artemisia; species Artemisia argyi. The sequence goes on along the minus strand of CM060705.1, from coordinate 121,160,673 downwards.
CTTATTCCTTTCATGATTCGACATTCCAATCTCGACATAATTTCTCGACATGACTCAATTCATATCACTCGACCACGAGTTCGCGGCATAATTTAAATCGAGTTTATAACACTTATGATAGGCAAAGCTATATACATATACATTTAAAACCTATAAAATGAGACTAAATCAAACTTTAAGTTTTGAATTTATGATTACTACAAGTGGTCCATATCTAAATGTATTTAAAATAATTCGACTTATAAAAGTTTATTTGAGTTCTCTAAATAATATGCAACGGCTTATTACTTAAACATATATTCGAGTCACGCCCAACTTTCGTAAAAACCCTACATACTTTTAACAACTCTACTAAACGAACAACAAGCATTTTAAACAAACCTACATTTTCTTTTAAAGTATATAGTTACTAGTTTACTTTAAATATAAACACTTTCAATAAAACAACAACTTAATTATATATATTTATAATAAATATAAACATTTTAAATGTAGATATAAAGACAGTTAGTTAAATAAGTATGAGTACTTCTAATACTAATGTCATCAATTCTCCGTCAACGTCTAACATCCGTTCTTCTCTCATCTTGTTGTTGGTTATTTCCAAACCAAAGAATACACACTCTCGAGGTCTTATTTGTTATACACTTCCAAGAGCCAATACACACAAACATTTAGAAAACTATTTTCAAACTTAAACACTGCCACACAAGCAACAACGACACAAGTGCTTTAAAACTTCTTTTCTAAAACTTATTTAAACCTCGTTGAGTCTTAACTTGATCGATGAACTAAAACATGCCTTACTAATCTAGGTCGCGTGTTGGTGCCACACTCTACTTGAATCACTTGAATTATTGCATACTCTACTGAGGTGAGTTCATGGCCCCCTACTTTTACTTGTTTTTATAACTGTTTTGGGGGAGAATACATGCTCGTTTTTAACTAAACTCAATGCTTGTTTATTTGGATACGTGAATTGTTTACACAAACTTTGTTGTTTGGCTGAAATACTTGATTTGGTTACTCGAATGCATTATGTGTTTACCTGCTATATACTTGATTATTTTCCTCATTGAAACAAGTGCTCAAATCATTTATGCCGTGTAACCGAATGAACTGGCCCAAATGCTATGTACATACATGACCGAATGAACTGGTCACATGACCGAATGAACTGGTCACATGACCAAATGAACTGGTCACATAACCAAATGAACCGGTCAAACAAACTCTAACTCTTGTGGTCCACATTGCAAACTTTACTCAACGGTATACATTTATTTTCATGACATTGTGAGCGACACAATGGTCACAAAACTTTTTATTAAACTCATATTACTCTTACTGTTTTATTATAAACCTATGAACTCACCAACCTAGTGTTGACACTTTTTAGCATGTATTTTCAAGTTTAAGGCGATAGCTAACTGTTGAAGGTTTTGGCATGGCATGGCATGGTCATAGACAACTTTGACATATATTTGGGACCGCTTAAACTTTTTCATGGGCCTATATTTCCACACTATTTTTGAACGATGTAAATTTGAATATTTCGATAATGAAAGTTATTCTAAATGGTTGAGATAAAAACCGTTCTTTGTACTTGTGTTATGATACCAATTGAGTAGCACCCCAGTAACATGTATGCTTCCGCTAAACCAGATTTTGGGGGTGTTACAGATTGGTATCAGAGCCTTGGTTATAGAGAACTGGGTATTTTTCAAACCTAGACCATAACTACTTTTACAAAAACGAAACCCTATGACCATCACATGCCTGCCTGCCAAGTTTGTTGCCTTAATTACTGTTTCACTTGACACAACTATATACTATGCTTTACCGTTTGATGATTTATATATACTTGACTTACACTATATACCAAAAGTGTTTTCTACATACTTATAAATACATACCGTACTTGTCACGACTAATTCCCCTACACAATTTCACTACCCGACTACGAGTTTGAACGCTCGCCCAGTTATTTTGAAACACCTAATTTACCATCATTTAGAAATCCATCAATCCATTTGGTCACGACCTCAACCTATCACCTTAAAACATGCCTCCTCGAAACATCTACTCTTAGGACACATCACTACTAGGTCTTTCTCCCTTTCCTTGTTATCTTGAAGGGACATGTCGTTTGGAAGGCAAGGCCTAGTCTCCACAGCCACGTATCGACTCCTAATCTTTAACAAGCTTGGTTGTATACTCTATTGTGTCATTCCCTATGTCAGTGATCTCATTCGTGTGCTCTACTTGTGGTGATTATACTCTTGCGTCATAAAATCTCTCCTTATGGGATCTTATTTATCTTCACCTCATTTTTGTTTTTGTAGCAAAATGCCTCCCAGAAAGAAGTCAAACAAAACCACACGAGCCAACCCAGGCCCGGCTAGGGCTACATCCATTGTCCCACATACTGTTAACCAAGCAATGTTAGACCAACTGGTGGACGAGAGAGTAGCGGCAGCTTTAGCCGCAGCCAACGTAAACACCTCAACCACCGATGTTGGCACTTCCAGACCAAATCACGGCAATGGCCGAGGCTGCAACTACCAAGAATTTCGCAAGATTATGACTGGGGGTTTCGGAGGGTCTGAAGGAGCAGTGGTATTGGTCAGATGGATTAAGAAGTTGGAAATTGTGTTTAGGATAAGTAGTTGTGCGGATGAGGATAGGGTGAAGTATGCATCATTCACCTTCACGGATGCTGCTCTAACCTGGTGGAATAACTATCTGAAGTCTGCGGGGTATGACACCGCTTACTCAATGCCATGAGAGAACTTTAAGGAAATGGTGCTTAAAAAGTACTGCCCCCGCAATGAGGTCATGAAGCTAGAGGTTGAATTTTGGAATCTCAAAATTCAAGGTACTAACATGGCTGCTTACGACCAGCATTTTCAGGAACTAGCTTTGTTGTGCCCTGAAATGGTCCCGACTGAGACTCGTTTACTGGAAAGGTACATTAGAGGATTACCCCAATCCATCAAGGGTAGTGTCACTACCTCCAAGGCTCCTGACCTCCATGAGGCTATGGAAGTGGCCAACAAGCTAATGGACCAATTAATCGAGGATGCCGCCGAGAAGGTGGTAGATAACAAAAGGAAATGGGATGATCACCCCAGAAACAACAACAACCAAAACAAGCAACAAGAGGCCGCCAAGATCTATACTGTTGGGTCAGTTGAAAAGAAAGGTTATGCTGGAACTTTACCCAAGTGCAACAAGTGTCAATTTCACCACAACGGACCTTGCCCCACTTAGTGTGGGAACTGCCAAAAGGTTGGACACAAAGCCAAAGATTGTAAGGCTCCCACCCTTGTGATGGATCCGAACGCCACAATAACCTACTATGAGTGTGGAGTGATAGGGCACTTCAGGAGTGAATGCCCAGAGCTAAGGAATCAGAATAGAGGAAGAACTCGTGGGAATGCATACGCGTTAGGTGGAGGAGAAGCTCGTCAGGACCTCAACAATGTCACGGGTGATGACAATGTTTAAGAAAAGAGAGTTCCATGCTTTACATAATAAGACCTAAATCTAGAACCTCTTAGGTTGTATTTCCTCGAGTGTTTGTACTTTCTAAAGATTTTCTTTTTCGTTGCATTGTATGGATTTTCATCTAATGAATCCCCTATCTTTTTATGTCAAGACATTATGATGACTTTTTCCGTTACGCTCTCTATTGTACACATCATATTTGAAATTCCTGCAAACTATTATGCTATCGTCTTATGTACGTTTGTGCTCCTTTATAAACTATTTTGAATTCAAGCTTATAGACGGAATGGCTAACACTGTTTTAAACCCAATATTATCTTGACTAAACCGAACATGGCATTATCAATCCTCAATTAAACATAGCCTGATCACCTATGTCTAATTTAGGAAGGATTATGCTATGATGGGAATAGTCACCTCAAGAAATTTTTACTTCAGAATGAAAATTTCACGTCTCGGTCATCAAAGATCTCGAATTCACGTGGGAACGTGAAAACGAAATCAAGCATAAATACCCACACCTTTTCTCAAATCCATCGAGTAACTCTAAGTGAAAACCGAGGACGGTTTTCCTTCTAAGGCGGGAAGGATGTGACAAACGGTAATTTTTCAACCAATATTTTAATAATAAATGTTCATTTATTATTACCTAAGTGTTTGAGTAAGCATTCATGAGTTTTTTTTTTATAACTAAAACGGGAAGCAAACCCACGCACTGTAGCTTACAGTAACTCATCTCATTCACCATTTTATCATAAAATGTGAATGTGCCATTTTCTAACTGTTATTGATCATTTCTGATCAAACACGTGAATTATCTCGCACCAAAACACCACACGCGTACCAGCACTAAGTTAGTAAGGCAAAATTCACATTCGTTGAAATCAAAGCTAAAAAAAACGATGATTTTATAATTTTTATTATAAAACACACTTGGAAACAACGAAGGTAGTATTCATGACTACCCGGGACTTCATTTATAACAAACCGGAGCTCAATGGGACTCGGGTACACTTAATACCCGCAAGAGTAATAAAACACAATTAATACATATACTTTGTACACCAAATCCCACTCCCTTTAATTATAAACGTAAATAATAATAATAATAATAATAATAATAATAATAATAATAATAATAATAATAATAATAATAATAATAATAATAATAATAATAATAAAGTGATGTTATAATAAAAAAAATAATAATAGTAATAATAATAATAATAATAATAATAATAATAATAATAATAATAATAATAATAATAATGAAACATTATCCTCTCATTTGCTGTCTCCCTCTTCCATCGATACAAACAAAACCTGCTCCTTCTTATCTCCATCTGCTACGCTACTTCAATCCCTACTTCCAGGCTGAGCCACTGATGACAACCACGAGGCTACAAGAGGGGCACAGACGGACCACCTTGTCTAAAGTTGGGGGGACGGTTTTCATAAACGACTTCAAGGCCGACTGACGCCCAAGGAAGAGGAATCAAAATCACCCTTATTTACATTCTTAAAACCCAGGTCGATTCACACATGAGTCCACACACCTAAAAATTTTCACAACAAATTTCATAGTTAACATTCTAAAGAGATCGAATTCTGGGTCCAAGAGGCGTGTGGATTGCTTGCCAAATCGGATTTTGGGCTTGTGTTACAGATTCTTGTTGGTCTCCCTTGTTACTCGACTCTATTGTTGTAAGGATACTAATCTTTCTTCTTTTGTTCGAATCTATGGTTTTTCCTACGTGTTATTTTAGTTTGTTTTTAATATCGAGTGTTGAATAAATAAATATGCGGTTTAAGTTTTCCTCCTTGTTGATGTTACTGAGTTGTTGATATTGAGATGGTGACAATCTCGTTAATCTAGTCCTTTGTTATGAGTCGACTTGTTATTGTTCTTGTGTGGTAAGGATTAAAAGTTTTAAGTTAATCAAAAACGGACTTAATTTGGCTCGAATGTGGAAGCGTTGTCCTTGTTTTACTTTCGTGGTTCTGCGTTTTCCTGTAAATCTGCACCGTTATGAGGTTGCGATGTAAACGACTAGACTATTTGTTTCAAGCTTTGCTTGTTAGCATTAAGTGTTTAAATGTTGGCTTATGCCGAATCAAAAATGGGTGTCTAAATTGATGTTTGGTCTTGCTTATTTCTGTGATCAAAGTACTCAAACAAAAGAGAGTAGTTTGATTCTTGTTACTACCTGTTGTCAAAAACACTAAAACTCATTAATGTATATAGATTTAGGGAATGGGTAACTTTGCTTTATGTCATTTGTTTGGTACTAAGAAATAAAATGGTTTAAAGTCATAAAGATTGGTTTGTGTTTGTTCGCACTGTGTTGATTTACTTGGCTCGATCAATTGAACTAAGAAGTTGTTGAAATATTATTTTGTGCCAAGTTTGGCTAAGAGCTTGTTAAATCTTGATAAAAACTTGAGCTGTTAAGAAAATGGTTTTGAGTCGTTTTGGTCAAGTCGAATTATTGTAAGGTGAGTGTATTTTTGACCTCACTTGATTGTGTCAATTACGTTCCTTAAACTTGGACTAAAATGGGTCGCTCAAGTAGCGTGATAAGCAGGTTAATAAGCCTTAGTTGTGTCCCTCATCAAGTCAAAAAGCAGGAAACTGTTGAGCATTTTTCTTCTTGTTAAGTGTCAAAACATGTTCCTTTCCTTCTTCGCAACCGAATGTTGCAACATGTAATATGGCAAACAAAAATCCAAAACTGGGTCGTGTGTGTGTGTGTGTGAATGAGTTAAAGCCCAACGGGCTCACTCAACTCCTTTCATTTTCAAAAACTGACATAAGCATGCGTTTGGTTTGCTCGTTTCGTTTCTACTTATTCCGCGACTTATTCCTTTCATGATTCGACATTCCAATCTCGACATAATTTCTCGACATGACTCAATTCATATCACTCGACCACGAGTTCGCGGCATAATTTAAATCGAGTTTATAACACTTATGATAGGCAAAGCTATATACATATACATTTAAAACCTATAAAATGAGACTAAATCAAACTTTAAGTTTTGAATTTACGATTACTACAAGTGGTCCATTTCTAAATGTATTTAAAATATTTCGACTTATAAAAGTTTATTTGAGTTCTCTAAATAATATGCAACGGCTTATTACTTAAACATATATTCGAGTCACGCCCAACTTTCGTAAAAACCCTACATACTTTTAACAACTCTACTAAACGAACAACAAGCATTTTAAACAAACCTACATTTTCTTTTAAAGTATATAGTTACTAGTTTACTTTAAATATAAACACTTTCAATAAAACAACAACTTAATTATATATATTTATAATAAACATAAACATTTTATATGTAGATATAAAGACAGTTAGTTAAATAAGTATGTGTACTTCTAATACTAATGTCATCAATTCTCCGCCAACGTCTAACATCCGTTCTTCTCTCATCTTGTCGTTGGTTATTTCCAAACCAAAGAATACACACTCTCGAGGTCTTATTCATTATACACTTCCAAGAGCCAATACACACAAACATTTAGAAAACTATTTTCAAACTTAAACACTGCCACACAAGCAACAACGACACAAGTGCTTTAAAACTTCTTTTCTAAAACTTATTTAAACTTCGTTGAGTCTTAACTTGATCGATGAACTAAAACATGCCTTACTAATCTAGGTCGCGTGTTGGTGCCACACTCTACTTGAATCACTTGAATTACTGCATACTCTACTGAGGTGAGTTCATGGCCCCCTACTTTTACTTGTTTTTATAACTGTTTTGGGGGAGAATACATGCTCGTTTTTAACTAAACTCAATGCTTGTTTATTTGGATACGTGAATTGTTTACACAAACTTTGTTGTTTGGCTGAAATACTTGATTTGGTTACTCGAATGCATTATGTGTTTACCTGCTATATACTTGATTATTTTCCTCATGGACACAAGTGCTCAAATCATTTATGCCGCGTAACCGAATGAACTGGCCCAAATGCTATGTACATACATGACCGAATGAACTGGTCACATGACCGAATGAACTGGCAACATGACCAAATGAACTGGTCACATAACCAAATGAACCGGTCAAACAAACTCTAACTCTTGTGGTCGACATTGCAAACTTTACTCAACGGTATACATTTATTTTCATGACATTGTGAGCGACACAATGGTCACAAAACTTTTTATTAAACTCATATTACTCTTACTGTTTTATTATAAACCTATGAACTCACCAACCTAGTGTTGACACTTTTTAGCATGTATTTTCAGGTTTAAGGCGATAGCTAACTGTTGAAGGTTTTGACATGGTCATAGACAACTCTGACATATATTTGGGACCGCTTAAACTCTTTCATGGGCCTATATTTTCACACTATTTTTGAACGATGTAAATTTGAATATTTCGATAATGAAAGTTATTCTAAATGGTTGAGATAAAAACCGTTCTTTGTACTTGTGTTATGATACCAATTGAGTAGCACCCCAGTAACATGTATGCTTCCGCTAAACCAGATTTTGGGGGTGTTACATATGTCTTGCATTTAGTCCATGATGTAGTACTTAGTATAGTGTAAGTCTTTGAACAAAAATGGTTTATGAAACATGCATAGTTTGTATATCGCTTACTACCGTTCGGGCCGACATAATTCAGAGGCCATGTAGTAAATGTTCGAGGAGCCAGGACACTTTAATTCGTAAATCCACAACTCATCTCGACTGTTTACTTTAATGAACCCCTCACATGAGGCTCCCTACTATTGTAGTATTTGATAAAATATATATAAGTTTTTGATCTGAAAAGTTACATGTCCAAATAATTGAATAAACTTAGGAAAGTTTACTTTTGGGTGAAGATTGTTATTACAATGAGTTCCTTGAGTCTAGTATGAATATTACTTGTAAAGTCTCATGGTCATTGGATGGAGTAGATCTAAATTGGTTGATTATGTTACGACTAACACTTTAGTTCATGTTTCGGCTTAGAAAGCCATAAGGTCTTTAGCCGTGGCCTTGTCGTGGCTTTGGTCATTGCTACCATGGTCTTGAGACTCATCCTTGGCCTTAGCCATGGCTGTGGTCTCGGCTTTAAGGTCATTAGACCTCTTGGTTTTACTTAGCCATTACCAATACATGGTCATTTGGTATTAAAAAGGGGCTGTTAAGAATTTGAAGAAAAATATCACTCGTTATGCATTTTCAGGGCTCGAGCTTCTTAACTCTTGAACGAAAACGTCGTTCTGGACAACTTTCGTGTTTTAACTTTTTGATGAGTCAGAACAGAAGGGCCACTTTCAAAATGGTCAGATTGTTAACAGGTTGTTTTAGGCAGTTTCGGCGTTTTGGATTCGCTAACTTCTTTTGGCCATAACTTTTGACTCGTGTACTCATTTTAGGTGGTTCAAATTGCTATGTTTTCCTTTTTAAGTCTTGTATAACAGTAGGTAAGTGTTTCATATCATGGTTACGCTATTTTGGTCGTGGTTCTCAATATAAGTCACTAGTTTCCTTGATTACTTAACATAAGTTAATATATAGTTTTCAAAACTTGTTTTAATAGTTTTTATATATCATGAACATAACACAAAGACCATATATAGAATGAATGAAACATAATAAGCATGAAAATGATATTGAGCAAGAAAGTGTATTAGGGTTTCTTACAACTTTTGGCGTTAATGAAAAGGGAACTCATGAACTAAGACAAGATCTAAATCCTTCAATCAAAAACCCTAGCTTCCAATCCTTCAACACTACCCTTGCTAGGCTTGGTCTAACCTTGTAAGAACCTTATGTGTTCAACCCCTAACCACCTTGTGTAGTTCCTAATTCAACTACGGAATCACCAAACAAACTCTTGATTCATGTAGAGACTAACTATGCCTTCAACTTTGGTATGTAACTTATAACTTAGAAATCAAAGGATCATGGTTTATGGATTTGTTGTTGGGCGTTTGGAATGAAGAGAAAGGAAGGGATTAGCCTTGTATTTATAGCATGAAGAGGAGGTTAGGAAGGTGCCTAGGAAGTTTCCTTGAGGAGGTTAGAGACTTAGGATATTTTCCAAGACTTAGTGGCCAAGTTTACTTGCAAAATGTTTAGCTTTCTATGTAAGCTTCCTATCCTAAACTTAGTGACCAAGAAAATGCCCCATGTGGCTTAAAATTTCGTTCAATTCCTATCTTGGATGACTAGATATGTGTTTTGATAATACCTTGCTTTTATAGAGTGAGTTTTGTCTCGGTAATCGCTAACGGTAAGTCGTTAAGTCATGAAACTTAAAATCGGGTATCCTAAAAATATGAAACTAATAAATATGTTAGAACTTATTAATATAACATATCTTAGCATATTTAATGAGTGATAAGTTCTACCGGGTTGCTTAAACGCTGTTAAAACTGGAAACGCGGGTCTAAAACGCGTAATTCGCGTAAAACGCTGAACTGGAAAACGTAAAATTCCAAAACTTTTGGAATTGTTGTAAAATGAGAGAAAATCATATTTCTATTGTTTATAATGTTTTATGGACATATCGGGATGCTGTAATGACGTTTAAACCTAAAAGTAAATCTCGGACACGGTTTCGTAATTTTTGCAGAAATGATCCAACGAGTGTCAAACTCTCGGATTATCATTAAAATAGTTTAACTTATGAGAATATGAAATAAAAATTTTGGAAGTGAATAGTAAAAATTTGGGAATAGAAGTTAACTTGAAAATGCGAATTGTTACAGCTACTTCCATGTATTTGGGTGTCCTGTGTTTATTCATAACCACACGGATCACTTAGATACTTTCTGGGATACTCTCTTGTCTCCAAAGCCTTCAGGGTGCTCAACACTAGGAGACAGCAAACTGAGGAAACTTATCACATAACTGTTGATGAGAGTACTGAATCTATCAGGTTCTCAAACTCCTCAGTTGAGGAAATTGGTATTGATGACTCATCTAGATATCTTCCTGATGAGTATCATCCTTAGAACAATCCCTCAACTCAATACCAAACTGATGCAGATATCTCATACTACATCATTCCTCACAATCTACCTCAACCAACCGTCAGTGAGTTTAATGAAACTCAACAAGTCTCCAATGAGACTACTCCCACTGAACCAACTGTTCAGGAACCCTTTGATCTGACAATACTGAGGTCACTGAAGATCAAAATCTTGAGGCACCTCATGCTCCAGTGACTGAACCCACTCCTCTAATAAATCAGGCTTCTACAAGCTCTAACTCCTATCCTAGACCTCAGGATAGCTGGACTAAGTCCAAAACAATTGAGGTTGTGAACATCATTGGTGAGCCCACTGAAGGCATGCTTACCATAAGCATGGCTTCTAAACTTAAGGCAGCCTCAGCCAATGTATGTCTCTATGTAGATTTTCTCTCTGACATAGAGCCTAAGAATGTCAAGGAAGCCCTGACACATGAAAGTTGGGTTCAGGCCATGAGAGATGAATTGGAACAATTTGACAAAAACAATGTCATGACCCTTGTAGAATGCCCTCAGGGTGTTTTGGTCATAGGAATGAAATAGGTCTTCAAAAACAAGACTGATGAGTGTGGTACAGTCATCAAAAACAACGCAAGACTTGTTGCTAAAGGATACAATCAACGGGAAGTTGTTGATTATGAGGAAACCTTTGCACCTGTTGCTAGAATGGAAGCCATCAGGATCTTCCTTTCCTATGCAACATACATGTACTTTAAAGTTTACCAAATGGACATAAAAAGCACCTTCCCGAATGGTAACATTAAAGAAGATGTCTATGTGCAACAACCTCCTGGCTTTGAAAGTAGTGAATTTCCTAACCATGTCCGTAAGCTTAACAAGGCCCTTTATGGACTAAAACAAGCACCCAGGGCATGGTATGAAACTTTTTCAGCCTTCCTAATTCAAAACAAGTTTGTTAGAGGAAGAATTGACAACACCCTGTTCATGTATAAAACAAAAAGTGATGTCATCCTTGTCCAAGTATATGTTGATGACATCATCTTTGGCTCAACAAGTTACAAACTTTGCAAACAGTTTGAAAAACTGATGATCACTAAGTTTGAAATGAGCATGATGGGTGAACTCACTTATTTTCTTAGACTTCAAATCAAACAGACTGATAAAGGCATATCCATTTGTCAAGAAAAATACATTAGGAACCTACTGAAGAAGTATGAGCTCATTGACTGCTCTTCAGTAAAGACTCCTATGGTTCCCCCAAACAACATTGGACCTGATCTCACTGGTAAATCAGTGAATCAAACCCTATACAGAGGAATGATAGGGTCTCTGATGTACCTACTTTCCTCAAGGCCTGATATCTAATTCTCAGTCTGTCTATGTGCTAGATATCAGTCTGATCCAAAAGAGTCTCATCTCACTGCTGTCAAAAGAATCATCAGATACTTGAAGGGTACACAAAACCTTGGTTTGTATTACCCAAAATGCTCAGGGTTTGATATCAAAGGATACACTGACTCTGACTATGCAGGCTGCAATATGGATCGAAAAAGTACCTCATGTTGGGAATTGCGGATTTAAAGATTACAAAACAAACAACTAGAAGTGAAGAAAGAAAAAACAAGAGGGGCCTAATATGAAATAGATAGCTTTCATAGGAAGCTAGGGTTTGTAACCTCCCTCTATTATATAAAGAGGGTAGGCGTCTAGGTTACAGATCATCCATTCATAGTTAGTCTCTCCAGTGAGAGTCTAGAAAATGCATAGAGCGTGTAGTAGATTAGTAGTAGTAGTTTAGTTTATTTTATATTTAAGAAAACCTTATTAGTAGTATTGATTATTGATGAAGCGAAAAGTGTACCGCTTTTGGGGGGTCATTTAAGGCCAAAGTCGAGATTATTTGATCAAATATTGCCCTAAATCGTTCCTTTTGTCATTTTATGTACTTTTGAGAGGAATTTTACAAAAGGAAGCATTTTGGATGTTTTTGGAGCGAAAAAGTGCAGAAAACGACAAAGTCTAAAAAGCATGCTGGAAATTGCCTTTGACGGCGTCGCAATGTATTAGTGACGGCGTCATGAGTTGACAAAAGGGTGGATAAATCAAATACATGTGACGCGCCAGAATGTTTTGTGAAGGGGGTCTGACGGCGTCATGAACAAATATCCCAAGGCCATCAAGAGTAATTCTTAAGAGTGACGGCCCAAAACCCATATAAAGTGACGGCGTCAGAAGCGGATCTAGGCAATACGAGTTTAATTTGGTGGCGAGTTGACGGCGTCAGACTTAACTCTTGACGCCATTAGATTGTAAAATCTATATATAGTTTTCTAGTTTTCATTCATTGTGTGCAACTTTGAGGGAATAAAACCCTAGACGAATTTTCCAACTTTTTGAAGGGTTTCAACCCTTTGTTTCTTCCGTGTTAAATTGAAGATAAGTACTTCATTAAATCATTCAATATGTCTATGTGTTGTTTGATTATATCTTACGCTTGTCTTCTCTTTAACATGCTAGGCTAGGTTTCTTTCGTGTTTGCTTAGATGTAATGAAACCTAGATGTTAATTATTGGTTGATGGTTTGTTTATAATTGTTGTGGATGAATGAATTCGATGTTAGGCTTAAGAAAACTGGCAGACTTTCAATTGGTAACTTGCTTGAACGTCTTAAGAAACATGATCGGAGGTGTACTATGATATTTGGTTATATTTAATGCATAGGTAACTTCCAGGGATACCATGTTAGGAGCTTTTAGTCGGCTCAACATAGGATTGAGGTTGAAGCCTATAGATTTAGGGAAGATCATTGATGTGCTCACGATGTGTATAAGTTTTAAATTTATAAACACGATTACCGGATCTAGAAATAACACATACGAGCAAGTGAACTCGTCCGTTATAGCAAGATTGGGTTGGTAAGTCGGGATCGTTCGCAGGGATTTGTGAGTGAATCTAAGCATAAGTTTAAAAAGTAAATCTCTAACACTAGCGATAATGATTATAGGATAATTCAAATGATTAAAAACTACACTTGCTTAGACTAGTTAACTACTCATAAGAAAAGCATGATTGTGATAACTTCCATAATATGTTGGTAATCAGAATTAGTTGGTGTTCTAATCTATTGTTTCTACAAGTTAAACCTTCGTCAAGATTTTAGTTTATAAGAACAAGCATTAGGTTTAGACCAATCAATTCAAGGTTCATAAAGTTGAATTAGCAACCTTAAACACAAAAATAGTTTCTTGTTTAATCAAATACTCTTAAGAAATGGTCAATACAAAAGGTAACCTCACCATAGACAAGTAGGCTACAATTGATTATAAACTACTAAAACTTTCGACCAATTAGGCGTTTACAACCAATCCGATTTGATTAACAAAAAGTATTCTCATTACAATTATACCTTAGTTCCTTTGTTTAGTCAAGAATAATTATGGTGGAAAACAATAATTCATAGACAAAAGATTATAAATAGTTGAATGATAACAACCCTTTCGGCCAATGATATTATAAGCAACTAGTTAAACTTGACTCAACAAATATCACTATGAAACTTTAGTCTAATTGGGTTTTAGAATTGACTTGAAATTGAATTAAAACATGTTATCACAATCATAGACTAATCATTAAGTAATTAACATCATCTAAGCAAGTGCAAAAGGTTACTAGCCACTCATAGCAAACATGAACATAAACTCAGAATATTGAACATTAGAAATCATAATCAAAGTCTTACAAATGTTGGAATATGGTTACAAATGAGTAGGAAATGATTTCCTAAGTATTGGTGTTGACTTCTTGAAAGTTTGACCTCCGAATGTTGACGTTTTGGACTTCCAATGCTTCCTGAACTTTTATGGACTAATTTGGAACTTTGAGACTAGTAGATAACTATTTGATAGTTACTTAGTTTATGGTAGATGATGGTGTATTGAGTCATATATCAAATGAGATTGCAAAGCCACTATTTATACTATTCCACAAGCCTAGGCTCATCAATGCAGCAACTTGGCCTCCAAGGTGAATAGAAGAACCTAGAATACCAGAAGGAAGAGCCTAGAATCGGGTAGAATGAGGTAGAATGAGTTTTGCAAAAGTTTAACGAGCTGACCAACCGATCGGTTTCGGGGCATTACCGATCGGTTGGATGAGACGTATGGGTCTAACCGGTCGGTTGGATTCCAACCGATTGGTTACTTGTGACATTTTCTTCTAACCGATCGGTTGGATTACTTCTGACAGCAACAATCTTGATCTTTCTCTTGGTTCTTCGTTCTTTGTCCAAACTTGATTATTCCTTGTCAACGAACTTTGGAATGATGAAAACTTAGATTCTTCTTTGTGAAATGCTTGAACGAATCGGATCCCGACTAGGAAATGACAAATCCTTCAATTCTTTCACTTTTTCTTCCATTTTCCTGTTTTTGGCTACAAATGCTTTGCAAACATACTTTGATACGATTAGGTGACAAAAGCATATAAAAATAACCAAATAACATATATAAAAACACAAATAATGCTACTAAAAACATGCACATTTTGAGCGTTATCAAATCCCCCACACTTGAACTTTGCTTGCCCTCAAGCAAATCAAGAAATAAAATATCATCCACATGGTATTTAAAAAATGTTTTGGAAAAATGTGATGCAAATCTTCCAAGTACAAGTACAAGTTAGATTCATCATTTTGAGCTTTAATGGTTGAAACATTGAGATGTTTGACAATACCAAAATGATTTTCTTGCTAGATAAACATTACTAATCACCTCATGAAAAAGGAATAAGATATAATTCACTCTAAACACTCATTTTTGGGTGAAGTATAAGAGAAATCACACTCATTGCTCAATCATGATTTAAATATTACCACAGGCTTGTACAAGAAACATAACTAAACCGTCAAGGTATAAGCACCAAGTATTCATATCAAAGAGGGCTTTTATTTGGGTTTGAGGCTAAAAAGGGATAATAAGGACTTTCGTTCAACTATCTTATGTAAAACAGAATAGATCGTTGGCGCGAATTCTAGTATCAAAACAACGGATGGTCACTAAGGATATCCTTAGATCGCTAGCGCGTTGTTATTTCCTCAAGAAATCGGATGGTCACTATATGTCATACACTTGATAATTTCACTTGAGTCAAGGGTAGGAATAAGACATGGGATAAATTTAGAGAGTGTAAATGATAAAGAATATACAAAATAATCAAAGTCTACAAACCGAATGTTGCTAGCTATCTTGAACCACTATCATGTACTCTTTAGAACTCCATTCTTGAGCGAACAATACTTAACACTATAGCTCATTGGCTATTTTATTCGATATATACATTTTTTTTTAACATAACATGGATATAAAATCACTTGTCACCATTCTACTTTGATGACTTATTCTCAACTTTGCTTTGATCACTACTTCCAGAATTACTACTTTCTTTATACTTCATAATTTCCCACATAACATCCAACTTGTCATATAGCTAGCAACCAACTAGGACTTGACTAAGGGTAAGGATAGGCTAAAAAGTGTAAAATCTTTTTGTATTTTTTAGATTTAATCAAAAGAAAAGATAGGCTCAGAAGGTGTAACTAGGAGTATCTAGTGTTAAAAATGAACGCTAATAAAAAGGGTTATGTTGGTGGTTAACTAGTCAATGAAACTAGCTAAAAATTTATATGAAGGCTATTTGGGTTAGATCCTAAAATTGCCTCTTATCACATATGCATACTTATATCACACAAGAAATGTGATCTAACAACGGTCTTGAAATAATTTACAAGCACAAGTTCTAGAATAAATAAAATCACCAGCATACTCATAACAAAAGATTTAAGCATCAAATAATGTATGCTTCATAAGAAATGGGCTCAAATCCTCACAATTTAGTGGAAAGGGTTACAATATGTGCTAGCTAATGTTATCGATCCCAGAATGGATTGCAATATTAATAGGGACACATCTCAAATTTCAAAAGTTACCATTTTTACGAGTGGATGGATCTAGTTATTCTAATATATTATCCTAAAAACGTGAAAACAACTAGATCATAAGGGCAACAAAATTTAAATTCAAGCTAAAAATTTACGGAATATTCTTATTTACCTATTCACCCCCCACACTTAAGTTAAGCATTGTCCTCAATGTGATAAACGAACTTCAAAGTATGAAAATAGGGAAATAAGAAAATGAACCGTATTTTCCTTTGTGATTCTTTATTCCAAGTGTCCAGGTTTCTTCATCATTTCCTGTATCAATCTTAATACAAACAAACACAAGACTATATGTTTTATTAAAATTAGTGAAACACCCCCACACTTAAGTTCAACCAAGTGATTTAAACTTTGGGTTGTAATCATTGAAAATAAACTAAGAACTAATGATTCGTGGGAATTGCACCAGGCTTTACCTCTCGAGGGATCTCGAGAAGCTTACAAGCCTCACCAGGCAGTGTTGATCGTTGTAGTATAGTATAGTGACAAGTACCGGGCGATTGATCATTCAACTCAGGAATAATGTCACTAGGATTAGAAAGCCTAAGGACTAGGTCTAGAGGTGAGGGATGATTCTTTTTGTATTTTTTATATTTTTATGAAAGCAAGTAAAAATCTCAGGTTTAGAGTAGTGGGCGGAATTAGTTGCTAGTCAACTAATATAATAACTACGATGCAATCAAAACAAAATAACAAAAAAATGAAAATAAACTAATTAAACTAGTATGGTGTGAACAATAGATGGGAGAATTGTGTTTACTTAGATTTCACTAATCCGTAGATATCTTTTACAGGTTAATTGTTTGTTACAGTTGCGTGGATGACGGGTTATATCCCTTAATACCAATCGTGGGGTGGCATACGTACTTCCCCAACTCTATGAAGCTCCTACTTCACTCCTATGTTGAGCCTGCAAGAAGCTCCTAACATGGGATCACTAGAATTCGCCCATGCATTAAATACAACCATAAAAACCTTAGTACGCATTGGTTCATGTTTCTTAAGACATTCAAGCATGTTACACAATGGAGGTCTGCCAGTTTTATTAAGCCTAACATCGAAATCATTCATCCATTACAACTATAAACAAGCAATCAACCTATAATCAACATCTAGGTTTCATTACATCTAAGCAAACACACAAGAGATCTAGCCTAGCATGTTAGAATCAAGACAAGTGTAAGATATATTCAAACAACATATAGACATATTGAATGAATTGAAAGGATACTTATCTCAATTGAACATGAAGGGTTTCAAGGGGTGAAAACCCTTGAAAATACTGTAAAAGTCGTGTTAGGGTTTATGCAATTCGACCCTAAAATTCTCCTCTTTTTTAGAATGAAAATTACAAAGACTATATATAGATTTACTAAGGTGACGGCGTCAAGAAGAAAGTTCTGAAGCCGTCAACCCGCCGCCAAAAATATTCTTGGATTGCCTAGATCCAGATCTGACGCCGTCATGTGTATTGCTGCTCTAGGCCGTCACCACTTTTACTCTTGACGGCCTTGTTCTGACGCCGTCACGTTTTCTCTGGGCCGTCATCATTTTTGCTCCTGACGCCGTCACAAAATTGCTCTTAACGCCGTCAGGTACTGTTCCCAGCAAGGAAAATTAAGACTTTGCCGTTTTCTTTACTTTTATGCTCCAAAAACGTCCAAAATGCTTCCTTTTCCAGAATTCACTCCCAAAGTACCTAAAATCACAAAAGGAACGATTTAGGACAATATTTGATCAAATAAATCCAAATTCCGGCTTAAATGACCCCCTAAAAACGGATCATTTTTCGCCTCATCATATACCCTTACACTTGAGATTTGCTTGTCCTCAAGCAAATGCGCTTTTATTCTAATCAAAATACAAGTTAGGGGTCATTTAACACTAATATAAAAGTAATTACAACAAATAATCATTCCACTAAAGACCAAAGACAAGTACGGAGGTCATACACTAGCACCTCACAAATAGTGTTTAGATACTCACATCTCTCGGGTGTAATAAAGTATATATCACAAAATGGAAATGGGAAACATCTCTCACTACCTGTCATAACAAAATAGATTACCATAGATTTGGGAAAGAATCAAACCTCCACCACATGGCCTAAGCACCTAGGATAAACTATCAAAGAGGTCTTTTTAAAGGGTTATAACGTTAGGTGTAGGGATATGGAATACACGGTTTTGTTGGATATAGGCAATCTTTACTGATGGCGAGTTAATCATCTTGGTTAATTACATGTACAATATGGCGTTGCTAAGCCAAGACTAGACTCGACTTAAGCTAATAAATGAAAAATAACAAAAACATAAAATAAACATAGAATAAAACGGGATGGTAGTCCGTATGTTTTTTCTCTTTTCTTTTTTTTTTCTTTTTTTGTTCTTTTTCTTGATTTTTCAATTTTTTTTTTATTTATTTATTTTTTATTATTTTTTTTTGTGTGCATATACTCGTACCCTACCATCCAAAATAATACATCATAGGGAATGAACATTCCCCTTACACTTGAATTTTTACATACTTTACAATAAACTAATTTAATGACTCGAATTAAGATAATCAAAACACTTGGAGTACTTTTAAGATTAACGTAAATGTGGGGGTAATAAAATGATGTTCTTCCCCATTACTCAATAAAATAAGTACTTTACCCATGAGTCCCAATCGTCCCAAAACAATATGTACAAGGATATGACTCGACTTAGCAACCATGTAATCAATTAGATAATTAACTAAGGGTTTAAACAAATAACAATAATGCACTAAAGATGAGTGCATACACGGGAGGCTAAGGCGATTTGGTTGTACATTTAAGTGGGGTGTAATAAATTCTTCCTTTAACTAAGATGCTTAAAGTTAGAAATGAAAAGATAGGCTCGGAGGGGTGTACTAGGGATTTCGTGTACTAAAAATGAGTACAACGCTAAGGGTGTGGGAAAAATTAATTGACATAACTAGCCAAGTAATATGACTTAAATGGTCAAGTAATTATGATACGGGTTTAACACAAGGGTGATCCTAATGCCTCTTATCATGTAGTAAATCCTACTACACGAATGTAGTCTCACTAGCGGTCTTGGGATGCATCACTAACGCAAGTTCTAGAATCTAAATGCTACCGGTACACTCATAAGCACTAATAATGAATGCTTTTCGTATCAAATCTAAAGGCGAACCTCACATATTTGGGTGGAAAATTTTTCTGAATGGTACGGTTTTGTGCTAGTCATACAATCTCCTATCCATGAGACGCTTGCTAAGGCTAAAGTTTTACTCCTAAATGTTGTAAAAAAATTTAAATTTGGCGCTAAAATTACACTAACAAGTATTTCTCATAGTTTTATTACACATCTACCATCAAACAAACAAACTCAAGCGAAAGTGTATACTATAAGGTATCATCATTTACCCTCCCCTTACACGTAGGATGAACATTGTCCCCAATGTTCAATTAAAGAATGTAAAAGGAAAAACAGGTAAAAGAATGAAATCAAATACTCCACTGATTCGCTCGGTATGGATAGTGTGGTAACAAGGTCAGATCTTCCTCTAAGAAAATGAACAATCAAAGCTTCCCTTCCAGAATATAAATCATCTTCTTGTCATACATAACCTATTAAACCTGAGAAAACAAACAAGGCAACCTCGCGTAAAATCGGCGGCAATCTATATATGATAACAAATCCTAGAAAACAAAGTAAGATATAATGCTTGTGGAATGATGCTTGCAGATTCCATGGAGTTTATAAAACTAAAGATTCAACAAAAACTTTAAGACTCCGTTAGAAAAACAAAACTAGCAAAATTTCCAGAATTTTACACATGACGCCGTCAGAAGTGACCTGCAGAAATCTTCACGTTAAATTTCTGGAAAAACTTTGTCCTACTTCCTGGAAAATCATGCAAAACATCATTATGACTCGATACAAGCATTTGTCTCTAACAAATACGAATATACATGTTCATTTAATATTGTGGAGAATCATGATCAATTTTGTTTCTTAAAAACATATTTGGGGTTTCCCCTTACACTTATTTTTTGCGAAATACCTTTGGAAGAAGTTAAGACTAAACCAAACGACAAAATAAAGTATTTTCACCATTTTATTCTGAACATGATCTACCAACAACAAAAATAAAGCATGCATACGGAAACAAATAACAATCAAACAAATAAAAATCACATAAAGCATGGGTTGCCTCCAAAGAAGCGCTTTTCTTTATTTACGAGTCTTATAGCTAGACTCAAGGTCATGGGTTACTACGTGACCTCATCGTTGGTTTCACTCTCTAGGTCATCTCCTATATTAGTTTTGTATTCCGGACCTAGTTGCAAGCATTCTTTGTAGAAACCAAGCATCCTATTCATCACATACTCTACTCCTCTACGTCTATCCTCATCATTCCTACAGTAAGCTGCTCGTTTGTGTTCCTTTTCTATGTTCGATAGGAGGTGGTATTGTTCAATCTTATAAGGCATTTGGTAGGCAATCTAATCATTCTCTTCTTTGAACCTAACTATCCCTAGAGTCAGATCATAACTCATCTTAGTGGCCTCAACAAACGGTTTTCCGAACACTACTTGACTTAGGCAATCATCTATCACCGGACGAGTATCCTCCACTATCATAAAATCGGTCTCATAAGTGAAATTTCCGACAATCACATGCAATCCTTTCACTCTACCTTCAAAATTACTTATCAAATTCTTACTGGGCATCATCCTATAACCAAGTTGTTTCTTCATTACCCAATTATAATAAGTCCTAGTCATGATGTTTATAGGAGACCTAGGATCGATATAAGCTTTCCATACATGCATATGCCCAATGTTGCATGGTATGTTAATGTTAGAGGGATTGCCTGCTTTAATAAGGGGTGAACCAAGGATATATGGTGTCTTGGGATCATCGAATAAATCTCTGTGATATTCCCGTTCTTTCTTGGTGGGCAATTTATCAAAGTACTCTTCTACAGTCTCTACTTCCTCTAACCTTTCTCCCTTATTAACCTCAACTTCCTTAATTTTATCCCTAGGCTAGGTTTCCATTCCAACTTCATCCTTGTCACTTTCTTCTATCTCCTTGTCAATTAGTTTAACGGTGACAACATTGACAAAGTGGACGTTGATGGATCAAAACACCTTGAACTGTGTTAGATTGATACTTTGAGTTATATCACTAAGTATGCGGAATCTACTTAGTAACACTTAGAAGTTTGATTGTGTATGAAATAGTTGTTTATGAATAAGAACAATGTATGTAACAAACGATTAGCTCCAATATTATTAATGATAATAATACGAGTGATCTTGATATTACTAGGGTTACACCTTGAAGCTCTAGAAAACGTATATCTAACCTTTAACCTAGGATGTATATCTAACCTTTAACCTAGGATCTCCTTTTATAGCACAAGGTGTCCTCTTCTATAAGATAAGTATAATGCTAATAGAATAAGATATACACAAGATCTATTCTATATTTATCTAAACACGTTTCCTAACAGTTATCTAAACAGCAGTGGTAATGAGTTTCCACTGCAAGTACATTCTTCAGCAATTGTAATGTCTTCACTAGCCGTGGTAACTGTTAGTATAATTCCCAACAATCCTCCCCTAAACTTATGATTAATAAACAAATCAATAAGTTTCTTCAAGTAATCAGCAAACATAAGGATATGGGAATTCTTCCAAACACTTATCTTCTTCTTCTTAACTCTTTATCAGCTCTCACACTTTGATCATAAATCCTTTGTAGCAAATCTTCTATGACTTCAGTTCTTTCCCAGTACCTAAGCTTTACTGACATCATCACAGTCAATACTCCAGCTCTCAATGGATATTCTTTCTCTGCAAGCATAAACACATCAACTCCATCTTGAGTAGAAAGATGATGTACAACACTTGAGTCATAAAACTTCCACAAGGTATTCATGTTGTGAGCTTCAAATCTCCAATGTCTATCACTTGGGTCAGGTTCATATAATCTTCTGAAGTGAACCCATAACTCCTTAGCCTTGACATCAACAAGTTCATCCTTCTTGAACTGATCTTGAACAATCCTCCACAAAGTATCCAAGTCTTCTCTATCACAAGATCTAACAATGTCTTCAAAATCTCTGCAAATACTTGTGACACTTCCAGTTCTGATAATCTTCCAAGAAACTCCAAAATCATCAGAATAGATTTCCCAACCAACAACTGGATCTTTTGTTTGTAGATTTTCAATGTTAAGTACATCAGTCTCTATGAACATCATATTTGTAACTTGCTCTTCTGTCAACTTGCTAGGACCCTCTTCTGCTTGAGATGATTCCTGAGTCTTCAATTTCTTTGCATCTTTTGATCCAAGACTCACTCCAGACCTTTTTGTCTTCATCACTACAGGTTTTTGATCCATTGGAATGAAATTACTATCTTGCCTTTTAATCTTGTAGTAAATACCTTCAATTTGATCATGTGACATTCCTTTGAATTGAGCCATCTTCATATTGCCAACATGACAACAAAAAGTCTTCATCTCAACAATGATCTGTGCCTTTGTAAGTTTCCTTGGCTTCTTTTGACCTTTTCTAAAATCCCCAATGATTTCATCAAGAGCATGCTGATTCTTCATTTGAATGAAATCTTTTAGTTGAGCAGACCTTTGTTCTTCATTCAAGGTTGTATTTGCAATAAGTTCAATAGCCTTCTTCCTGATTATTTGATCATTATTAATCAAGTAGTCAATCTCTTCTTCTGTAGGCACATAAGTGAACATAGGAGGTTTCTCATGTATGGCAGTTTGTGGAACAACTGAAAGTGGTTTTGCCATTACTGCTTCAAGTTTATCTAACCTCTTTGCTTCCATAAAACTAGCAACTTCATCTTCCTCTAGCTTTTTCTTCCTTTCATTCTCTGTTGCTTGCTCTTGCTCTGCCAATCTTGCATCAAAATCAATCTAAGCTTGATCTTTCTTAGAAATCTTTCTTGTTTGCTCTTGTTCTGAACCAATCATAATTGCTTTACCTTAGACTGATCTTATTCTGGCAGCTTCTTCCTCTGCAGTGGTAACCCTTTGACTATCAGTGGGAACATTTTCACTTGCAGTGGGAATATTTTCACTTGCAGTGGGAACATTTTCTACATCAGTGGAAATTGGTTGTGCAGTTCTAACTGAATCATCAAAGTGAAAATCAGCATCAGCATCCATATCTTCAAAATCTAACTTCCTCCCCTTAGTCTTAGCTGCATCATCCTTTGCTTGAGCATTGTCAGAATTAGTTAACTCAACAAATTTCTTATCAAAATTAATTCTCCTCCCCTTAAGCTCTGCATCAGTGTTTCCCCCCTGTTTGGAAGAATCTCCCAAATCTTTACTAGAACCTGAAGAAGACTCATCCTGAAGTGAAGATGATGAAGAGAACACCACTTTAGCAGGTCTTTTCTTCTTGAGATTCTCAACTTCATTCTGCAATCTTTGAATCTCAGCCTTCAGTTGATTTAGCTCTGTGGCATGTTGTACTTTGGTCTGTGCCAGATCTTTCTCCAGAGCTTGAACCTGCTTGACTAATTTTGTACAAATGTCCATCAATTCAGGTAGTTGCACACTGCCCTCAACACTTCCAACTGTGTTACCTGTTGGGAGAGGTGAATCATAGGGCATTGATTCAGGCTCTTCCCTCGTTGGACTAGGATTAAGCCTTGAACCACCACTGCTTGTCCCTAAACCAAAAGGTTCAGCAACATGCAATGTTGAGATGAGAGAAGTTGGCTGTTTATGCCTTATCTCATAAGTGTGAGTTACAGCAGGGGTATGGTGAATTGGTGGAACAACAATATTGGGTGTGTTTTGGGATACAACTGGGATAGTTGCATCTTCACCCTATACTTGAGAAATTTTAGCAAGCATTTGAGGAAAAAGTTATGAACCTCCCCATTCCAAAGATCTGAAGCCTTACTCATGTTTTGAAAAACTTTTGGCTTAAGACAAGAGGTTTCATAAATTCTATTGTGAGGTTGCAGTTGAAACTCATTTAACACTGCTTGCACAAACCTTGGATACATCAAAAATTTATATTGACTCTTTACATTGCCTTTCATATTATTAAAAATAAACTTTGAAAAATTGAAAGTCCTATCAGTTGCCAAACAAACCAAAGGATAAGCCATGGTTGATGCAAATTGTTCATAAGATGTTTTCTTAGGACTTAGGCAATGTAAAAGAGTGTGAATAAAAGATCTCCAATGGGGACAAAAACATCCTTTTCTGAAAGTTACTTTTTGTTCAGATGTATCATACCCCATTAAAGCAATATTAGTGAAAATTTCTGAATTGGGTAATGTGATGATACCATTGAGATCATCCAATTGGAGAATTCTCCTCAAGGATGACTCAGTAACATCAATAGTTACCCCATCCACTGTGGCTCTTAGATCTTCCATAGATGCATGTGTGTCTCCCTGTTCAAGAGTTATGGACTCCACAGTGTTCCAGAACTGTTTGATATGAGAGACATAGATTGTGGGATTAATAGTTAAGGCATACCTTATATGAGTTGTGTTTAGCAAATCCACAATCTGATGAAAAACAGGGCCACTCTTCTCGTTTGACTTTTGTAGGTAGGCCACTTGGTTGTGCTCCTCGACAAATTTTAGAATCGCCATGATATTTGGGAAAAGAGAATAAAAGTGTTAGTAATCAAGATAAAAATCAAGCCGTATGATGATCAATTTATACTAATAGGGTTTGAGGAGGTTGCGCAATGTGAATTATCTTTAGAAAGAATTATCTTTGGAAAAGAATAAATTAGAATAAGTAAGAAGATAATTCACAAAAGATTTACCCTATTAATAAGGAAAGACGGTTATATTTACAACGGCTAGTAAAAAATAGATTACTGACACAACAGTTGTAACGGCTAGTTCATCAGTGGAAAAATTACTCTTGCAGTGGTAACTAATGAACTAGCAGTGGGAAAATTTTCACAACATATCAAAGAGCAGTGGTAAAGAAAACATGAAAATTAGCTGCTCTTATCATAGTTTTTAGCAAACTACCACCTATCAACGGATTTGATATGTCTATACCATTAGCCGTTTGCTATGGACTAGCCAACTCTTGATCACTTGGAGTATGGTGAATTGATAACCATATAGTTTTTGGTAAACTATCAACCAGAAACGGATTTGGTGAGTCTTTACCAGGAGCCGTTTGCTCTGGACTAGTTGATTCTTATGTGGATTAGACATGGTGAATCAATAACCATTTGTTGTGTGTCTATGATACACACCTTATAACTCCAATGACTTCAACAATATGGGTTGTACACTGCAGAACAAAATAACACTCAACTTAACCCATAAACATTAACCCAAAGTAACTTTTTAACCAAGTTACTATTTACAAAAATATCTTCCAAAAGTCAACCCGATAATAACCAAATTTACTCCTCCAACCTACCAAAACAGGTAAGAGTAAATATTCTTCATTAATTAGAATTCGACCTTGACTTTGCTTATAAAAGGGGGCTCAAAAACCTTTATCTTTCATCAATAAACATCTTCAACTGTTTCATACACAATCAAACACAACTCATATAAGGTATGCCTTAACTATTAATCCCACAATCTATGTCTCTCATATCAAACAGTTCTGGAACACTGTGGAGTCCATAACTCTTGAACAGGGAGACACACATGAATCTGTGGAAGCTCTAAGAGCCACAGTGGATGGGGTAACTATTGATGTTACTGAGTCATCCTTGAGGAGACTTCTCGAAATGGATGATCTCAATGGTATCATCACATTAGCCAATTCAGAAATTTTCACTAATATTGCTTTAATGGGGTATGATACATCTGAACAAAGAGTAACTTTCAGAAAAGGATGTTTTTGTCCCCATTGGAGATTTTTTATTCACACTCTTTTACATTGCCTAAGTCCTAAGAAAACATCTTATGAACAATTTTCATCAACCATGGCTTATCCTTTGGTTTGTTTGGCAACTGATAGGACTTTCAATTTTTCAAAGTTTATTTTTAATAATTTGAAAGGCAATGTAAAGAGTCAATATAAATTTTTGATGTATCCAGGGTTTGTGCAAGCAGTGTTAAATGAGTTTCAACTGCAACCTCACAATAGAATTTATGAAACCTCCTGTCTTAAGCCAAAAGTTTTTCAAAACATGAGTAAGGCTTCAGATCTTTGGAATGCGGAGGTTCATCCACTTTTTCCTCAAATGCTTGCTAAAATTTCTCAAGTACAGGGTGAAGATGCAACTATCCCAGTTGTATCCCAAAACACACCCAATATTTTTGTTCCACCAATTCACCATACCCCTGCTGTAACTCACACTTATGAGAGAAGGCATAAACAGCCAACTTCTCTCATCTCAACATTGCATGTTTCTGAACCTTTTGGTTTAGGGACAAGCAGTGGTGGTTCAAGGCTTAATCCTAGTCCAACTAGGGAAGGGCCTGAATCAATGCCCTATGATTCACCTTTCCCAACAGGTAACATAGTTGGAAGTGTTGAGGGTAGTGTGCAACTACCTGAATTGATGGACATTTGTACAAAATTAGTCAAGCAGGTTCAAGCTCTGGAGAAAGATCTGGCACAGACCAAAGTACAACATGCCATAGACCTAAATCAACTGAAGGCTGAGATTCAAAGATTGCAGAATGAAGTTGAGAATCTCAAGAAGAAAAGACCTGCTAAAGTTGTGTTCTCTTCATCATCTTCACCTCAGGATGAGTCTTCTGCAGGTTCTAGTAGAGATTTGGGAGATTCTTCCAAACAGGGGAGGAACACTGATGCAGAGTATCACAACCCGCTATTTTCCAGATCAATACTATTTATTAAACTCGTATTTATTACTTTGAAATTTTCTATAATACCTTTTACGCAAAACTTTTTAGTTAAATCGCGAAAACAAGAAATACCCTCTCGTATACTACGACTTTAGACTATATTTAGCTTATGACATTATTGTGCATTGCCACTACTCTAGTTTGTAATTTAATTGCTATGGCAATTGCACCTTTATTTACTCGCAAGCATTAATTTAATAAAAGCCTTTCGCAATTTAAATGATCAATATGCCCAATACTCCAACTAATAATTTTTATTACATTTTCACACAGATTATAGTGTTGCAAAAATCAATGAAATACTTTATTTCACCTTTTGGTAATTATTTTATTATAAGTATATAATGATACATAATTACTTTAAGTTAATGTATTACTAGACAATACATTTTAAATACAAAATGCCCACTCAAAATATATATACACAATATTTTTACTATCATCTACACTTTATTTTTTTTTCCTTCCTAGCATTTTTACTACAACTAGTTAACAAACTAACACATGAAACTACATAGTTGGGATGTAAATATATAGTTTGGAGACACAAGACTTAAATAAGGCATGGTATACCATCTCTTTTCCTTCTTTTCTGCCGAACTAACCAACCAAACACACCATTGAAAATTTCTTGTACTAGTTGAATTATTAAGTCAAAAATATCTATTAGTATTTTATTATAAATAATAAGAACTAGCCATTTATTTTAGAACTTAGTAGAAAACTTTTCCTCTCACTTTTCTTCTCATCATATTCGAATAGGGTGAAATCCAAAAGGGAAAAAAAAACAGTGATTTGTTCATTTAAGGGTTAATAAGTGTTATTTGGGATCTATAAAATATATATTGGGTATTTTGGAGTGCTACTTGGGTCACATTTTCTTGCTACTACTCTTATTCCATCACTAACAAGTAAGACTAAAAACTAAATTTTATGACTTTAGTTATGCATTTTATGCTTGATCTATACTTGATTTCATGTTGTTATGTTTAAACTTTTATTTAAACTAAAGAAATACAAATATCACCCTATATATATGTTTGTACATTTTTATGTTTAAATAAGTGAAAAACATACATGACATGATTATCTTCTTGAGAAAATGAGTATATTCAAGTCCTAACTCATATTTGTTTGACATGTTCAAGTTAAGGTTTAAAATAAATAATATAAGATTTATAATTATTCCTACACCTTGATCATTTATTCTTGATGTTTTGGAATATTTATTAGATTGTTAATATTGTTATGACACTACAAAAATTATAGAAGAGTTGGAGGATAAGCAGGATAGTCTTTGGGAGTTGATTTGAGTTGGATCTAGTAGTTATAAAGTATTAGAAATGAGTTTTATAAATACAAGATTGGAATAAAAATATAGAAACTAGACTTTATAATGAAAAAAGTGGGCGTTTGAATGGTTAAAACGGATCTATAATGAATAAGATACGTTAGTTTTAAGATTAACGACGAAAACTAATCTTTCTAAAAATATTGTTTGCTGTCAGAATTTTTCAAAGAATAAAACCGGACTTTAAGTGATAACTAGACTAGCCGAGGCATTAAAAATACGTTAGTATACTAAATTACCTTCGCAGGGATAGGTATAACTTAGAAAACGGACTTAAAACGAGCAAGTTATGGCTTTCCGAAATTCTAGACGAAACTTATATTTTGACAGCATTGTTGAACTAGTAATAGCTGATGGAAAACTTTGGAATAAAATTTGGATACTTTAGAAGCATGTTTAGCCAAAACGACTTGAACGAAAATGATAGAATCTCGTATATATTGTTAAGCGTGTTAGGAGATTTATAGAATACTAGATAATAAGGAAACTATGGATAAAATACGAGATGCTGAAAATATATATTCACTTTTACTATTCACAGCTTTTCGTTAAAAGTTGTTGGAAATGTTTTTGGAACATTTTAAATATTTTAGAGTCAAAATGATCTAAAATGAACTTTATCAAGGACGTAATATTTTATGTACACTTTACTATTGAGTCAGAAGTTTTTCAAGTAAACGATTAATTAGATGGTCAACTTTGAGGACTTGAATACTTATAAACATATGGTTTATTAAAATGATTTCTTATAAATAATGTACTTCGGCGAAATTATATTTTCACTACTAAATTACTTTGCAAACATATATGGGTGATAAACTATTTTAAAAAATGCATGCATTACATATTACATTATCCTAAGACAACTTATATATTTCTAGGTTGCTGTAGAGTTTTCGCATTTGAAAACTCCTTTCATTTCCTGATATCTTGATTTACATTGATTACCTTCGGTGAGTCATAGCCCCGCTTTTACTCTTTTACTACTCGTTTTAAACTATTTGGGGAAGATACATGCAAAAATACTTGCTTGATACTTGAAATGTTTATACTTTTATACTATGCTAAGTTTTTAATACTTTTAGCAGAACTACTATACGTGCCTTAATGTGTAAATCTTGATTGTGTATTCTTGAGCAACGTATATCTTTGGGAAATGGCACCCAGTAGTCTTTTATCTTTGGGAAATGGCACCCAGTAGTCTAATATCTTTGGGAAGTGGCACCCAGTAGTCTTTAATCTTTGAGCATTGGCATGTACACATATCGTATACTCATATGTCTTAATCATAATATATATTAGTAGTGGGTTGTGAACACACAGGTTACAAGTCTTGTATGGGCTGGATTTGCAACTGAGTGGATTTACGATGCCTTTGCTGTGTGATCATTTTCTATAGGCTTTATTCATTAAACAAACAATATGAACTCACCAACCTCTGTGTTGACACTTTTAAGCATGTCTGTCTCAGGTTTGTAAGGCGATAGCAGGTGTGTGGAGCTGAGAGTCTTAGGGCATGCTTTTGGAGACTTTCGCTTTTATCATTTACCATTCGATACACTTTAAAAACTTGTGTATTATTCTACTTTGGGATCTTTGCTTTGTAAACTATGACTTTTATCTATTCGAATGGTAACTTTTCAAAACATCTCATTTAGAGGTCGTTTTCTATATCTTGTACTTTGTGCCCTGAAGTAGCATCCCAATGACACTATCGTTCCGCTGTGATATTTTGGGGGTGTTACAGATTGGTATCAGAGACTTGGTTATAGAGAACTAGGTTGTTTTAGAGCCTAGACTATAACTACATACATTTAGACTCTCCTCCCTATCGCCTTGCACTTTTCATACACGTACGCTTGCTGATAATTTTTTTTCTAGACCTACGCTATTAGATATTTTGTGGTACCGATGGGGAAGTCCCAAAATCTAGTCAAGTCATCAGAAATCTGGTGCTCAGTAATAACTGATTATTTAACTTAATCTTGTGACAGTTTTTGTTTGATGAGACATGAGATTGAGTTAAATAAAGGTTATTACTTAGCTGTAGAGATTTGATGATTTGCCCGAGGATGGGGGTTCTCTTGAGGATACTCTTGAGAAACCGTTAGAAACTAGACTTCCCAGTGACTTTAGCACTTAAGGTAGAATCCTTGGTTCCTTTGTACTGAGCGTGACATTCCCTAGATACCCATTTAAGCAACGTCTACCACTGAGATATGTGTGCCTGGTGATATGTACACCTGTGAAAGGAAACATTTATAATTGTGGTGGCCAATATAATTATAAGTGCTTCACGACCCACGTGGACATATGACTATGCTTATGTAGATCGGTGTTGGCACAACTTAGGAAACAACTGGTGGCGCGATATTATGTATAAGGATGTTAAGTATAGACTTTGGATAATCAACGGTTTTCCCTCATCTCTGACGTTCACTAAATGTCCTTCCTCATAGGAAATCATGGCACCAAGGAGAGTGACTCGTAGCTCTGGTCGAGGAGGCGCAACACCAAGGGGTGGAAGGACTGGTGGACGTGGAGGTAGAGGAGCTGCTCATGACACTAGTAACCCTAGTAACGATGGTGGAAGAACTGGTGGACGTGGAGGTAGAGGAGATGGTCGCGGCATTGAAATCAATGATAACAACAATGGTGGAAATCCTGATTTTGAAGCCATCATCGCTCGACAACTTCAAAACTTTCTCCCCACTATTGTCACTCAAGTTGGCGATCATATGAATAACTTGGGAAACCACGAAAGCGGAATTAACAACACCAATGGTATAGGCCAGAATGGTAATGGCAACAACAACAATAGGACTGGATGTACGTATAAGGAATTTACGTCATGCAAGCCAATTGATTTCAATGGTGTAGGAGGCGCGTTAGTGTATACTCGATGGGTCGAAAAGATGGAGTCGGTGATCGACATTAGTAACTGTGCAGTACATCAAATGGTGAAGTATTCCACATGCTTGCTGTCAGGAAAGGCATTGACATGGTGGAATACGCAGATTCAAGCTAGGGGTAGAGAGGCAGCTGTAGGTATGACATGAGACGATTTTAAGGCATTACTGAAGGAGGAATACTGCCCGGACAACGAGATGCAGAAGCTGGAGGATGAACTTTATCATCACTCTATGATAGGGGCTGGTCATGCAGCCTACACAGATCGATTCCATGAATTAGCCAGACTAGTTCCACATCTAGTTACCCCTGAGTCCAAGAGGATCGAGAGGTACATATATGGCCTTGTCCCAGAAATTCTTGGGACTGTAAAAACAACTGAGCCTTCTACAATTCAGAGTGCAATATTGAGAGCAGGGACTCTGACAGATGAGATGGTTAGAAATGGAAGCTCGAGGAACAGTGATAAAAGGAAGGGAACAAGCGAGTCGAACAAGCAAATGGGCACAATAGCTGACAACAAAAGGGCAAGGACCTTTGCGGCGACTAGTTCTGGTCAGAAAGAGTATGCAGGTCCGCATCCTAAGTGTATGAAATGTAATTTTCATCACCAAAAGACTGCGCCCTGCCGTATGTGTGCAAATTGCAGACAGTCTAGTCATTTTACAAACCAGTGTAGAGAACCAGTAAATATGGGCAATATAACGAACAACCAAAGGACATGCTATGAGTGTAACAGCCCGGATCACTTTCGGAACACCTGTCCTAAGTTGAAAAGAATCTTAACCAAGGAGGCAATCGTCCAAACTTAGCAGCAGCAATTGAAGGGCCACAAGATGAGGCCATTGAGATTCCACCCGCACGTGGCAGAGCTTACTTCTTAGGAAATCCTATCACCCAACATGTCCGCGATAGCATAACGGGTACATTCTCTTGAACAACTATCTTATTTTCGTAGCACTTAAGTCTTAGTATAGGACTTATACACAACATCGACTAATCTGAGACCTAGCATCATCAACTTTAGTTATATTGATATTAGTTGATTTGATTGGTGTAAGCAATTCCAAAATCGAGCCAATCTTTCAAAAGACCTTTTGCATTGTCGAATCAGGCCACTAGGCACATATGTGGAACAAACGAGCTGAACTTTGGGACGAAGTTCCTTTTAGGGTGGGAGACTATCACAACCCGCTATTTTCCAGATCAATACTATTTATTAAACTCGTATTTATTACTTTGAAATTTTCTATAATACCTTTTACGCAAAACTTTTTAGTTAAATCGCGTAAACAAGAAATACCCTCTCGTATACTACGACTTTAGACTATATTTAGCTTATGACATTATTGTGCATTGCCACTACTCTAGTTTGTAATTTAATTGCTATGGCAATTGCACCTTTATTTACTCGCAAGCATTAATTTAATAAAAGCCTTTCGCAATTTAAATGATCAATATGCCCAATACTCCAACTAATAATTTTTATTACATTTTCACACAGATTATAGTGTTGCAAAAATCAATGAAATACTTTATTTCACCTTTTGGTAATTATTTTATTATAAGTATATAATGATACATAATTACTTTAAGTTAATGTATTACTAGACAATACATTTTAAATACCAAATGCCCACTCAATATATATATACACAATATTTTTACTATCATCTACACTTTATTTTTTTTCCTTCCTAGCATTTTTACTACAACTAGTTAATAAACTAACACATGAAACTATATAGTTGGGATGTAAATATATAGTTTGGAGACACAAGACTTAAATAAGGCATGGTATACCATCTCTTTTCCTTCTTTTCTGCCGAACTAACCAACCAAACACACCATTGAAAATTTCTTGTACTAGTTGAATTATTAAGTCAAAAATATCTATTAGTATTTTATTATAAATAATAAGAACTAGCCATTTATTTTAGAACTTAGTAGAAAACTTTTCCTCTCACTTTTCTTCTCATCATATTCGAATAGGGTGAAATCCAAAAGGGAAAAAAAACAGCGATTTGTTCATTTAAGGGTTAATAAGTGTTATTTGGGATCTATAAAATATATATTGGGTATTTTGGAGTGCTACTTGGGTCACATTTTCTTGCTACTACTCTTATTCCATCACTAACAAGTAAGCCTAAAAACTAAATTTTATGACTTTAGTTATGCATTTTATGCTTGATCTATACTTGATTTCATGTTATGTTTAAACTTTTATTTAAACTAAAGAAATACAAATATTACCCTATATATATGTTTGTACATTTTTATGTTTAAATAAGTGAAAAACATACATGACATGATTATCTTCTTGAGAAAATGAGTATATTCAAGTCCTAACTCATATTTGTTTGACATGTTCAAGTTAAGGTTTAAAATAAATAATATAAGATTTATAATTATTCCTACACCTTGATCATTTATTCTTGATGTTTTGGAATATTTATTAGATTGTTAATATTGTTATGACACTACAAAAATTATAGAAGAGTTGGAGGATAAGTAGGATAGTCTTTGGGAGTTGATTTGAGTTGGATCTAGTAGTTATAAAGTATTAGAAATGAGTTTTATAAATACAAGATTGGAATAAAAATATAGAAACTAGACTTTATAATGAAAAACGTGGGCGTTTGAATGGTTAAAACGGACGTATAATGAATAAGATACGTTAGTTTTAAGATTAACGACGAAAACTAATCTTTCTAAAAATATTGTTTGCTGTCAGAATTTTTCAAAGAATAAAACCGGACTTTAAGTGATAACTAGACTAGCCGAGGCATTAAAAATACGTTAGTATACTAAATTACCTTCGTAGGGATAGGTATAACTTAGAAAACGGACTTAAAACGAGCAAGTTATGGCTTTCCGAAATTCTAGACGAAACTTATATTTTGACAGCATTGTTGAACTAGTAATAGCTGATGGAAAACTTTGGAATAAAATTTGGATACTTTAGAAGCATGTTTAGCCAAAACGACTTGAACGAAAATGATAGAATCTCGTATATATTGTTAAGCGTGTTAGGAGATTTATAGAATACGAGATAATAAGGAAACTATGGATAAAATACGAGATGCTGAAAATATATATTTACTTTTACTATTCACAGCTTTTCGTTAAAAGTTGTTGGAAATGTTTTTGGAACATTTTAAATATTTTAGAGTCAAAATGATCTAAAATGAACTTTATCAAGGACGTAATATTTTATGTACACTTTACTATTGAGTCAGAAGTTTTTCAAGTAAACGATTAATTAGATGGTCAACGTTGAGGACTTGAATACTTATAAACATATGGTTTATTAAAATGATTTCTTATAAATAATGTACTTCGGCGAAATTATATTTTCACTACTAAATTACTTTGCAAACATATATGGGTGATAAACTATTTTATAAAATGCATGCATTACATATTACATTATCCTAAGACAACTTATATATTTCTAGGTTGCTGTAGAGTTTTCGCATTTGAAAACTCCTTTCATTTCCTGATATCTTGATTTACATTGATTACCTTCGGTGAGTCATAGCCCCGCTTTTACTCTTTTACTACTCGTTTTAAACTATTTGGGGGAGATACATGCAAAAATACTTGCTTGATACTTGAAATGTTTATATTTTTATACTATGCTAAGTTTTTAATACTTTTAGCAGAACTACTATACGTGCCTTAATGTGTAAATCTTGATTGTGTATTCTTGAGCAACGTATATCTTTGGGAAATGGCACCCAGTAGTCTTTTATCTTTGGGAAATGGCACCCAGTAGTCTAATATCTTTGGGAAGTGGCACCCAGTAGTCTTTAATCTTTGAGCATTGGCATGTACACATATCGTATACTCATATGTCTTAATCATAATATATATTAGCAGTGGGTTGTGAACACACAGGTTACAAGTCTTGTATGGGCTGGATTTGCAACTGAGTGGATTTACGATGCCTTTGCTGTGTGATCATTTTCTATAGGCTTTATTCATTAAACAAACAATATGAACTCACCAACCTCTGTGTTGACACTTTTAAGCATGTCTGTCTCAGGTTTGTAAGGCGATAGCAGGTGTGTGGAGCTGAGAGTCTTAGGGCATGCTTTTGGAGACTTTCTCTTTTATCGTTTACCATTCGACACACTTTAAAAACTTGTGTATTATTCTACTTTGGGATCTTTGCTTTGTAAACTATGACTTTTATCTATTCGAATGGTAACTTTTCAAAACATCTCATTTAGAGGTCGTTTTCTATATCTTGTACTTTGTGCCCTGAAGTAGCATCCCAATGACACTATCGTTCCGCTGCGATATTTTGGGGGTGTTACACAGAGCTTAAGGGGAGGAGAATTAATTTTGATAAGGAATTTGCTGAGTTAACTAATTCTGACAATGCTCAAGCAAAGGATGATGCAGCTGAGACTAAGGGGAGGAAGTTAGATTTTGAAGATATGGATGCTGATGCTGATTTTCACTTTGATGATACAGTTGGAACTGCTCAACCAATTTCCACTAATGCAGAAAATGTTCCCACTGCAAGTGAAAATATTCCCACTGCAAGTGAAAATGTTCCCACTGATAGTCAAAGGGTTACCACTGCAGAGGAAGAAGCTGCCAGAATAAGATCAGTCAAAGGTAAAGCAATTGTGATTGGTTCAGAACAAGGGCAAACAAGAAAGATCAAGCTCAGATTGATTTTGAAGCAAGATTGGCAGAGCAAGTGCAAGCAGCAGAGAATGAAAGGAAGAAAAAGCTAGAGGAAGATGAAGTTGCTAGTTTTATGGAAGCAAAGAGGTTAGATAAACTTGAAGCAGTAATGGCAGAACCACTTTAAGTTGTTCCACCAACTGTCATACATGAGAAACCTCCTATGTTCTCTTATGTGCCTATAGAAGAAGAGATTGACTACTTGATTAATAATGATCAAATAATCAGGAAGAAGGCTATTGAACTTATTGCAAATACAACCTTGAATGAAGAACAAAGGTCTACTCAACTAAAAGATTTCATTCAAATGAAGAATCAGCAGGCTCTTGATGAAATCATTGGGGATGTTAGAAAAGGTCAAAAGAAGCCAAGGAAACTTACAAAGGCACAGATCATTGCTGAGATGAAGACTTTTTGTTGTCATGTTGGAAATTTGAAGATGGCTCAATTCAAAGGAATCTCACATGATCAAATTGAAGGTATTTACTACAGGATTAAAAGACAAGATTGTAATTTCATTCCAATGGATCAAGAACCTGTAGTGATGAAGACAAAAAGGTCTGGAGTGAGTCTTGGATCAAAAGATGCAAAGAAATTGAAGACTCAGGAATTATCTCAAGCAGAAGAGGGTCCTAGCAAGTTGACAAAAGAGCAAGTTACAAATATGATATTCATAGAGACTGATGTACTTAACATTGAACCTCTACAAACAAAATATCCAGTTGTTGGTTGGGAAATCTATTCTGATGATTTTGGAGTTGCTTGGAAGATTATCAGAACTGGAAGTGTCACAAGTATTTGTAGAGATTTTGAAGACATTGTTAGATCTTGTAATGGAGAAGACTTGGATACTTTGTGGAGGATTGTTCAAGATCAGTTCAAGAAGGATGAACTTGTTGATGTCAAGGCTAAGGAGTTATGGGTTCACTTCAGAAGATTATATGAACCTGACCCAAGTGATAGACATTGGAGATTTGAAGCTCACAACATGAATACCTTGTGGAAGTTTTATGACTCAAGTGTTGTACATCATCTTTCTACTCAAGATGGAGTTGATGTGTTTATGCTTGCAGAGAAAGAATATCCATTGAGAGCTGGAGTATTGACTGTGATGATGTCAGTGAAGCTTAGGTACTGGGAAAGAACTGAAGTCATAGAAGATTTGCTGCAAAGGATTTATGATCAAAGTGTGAGAGCTGATAAAGAGTTAAGAAGAAGAAGATAAGTGTTTGGAAGAATTCCCATATCCTTATGTTTGCTGATTACTTGAAGAAACTTATTGATTTGTTTATTAATCATAAGTTTAGGGGAGGATTGTTGGGAATTATACTAACAGTTACCACGGCTAGTGAAGACATTACAACTGCTGAAGAATGTACTTGCAGTGGAAACTCATTACCACTGCAAGAACATATATTACCACTGCTGTTTAGATAACAGTTAGGAAACGTGTTTAGATAAATATAGAATAGATCTTGTGTATATCTTATTCTATTAGCATTATACTTATCTTGTAGAAGAGGACTCCTTGTGCTATAAAAGGAGATCCTAGGTTAAAGGTTAGATATACATCCTAGGTTAAAGGTTAGATATACGTTTTCTAGAGTTCAAGGTGTGACCCTAGTGATATCAAGATCACTCGTATTATTATCATTAATTATATTGGAGCTAACCGTTTGTTACATACATTGTTCTTATTCATAAACAACTGTTTCATACACAATCAAACTTCTAAGTGTTACTAAGTAGATTCCACATACTTAGTGATATAACTCAAAGTATCAATCAGCTATTGCACAAACTCAGAGGAACTTTCTACAGGGTGGAGTGATTACTTTCCTCCAAGTGCTACCACATCCACAGCATCCAACATGACATCCAAAAAGACTGAAGCTTCTCCTGCTCCATCCTTGGAGTTCTATACCAGTTCTTCCTCTGATG
This sequence comes from Artemisia argyi, assembly GCA_030686995.1. NCBI lineage: Eukaryota > Viridiplantae > Streptophyta > Magnoliopsida > Asterales > Asteraceae > Artemisia > Artemisia argyi. Next base: position 121,122,452 of record CM060705.1, on the reverse strand, counting down.
ATAATAATGATCCAACCTTCAACCTTTCCAAAGAACTTCCAAAGGCCCTCACCACAGCATTGAAGTCTGCCATAAGCAACATGAAGTGGACTGCTGTTGAGAAGCCTACCCAAGCACCAAGGCCTCCCAAGCAAGTACTGGGACTTGCTTGTCCAAGGAAACAACTTTCTTTTGATGACAAGAGAAAGAGAGCTTCCAAGGGCAAGCATGATTATGAGGGAAAGGGGAAGAAGCCTATGGAGTAGATGTTAGGTTGTTGGTTGATGTCTTGTGATGTTTTACTTTTCTGGTGATTATGTAATCTGAATGGTTGTTATGTACTTTCTCTAGCCATCAATAAAAGTACTTTTTCTTTATGCTTGTATCACCAATCTTTCCACTGTTGTATGAGTATTTCCACTGTGCTCTTGATAACTCTGCATACAAATTAGTAGAAAACCATACATACAATACAAACAATACTAGTACCTAAAAACTATCCTGCAACACTGAAAAGTATTAGACATCAATTAGTTATGGATTTAGCATTCCAATACCTGTTACCAAGTATTGAAACCTACCCACATCAAGCCCTTTTGTTAATAAATCAGCATAATTGTCATCCGTATGGATTTTGACAACATTAATAAGCTTTTTCTCAAAACAATCTCTAATAAAAGGATGTCTAATTTCAATATGTTTAGTTTTAGTGTGTTGCACAGGATTTTTAATAATGCATATGGTACTACTATTGTCTATATAGATAATGGTGTTCATGAAATTGTACCCATAATCCAATAATTGATTCTAAAGCCATAGGATCTGAGCACAACAACTAGCAGCTGCAACATATTCTGCTTCAGTGGTTGAAGTAGCAACCATAGTTTGCTTCTTGCACTGCCATGACACCAATCTACATCCAAGAAATTGACATCTTCTAGTAGTGGATCTTCTATCCAAACTTGCACCAGCATAGTCACTATCTGAGTATGTGATCAATTCCATAGGGGATTCTCTTGGATACCATAATCCTAGATTAGGATAAGTCTTCAAGTACTTAAAAATCTTTTCCACTGCTGTCATATGTGATGTCTTTGGAGTCACTTGAAATCTTGCACAAGCACATACAGCAAACATAATGTCTGGCCTTGATGAAGTAAGATACATCAAAGAACCAATCATAGACATGTAAGTATGGATATCAACATTAGCACCACTAGCATTCATCAACAATAGATGAGTGGTCTTGTCAGCAGGGGTATTTGAAGGTTTTGCATCAGTAAACTTGAACTTCCTAATAATCTCAGTCACATATTTGTCTTGACTGATAAAGATGCCTTCTTTACTATGTTGAACTTGCAGCCCCAAAAAGAATGTAAGTTCTCCCATAAAACTCATTTGAAATTCATCCTTCATCAGCTTTTCAAACTCTTTGCACATCTCTTGTCTAGTAGACCCAAAGATAATATCATCAACATATACTTCAACAAATAGAATATCACCCTTGTCTTTCTTGATGAACAAAGTTTGATCAATCTTGCCTCTATATAACCCATTATTCAGTAAATAGGTAGCTAAGGTTTCATACCACTTCCTTGGAGCCTGATGTAAACCATAAAGAGCCTTAACAACTTTATACACTTTATTTGGGTGTTGAGGATCTTCAAAGCCTGGAGGTTGAGAGACATATACCTCCTCATCAATAGTACCATACAGAATGGCACTCTTAACATCCATTTGATAGACAGTAAAGCCCATAAAGGATGCATAGGCTAGAAACAATCTAATACCCTCAATCCTTGCAACAGGAGCAAAAACTTCTTCATAATTAATACCCTCCTCTTGCGTATATCCTTGAACAACCAATCTAGCTTTGTTCCTGATTACAATACCTCTTTCATCTTTCTTGTTTCTGAAAACCCATTTAGTAGCAATGACCTTCATACCATCAGGCAAGTCACAAAGAACCCAAACCTTTTGAAGTTTAAACTGCAACAACTCCTCTTGCATTGCTTCAACCCAGCTAGATTCTTCTAGAGCCATATAAACATTCTTAGGCTCCACTTGTTAGAGAAAACAAAAAAAACAAGCACTCATTCTTCCTTTTAAGCTTCTTGGACTCATACACTTCACTAATGAACCCATGAATATCATCTTTCTTTGTCTGTCTTCTAGTCTTCACACCTGATTGAAGTTCACCAATAACATTATCAAGTGGATGCACTTTGTGAATTGAAGTCTGTGATGTGCTAGGAATATCATATGTTGTAGGCATGTTAGTGATCTCTACATCATCACTTGGTGATTCCTGAGATGTATGTTCCACATTTGGGCTGTCAGTGGAAACTTCTGGTGTAGCAGTGGGAATTGAGTTACCACTGCTAGTAGGAATTTCTTTATTCAATTCATCAAAATTCACACTATCTGCATCAATTGTCTTTTTAGAATTATCAACAAAGTCCTAAAGTGGCATAACAATTTGATCTTCATCATCTTTGCAAGCTTCATCTTCATCAATGAATTCTTCTGAATCTTCAAGATCTTTGTCACCTGAACTTGAAGTAAGAGGTACATAATTCATTGTATTAGATAATGTTTCAAGATCAAATAGCCAATCTGGTCCTGAACCTGCCATGTTAGCTTTATTTTCAAGAAACTCAACATGCAAATTCTCTTCAATCTTCTTTGTTCTTAAGTTATAGACTCTAAAAGCCTTGCTAACCATGGAGTATCCAACAAAGAAGCCTTCATCAGACTTTTCTTCAAATTTACCTAGATGATCAATGGTATTGAGAATAGTAACATGACACCCAAATGGCCTCATAAACTCCAAAGTAGGAGGTCTTCCTCTGAATAACTCATAAGGTGTCTTGTTCTTTGTTTTAACCACTAAAACCCTGTTCTGTATGTAACAAGCAATGTTAACTGCTTCAGCCCAAAAAGTCACTGGAAGCTTTGAGTCAGCTAACATGGTTCTAGCAGCCTCAATTAGTGTTTTGTTTCTTCTTTCAGCAACTCCATTTTGTTGAGGAGTTCTTGCAACACTAAATTCTCTCTTAATACCTTTGTCTCTGCAGAAATCATCCATAACTTTGTTCTTGAACTCTGTACCATTTTCACACCTGATAATCTTGATCTTCTTTTCAACTTGATTTTCAATTTCAGTGATAAATGTCTTAAGGATGCCAGTGGTTTCATCCTTGGTTCTTAAAAAGAAAACCCATGTGAATCTACTAAAATCATCAGTCATAACAAGACAATACTTCTTCAAATTGATGCTGCTCACAGAAGTAGGACCAAACAAGTCCGTATACAGCATGAAAAGTGGATGATCAATAGAATTGAATGCTTTGGTCTTGCATGAAGCTCTGTGTTGCTTTCCTTTAAGACAGGCAACACAAGTTTGGACATTTTCAAATCTTTTCTCTGGTAGACCTCTGACAAGTCCATCTTTTACAATCTTGTTGATTGTCTTGAAGTTAACATGACCAAGTCTTCTGTGCCAAAGCATTGATTCATCTAAAGTGGCTTTTGCAAGCAAGCAAGTAACATCATTATTAGCCACTATGTTCTTCATGTCAATGCTATACAGATTACCTATAATCCTTAGATAAGATATAGCATTCATCTTCTGTGAATAGAATGCTATGCTTCTTGTCACACATCTGTGACACATTAAAAAGGTTGTACTTGAGTTCTTTCACATATTGCACATTTTCAAAGTCTATGTTTCCAGCCTTAATTGTTCCTTTGCCAGAAACTTTGCCACCAATTCCTCCACCAAAGCTGACAAATTGTCCATCATAAGGTTGAAAGTCTGAAAGATAGGACTTATTGCCAGTCATATGCCTGGAACATCCACTGTCTGAGTATCCTTGATCATTTGTAGTCTTTGAATGTTCCTGCACTCAAAATAAAGGAATTAGTTCCTTTTGGGGACCCAAGCCACAAATGACTTGGATCTGCCTTGTGTATCAATATAATTGTATCTGTTAAAGGTCATTGATACACCATTGGGATTGTTTGAGGTGATGGTTCCTTTTAGTTTCCATTCCCAACGTGCTGAGGCCTTAACAGCATTTCCCATATTTACCCTTTTATTGTTCACAGACCGGCCTTGCAGTGGTAACTGCTGGCTTAGCAGTGGAAACTGCTGGTTTTGAAATTTTGGGTACCCACTTGTGATTATTGTAAACTTTCTTTTCAAAATTGGTCTTTTTCCCTGTTTGATTAGGTTTAATTAAATTAGTAACAGGGGACTTAGGGTAAACTCTGTTTTTATTGCTGGCAGTGGTAACTGCTGGTCTAGAAGTGGAAATTTGTTTTATGCCAGAATGAAGCAAAACAGACCTGGGAATCATCTTGCTAAGTGGATTTGGGTGAGTTAAATTATTAACATTTTGGCCATTCACCCTAGTATTCCCAAACACTTCCCTTCTACCCAAATGGTAGGTACAACTATAAGATAAATGATCAAAGCTTCCACATATATGACAGGGTTTGTTGTTGAACACAAAGTCACTACCAAATTGCCTAGATTTAACATGATTCCAACTCCTCATATTTCCTCTAGGAGTTGTTGGCCTACTTCTGTACATCTCTGCATATCTAGTAGTGGGCCTAGTGAAATTAGGTTGTGACCTAGGCTTCTCTTTGACAACTTCAGGAATACTCTTTTTAACCTCCACTTTTACATTCTCAGGAACACTAGGTGTAGACTCAACATTCAAACTTTCATCTTTAAGAGATGAGTCACTAGCACTATCAAATGTATCAACCTCAACCTGAACCTTTTCAATAACAGATGGTTTAACAAATTTTGGTCCATAGGTCATAGGTGGTTCCTGGAATTCTTCGATTCCTGTGTGAGCTAAGTCAATGCCAGGAGGTGATGGAACACCTCTTAGAGGTGGTGGAACTGATTTGTATCCAACTCCTGATTTGGCTTTGTTCACAACTTGGGCTTCCCAAATTTTGTCAATACACTTTGATTGATGATCCAGTGTATTGCAAGTTATCTTTATATTTTCACTAGCCAATTTAACCTTTTCTAGTTCTTCCCTAAGAACCTTATTTACAGCAATCTGATAATCTAAGTCTCTTCTTAATACTGCAATATCATCATTGAACTTATATTCATTTGCCCTATAATGCTCTAATTGAGTTTCTAAAACACCTAGGCCTCTTTTATGATTTGCTAAGTTATAATTAGTATGATTTAACTCTAGCAATTGTTCATCATATTGTGCTTTAATTTTCTCAAACTCTTTTAAGGCCTTACAAGTTTTAGAGCAAGCATTATTAATTTGTCCCTCAGAGTCAGAAAAAGCCATTAGTGCAAGCTCAGTGGCAACCATTGCAGACTTTGAATCATCTTCCTCATCCTTAGTCATAAAGCTCCAATCAAAGCTCACTCCATCAATAACCAATAGTCCCTTTGGCTCATCAGTAGTAGGTTCCTTCTTCTTGTCCTGCTTATACCAAGTTGACCTGTTGTCAGATTTCCTTGGTTTCCTGCACTCCCTGGCAAAGTGCCCCTTCTTATGACAATTATAGCACTCCACCTTCTTTTTGTCAAAACCTACTGTTTCATTGCCACTGATGTTAATCTTTCTTCCAGTCTTCTTCCAAAACTTCTTTGTTCTTAAGCTTAGTAATGCCACCTGCCATTTAATGTCCATCTCATCCATATCATCCTCATCAATTTGATCCAAATCCTCATGATTGAGAATTGAACCACCTACTTGACTTGATATAAAGGCATAAAAGGTAGAATCACTAAGTCCTGCAATCTGTCTCTTTGAGCTACCAGTGGAAACATTTCCACTACCAGTGGAAACAACTATGTTAGCACTGTCATCATCACTATCACTTTCTTCATCTGAACTATCATCAAGAGATGATGATATGAGTGCTACACTTCCTGAACCTGTGCTTAATTTGCCAGCTTTCTTCAATCTTTGTTCAATAACCTTTAAGTTATTGTACAAATCATTAAGTTTCATGGTCTCCAAATCTGGCTTATCTTCCCACACTGGAACACTGGTTCCAAACTCAGAGGGTAAGCTTCTTAAGAACTTTAGATTGAGGTCTTCCCTTTCCACCTCAATTCCAAAAATAGTGAGTTGAGTAACAATCTTTTGTAGCCTTGTGAAGATGCTATCAATAGATTCATTACTTGTTGAACCAAAGTTCTCATAAGTCTTTTTCAGCAGGGTCTTTTGAGTTTTCTTGGTGGAATCATTACCACCAAAAACATTACAGATCTCCTCAAAAAGAGTCTTTGCAGTCTTGTACTTGTTGAATGCTAGAACTTGATCTTTGGGAAGTGTCATGTTGGGAATAAAATGCTCAAGTTAAAGAGTCTGCCAGAAGAGCCTGCCAAATGATAGTTAAGCCTGCCTCTTTTGTTTTGTTGAAGTTGAAGATATACTAACAGTACCTTCTGGATGAGAAGGTACTGCTAGTTGATGAAGGTCCTGCCAGTTTAAACGACAAGTTGTTATATTTTATTTAGAGATATTTAGTTGTATTATTAGTCTTTGTACAAAGTTACACGGTTAGTAGAAGTAGTACAGAGGTCTCAGTAGATAAAATGGAGTGTTTTACCTTGAAAGGTGTAATATTAGGATAAGATAAGTCTCTAAGTATATTATATTAGGCAACTTGACAACTTGTAATAAGGGCTCCTTATACTATAAAAGGAACCCTTAGTCACCATATTAGATACAACTTGATCAATCACTGCATGCATAACTTCCATTACTAAAATCCTTTTCACGTATCAAAGATTCAAGGTTACATTTGTAATCCTGGTGATAGTTTAGATCACCCGTATTATTTCATAAATAATATTGAATCGTTTTGTGTTATTCATGTTGTGTTCATCACTCTAAATTATTCACGTTTACTTATTCACCATCTTTGTTCCTTTAGTATGTTCTAGTAAATTCTGCGTACTAAAACATATTCATTCATAAATATCCCAAACACATTACTAAGACTAACATCTCAAGTGTTTGAACGTATAATCCTTCCACAAGTGGTATCAGAGAAAGATTGATATTTACGACATAAAAGAACAAAGCAAAAATGGATGTTGAGCACATTCAAACCAATGTGGCTGCAAAACTTCCATTACTCAAACAAAATGAGTTTGAGATGTGGAGACTGAGGGTTGAGCAATACTTCCAAGTGCAAGACTATGCACTTTGGGAGATTATTGAAGAAGGAAACTCATTCAAACCAAGAACCACCACCTCCAAAGTAAATGATGCACTTGTCACAACTGTGCAAGTAAACCCAACAACCGCAGAAGAAAGAATCCAAAAGAGAAATGATCTTAAAGCCAGGAGTATGCTTCTCATGTCCATTCCAAATGACCAGCTCTTAATCTTTAACAAGTACAAATGCGCTAAAACCCTCTTTCAAGCTATTGTGGCTAGATATGGTGGTAATGATGCCACCAAGAAAACTCAGAAAACACTTCTAAAACAACAGTTTGAAAACTTTTCAACCACAACAAATGAGTCTTTGGACAGCATGTTCAATAGACTACAAAAGCTTTCTAGCCAGTTAGCCATTCATGTGGTGATAATATCTCAAGAAGACTTAAACTCCAAATTCCTTAGAAGTCTACCCTCTGAATGGGCCATGCATGTCATTGTCTGGAAAAACAAACCAAATATTGATTCCATGAGTCTTAATGATCTTTACAACAACTTTAAAATAGTAGAGCATGAACTGAAGAAGTCTACTAGTTCAAGCTCAGGAAATATGGCCTTTGTGTCATCTCATGGTACTTCCAATAAAGTTGATGAAGAAAAAGATGGTAGAGAAGAAGGTACTACCAACACAAATTTTGGTAGAGAAGATAGTACCAAAACCATTTTAGATGAAACAATTGGTTGTACTTTCCTAACATCACAACACAATGGTTCCATATTGACCTTTGAAGATCTTCAAGAGATTAGTGATGATGATCTTGAAGAAATGGACATAAAGTGGTAGCTCTCACTTCTTAGCATGAGGGCTAAAAAATATTTGATGAGGACTGGAAAGAAGATTGTCATCAATGGTAATGAACCTGCTGGGTATGACAAGTCTAAAGTGGAGTGCTACAATTGCCACATGAAGAGCCACTACTCAAGAGACTGTAGACGACCAAAGAAGCAGGGTGATAAGGGAAGAGGTTTTGAGAACAAGAATAGGGGAAACAATGAGAACAAGAGCAAGGAAGTAGACATCACTGAAACAAAAGCTATGGTAGCTATTGATGGGATGGGTTTTGATTGGATCTTCATGGGTGAAGAAGAGTCAGCTTCAAATGACTTTAATGGCTTTCTCCAATCCTGAGGTACAAATTACTAAATGTTCTGCTACTTGTGAAGTTTTTAAAGAATTAGAAATCTTAAGAAAACTTTATGATGAACTGAAAATAGAAGAAAGAAAAACTCATCAAGACCTAGTTAATCATTAGTGTGGTATGGCCAAACTTGAGAAACATATAATTCACTTTAGAGAAAATGAACTCACCTTTTCTGACACAAAAGCTATTCTTAATAGAGACATATTTTTAAAAGATGCTGAAATAAGCCTGTTAAGAACTGAGTTTGCTAAAGTGAAACAAGCAAAAGATAATATTCAACTAACTGTTACAACATTAGAAAATGCTTCTGCATGTACTAGAAGTATAGTTGAAAACCAAATGAATAAGAAAATCAAATCTGGGATTGGATACAACACATGTCCACCTCCTTACAGAGGAATTCCCTGTCCCCCAGGTATAGATCTTGCTGAATCAGGTTTACATGAACTCACTCATAAACCACTAGAAAATGTAAAACCTGTAGAAAATAGTGAACCTTTTGAGAGTGCAAGTGATACTTCACTCTCTAAAGAAAAGGTGCTCACTGATAAGAGCTCAGATGATACATCTATTGAAGATTGGACATCTGATGAGAACGAAAAAGAGACTGTTTCAAAGAAAGGAAACAAAGTAGGACCAACCAGTCCTAAAATTGTAGAAAGTATGACAAAGACTAAAGTTGTTCTAAAAACAGTTGAATGTTGTGCTAAATGTAATATCAAACCTAGAGGTAGTCAGAGAAATTGGAACAATCTTAAGTCACACCAACTTGGTGATAATTTTGTTATGTACAATAAGGCATGCTATTACTGTGGTAGTTTTAATCATACTCATGCTTATTGTAACAATTGGGTTTCTGGGAGTACATCAAAGTCTAAAACAAATAAAACAAACCCCAGAAAAGGTTTTGTGAAATCTAACACACCTAAATTCAATCATAATGTTAGACCAAATGAGCCTGTTTACCCAAAATTCACTACTGAGGGTGCAAGTAATATTTTCAAACATACACCAAGAGTTGTGAAAAGTCTCATTGAAAGGAATTATGTGGTTAAAACACAAAATTGGAGACCAAAACCAAAAGGTCCTGCTAGACCAAATGGTACTGCCAAATTTGGTACTGTCAGACCAAAAACCACAAAATGTGTTAAGAATGAAAATGCTGTTAAGTCCTCAGCATGTTGGATTTGGAGACCACTCCAATCAAATGGTGCATCAACAGTCCTAAAGAGGTTTAATTACATTGATGCACGAGGCAAACCCAAGTCAGTCATGGCTTGGGTACCCTAAGGAAACTAATATGTGTATACATGTGCAGGAACATTCAAATGATATTGCTGATCAAGGATATGTAGATAGTAGATGTTCAAGGCACATGACAGGCAACATGTCTTACCTCACAGACTTTAAATCATTTGATGGAGGATATGTTACCTTTGGGGGAGGAATCAAAGGAAAGATTACTGGTAAAGGTACAATTAAAACCAGTAAATTAGATTTTGAAAATGTGTACTTTGTAAAAGAACTACAGTTTAATCTCTTAAGCGTCTCACAAATGTGTGATACAAAGAACAATGTTCTTTTTACTGACACTGAATGCATTGTACTTTCTCCTGATTTTAAAATTCCTGATGAAAGTCAGATTCTTCTTAAAATCCCTAGAAAGAACAATATGTACATTGTTGATTTGAAAAACATTGTTCCTAAAGAGAGTTTAACCTGTCTAGTAGCAAAAGCCTCATTGGATGAATCTATGCTTTGGCATAGAAGGCTTGGTCATGTAAACTTTAAAACAATCAATACAATTGCAAAATATGATTTGGTTAGAGGTTTACCCAAAAAGATTTTTCAAAATGACCAAACCTATGTTGATTGTCTAAAAGGAAAACAACATAGAGCTTCTTGTACGCCCAAGACGCATAACTCAATTTCTCAAGCTTTATACATGCTTCATATGGACCTCTTTGGTCCTACATCTGTGAATAGCTTGAATGGTAAATAATATTGTCTTGTAGTTACTGATGATTACAGCAGATTTTCTTGGGTTTTCTTTTTGAGAACTAAGGATGAAACAAGTGAGATCCTTAAGTCCTATATTACAGGGATAGAAAACCAAATTGATAAGAAAGTAAAAGTAATTAGATATGACAATGGGACAGAATTCAAGAATAGAGTTATGGATGAATTTTGCAAAGAAAAAGGAATAAAAAGAGAATATAGTGTAGCTAGAACCCCACAGCAAAATGGAGTAGCAGAAAGGAAAAGTAGAACTCTTATAGAGGCTGCTAGAACAATGTTAGTAAACTCTAAGTTGCCTATTTCATTTTGGGCTGAAGCTGTAGGTACTGCTTGTTATGTGCAGAACAGGGTTCTTGTGATTAAACCTCATAGAAAGACTCCTTATGAACTTTTGTTTGGTAGAACACCATCTCCAAGTTTTATGAGACCTTTTGGATGTCATGTCACTATTCTCAATACCAAAGATCATCTAGGAAAGTTTGAAGGAAAAGATGATGAAGGCTACATGATAGGGTATTCTTTGCAAAGTAATGCCTATAGGGTGTATAATAGTTGCACTAGGCTAGTGGAAGAAAATCTGCACATAGAGTTTCAAGAAAAACTACCTAATGGCAGGCATTGGACCAGATTGGTGTTTTGACATTGACAAGCTTTCAGAATCTATGAATTATGTGTCTGTCACAGGTACAAATACTAATGATAATGCAGGTTTTGAAGACAATGTTGAACCAACTGATGATCAAGATTACATCTTAATGCCAATTTGGAAAGGATTGGATTCATTTTCAAGTCATGGAGAGCCTTCAAATACAACAAATAAAGGTGTTGGAAATGATCATGGAACTCAAGGTCAAGGAAATCAAGAAAATTCTTTAAATGAAAATGGTATTGCCAATTCACAAGATGGTACTGCCAGTTCAACAGATGGTACTGCCAGTTCACAAGTTGGTCCTGCTGAACCATTAAATGTTCTATCAGATGATTCCTTACCAGAAGATGTAGGGATTGGCAATCTTCCAATTACCTATGATGTTCCTACAATACACAACACAAGAATTCTCAAAGATCACTCCATTGATAATGTGATTGGCAGCATTGATTCTGGTGTTAAAACAAGAACTCAAGTCTTATCTTCAGACCAAGATGGCTTTGTCTTAGCTGTCTATGAAGAAAATAACCAAGAAGTTGCCCACATATGCCTGTTTTCATGCTTTCTCTCACAAGTAGAACCCAAAAACATTACAAAAGCCTTAGATGATTCAAGTTGGGTTGAAACAATGCAAGAAGAGCTACTTCAATTCAAACTTTAGAAGGTTTGGATACTGGTTGATTTGCCTAAAGGTTATAGGGCAATTGGAACCAAATGGGTTTTTAGGAATAAGAAAGATGAAAGGGGAATAGTGATAAAAAAACAAAGCAATATTGGTGGCCCAAGGGTATACTCAAGAAGAAGGAGTGGATTATGAAGAAGTTTTTGCTCCTGTTGCAAGAATTGAAGCAATTAGGCTATTCTTGGCCTATGCTTCTTTCATAGGCTTCACTGTCTACCAAATGGATGTCAAAAGTGCCTTTTTATATGCTACTATTGAAGAAGAGGTGTATGTTTCTCAACCTCCAGGCTTCATTGATGCAGAATATCCAGACAAGGTGTACAAGGTTACCAAAGCTCTTTATGGTCTACACCAAGCTCCTAGGGCATGGTATGAAACATTAGCTTTCTGTTTATTGGAAAATGGATTTCAAAGAGGCAAGATTGGTCCAACTTTGTTCATCAAAAGAACCAAGAAAGACATCTTGCTGGTGCAGATTTATGTTGATGACATTATCTTTGGATCCACAAACCAGGAGTTGTATGTGGAGTTTGAAAAACTTATGAATGATACGTTTGAAATGAGTTCCATGGGGGAACTTACTTTCTTTCTGGGTCTCCAAGTGAAACAATCAAATGAAGGCATATTTATCAGCCAAGATAAGTATGTAGCAGAGATCCTAAGGAAGTTTGGGTTTGCAGATTCAAAGGTTGCAAGTACACCAATGGATCCAGAAAAGGGGTTACTCATAGATGCTGAGGGTGAAGATGTTGATGTGCACAATTATAGATCAATGATTGGGTCCTTGATGTACCTTACATCATCAAGACCAGATATCATGTTCTCAGTGTGTGTATGTGCAAGGTTTCAAGTAAATCCAAAAGTTTCTCATCTCACAGCAGTCAAAAGGATCTTTAGATACCTCAAGGGTTAACCTAGGTTGGGTCTATGGTATCCAAGGGAATCATCTTTTGATTTGGTAGCTTATTCAGACAGTGACTATGCTGGTGCAACCCTAGACAGAAAATCCACAACTGGTGGATGTCAATTTCTTGGCTGCAGACTCATATCATGGCAATGCAAGAACCAAACAATGGTGGCCAATTCTACAACTAAAGTAGAATATGTTGCAAGTGCAAGTTGTTGTGGCCAAGTTCTTTGGATTCAGAATCAATTGCTTGACTATGGGTACAATTTTCTTAACACCATTATTTACATTGACAATAGCAGTACTATTTGTATCATTAAAAATCCAGTTCAACATTCAAAAAGAAAACACATTGAAATCAGACACCATTTTATAAGAGATTGCAATGAGAAAAGGTTAATACAAGTTGTCAAAATTGATTTTGAAAAGAATTTTGCAGACCTTCTCACCAAAGCTTTTGATTTAGGTAGATTTAAATACCTGGTAGCAGGTATTGGTATGATAAATCTTTGAAAAACATGTGTTTTTGTAATAAACAAGTTCTGGCCTTTAAACATGGTACTGCTAGTTAGTCATAAGGTACTGTCAGTACATAATTGGTACTGCTAGTTCAAAATTTGCTCTTTTGTTCATCTTGATGCTTAAATGTTGACAATGCTATAAAACAAGTGCTCTACACTCTGTTCTTTTGGTCTACAACTAACAAATTTCAGGTTTCTCAAGATTGATAACAAAAATCATGATGTGGAAATGGTAATCAGTTCACCAAGTTTTACAAACTTAAAGAGCTGACTAGTCCAAAGCAAACGGCTCTTGGTAAAGACTTCTCAAATCCGTTGATAGCTGATAGTTTGCTAAAACCTATAATGTAATCAGTTCACTCAGTTTTACAACCTTAAAGAGCTGACTAGTCCAAAAGCAAACGGCTATTGGTAAAGACTTATCAAATCCGTTGATAGCTGATAGTTTGCTAAAAACTATAAGGGATTTTTACTAAAATTTCAAAGAGACTGCCAAGTTATATTTCTAAAAACAAGGTACTGGTAGTTCAAATTTTAGTACTGGTAGAGTAAAATGGTACTGCTACATAGCCGTTGAGTCTGTCAGGTTAAAAAATATAGCCGTTGATTTGAAGGGCAATTCTGTGAATTACTCATGTTTTCCTCGAATTAAGGATATAGTTATTATAATAAAAGATCTTTTTGACTGCCTCTTCAATTACTTATCCATATCTTTAAAAGTCGGTCAAAAGTAATTTTCTCATAATCAATCCTTATCACAATTCACACTCGCCTTTCATCTTCTACCAGTACAACAATAAAATCCCACCATCATAATCAAAATTTTCCTCAAAACTTTTACCATGGCTCATCTAAGTTTTGTCAAACGTCACAACCAATTAGCATTTTTGGAAAAGTCTGAGGAAAATGAATCTTTTCATCAAGCAGTGGATTTTCTAAACAATTCTTATATCAGGTTTGCTTTACTCGTGAATCCTACTATTTTTGAATCTCAAATTTTACAATTTTGGCAGACAGCTAGAGTTAAAACTCTTAGTAATGGGATTCAAGAGTTAAAGGTCAAACTGGATGGCAGAACCCTGACTTTTACCGAATCATCCATCAGAAGACATATTCATTTGGATGATTCAGATGGTATTAGTCAACTGCCTGATACTAAAATCTTTGAAAATTTGACAAAAATGGGGTATAATGTGACTTCTACAAAGCTTACATTTCTTAAAAAGCATTTTACCCCTCAATGGTGATTTTTGATTCATACCATCCTTCATTGTTTAAGCCAAAAGAAAACCTCATGGGAGCAGTTTAGTGGTAACATGGCTGCAGCTCTCATTTGCCTGGCAACAAACAAGAAATTCAACTTTTCAAAATATATTTTTGAAGGATTGGTTAAAAATGTGGATAGTGAAACAAAGTTTTTGATGTACCCAAGGTTTATTCAGTGCCTCATCAACAAATCCAAACATTTGTTACTTCCCCCAAACAAACCTTTTAAAACTCCAAAACTTACACACAAGGTGTTTTCAAATATGAAAATTGGTTTTCAAGGAGAAGAAGTACCACTTTTTGAGGAGATGTTACCACAACATTCTGAAGAACCATCCACATCATCTGATCACTCATCACCACACCCATTACCAGTACCATCAGTCACACCCCCAGTACCATCAGCCACACCACCATCACCAGGACCATCACCATCTCACCAACCAACACAAACTCCATCTGCAACATCACCATCATTATCACATCATAACTCACCACCCCACTCTCCTCCACATCAAAGTTTAGATGCTCAGACTGTAAAGGAACTAAAGGAGCAAGTGCAGCTCTTGCAAACTACTCTTGAAAGTCAAAACAAACACTTTATAGAGATTAACACCAAGCTAGTTAAGAGGGTTGAGAAGTTAGAGTTAAAGGTGAAATTGTTGAAGGGTAAAAGAACTTCTCAGTTGGTTGTTTCTAGTTCTTCAAGTTCATATGCAGAAGGTTTAGGTCTCTCTTCCAAAAAGGGGAGGATGGGTAGTTCTGAGAGTAAAGAAAAGATTCAGTTTCAAATTCATGAAGGAACTCAAGTGTTTGATGAAGAGCTTGCTAGTGCAGAAAAAGAGCCTGCTAGTGCAAAAGAGACTGCTAAAGCAGAGCAAGAGACTGCTGGGATTCAGAGGCTATTGGCTATGAATTTAAAAGGTTCTGATCAAATGTTCTACAAAAGAAAAAGGGGATCACAACCTCAGGGGAGGTTTCTTGTTTCTGATGAAGAATCTGCTGCTCCAAGTCTAGAATCATCACCAAAAGACAAGGGCAAGAAAATTGTGTTTGAAGATGAAACAGAGCCTAAAAAGATGAAGAAGAAAGAACAAGTACAGATGGTTGTAGATGATAAGTTGTCCAAACAGCTTCATGAAGAAGAAGTTATGGGGGCTGAAGAAGAGTCAAGAATACTACAAGAAAAATTTGATGCTCAGCTGCAATATATCATTTCCATTGATCCAATTATAAGGGGTGAAGCTTACACTCTTGTGTGTGATGAGTCTCTTAGCTCAGATGAAATGACAATCAAGCTCAATGATTTCATCACTAAGAAATACAATCAAGAGGCATTGGATGATGTCTATCAGCAGATCCAGAAGAATCAGAAGAAAGGGTTTAAAATGCCTCATTCTGAGGCAGATCAGAAGAAATTCTTCAAGATATATCTGAAAAGAGAAGTGAACATGGATCATCAACTCAAAGGTAAATCATTTAATGCATTGAAGCTTCTATACTTAGAGGCTTACATAAGAAACAAAACCAGTTTCCTCATGGATTCACAAGAAAGGCCTTCCAAAAGAAGAAGAGATGATCAAAAGGATCAAGCAGAGAAAGGAGACTTGCCTCCTGTTCAGTTAAGAGAAATGGTTGTCCATGTTCCACAAGTTGTCTTTGCTGAACCTTTACATGCAAGGCATCCAATCATAGATTGGGAAATCTACTATGACAAGTTTGGTAAAGCATGGAAGATAACAAGGGTTGGCAATAAGGTTGAAATTTTCAAGAACTTTGAAAATCTGCTTAGAGCATGTAGCAGAATGGATCTAGATGAATTATGGGACTTAGTTCAAGAGAAGCTGAAAACCAAGTATAAACCTGATGCAAAGGAGCAAGAGCTATGGGTGGATTTCAGCAGATTATATGATCCAAATCCTACTGATACACATTGGAAATTTCCTTACTATGATTTATCTGTTACATGGGAATACTTCAGCATGAGCCATGTTCATCATCTTTCCACTCAGAGTCGAATAGAACTCTTTATGCTAGGTGAAAAGGAGTATCCTTTAAGCTATGAAGTATTATCAGTCTTGATCTCCAATAAGCTATTGTGTGAAGAAGAAACTGATGCAGTCAAAAGATTGAAGGAAATCATATTTGATCAGTATGAAAGCCTAAGGAGAAATAGATGATAAGGTTTTTGGAAGAGTTCCCTCAAATCCTCATGGTATGAATTTTATTCACAAGAAAATTGGTTATTTTAAAATGGAATAACAAGTTTAGGGGAGGATTGTTGGGAATAAAATGCTCAAGTTAAAGAGTCTGCCAGAAGAGCCTGCCAAATGATAGTTAAGCCTGCCTCTTTTGTTTTGTTGAAGTTGAAGATATACTAACAGTACCTTCTGGATGAGAAGGTACTGCTAGTTGATGAAGGTCCTGCCAGTTTAAACGACAAGTTGTTATATTTTATTTCGAGATATTTAGTTGTATTATTAGTCTTTGTACAAAGTTACACGCTTAGTAGAAGTAGTACAGAGGTCTTAGTAGATAAAATGGAGTGTTTTACCTTGAAAGGTGTAATATTAGGATAAGATAAGTCTCTAAGTATATTATATTAGGCAACTTGACAACTTATAATAAGGGCTCCTTATACTATAAAAGGAACCCTTAGTCACCATATTAGATACAACTTGATCAATCACTGCATGCATAACTTCCATTACTAAAATCCTTTTCACGTATCAAAGATTCAAGGTTACATTTGTAATCCTGGTGATAGTTTAGATCACCCGTATTATTTCATAAATAATATTGAATCGTTTTGTGTTATTCATGTTGTGTTCATCACTCTAAATTATTCACGTTTACTTATTCACCATCTTTGTTCCTTTAGTATGTTCTAGTAAATTCCGCGTACTAAAACATATTCATTCGTAAATATCCCAAACACATTACTAAGACTAACATCTCAAGTGTTTGAACGTATAATCCTTCCACATGTCATCAGCAACAAACCTCTGGCCTTCAGATCATTCTTCATCTGAAGTCTTTCAACATTAGTAACAGGTCTAGTGTTAACCTTTATTACTTCATTGCCACCAACCATCTCTGAGGTAGAACTTGGTTTGAAGGAATTACCAAGCATAATGATCTCCCAGAGTGTATAGTCTTGGACCATAAAGAATTGTTCGATCATTAGCCTCCACATCTCAAAGTCATTCAACTTAAGCTTTAGAAGCTTAGCAGCAATGTTTGATTGACTGGTTTTTGTCTCCATTGATTCTTCTGAGTGAACTAGAGTCTTCTAAATCAAAGTATCAAAGCCTGGCTCTGATACCACTTGATGGATCTAAACACCTTGAACTGTGTTAGATTGATACTTTGAGTTATATCACTAAGTATGCGGAATCTACTTAGTAACACTTAGAACTTTGATTGTGTATGAAACAGTTGTTTATGAATAAGAACAATGTATGTAACAAACGGTTAGCTCAAATATTATTAATGATAATAATACGAGTGATCTTGATATCACTAGGGTTACACCTTGAAGCTCTAGAAAACATATATCTAACCTTTAACCTAGGATGTATATCTAACCTTTAACCTAGGATCTCCTTTTATAGCACAAGGAGTCCTCTTCTACAAGATAAGTATAATGCTAATAGAATAAGATATACACAAGATCTATTCTATATTTATCTAAACACGTTTCCTAATAGTTATCTAAACTGCAGTGGTAATATATGTTCTTGCAGTGGTAATGAGTTTCCACTGCAAGTACATTCTTCAGCAGTTGTAATGTTTTCACTAGCCGTGGTAACTGTTAGTATAATTCCCAACAGACGTGTTTGGACGACGAGGGTTCCTTAGTTTAGATTACGCTATTGGCGTCCCTAGTGTCCTTCCTAGGTGTTGTTAACACTTGGTTGTTGAGGGCTTTCAACAAGTTGTCAATCTTATTGGTCATTTCCGTTTGTTGTTGATTGAATTCGGTTTCAAACTTAGCTATGCAAGCTTCTTGAGATGCCATAAACTTGGACATCAATCCTTCAAGATTGTTGGTACTATCATAGTTGTTAGAAGGATTGTTGTTGAAAGTACGGTTGGAGGGTGGACCGTTTGATTGGTAACGATTAGGCGGATTGGAAGAATTGTCTTGGTTTTGTTTCCACCTAATGTGCAGGTGATTCTTCCAAGAAGGGTTGTAGGAATCACCGTAAGGGTTTGGCTCGGGTTTGAAAGTGTACCACTTATCTCCCGCTTCATCGGTATGCGAGAATGCGTAGTCCGCAAAAGCTATTCCGGGGAGTTCCACGCAATCACGAGTGTCATGGGGACCACTACATAATTCGCATCAAGAAGTGATTTTATTCATTTGGCTTGAAGGCTTAGGAGCTTCGTAAGATTTCATGAGAAACTTGACTTGGTCCTCAAGTTCCGTGATCCTACGGTCGGGAGTGCTAGAATTGTTCGAAGGCAAAGATATTTCCTTGACCGTTTTGTTCAAATCACGGGGATCATTCCAACTTTCGTTGTCATAGAGAGCAAGATCTTCTATGAGCTCCCATGATTCTTCCGCATTTAGATCACGTAGCTTTCCACCGGCCGATTGGTCAATGGTTCGCCTTGTGGAGAGATCGATGTGGTCATAGAAGATTTGGACTTAGAGCAAAAGATTTATGCCATGATGAGGGACTTTTTGGAGTAAGTCCTTGAAACGAGTCCATGCTTCATATAGAGTTTCACCTTGACGTTGTTGGAACATCAAGATATCATTTCTAAGCTTGGTAGTTCTCCCCGGTGGGAAAAATTGAGCAAGGAAATGAGTGGTGAGATCATCCCATGAGGTGATGAATTGTGCAGGTAAACATTCAAGCCATTGACTAGCTTGATCACGTAGAGAGAATTAGAATAGGCGTAATCGGGTCGACTTTCTAGTTATAAAATCAAGGTCTATAGAATCTACGATTTTAAGGAAGTCCTTGAGATCTTGATTAGGATCTTTGGAACGAAGTCCATGGAATGCACATCCGCTTTGCACCAACCGGATTGTGTCGGATCGCAAGGGGGACACATTGGCTCCTTGGGTGAGGTCAATAGTGTTTCGGTAGCCTTGGTGGCTAGGTCGGGAATACTCTCCTAGGGTTCGGGGCTTAAGAGGTTGGTTAGCTAGTGGTGGGTTTTGTGGGTGGTCTTGTTGTGGTGGGTTGATGGGTTCAAAGATGTCACCACCTTCCATGATGTCAGATAGTAAAGAGTTACGAACAAAAACATGAAGAAATAGATAGACTAAAGAAAACCTAAAAATAAAAATAAAATCTTACTAGAAAGGAATCTAGCAAGTAGACCTACTAAAAAGAAATCTTAACCTAGACAATAACTATTCTCCCGGGCTGCGGCGCCAAAAGCTTGATGCATGGGAATTGCATCAGGCTTTACCTATCGAAGGATCTCGAGAAGCTTACAACCCCCACCAGGCAGTGTACCTGATCGTTGTAGTATAGTATAGTGACAAGTACCGGGGGATTGATCATTCAACTCAAGAATAGTGTCGCTAGGATTAGAAAGCCTAAGGACTAGGTCTAGAGGTGAGGGATGATTCTTTTTGTATTTTTTTATATTTTTATGAAAGCAAGTAAAAATCTCGGGTTTAGAGTAGTGGGCGGAATTAGTTGCTAGTCAACTAACCCAATAACTACGATGCAATCAAAATAAAATAACAAAAAATGAAAATAAACTAATTAAACTAGTATGGTGTGAACAATAGATGGGAGAATTGTGTTTACTTAGATTTCACTACTCCCTATATATCTTTTACAGGTTAATTGTTTGTTACAGTTGTGTGGATGACGGGTTATATTCCTTAATACCAATCGTGGGGTGGCGTACGTACTTCCCCAACTCTATGAAACTCCTACTTCACTCCTATGTCGAGCCTGCAAGAAGCTCCTAACATGGGATCACTAGAATTCGCTCATGCATTAAATACAACCATAAAAACCTTAGTACGCATTGGTTCATGTTTCTTAAGACGTTCAAGCATGTTACACAATGGAGGTTTGCCAGTTTTCATAAGCCTAACATCGAAATCATTCATCCATTACAACTATAAACAAGCAATCAACATATAATCAACATCTAGGTTTCATTACATTTAAGCAAACACACAAGAGGTCTAGCCTAGCATGTTAGAATCAAGACAAGTGTAAGATATATTCAAACAACACATAGACATATTGAATGAATTGAAAGGATACTTATCTCAATTGAACATGAAGGGTTTCAAGGGGTGAAAACCCTTGAAAATACTATAAAAGTCGTGTTAGGGTTTATGTAATTCGACCCTAAAATTCTCCTCTTTTTTAGAATGAAAATTACAAAGACTATATATAGATTTACTAAGGTGACGGCGTCAAGAAGAAAGTTCTGACGCCGTCAATCCGCCGCCAAAAATATTCTCGGATTGCCTAGATCCAGATCTGACGCCGTCATGTGTATTGTTGCTCGGGGCCGTCACCACTTTTACCCTTGATGGCCTTGATTTGACGTCATCACGTTTTCATTGGGCCATCACCAAAATTGCTCTTGACGCCGTCATCCAAATGTTCTTGACGCCGCCAGGTACTTTTCCCAGCAAGGAAAATTAAGATTTTGCCATTTTCTTCACTTTTATGCTCCAAAAACGTCCAAAATGCTTCCTTTTCCAGAATTCACTCCCTAAGTACCTAAAATCACAAAAGGAACGATTTAGGGCAATATTTGATCAAATAAATCCAAATTCTGGCTTAAATGACCCCCTAAAAATGGATCATTTTTCGCCTCATCAACTAAAAATAGCAAACACACGGGTTGCCTCCCGAGAAGCGCTTGTTTTATTTACGAGTCATCAGCCTGACTCAAATTTCGCAAGAACTACGTTGATGCGGTTTGGGATTTCCTCTTAGGATATTTTGGTACGAACAATACATTTTCTACCATAATTCCTTCTCCAGTTTCATCTATATCTTCCAATACGACTTTTTCCCATGCTCTAGGAAGAGCATCATAGATAAAACCTTGGTCATGTGCCCATGGCGTCATTTCCTGATGAAGTACCATGAATGTGATAGCTTCATATTCAGATTCGGGTGGATATTCAATAGAAATTTTGCTCATTTGCTCCTTATCATAATACAACTTAATGCGGTGACCACTAACAAAGAAACTTCCACTATGCTTGTCATAGAGTTCAACATATCCAAATGGAAATCCATGTTTCACTATATAAGGTCCCATCCATTTGGGTTTGAGATTAGGAGCTTTGAACTTGTATTTTATATTGAAAAGCAGAACTTTATCCCCAGCTTTGAATTCTTTTCTAATTCTAAGCTTTCTGTCATGATAAGCTTTGGTTCTATCTTTGTATAGCTTGGAGTTTTCGTAGGCTTAGAGCCTCAATTCATCGAGTTCATGCAATTGCAAGAATCTTTTCTCTCCAGCTATTTTCAGATCGGGGTTACAACTTCGTAATCCCCAATAAGCATGATGTTCTATTTCGAACGCCAAATGACATGTTTTTCCATACAAGAGTCTGTATGGTGTTGTGCCAATTGAAGTTTTATAAGCCGTACGAAATGCTCATAGAGCGTCATCGAGTTTCCTCGACCAAACGGAAGGATTGTCTTTAGCTGTTTTTTCGAGTATTCTTTTTAATGTTCTATTAGTATTTTCGACTTGTCCACTGGTTTGTGGATGATATGCTGTAGCAAAACAATGATGAACTCCATATCGTTTCATGATTTTCTCCATTTGTTTATAACAGAAATGGGTTCCTCTATCACTTATTAAATCTTTAGGGATTCCATAGCGAGCAAAAAGTTTTTTGAGAAAATTGACAACAACTCGTGCATCGTTAGTGGGTAAGGCTTCAGCTTCAGCCCATTTGGAAACGTAATCGATTGCAACGAGAATATATTCGTATTTGTGGGATTTAGGAAATGGTCCCATAAAATCGATTCCCTAAATATCGAATATTTCGCAGACTTGAATGCTCTTCTGAGGCATTTCATCTCTACGAGAAAGACTACCAGATTTTTGGCATGCATCGCAGTTTTGAACAAGAGTATGAGCTTCTTTGAAAATTGTTGGCCAATAGAATCCTGCATCAAAAACTTTTTTAGCTGTGGTGGTAGGACCGTAATGTCCCCCTGTTGGGCCATGATTCCATTCATCAAGAATTTTTCTTGTTTCTGCTCCAGAAACACATCTTCGGATCATTCCATCGGGACACATTTTGAAAAGAAAAGGTTCTTCCCAATAATAGTTTTTTAAATCCGAAAAGAATTTACTTCGTTGAGCATGAGTTAATCCTTTCTTGAGAAAATTTCCACCAAAATAATTTGCAAAATCTGCAAACCACGGTATTTCATCTTCATCAACTTTATCGATGGTCATAAGAGTTTCATCGGGAAAATAATCATCAATTTCATCTTCCTTTAATTTTTCCAAATTTGGGTTCTCATGACGAGACAAATGATCGACAGCAAGATTCTCTGCTCCTTTCTTGTCTTTTATTTCAATATCGAATTCTTGGAGTAGTAAAATCCAGCTGATAAGACGCGGTTTTGCTTCTTGTTTGGCAAACAGATATTTGAGCGCTGAGTGATTGGTGAAAATGATTGTTTTGGAAAGCACGAGATAAGATCTGAATTTGTCAAAAGCAAAAACTACGGCTAAAAATTCTAAATTATGTTAGGTCACCATATTGATTTCACACGAACAAGAATAAGATAGATATAAGGATTTGGGTGATTAAATGAATGAGAGAAATATAAGTGCAAGAGTTTCCTTAAGATATCAAATAACCAACCAAGTATTACATGAGACCTAAGGCTTCTATTTATAGGGAAGGAGCTAGGGCAACACTCCCTCTCCTTTCACTTAACAATTCGTGCGGGCTTTCAAGCCCATGGACCATATACCTTAAGTCTAGTAAATTTGTAACATTACATAAATGTAAGTAAATAATAACTTAAGCAACCTATTATTACAAATGACCAAGACTTGATAAAATAGTAAAACTTTGATCCCAACAATCTCCCCCTAAGGGTCGGTCATCACGGTTTCTTGACGTCTTTGTCATTTCTTCATCTTTGACTTTCATAGCTTTAGACGTCTTTCAAAAATTATGAGATAAATCTTTCATCGTTCTTTGTTCTTTGTTCATTGTTGTGGTGATAGTGATTGAGTTATGAAGTTGTCTGCTTTTCGTCACTTCCGCATCTGTGGTGGTAGTCCGCCATTCCAACATGCTCATACATCTTTGAATTCTGACTTATACATGCACGTAGTTCCCTTTCTTTCACTTTTGATCTTTAGTCTTTATACTTTGTAGATTCTTCTTTTTAGCGTAGAATCTTTCTTTAAACTTTGTGTTGCGTTGATCTTTAAGGGAGCTTTTGATGACTTCAAGATGCATGTATGAGCATGTGGAATCCGTCGCCATGGATATGATGTGTCCCTGCAGGTAAAAAGTTAGCAATAAATCAACCGGTACTTACAGATAAGGAATTAGAGATCATCAACAGCATAGTGTGAAGACTCCTTCAAACCCTTATCAAGGTCGTTCCCATGTCAGATACTCCCGAAGGAGCTTACAAGACCTACTAAGTAGCTCAATGACTGGGTGAGTCGCTGGGGATCACTCCACGACTGTTAGACCGCTAAGAAACCACGGCAAACACTAAGCGTAACCCGCAAGGAGTTACCGAAGTGACCTGCTGTCAGGGCTGTTTGATGTTGACCCTTACAGGATTTCCGTTCAATCAATGAGAAATACTTATGTAACTTCTCTCATAAACGTTCTCGGCAGATTGCTAAGATCTGCGAAGGACTCGATAATTTACAGCTGGCGTCCATTGATGTAGAACACCAGTTGTAGAAATACTAAGTGTTCCTAAGAGATCTTTGATGTATCTCATGGCTCTAGACTCAAAAAGTGCACACTTAGGTTTCCTATGCGGAGACTAGGGAGGGGTCTCCTACTTCAATATCAAATATCTCTAAGAGATAAGTCGATAGATTACACCGGTTCCCCGTGAGAATAAAACAAGCTCACTTGAGTGGCTAGAAGGTTTAGTGCATTGCGTCACTGGGTCCATGACGTTTTATCTTCAATACCGGCATCACCTTAGTAACAACCAGTAGCATATGAATTGAACCTGGTGTCTGCCCTAAAGTTGAATATATGGAGGGCTATTTCTTTTCACCCTTTTCTATACTTTTCTTTTTAATTCTTCAACCCCTTATTTCTCCTTTCATTCTTTACTCCTTTTGTCATATCATACCTAAGGACTTCTAATACTAACTATTGGTGATGTCTTTGGGTAGATCCCTCCGGCTCTGGCGGATCATAGGACTGTATTTCCTATGTTAATCACTTTATAACTCCATGATTATCCGACAATAGCCAAGAAACCTTTGAAAATCTCTCAAAGTGTTTGTGATTATCAAACATTTTATTTAATACTTTGAGAGTTTTGTGTTTACTTTTGAAGGGCTCCCCCTTCACATGTGCTCATAAGTAATTAATAAATTTGTTCATGCGGGAGGAACAAGCACTTTTGAATTGATCCGCTTTCAGTGAACCCGACCGATTCGAGACACGCTTACATCACTAGTTAGACTAGCTTGAAGTTATTACCCGGCCTGGTCAAATCCACAGAAAGTTTCTCGAAACGGTACATTTCTACTAAGACAAATCCTATTCGAGACACGCTTACGTGGCTAGTTAAAGAGTTCCATGCCAGCTTTTAGGTGACAACTAGCTCTAGTAACTAACTTGATGTTATTACCCGTCGAGGATAAGTCTTTTCGAGATTACTAACTTTTATGTTTCGTCAATTCTTGGGTGAATCTGAGTCTAGCTCGCATGAGATTTGACTTTTAAGCAACTTATAACTTTCATATTTTAATTACTTTCACTTTTCTCCCCCTCAAAAATAGCATATGAGATGTTGTTTTTGATAAACTTTTGATTAAAATATGCTTTTTGAGTCTTATGGGGAGATATCAACAAGAACTTTTGCATTTCAAGAACGATGTTTTTGTTTCAAGTGCTCCCCCTCAACAAGTGAATTCTTATTGAGGTGAAATACTTGTCTTTTGAGCAGAGTTATGAAAATCAGAAAATGTTTGATTAACTCTACTCAAAAGTAAGAAGCCTTCGCTCCTTATATTAGGATTGAGGCACTGATGCGTACCTCAGGGTCCTTTCTTTACAAGAACGGGTTGTACACTGTTATGTGTGCACAAGCCATAGTGATAACAATTCAATCAAATGAAACAATTAATATTGAAAAGTTAATACCCATGTGTACCAGTTTAAGCTTCATCAATGAGTGGAGCATCAAAGTCAGTGAACTTTGTTTCGGGTCTTTTGAAGAGGCGGATGGGAAATGATGATCTGACACCGATGTAGCTTTCCAATCATCTGATCTGTTCCCGGCGAAATAACCTTTCTTCAATCTTCAGGACAAAGTTACAAACTTGTCTTCTGGAGCTGGATTTCCACCTTGGAGTTTCACCTTTTGCTATCTTTCTGCGATCATCATTCAACCTTTTGACTAGCCCATCACGAACGGTTTTAAGCGTGACATCACAGAACTTGTGTATCTCATCGAACCTCATGAAGCTTTACAACTTTTTGCTGTTGATGTAGGTGAAACCAAATGAAGGTTCTTGGATGAGAGTATATTGTGACGTTTGATAGATTCCATCAAATGTGAATTATGGCTTGGTCAAATTAATCTTCTGTTGGTAACTTTCCACTCCAAGTTGAAGATCTTCCACTCTTTCTTGAACTATCAATCGCCGGATGAAGAGAAGTAGAGATGCCATGAAGTTGTATTGAATTTCTCTATCGAATCCACGCATTCTTCCTTGAACTTTTTCTAGATACATGTCTTCAATGTCATTAAGATAAAGGTCAGGAAAGTCTGCTTCAGTAAATTTGTACTTCTTTTCATCTTGTCTTTTAACTACAATCTCATTCATGAACATGTAGTTAAACCGTTTTGACTCTTGAATCTCCAAGATAGCGATGATCTTAGATTTATGCTTCACATTCTCCAATGATTTTTCTTCTAATCTGTAAGTATAACCGAGACGACGACGTTCTGGCCAGTGCTGAATCCCGTGTAGAGCATCTCTGTCGTAGGCTACAATAGAATTGCTGAATACTGGAGTAGATTCTTCAATTGCAGGAACTTCGTATCTTGCGGCTGGTACTAAGATAGTAAGTGAGGAAGCATTTTCTTCTTAGATTTCTCTTAGGTGAGTTGGAGGTTACGAAGATCTTTGTTGAAGAAGAAGCTGTAAGGTAACTTGGGTTTTTCAGGAAATCCTTGCAAAGGCAATGGTTTAGTCGAATCGGTGAAGTAAGGCTTTTCGTAGTTTTTGGAACTGATGTCGATATTCACTTCAGGGTTTAGCCAGACAAACTTGCCAGACATTGCACTAGCTATATTCTGCATGTGAAATTCGTATTCCATCTTGTTTCCAGATCTGGACTTAAGGAATTCTTGTGCATCCCTATTGATTCTACTGAGCTCCGCCTTCGTAAGTTTCTTAATCTGAAGATCCTTCATAATGACCTAAGTAAATTGTAGTGTATTACCTGGAAGAGGTTCTTCATCTTCGAGAGGAGGTTGAGCTTGCACCAATTCTGTTAACCAATCATTCTCAGGTGTGTCATCATTGTCGAGCCATGAATGACGTGTTCTTTTCTTTGATTTCTTAGACTTGGATGTGGCATCCTTGTCTTTAGCCTTTGATGGTGACGATGGTCCAGCTTGAGAATCGGGAATAGGGGAGGCATGGTAATCGGTATCGGGTTGACCTTGGTAATCATCAGTTGGTTGCATTAAAGTTTCTTCCTCTTCTGTTGGACCTTTACCGGTAGCTGAGGTGTGTTGTTGATTTCCAGGAGGAGTAGAATCCTTTCGTGGTTGTTGAGAAGATGATGGACCGGTTCCAGACTTATGTTTCTTACCTTTTGAGTTCGGGTCCGGGTCGTCATCTTTCCTTGACCTCTTCAGGGTTCCAGCATCACCTTTGCATGACTCTTTAGACAAGTTGGCAGAAATAGCATCGACAAGTGCTTTTTCTTCAGTTGTCTGTGTGGTTTTGTAGGCAACTTTGTCATAGAGTTGAGCAAGCAGGTCATCAAAAGATAGTTCAGGAATGGTTGGAGTTGCAGTAGAAGCTTTTGCAGTGTGAAGCGTGAATGATGTGGTTGATAACATTTTCTTAACAACACTTCTAATTCTGTGATCCATGTTTTCCCTGATTGGTTCAATGAGGTTTGCAACTTCAGGAGTGACAACTTCAACCAGATTGTCAGTAAGATGATCTAGTGTGAAAGTCTTGATCATTCCTGATAAATCGGCTTTCATGAACTTATCGATCTGCTGCTTTGACTCCTGAAATTCTTCAACTTGCTTAACAAGACCGGTGACCATGGTAGTGAGAGTGTTGACTTGCTCCTGAAGATCAACTGGTTTAGTCGGTTCATTGATTGATTTTTGTTTTGATGCGGTTTCAGAAGGTGTAGTAGATGAATGCTCAGGTGATGATTCAGATGACGACTCGTTGTGAGAGCTTGAAGAAGAAGCTGGAGGAGTTGGATCCTTTGGTGGAGAGTCTTGAGGAGGTGGAGGTTGCACTGAAGAAGTCTGCTTTGATTGCAAAGATGATTGAAGAAATATGTTGGTGTCGAAAGCGTCCTTTTCTTCATTTTCTTTTCTTCTGCGTTCCTCTGCTTCCTGCACAAGAAACTCTGGAGTAGTGAATTGGTCATATTCCAGATCCGTAGCAACGTTCTCCTGTTCGCCCACATTCTCTTCAACATTAGCAGTCTCAGTCATGGTGATGTCTCTTGTATCATCTGTGTCTTTAACTTCATCATCAGGTTGTGAATCTGGTTCTAAAGTTGTGGACACAATGGGAGGAACCATGCTGCTTGTAGCTCCTTCATGTTCTGATTGATCGACAGGTGGTGGTGGTAAAGGTTGAGACTGAAGTCGACTGAGGAGTGCTGCTTCCCTTTGTTCTTTGAGAAATTGCTTTTCTTCGGATTGTGTGTTGACAATTATACTTTTCAATTTTCGTTTGTCGACCAGTTGTTCAACGATTGGTTCGTCTTCTTAATCATCATTTGGTTCATTAATCGTGATCTCTTTTCTCTTTCATGACTATGCTTCAAAAGTTTCAAGACTTTGTTGTATAGCAATCTTCGTTGCAGGAAATGCTTCTTCTGGCACTCTAACTCTTCGTTTAAAGTCTTGCTCTTCTTCTTCAGATTCTGTGTCGAACTCAGAGTCGCTTTCAGAGGGTGGTGGTGTAGGTTCATCTTGAAGAGCGAACTTTGGTGTTACCTTCTTCTTTGGCTTGGTTGCAGGCTTAGTTTTGGGTGCAGGTTTAGGTTTGGTAGAAGTTTTGGTTTTGGCAGATGGTTTGGTCTTGGGAGTAGGCTTTGACTTAGTCTGAGGTGAGCCAGTGGTGCTTGTAGTACTCCCCGATTTCACACTTCCTTTGCTGCGAGTCTGTATTGTAGCTTCTTCCTGTATCCCGTTGTAAGCATCATCGTAGAATTTGTAGTTCAAACTTTTCTTGATGTTGTCATCAAGAAGGTATTCGGGAAGCCTCATTCCTTTAATCTTGGTAGAGGACGTGGTCATCTTGATAAAAGAAGTGGTGAAGTCGTCCTCGAAGAGGTTCTTAGGCTCATTAGGGTCTCCCATTCTTTTGATAAATTCTAGTGTATCTTTGCAGAAATATTCAATGAGAAGCTTAGTGAATCTTGTAAACGGGATCATAGTCTTTTCACATCCGGTTTGGATGTTGTAGACTATATCGTTCATGATTGGAACTGCAAAGTCAATAGGTGTCAAGGTCACCATTCCCCAAAATGCTTGTAAATGCTCAAGTCTGGGATGTTCGTGCCCACTTTTTCTTCCTGATATAGATCTTACAACTAACAGACAGAATGTTCTCCAGGGTTGAGGTATATTCTTTGCATTGAATCTGGAATGTTTAATCAGAGGTAAGTCATCATCAACATCGTATCCTAATTCAATGAAGAAATCAAGAAGATCCAGTTCAGGCAGTATTGGAGCAAATTCATTGTCAGGTTGAGGCAGGAGGAAGACTGTACGAAGGACATCGTGATCTACAGTGTAGACTTGTCGATCCAGCGTAACAGTAAAAGACTCATCATCTAAATTAGCCTTAGCCGTAAGCCAGAACTGATGAAGGTAAAACACAGGAACTGAGGTAGATCCATTGAGCAGATGCTTGCATGGATGTGCAAGGAGAATATCTTTGACAATCGTGCATGAGTTCTCAGGGATTCTCAATTTGTCGAAGTCAACTCGAGGATTGTTGTTGCCAATCTTAACGTTGTAGTCAGCGGGAGTGATGTCATCCATGGTGAGTAGTGGAAGAGTTTGTTCAGGGACATTCTCGTTGTGTTCAGCCATGTTAATCTGAAAAGCATTATCATAAACCAAACATCCAGATTTGTTACTTGTTAGCACGGTTGCAATGCTGATTATAGATAAGCATTTAGAATCATGTAAGCACGGATGGTTTGATTATTACATGTATAGTGATAAGTGACGTATACTTAGATAATATATTGGAATTATGAAGCACTTATGTGATTACACATGCACAAAGAATCATCAAAAATAACATCACATTATACATCAACTAGAGATCATAATCATCATATACATGTTTTCGAGATTACAAAGTTTACAATGTT
The DNA here is from genome assembly GCA_030686995.1 of Artemisia argyi. Lineage (NCBI taxonomy): Eukaryota > Viridiplantae > Streptophyta > Magnoliopsida > Asterales > Asteraceae > Artemisia > Artemisia argyi. Next base: position 121,092,265 of record CM060705.1, on the reverse strand, counting down.
CTCGAAATGGTACATAAAGCCAAATTTGTCGCAAACACATAAGTACATTACATATTCTCGAAAACAAGTCACAAGTACCAAAATTTTTGAAAAAAAGATAAAAAGGGAATATTTTCGAAAACATGCATAGTGGGTATTTTCGAAAAATATTTCAAAGTGTGTTTTCGATAAAAATTTATCGAGAACAGGCCAATTGAAGTGTTTTTCGAGAATACTCATTATGAGTGGTTGCGAAAATATTGACTTAAATGGTGATCTCGAAAATTTGATCAAAGATGAAAAAGTTTCGAAAACACAATAAATATTTTCGAAAAAATAACAAAGTGAATATTTTCGAAAAAATACAACACTTTGAAATTTTTCGAAAATACTTGTTGAAATAGTGTTTTCGAAAATTTTCACAGTGGCTGGTAATTGCGAAAATGCGTTTTCAAAAAAATTCTTATACAAGAATTTCGAAATATGGCCAACGTACGTTTCCTTGTGAAATAATGAGATCCAAATATTGTAACATGTTGTAAACGATGATATGCAACAATTAGTGACATAGCATTATGATATATCTACTGATTTCGAAACTTAGACATGAACATGATTTCGAAAAAATCCAAAATTGTGAATCCACTAAATAGACATTGTAACAAGGATCTTAAATCATGCGCATGAACAAGTTTAGCACAGATATAATCACATTTAAACACAGTACGAGAAATATCCACTATGAACGAAAAACCCTAGTCATCGAGAATCAAGCACACATTGATATGGATCAAATTAAAAGGCACAACAATGATTCTTACACACTTGGCAACATATCCCACCAACAAAAACACTAAAACAAACAAGAAAACCACTAAACCCAAATCGAATCCAAACCCTAGATTTCGAATTAAGCACAAACATGATAGAATGTAAGATTAAATGATATAGGAAGGTTAGAAACATGCAATGTATCAAAACCCCTATGAAAATTTAACCCCCCAAACACATTTTGATAAATTCCGAAATTCTTGAAACCCTAGTTATTAAAGGTTCGATTACAAGAAATCAAGCCGTTAATTTTACAATTCAACAAAAACCTATGCTTAAAATATACTCTAGATTAATAAGGAACTTACAAAACGAAGATTAGAAGCACGGATTTGTTGTTTGATTCTTAGCCGTGGATTTCAAAGAAGAGTTTAAGGTTTGAATGGTTTTTGAGGTTTAAGAAAAAAAATGGGGGTGTTTGTTTTAGTTTAATATTATGGTATTTTTGAAAAATGACACTATTAGTCCCTTAACTATTATTATTGTAGCACGAGTCCTCAAGTTTGATACAAGTTGAGTATCAAAGATAATCTACCTTACGACACCATTTTGAGAAAAGGAAAGGTGATATGAAATATCTTATAAAATCCTGAAACAACGCATCTAAAGGTAATGTGCAAGTATACCATTTTTGAAAAATATGAGAAAAAATGTGAGCGTGTCTCCCCCTCAACACTTGTAAAATAACAACGTGTTGAAAGAAAGTGATATACTTGCGGGGTTTTTTTTTTTTTTTTTTTTTTTTTTTTTTTTTTTTTTTTTTAAGTGTAAAAGAAAAATATTTTTGTGTTTTTGAGATTAATGAAAAATAATAGAAAAATTATTTTACAAAGATAGTTTAAGTTTTGATGTTTGACATTTTAATTTTGTTTTAGAAACTTTTCCAGATCCACTGGTGTCAAACATCGCATACCAATTTGGTGAACTAAACTTGCAAACCTTGATGGAGCTAAGGGTTTTGTAAGTAAGTCTGCCAATTGGTACTCAGTACCCACAAAATATAATTCAACTGTACCATTCTCGACATGCTCCTGATGAAATGATATCGAAGATCAATGTGTTTGGATTTGCAGTGATGAACTGTGTTGCAGGAGATTGTAATGGCACTTTTGGAATCGCAGTAGATCGGAATCTTATTGAATAGGTAGCCATAGTCTTTAAGTTGTGATCTCATCCAAATGACTTGAGCACAACAAGCAGACATAGCTACGTATTCAGATTCTGTTGATGACAGTGAAGTGCAGTCCTGCTTCTTTGATTGCCAAGACACAAGTTTATCTCCAAGAAACTGTAAGCCACCTGATGTACTTTTACGCGTGTCTAAGCACCCTGCATGGTCAGCGTCTGAAAAAGCTATTAGTTCAAAACCAGAATCCTTTGGATACCAGATCCCCAAATGGATGGTTCCCTTTATGTATCGAAGGATTCTTTTAGCCTCATTGAGGTGTTTCTCAGTTGGTTTAGACTGATATCGAGAACACATATAGACAGCAAATACAATGTCAGGTCTACTAGATGTGAGATACATGAGGGACCCAATAATACTTCGGTATTTGGTAGGGTCAACAGGAGTCCCATGTATATCAGCATCTAGTTTTGTGGAATTGGCCATAGGTGTATTCATTGTGTCACAGCTTTGCATTCCATGTTTCTTTAAAATCTCAAGAGCATATTTGGACTGATTTAGAAAAATTCCACAGGGTGATTGATGAACTTGTAGTCCTAGAAAGAACGTAAGTTCACCCATCATGGACATTTCAAAATTATCTATCATTAATTTTGCAAAATCCATTGAGTAAATTTTGTTGGTTGAAGCAAAAATAATGTCATCGACATAAATTTGAACGATTAGTAAGTCCACCCCGTATGTTTTTGTAAACAGTGTTGGGTCCACCGAGCCTAGTGTAAAATCATTAGCCAACAGAAATTTAGAAAGGTTATCATACCACGCCCTGGAGGCTTGCTTGAGACCGTAGAGAGACTTCTTAAGCTTGTAGACATGATTGGGACATTCTGAATCAATGAATCCTTCAGGTTGACTGACATAAACCACTTCACGGAGTTGACCGTTCAGAAAAGCCGTTTTCACGTCCATTTGGTAAACAATCATATTCTGATGAGCAGCAAATGCTAAGAATATCCGTACAGCTTCAAGTCTGGCTACTGGAGCAAATGATTCTTCGAAATCGATTCCTTCTTCTTGAGAGTATCCTTTTGCTACCAAGCGTGATTTGTTACGTATGACAGTGCCTTCTGCATCCAGTTTGTTTTTCCATATCCATTTTAATCCAATGACAATAATACCTTCTGGTTTTTCAACCATTTCCCAGACTTCTAATCTTTGAAAGGATTCAAATTCTTCTTGCATAGACTCAATCCAGCTTTCATAAGTCATAGCTTCTTTGACGTTTTTAGGCACGGTTTCATAAACTATGAGTGTATAAATGCAAGTTTCATCGTCTGTGTGAAGGCGTTATCTTGTCATAATTGGTGCATCTGGATGGCCAATAATTTGAACTAAGGGGTGATCTCTAGTCCATTTGTGTGTCGAGGGATGAAGTTGATAAGTATCTCGCAAGTGAGCAGGACCCAAATTGTGTGTAGATGACTCAGCAATGTCGGAGATAGGTTGAGCATTTGAAAATGGGTTGAAGAATGGTTCTGGGTCATGCTCGGCGGGTTGTGGAACTGATAAAGGTACAGAATCTCCAGCTAATTTTCGTGAGTTGGACCCGGTTTGTTCTGTTGTTATAGGTGATATGACTAGAGGACCGTCTCTTCCAACAGTAGTTGTTGTTTGTTGAGGTCTATCAGGTACTTGATGTTGATCAAGATGTGCAGTGGAATTTGGTCTGGCCTCAGATGGACGGTTAACAGGCGTATCATCAAACAATGGAGCAAACAAGGTTTCCACGTCTTTATGAGAAAGTGACAACGGTTCAGCCGAAGATACCGGAAAGGTTAGACGGTTGGTTGCGGGTCCTAAGCTGTTTTGCTCAGAAGCCATATGAGTGAGTTCATCGAAATTAGCATGAATAGTTTCTTGAATTTCCCGAGTACGACGATTCTATGTCCGAAAGCCTTTTGATTTTTCACAGTATCCTATAAATATTCCAATGTTAGCCTTTGCTTTAAGTTTACCTAGATCATCACGATCATTGACTGGGTAACATAGAGCTCCAAATACATGAAAGTAACTGATGTTCGGTTTTCTTTTGTGAACAATCTGATATGGGGTTTTGTGATGGCGTTTTGTGATCATACAACGGTTTTGAGTGTAGCAAGCGGTTGAAACAGCTTCCGCCCATAAGTAATCTGGTAATTGAGCATTGATTAACATCGTTTGAGTAGCTTCCACTAACGTTCTGTTGCGTCTTTCGACTACTCCATTTTGTTCGGGTGTGCGTGGAATGGATGATTGATGTTCAATTCCCACTTTCTCAAAATACGACCTTAGAGTCTGATTTTTTAATTCTGTGCCATTGTCAGTTCGAACAATTCTGACTGTGTTGCGTACCTGAACTTGAATTTTGGTGAGAAAGGTGATGATCATTGGAGGAGCTTGATCTTTACTTCGAAGAAAATAAACCCAAGTCCAGCGAGAGTAATCATCAACAATTACTAAAATGTAGCATTTACCGTTGATTGTTTGAACACGCATCGGACCACACAAATCCATATGAAGCATTTGTAAAACATGATTAGTACTGTGTTCAGGTTTAGAGGGAAAATGAGCATGGGTACTTTTTCCTTGTTCACAGGCTGGACATAGGTGATCTTTGGCATAACTGAATCTTGGAAAGCCTTCAACTAATTTGTGACGAGCGAGATCAGTCATCGTTTTGAAATTCAAGTAAGAAAGGCGTTTGTGCCATAACCAGGATTTAGTCGTTTCAGCTTTGGATAGAAGACAGATAGGAGATGAAGCGATCATGTCAGACATTGAAATTGTGTAAAGGTTAGTGCCACGTTTCCCTGACATTAAGTCATTACCTTGTAGATCACGAACAAAACAGGTTTTCTCTCGAAATGCTACTTCTAAATCCCCATCACAAAATTGACCAACTGAAAAGAGGTTGTGACCCAAGCCTTCAACATAATATACTCTGCTAATTTCAATATTCCCATTCACATAGTCTCCGTAACCCATGATTAAAGCGTATTGATCATTCCCGAATCTGACAGTTCCAATAAACTTTGAGACAAAGTTAGTTAACAGTTTGAGATTGCCTGTCATATGTCGGGTGCAACCGCTATCAACAATCCAGAGAACTATCTGAACCACCTGCATCAAAAGAAGATGATAGAGATGGAATAGAAGTAAGGGTGGAACCCGAAGAAATAGTGGGTTCCTGTTGGTTAGAAACATAAGTATTTAATAGTTTAGGAATCCATTTAAAATTTGGTTTGTATTGTAACCAACGTTGCCAATTCCAACTAGTTTTTGCTTTGTTTTTAGTGAATGCACTAGCTTTTGGCGTGTTCCTAGATTTGTTGATTTCTGCTCTTAGGTTGACTACAACATCATTTGAAACAGTAGTTGGCGTTTTTCCTAAGGTAGACTTAGAGGCATTAGTGGGCCTAGGAGGAAAGCCGGATCTACGCTTCTTTTTACGATGTAAGAGATTTGATGCGTAGGGATTGCACCAGGCTTTACCTCTCAAAGGATCTCGAGAAGCTTACAACCCCCACCAGGCAGTGTACCTGATCGATGTAGTATAGTATAATGACAAGTACCGGGGGATTGATCGTTCAGCTCAGGAATAGTGTCGTTAGGATTGAAAATTAATCTAACTAGGTCTAAAGGTGAAGGATGATTCTTTTTGTGTTTTTATATTTTATGAAAAGCAAGTAAAATTCTCGGGTATTGGAAGGAGGGGCGGAATTAGTTGCTATTCAACTAACCCAAAAGCTACTAATTAAACTAATTAACAAGAAAAGTAAACTAGGGTTCTACAAGGTAAGTGAAGCATGTCTACCTATGATATGTTACTCCTTGCTAGCTATCCAATTCTACCTATTGAATTGTCACACCTTGTTTTAATTGATGGGTCGTATTCCTTAATACCATTCATGGGGTGGCGTACTTACTTCCCCAATTCTATAAGCTCCTACTTCAGTCCTATGTCGAGCCGGCTAAGAAGCTCCTAACATGGGATCACTAGAATTCGCTTATGCATTAAATACAACCGTAAAAACCTAGTACACATCAGTTCATGTTTCTTAAGACGTTCAAGCATGTTACCCTATGGAAGTCTGCCAGTTTTCTTAAGCCTAACATTGAATACAATCAACCAAACAAGAGACAATAGGAATCAAGAATTATAAGCTAAACCAATTAGATCTATCGAAGTGTCACGCCCTAATTGATGAAGATACACACAAACATCAACAAGGAATCAATAAGATCTAATCAATTATATACAAGTTTCACATAAACATAAGTAGACACAAGATGAATTAGCAAAACATAATCAAAGAAGGACAATCAACAATAATAATGAAAGACATAGTTGAGATAGAATCATCAAACCAATACATGATGTTTATGGAGTGATTGAAACCCTCTAAGTTGCTGGAAAAACACCTACCTAAACCCAGGAATCGACCTTAGGGTTTAGGGCTTATAAAAAGTGAAGTTATGATGTTATATTTATAGGCATATTTTCTGTCGGCCCATCTTGATGGTGTCACCTCATTTCTCTTGATGCAGTCATGACCATTTTTTCAACAAATTGTAGATCTCTTCGTCCTCTTCGCGTGGGCTTTTGAATCACCTAAATCCGAGTTCGTATGCAAAAGTTATGACCAAAACAATATCAGCTACTCCGCGTGCAAGTTTTGACAAGTTAACACGTGATGGCCTTGGGTGACGCCTTCACGTTTCGTTTGGGCCGTCACCACTATTACTCTTGATGCCATCAAGATTTTCTTCTTGACGCCGTCATCCACTGTTCCCAGCAAGGAAAATTAAGTCTTTGCTGTTTTCTTCACTTTTATGCTCCAAAAACGTCCAAAATGCCTTCTTTTCCAGAATTTACTCCCAAAGTACCTAAAATCATAAAAGGAACGATTTAGGGCAATATTTGATCAAATAAATTCAATTGTGGGCTTAAATGACCCCCTAAAAGTGGTTCATTTTTCGCCTCATCATATACCCTTACACTTGAGATTTGCTTGTCCTCAAGCAAATGCGCTTTTATTCTAATTAAAATACAAGTTAGGGGTCATTTAACACTAATATAAAAGTAATTACAACAAATAATTGTTCCAATAAGGACCAAAGACAAGCATGGAGGTCATATACTAGCACCTCACAAATAGTGTTTAGATACTCACATCTCTCGGGTGTAATAAAGTAATATCACAATATGGAAACAGAAAATATCTCTCACTACCTGTTAATCTGTCATAGCAAAATAGATTACCATAGGCTTGGGAAAGGATCAAACTTCCACCACATGGCGTAAGCACCTAGGATAAACTATCAAAGAGGTCTTTTTAAAGGGTTGTAACATTAGGTGTAGGGATATGGAATACACGGTTTTGTTGGATATAGGCAGTCTTTACTGGTGGCGAGTTAACAATCTTGGTTAATTACATGTACAATTTGGCGTTGCTAAGCCAAGACTAGACTCGACTTAAGCTAATAAATGAAAAATAACAAAAACATAAAATAAACATAGAATGAAACGGGATGGTAGTCCATATGTTTTTCTCTTTTCTTTTTTCTATTTTTTTTTTTTTTCTTTTTCTTGATTTTTCGATTTTTTTTTTTGCATACACTCTTACCCTACCATCCAAAATAATACATCATAGGGAATGAAAATTCCCCTTACACTTGAACTTTACATACTTTACAATAAACTAATTTAATGACTCGAATTAAGAAAATCAAAACACTTGGAGTACTTTTAAGATTAACATACATATGGGGGTAATAATATTATGTTCTTCCCCATTACTCCATAAAATAAGTACTTTACCCACGAGTCCCAATCGTCCCAAAACAATATGTACAAGGATATGACTCGACTTAGCAACCATGTAATCAATTAGATAATTAACTTAGGGTTTAACAAATAACAATAATGCACTAAAAATGAGTGCATACACCGAAGGCTAAGGCGATTTGGGTGTACATTTAAGTGGGGTGTAACAAATTCTTCCTTTAAGTAAAATGCTTAAAGTTAGAAATGAAAAGATAGGCTCGGAGGGGTGTACTAGGGGTTTCGTGTACTAAAAATGAGTACAACGCTAAGGGTGTGGGAAAAATTAATTGACTTTACTAGCCAAGTAATATGACTTAAATGGTTAAGTAATTATGATACGGGTTTAACACAAGGGTGATCCTAATGCCTCTTATCATGTAGTAAATCCTACTACACGAATGTTCTCACTAGCGGTCTCGGGATGCATCACTAACGCAAGTTCTAGAATCTAAATGCTACCGGTACACTCATAAGCACTAATAGTAAATGCTTTTCCTATCAAATCTAAAGGCGAACCTCACATATTTGGGTGGAAAATTTTTCTGAATGGTACGGTTCTGTGCTAGTCATACAATCTCCTATCTATGAGACGCTTGCTATGGCTAAAGTTTCACTCTTAAATGTTGTAAAAAATTTTAAATTTGGCGCTAAAATTACACTAACAAGTATTTCTCATAGTTTTATTACACATCTACCATCAAACAAACAAACTCAAGCGAAAGTGTATCTGTAAGGTATCATCATTTTACCCTCCCCTTACACTTAGGATGAACATTGTCCCCAATGTTCAAGTAAAGAATGTAAAAGTAAAATAAGTAAAATGAATGAAATCAAATACTCCCCTGATTCGCTCGGTATGGATAATAAGATGGCCAGGTTAGATCTTCCTCCAAGAAAATGAACAATCAAAGCTTCCCTTCCAGAAAAATAAATCATCTTCTTGTCATACATAACCTGTAAAACCTGAGAAAACAGACAAGGCAACCTCGCATAAAATCGGTGGCAATCTACATATACTAATAAATCCTAGAAAACAAAATAAGATATAATGCTTGTGGAATGGTGTTTGCAGATTTCCTGGAGATTATAAAACTTAATAATTCAACAAAAACTTTAAGACTCCGTTAGAAAAACAAAACTGGTAGAATTTCCAGATTTTTACGCGTGACGCCGTCAAGAGTAAAATCGTGACGCCGTCAGAAGTGACCTGCAGAAATTCTTATGTTAAGTTTCCGGAAAATTTCTGGAAAAACTTGGTCCTACTTCCTGGAAAATCCTGCAAAACTTCATTATGACTCGATACAAGCATTTGGCTCTAACAAATACGAATATACATGTTCATTTAATATTGTGGAGAATCATGATCGGTTTGTTTCTTAAAAACATATTTGGGGTTTCCCCTTACACTTATCTTTTGCAAAAATACCTTTGGGTGAAGTTAAGACTAGGCCAAAACAACAAAGTAAAGTATTTCCACTATTTAGTTTAGAAACATGATCTACCAACAATAAAAATAAAGCATGCATACGGAAGCAAATAACAAACAAACAAAAATAAAAATCACACACAATCATGGGTTGCCTCCCAAGAAGCGCTTTTCTTTATTTACGAGTCTTGTAGCTAGACTTAAGGTCATGGGTTACTACGTGACCTCATCGTTGGTTTCACTCTCTGATTGTAAATGTTCTTTGTAGAAACCAATCACCTTTTTCTCAATCGCTCCTATAATCCTATGGGCAAATCCCTTATCGACTTTATACTTTGGTCCTAGAGTCAAGCAATCTTTGTAGAAAAGACCCCTCTTTTCCCATACATAATCCATGCCCTTTTTCTTATCCTCTTCATTGATGTCCTCAAAAGCACCAATGTTATCCTTGTCAAATCGGGATATAAAGCGAAATTATTTCATTCTATTAGGCATCCTATAAGTGATCCTATCGGTGTTACTTGCAAATCGGATTGTCCCTTCTATCTCATCATATTCTAATTTGGACTCCTCAACAAAAGGTTTATGATTGGTCCCGAAGCAGTCAGATATTATTGACCAAGGTCAACAAGTCAAAGACAGCCTCGTTCCAATTCTCCGGTGATAGTATAGTGTTTTCCTGGGACGTTAAAGTCCCAGCGAGATTGAAATGGTGTTGTTTAAAATCGTTTATGAGTGAGTGGCACTGAGGACAGTAGCCCAGATGATGTGGAATTGAATTTGCTACTGTTATTTTGGTATTTGTACACAGATATAGTATTCACAAAAATTAGATATACAGGGATATGCACAAATTCACAATTAAGTTCACGTAACAGACTGAAAAAGTGGGATTTGGTGAATTACAAACTACAGGGGGTGCTTTTGAACTTTTTGAAACTTAAAAATTAAAAAGAAATTGAAAATGAAAATGGAGTTATGAAAATGATTAAAATATTATTTAATTAATAAAACTATTTAAAACCTAAATTAAAACCTAATTTAAATTAACTAATAATTATAAGTATTACAAATTAAACTAAAAATTTGCAAAAATAATTTCTAAACTTAAATTAGAACTTGAAGAAAGTATAAAAAATAAAAATAAATATTTTTATCTTTTTGTGGGTTTTTTATTAATTGAAAACTATTTAACTTAATTAAACTAATTAAACTACCTTTAATTACTAATAATACTAAATTAACTTAGAAAATTATAAGAAAATTTATAAAATTACTTAACCATCACTGGAATTCTACAAAATTATAAAAACTCAAAAAATTATGTTTAAGATTAATCCACTAATTAATTACCTTTTAATTACTTTAAATCTAATTTAAACAATTAAAATAAGAAAAATGGAAAATGAACAGTAGAAATTCAAAATATATTTTCTAAAAGTCTATTATACTATATTAAGGCTAGGAAAAATATAAAATCTAGGTTTTGCTTTATAAATACTAAATATGCTATTTAATACTTAATATTAATTTATAAGTAAGAAAACTAGAATTAAATCTAATAAATACTAAAGGGCAGAATAAAAATCTGAAAAATTTACTAAAAATACTTTACTATATAAGGTAATTAATAAAAACATAAAAATACTAATTACTTAATAAAAATCTAAAAATGAAAAATAAAATATAAATTGAATTAAATAGAAACTATCACTTAATTTAAACTTGGTTTTTCTTGGATTTTCTTTTACAAACTAACTTTACTACTGAAAATAGAAAACTTTTGTGAAACCACTTTTGAAAATAGCTTATAAATAAGCAGTAGCACCCCCTTTAAGTTAGACAGTTGACTTATGTTGACTGTGTGGACAAATAAGCTCAATTGAGTGTAGGTGGGGTCCACAATGATGGAAATGGGTGCAAATAAGCTAAACAAGCTCAATTAAGCCAGAAACAACAAGCAGTAAGCACAAATAAGCTATATGAACCAAATAAGCACTTTGCACAAACTGAAAATGAACAAAGATTGGGACAAACTTTGGTAACAAATCTAGGTGGGGTCCACTTGGTCCTAGGTCAAATTGAGGGTCAATCCTTACTCCCTGGTAGGAGGGGGGTTGGGAAAAACCAATTGGAACCACTAGGGCCCACTGGGTTGGCCAGAAATCACCACCAAAGTGGTGGTGGTGATGGACTGATGCTGCTGATGCAGGGGATGCTTTCCTCCCTGCAGTTGTGTTTGAGGTTGTGTGGGGCCCAGGGTAAAAATCACAAAAATGTAACCAAGTGTGGAATCAAAAGGTGAGGTGGTAGGCTTCAACTAGAAACAAATTTCAAAACCTTAATCAACTCACATAAATCAAAACAATTCCTTGAATATTTGTAAAAACCTGAGATGTGCAAAAGTTGACTTTTTAAGAACACACCAAGTTTGACTTTGGTGAGATTTGTTTGAGCTCAGATGATTGATAATGATGTATTAACCTCCTATGAGACTAAATCTAACAAGTTTAACAACCTTTTAACTGATTTGGGGTGATCTTGATTGTTAAATCTTAACAGTGAACAACTAATGGTGAGATTAAAGGTGAACTTGACTTTTTTTACAAAGTGACACTGGATTTTATGATTCACTTAACCTATTAGAACCTAATGTGATGTGTTTCAACAAAGAGTAACAACAAAAACAGCCCTGACCCTAGAGATGACAACAAATCCAAACAATCCTTAATGTGGGACTATTTTGTGATTTTCAATTCAAATGCTTAATAGGGTGTATAAACTTGATTTCAAACTATTAATTATGATTAATTGAACTTGTTTAAGCACTTAGGAACAGTACACAACGGCAAATACACAGGCTTTAATACTTTCTTAGTTTAGACAGTTAAACCTAAAAATCTAAGTAACTAGGTATTTTAACAGACAAGTTATGGAAATTAAACTAAAAATCACTTAACTAACAATTAAAGAACAAAAGCAAACACAGAAATGCAATAAACAAGCAGTCAATAAGAACTAAAGATTTTGAGGGAAATTTTAAAATAGCAAAAGCTTACAAGGATACCCTCAGCATGAACAGAGGGTGGCATTTAATGTGGATGTGAAAGTAGGTGCAAGGGGGGTTGGGCGGTGGCTTGTGATGGGGAATGATGGGACCTGCAAGTGGGGATTGTGGGGGAGGGAAGGATGGTGGGGGTGATGTTCGTTTGACCTTGTTTGACCGAGAGGTCAAACTATTTGACCGGGGTTAATACTTTAGGGTTTTAGGTGGGCTGTGATGGTCTTGGGCCCAAGTGAAAAGAAATGGGTGGGCTGGGGATGGTATTGGATTGGGTTTGGTTTATGGAGTAGTATTATTAATAGTGTTGCATCCGGTTTGGTTTATGGTTTACACAAGGACTAGTTTTGCAATTTATCAAAAGTTTGGGGACTGGATTTGGCATGTTTCCAAAGTATTTAAAAGGGTGTTTTATGCCAAGGTATGAATAGTATAAGGTCCTTTGTTGATTTTTCCAATTTATTTTCACCAGGGACTAAAACTGCCAAACTTTCAAACTTTAGGGACCATTTGTGTAAATTTTCACCAAACTTTCCACCAAGGACCAATCCTGCCATAAAAGGTTAGTGCAAGGACAAAATTTGTTTTTCTCAAAGTTTTCCATATCCCAGGGACCATTTTTGAAAATTTTCAAAGTTCAGGGACTAAACTTGACATTTTGTGAAACTTTTCACCAAAGGACTAAATGTGTAACTTTTTGATTTTAAAGGACCTTTGGTGACTTTTTCAAGTTTTTAGAATAACCAGGGACTAGATTTGACAACTTTTGAAAGATGAGGGACTGAAACTGCCAATTTTGCAAACTTTGTGCGTTTTTCATCTGTTTTTGATATTTTTGCATTTGAAACATGTAAAACACTTTCCTGGGATATTTTCACTATTTTGATTCAATATTGAGTGTTTTTAGATGTTTTGGCAGCTCAGAAATGGTAAAAATGATGAGTATTTACACACTCATCCGTTTACCAAACACAACATTGGATAATCGACAATCAATAGCATTAGCAAGATCTTCCACAATCATAAAGTCGGTGATATAAGTGAAGTTCCCAACAAAGACATGTAGACCTTTAACTCTCCCGACAAAGTTACAAACTCCACCGGGGTATTTGGGATCTCTTCTAGGTTCATGTCTTGTTTTCACTATATCATTATAAACACTTGAGGACATAATGTTGATTGGGGATTTAAAGTCAATGTAAGCATTGTCAACGTGTTTATACCCAATCATACATGGTATCTTAGCATTCTTAGGATCGCCTCTCTTTATCTTAGGTTCGATTCTAGTAAAAGGAGATCGATGGTCATCAATAAGATTATTATAATATGCAATCTCCTCCTTAGTGGGGTATAGATTAAAATAATCATTTAGCCTCGGATCTATTTCCCCCTCTTCAAGTTCCTCAACAACATTCACAAAATCATTAGGCTCTAGGTCCTCATTTGAATACAAGGCGGTCACTAGGTCACTAAATGCATGGTCGAGCTCAACCTTAATCAACCTATTAAGCTCCCTAAGTTCCCTAATCTCACTCTCAATTTGTTCACGTAACACAGCCACTTCTCTAGGGGAAAGGGGTGGATTCTCGTTTTCCATAATGGTCAACGGAATAGTCAATGAATTTAATTTACTAACAAAGGCACGAAGAAAAAGATAGACTAAAGAGAACCTAAAAATAAAAATAAAATCTTACTAGAAAGGAATCTAGCAAGTAGACCTAACAAAAAGAGATTCTAACCTAGACAATAACTATTCCCCGGGCTGCGAAGCCAAAAACTTGATGCGTAGGGATTGCACCAGGCTTTACCTCTCAAGGGATCTCGAGAAGCTTACAACCCCCACCAGGTAGTGTACCTGATCGATGTAGTATAGTATAATGACAAGTACCGGGGGATTGATCGTTCAGCTCAGTAATAGTGTCGTTAGGATTGAAAATTAATCTAACTAGGTCTAAAGGTGAAGGATGATTCTTTTTGTGTTTTTATATTTTATGAAAAGCAAGTAAAATTCTCGAGTATTGGAAGGAGGGGCGGAATTAGTTGCTATTCAACTAACCCAAAAGCTACTAATTAAACTAATTAACAAGAAAAGTAAACTAGGGTTCTACAAGGTAAGTGAAGCATGTCTACCTATGATATGTTACTCCTTGCTAGCTATCCAATTCTACCTATTGAATTGTCACACCTTGTTTTAATTGATGGGTTGTATTCCTTAATACCATTCATGGGGTGGCGTACTTACTTCCCCAATTCTATAAGCTCCTACTTCACTCCTATGTCGAGCCGGCTAAGAAGCTCCTAACATGGGATCACTAGAATTCGCTTATGCATTAAATACAACCATAAAAACATAGTACACATCGGTTCATGTTTCTTAAGACGTTCAAGCATGTTACCCTATGGAAATCTGCCAGTTTTCTTAAGCCTAACATTGAATACAATCAACCAAACAAGAGACAATAGGAATCAAGAATTGTAAGCTAAACCAATTAGATCTATCGAAGTGTCATGCCCTAATTGATGAAGATAGACACAAACATCAACAAGGAATCAATAAGATCTAATCAATTATATACAAGTTTCACATAAACATAAGTAAACACAAGATGAATTAGCAAAACATAATCAAAGAAGGACAATCAACAATAATAATGAAAGACATAGTTGAGATAGAATCATCAAACCAATACATGATGTTTATGGAGTGATTGAAACCCTCTAAGTTGCTGGAAAAACACCTACCTAAACCCAGGAATCGACCTTAGGATTTAAAGCTTACAAAAAGTAAAGTTATGATGTTATATTTATAGGCATGTTTTCTGTCGGCCCATCTTGACGGCGTCAGCTCATTTCTCTTGACGCCATCACAACCATTTTTTCACCAAATTGTAGATCTCTTCGTCCTCTTCGCGTGGGATTTTGAATCACCTAAATCCGAGTTCGTATGAAAAAGTTATGACCAAAACAATATCAGCTACTCCGCGCGCAAGTTTTGACAAGTTAACACATGACGGCCTTGGGTGACGCCTTCACGTTTCTTCTGGGCCGTCACCACTTTTACTCTTGACGCCGTCAAGATTTTCTTCTTGACGCCGTCATCCACTGTTCCCAGCAAGGAAAATTAAGTCTTTGCCGTTTTCTTCACTTTTATGCTCCAAAAACGTCCAAAATGCCTTCTTTTCCAGAATTTACTCCCAAAGTACCTAAAATCACAAAAGGAACGATTTAGGGCAATATTTGATCAAATAAATTCAATTCTGGGCTTAAATGACCCCCTAAAATTGGTTCATTTTTCGCCTCATCAAGATTATTAGCTACACATTTGGTATGATCACTAGATAACACACTTTGACGACAAAACACACAAGATGCATTAATATTCAAAACATTTGAAGGTTCATCATTCGTTACATTAAGATTTGGATTACAATTTGCAAGATTAGAATCTAAATCAGATGCAACATGAGTTTTATTCAAGTTCCTAAGGTGAGCTTCTACTTCTTGCACTTCTAGTGTTCCTTTTCTACGTTGCCAGATCCTAGTCTTTTTAGTCTTCTTAACGCTTTTTGGATTTGGGCTGCTAACGCTCTTAGGGGAAACTAGTCCTGTGGAAGTGGAAGAACGAACATTAGAACTCTTAGCATGATTACCCTTATTTGTTCTGTCTATTTGAAAAATTCCTGGTGCTATCACTGTGGTGTCAATAAACTTTCCTTTTTGAAGTAGCTTAATTTTCTATTTCAAATCAATGATGATGTGATTTTTATCCTGAATATCAGACTCAAGTAAACCATTGCAATAACGAATGTCATCGCGGTTTTGTTGCCATTCGACGTTTTCAATTTTTAACTCCGCAATTTCTTTTTCATATTGAAGACTTTTGTCTTTGAGAAAAGCATTTTTACTTCGTAGTTGCAATTCGGTTTCAATACTTTGAGCTTGACACCAATCAAGCTTTTGTTTGAGTTGACAAATTTTGTTTGAAAGTTTGTTTATCACATCATCACTGTTTTTACGCAACGTTTCATATTTATGTTTCAATGCTTCATTTTTTGACTTCAACAAATCAAGATCAGCACAGTAATCTTCAAATACCGTAGCATTGCTGGAATAATAGAGATCATTCATGAGGAGAGTATAAATATCAGCATGGAGAAGTTTTTCCAAGAGTCGATCAGAATCCGTTTTCAAAAATCGGTTTTTTTGTTGTTGAACCAAAATTGCATTTTCATTAAGAGCGAAAATATCTTTCATATCTTTAACTTCTTTTTGAAGTTCCTGTTCCCAACGAGTAGCACAATAACGCAAATTTTGAACTAAAGGCAGAATTTGTTTTTGAAAAATGTCTCGCTTTTCCCGCTCGTAAGCTGATTGAAAGTAGCAATTTTTATTTCTGAATGATGTTCAATTACGTTTTCCAAGTTTTCAATGCCTTTCATGAACATTTTAAAATAGTCTAAAACTTTGCAACGTGTTGGTAAAGGTGTCACAGTACCAGAAGATGGGAGTGGACCATTTACTTGTGCCACGGGTTTTACAGGAGCTCCATCGGAAGATGAAACATAAGACTTAGTAACATACCATGATTTCTCAGGTATTTCTCTTGACGGAACAAAAGATTTGGAAATGTGAGGAGCTTTTGAGTAATCATATGGTTAGCAATATTCAACTTGACTCATTTTTGATCGATTCTTTTCTTCAAGTTCGTATTCTTCCTCAGTATTATGTACAATAACACGCACAACATTATTATCCATCAATTGGTCCATACTGTAAAGCTTAGGAATTGTTTTGAATGCAGTGCGAAGAAAAGTGGATCTGTAATCGCCAAGGGCAAAACCTTTATCTTGTCTTGGTTTTAAAGTAAACTTTTGAATTGTCGTTACAGATTCTCCATGTTTATAAACGATATTTTGAAAATCTTTAAATTGACGTTCGAGAGTGAGATTTTCTTCAATTAAAGTATTTTCTTTTTCTCGTTTTTGCACTTTATGTTCAAAAAATTCTTGTTTGCAAGTTGTCACTGCTGTTTGTGTTTTTGAAAGTTCCTTTTGAAGTTGTACAACTTGTTTTTGAAGATCATGTTTTTCATTTTCCAGTTTGGAAACCCGTTTACCGTTTGACTCAATTATGTCATATATTTGCTTTTGAAGATTTTGTTCTTTGACATATGATTCCTGAAATGACTTTTCAAAGCACTTTTCACGATGAACTACATTTTGAAAATTTGAAAGTTGTATTTTATAACATTCAATGTCCTTTTTCAACTCGGCATTAGTTTCTTTCAAAACTTTAGTTTGCTCATCCATTATGTGAGTAGAAAGAAGTTGTTCTTTAGGTTGTTTGGCCATAACAGTACAGTCAGGATCTGGATCAGAAGAAGGTTCATGTTGTTCAATATAGTCATTTTTGTCTTGCTCAATAGGATCATCAAATGAAACGACAGTGTCATCATCAAATATAACAACTGTGTCTAATTGTTCATCCTCTTGAGAAGATAAAAATGGTTCAGGTGGAACAACTTGCGCCTGATTTGATTCAGAAGCAGAGGGTGATGCATTAAATTCTATGGAGCATGTGGTTAGGTCGTTTACCTGAGACAAACCATCAGTGGTGAACACTGGGCCTGAATCATTCAACTGATGTTCCTGCATGTTGGCCATAAGTATCACAGCTGCATTGGCTTTAAGATCTTCCATATCATCATCGTTGTAAGCATTAGCAAAGAAACTGTTCTCTTGAGCATTGAAAGTTCCTTCCTTTTCATCTTTGAGAGCCATAAGTAATGCCTGCTTGTGAAACTGACTGCCGCGGATTCTCGGTTTAGGACATGCTGTTGTAATATGACCTTTTTCGTTGCAGTTGTAGCACCATATCGCATTCCCAGATACTGTATTGCTGTTAGCCACATTATCATTACTTCTCTGAGGAGCTCCTGAATTGTTTCTGAATCCCCCATTGTTGTTGAATCTTTGTCCATACCCAGAATTTCCAGTATACCCTCCTAAGCCTGAACGTCCAGGATTACAGTTCTGAATCTCAACTCGACCATCTTGAACGACAGCTTGATTTCTTGTATTTGATGAAGAACGAAGACGGTTGTTGGTTTTGTTGGAGAATTTACTAAAAGCACGAGCAATGAGAGCAAGTCCTTGATTCAACGTATTGATATCATCATCATCATCTTCAATCTGATTAGAATAATACATGCTATCATGGTTGTCATATGGAGGAGGTTGAGGAGAAGCGTGTTGCAAGGATGATTCATATGGGACCATTTTGTGTGAAGTAGCAGGTTGTTGGTAACTGAGATAATTCTGTTCCTGATCATAAACTTGATTAGATATCGGAGCATGAGATTGAGCAACGAGTGCTAGGGGATTAGAAGTAGGTGGTGGTGTATATCCTCCTCGTGCGGCTCTATCTTTTTCAACTTCAGACTCATAGTGCTTGAGATAGTCGTACAACAAACCATATGGATCTCTATGAAGATTCTTAGCTTATCTCACAAATGTCACATAGATTTGCCACTCAGAACCCAGACTACTAACAAACTTTGTATTGACAGCGATCCTTGGAAGGTGTACTTCATGTCTCTCTAAATCATTGACGACATTGGTGAAACGATGAAAGTAAGATTCAAGTGATTCCCCTGGTTCGATCATGATATTAGTGTATTCCAAGTAAATTTTAGATTCCATGTCTTCCTTGTTCAGTTGTGTGCCTTGCATAAGCAGATGGACGTGTTCCCACATAGCTTTTGCAGTTGTCTGAGCATCAACACTTCTGAATATGATGTTTGGTATTCCCTGAAGTATGTAAGACATAGCATACTCATCTGCTTCATGATGGTGGTGTTGTTCAGCAGTAAGTGAAGACTCAGGAACTAGCACAACAGTTGGAGCTACTGGAGGATCAGCAGATGGGTCACCGCCAACATAGTTAACAGGCCACAGAAACGGTCCTTCAAGGATAACTTATTTCATGTACTTACCATTAGGTTTCTTGAGTTCTATAAACCTTAAGAATTGACTTGCCTACTAAACATAATTACCCGGTGTTAGCAATGGTGGGGTGTCAATAGATCCTGCTTCATGTCTGGATTGTTGAGTTGAAATGACTTCACACATCCTGTCAAACCAGTGAGTAGGTTTTGATGGGAGTTGGCTTTGTTGTGGTGACATAGGATAGGATTGTTGCATTGGAACCATCTGATGTTGTTGCATGAGAAGATGTTGTTGTGAGTAAACCGGTTGTTGATAATATTGTACTGATTGTTGATACTGTTGCTGTTGCTGATGATACTGTTGATTCTGATGTTGCTGAGGATGGTTAAAGTTGTAGTACGGTGGTTGAGACATATTGAAACACTTGTGTGAAAAGATGGATCTTGTAGAAGGTATAGGTTTAGCCAAATCTCAAAAACTTTGCACAAGTAAGTGATTTCGAAAGTTTGCTCTTGCAGTGATTGCGAAACTTTTCTCTCAACTTATGATTGCGAAACTTTTGTAGATTTCGAAACTTAGGTTTGCGAAACTTTTAGTTTTGCGAAATAAGTGAATTTCGAAACTTTAGCAAGTATTCGCGAAACTTAGTGAAGGTTTGTGAGTTTTCGAAACTTAAGAGAGTTTTCGAAAATATGTGATTTCGAAAAGAATGAATTGTTTTCGAAAACACAAAAATCACTAACACACTTTCGAAATTATACAATTTCGAAAGTTATCCAAAAGTCGAAGTACTTTTCTTTCTTATACAAGAGAGAAAAGACTGAGTCCACAATTCGTAAGTCGATTGGAAGCAATTTGTATAGATCTCGAAATAGCGGCAATATCACGATCTCGAAACTTGGGCGATTAATGTTTTCAAAGAAAGCTAACCAAAAACGTGTTTTTATTTAAAGATTCTTGTACTTTTAGGTATAAAATGATGATTTTTTGAAAAAAGTTGAAAACTTGATAAACTTTTTCAAAAATGAAAATGTTTTCGAAAACAAGTACAAGAAACCCTAAGTCGTTTTTTGTGATAAAAGTTTGGAACTTTTTGTTTGTTTTGATTTATAGAACAAGTTTGTAAGCAAAGATGTGCTAAAAATCAAGAAACAAACAAGAAAGTACAAGAAATTTAACAAAAATCGATTTGAAAAACAAGTTTTAGATGGAATTCAATGAAAACAACAAAACTACACCTTCATATGGCGAATGATACCACTTGTTAGGTCACCATATTGATTTCACACAAACAAGAATGAGATAGATATAAGGATTTGGGTGATTAAATGAATGAGAGAAATATAAGTGCAAGAGTTTCCTTAAGATATCAAATAACCAACCAAGTATTACATGAGACCTAAGGCTTCCATTTATAGGGAAGGAGCTAGGGCAACACTCCCTCTCCTTTCACTTAACAATTCGTGTGGGCTTTCAAGCCCATGGACCATATACCTTAAGTCTAGTAAACTTGTAACATTACATAAATGTAAGTAAATAATAACTTAAGCAACCTATTATTACAAATGACCGAGACTTGATAAAATAGTAAAACTTTGATCCCAACAAATTCTTTCTCTGTAACTGTATAATTTTGTTGGGCGTTGTTAAGTGTTTTGCTAGCAAAGTATATAGGCCAAAAATGTTTTCCTTCACGTTGTCCTAAAACAGCTCCAACAGCAAAATCACTTGCGTCGCACATAAGTTCGAATGGTAGTGACCAATTAGGTGAAACCATAATTGGAGCACTAGTCAATTGACTCTTTAGTGTTTCAAAAGCTTTAATGCAATCTGCATTGAAATAAAAAACAGAATCTTTTTCAAGAAGTTTTGTCATAGGACGAGATATTTTGGGAAAATCCTTTATGAAATGATGGTAGAAGCCGGCATGTCCTAAAAAACTTCTAACGGCTTTAACGTTAGATGGAGGTGGTAATTTGGTGATAACATCAATTTTTTCTTTATCAACCTCCATTCCTGAACTTGAGATTTTGTGTCCAAGCACAATTCCTTCGGTTACCATGAAATGGAATTTTTCCCAATTGAGAACAAGATGTGCAGCTTCACATCTTTTGAGCATTTTGTCTAGATTTTGAAAGACAAGCTTCAAAAGAATCTACAAATACTGAAAAATCACCAATGAAAACTTCCATAGATGTTTCAAGCATATCTTGGAATATAGCAATCATACACCTTTGAAAAGTGGCAGGTGCATTACAAAGACCAAAAAGCGTACGCCGATAAGCATAGGTTCCAAAAGGACATGTGAATGTGGTCTTTTCTTGATTAGAAGGATCAATGGGAATTTGGAAATACCCTGAAAAACCGTCGAGGAAACAAAAGTATTTATTGCCTGCTAATCTTTCAATCATTTGATCCATGAATGGAAGAGGAAAATGATCTTTCCTGGTGGGTTTGTTCAGTTTTCTATAATCAATACATACACGCCATCCAGTGACTGTTCTAGTGGGAACTAATTCATTTCGTTCGTTGGTCACTACAGTCATTCCTCCTTTCTTGGGAACACAATGAACAAGACTCACCCAAGGACTATCTTCAATGGGGTATATGATTCCAGCGTCAAGAAGTTTAATGATTTCTTTCTTGACAACTTCTTTCATGTTAGGATTGAGTCGACGTTGTCCTTCAACAACAGGTTTAGCACCTTCTTCGAAATTGATTTTGTGTTTACATAAATTAGGGCTAATTCCTGGGATGTCAGAAGTTTTCCACGCAAAAGTGCGTGTATGCTTTATAAGAACTGAAATGAGTTTTCCTTTTTGATCATACTTGAGCAACGAAGATATGACTACAGGAAGAAGTGAATTCTCTTCCAAGTAAGCATATTCAAGATTATTTGGAAGTGGTTTAAGCTCTAGATCGGTGGGTGGTTCTTGAAGAGATGTCTTGATCTTCATTTGATCATTAATGGTAATTTCTTCGAAATTCTCTTCAACTATTTCTCCTTCTTCTTCATCATCTTCTTTAAATTTAACTTCCATAAATTTAGCGAACTCTTTATCAAGATTCGTTTCATTTTTTTTTTCTCAGAAGTGGTTGTGAAAGGATCAGAATCGTCAAGTAATGCATCCAACTCTTCCTCAGTGACTTCATTGATTATATCGATGTTAAAACAAGTGTCATCACTGGTATATGGATATTTCATTGCTTTGTCGATTAGAAAGGTAATTCTATCTTCTCCAACTCCTAGATTGAGTTCTTTAGCTTTAACTTTGATTATGGCATCAGCGGTGTTTAGGAAAGGTCTTCCTAAGATTAAAGGTACTTGTCTATCTTCCACCATTTCTAAGATTACAAAATCCACGGGAAAGACAACTTTACCAACTTGGACAAACATGTTTTCGGCAACCGCAACAGCATATTGGTATGTGTGGTTGGCTAATCGGATACTCATCTTTGTGGGTTTCAGAGTATTGATGGAAAGTTTAGAATACAACGAATAGGGCATCAAATTAATACTTTCACCGAGATCGGCTAAAGCATCGCATGTGATGTTGTTTCCTAACGTCCATGGGATTAGAAAACTTCCGGGATCTCTGAGTTTTGGTGGAATTTTGTTTTCAATAATGGCTGAAGATTCTTCATTGAGGAAAGCAGCAGATATTTTCTCTAATTTATTTCTGTTATTAAGAAGTTCTTTCAAAAATTTCCCATAATTGGGCATTCCAGCTAGAACATCAATGAGAGGTACATTGAGTCTAACTTCTTTGATCATCTCAACAAACTTCTTATAACGCTCTTCTTTTTTCTCTTTTCTAAGAGCTTGTGGGTACGGAATTTTTGGAGTGTATGCTTTGAGTGGTTGGGTTGTTTCTTTGGTTAGTGTTTCAGGAATATCTTTCTTTTTTGCTTCATCTTCTTCTTCACTATCATCATCGATGATTTGTGTTTCATTGGGGTTGGCTAGTGGATCATAAGAAAGACCACTTCTTGTGAATATAGCATTGATATGCTCATTTCTGGTTTGTGGTGGACGATAAGTTTTGTCATTTGATCCAGAAGGCTTTGGGTTGGATTGGGTATTGCTTGGTAATGTTCCAGGTGGTCGTGAAGAAAATTGATCAGAGAGTCTACCAAATTTTTGTTCAAGATCCTGGATAGAAGCTTGATGATTTTTCTGACCTTGCTCAACTTTGGTTTTGAGATTGAAAAATTGGGTTTTAACAAATTCATTTGTGGTTTTTTGAGCATTCACGAAATCTCGCATCATTTTTTCGAAATCAGTTTCTTCTGGTTTTTTGTCAGAGTTTCGTGGAGTTGGATTGTCTACTCGTGGTTGAGAATTATGGTTGTTATCTCTATGGCAATCTTGCCAATTTCCCGAATTTCTTCCGTAATAATTACCACGAAAACCGCCTCCACAGTATCCTCCTTGGACATAATTGGCTTCCCCTTCTTTGGGTCCGACCATGGGTTGGTCGTCACATTCGGATGAAGTGCTATTACCTCCACAGTTGTTGCAGCCGTCTTGCATTTCTTTCATTTCTCCTTTGATATCTTTATATTGTGAGTCGATTTAGAAGTTAAGGCTTCCATTTTTCTCCATGAGTTTAGAGGTATCGAAACTTTCGGCAAAAGCAACGGTTTTTTGTAAGGGTTTAGTTTTGAAATCTTTTGACCAATCGAGTTTAAGGAGCACTCAATCTTCGAGCAATTGATATGCCTCGTTGGGAGTTTTATAAATAAAAATTCCTCCAGCATCAAGAATTCCTTGAGATGTTTCATCAAGTACATGGTAGAAGATTTGGATAATGGTTCTTCGTCCTAAACCATGTCTATGACAACTACGAAGTAAATCTTTCATACGAAGCCAAGCTTTGACAAGAGATTCATTGGGGTTTTGTGTGAAAGCACGGATTTTCCCATGAGACGATCAAACATGGCAGGTGGAAAGAATCGGCTTACAAAAGCTTGCCTCATCTCCTCCTAAGTATTGATAGTTCCTGGGGTTAATTCGTTATATCACACTTTGGCATCTCCGGTGAGTGATGTTGGGAAAAGTTTGAGTTTAATGGCGTTGACATCGGTGTCACCATATTGAAACATGCCGCAAATTTCTATGAATTCGGCAATGTGTTTGTGCGGATCGGCCCTCGAACGGCCATCGAATTGACGGTCTTTGATCATAGAAAGATGGTGTCCCTTCACGGTGAAGTTGTCACCAAGGTTAATAGCAACAATAGCAGCTCCAGGAGTGGGTGCTACGGTTCGGTTTGTGGCCCACATGGGTTGGTCATCGGCCATTGGAAATGGTTGATTGGTGAATGGGTTATAAACAACTAAGGCTTCGGAAAGGTTACCAAACGGTGGGTTTGGTATTCTTGGTACATGGTTGGTTGGTGGAACAAAAGGTATTCTTCTTCTTCTTGTTCTACGAATCAGAATTTCGGGATTGGAAAGAGGTGAAATTGGTTCTACTCTGGTTGATCGAGTGTTCATAAAATTACCGAGTGAATCTCGGAATCCTTGGAACAAACGAGCAAAGAATGGAAACAATTTGAGAAATCAGGAAAAGTAACCATTCGGTTAGAATGAATACCGAACGGTTGGTTGTCTTGGAAAATATTAAAATCTGGGAATCCGACCGGTTGGTTGAAATACCGAACGGTTGGATTGGGACAATTTGAGTAATCGATCGGTTGGCTCGATTACCGAATGGATCGATGGCTCGGAATTTTTAAAAAAAAAAACAAACTAGAAAAGAAATGGAACTTTAAAACTTACAGAAAACACAATCAAAATCTCCGGCAATGGTGCCAAAAACTTAATGTGCTCACATTGTGTACAAGTTTTAAATTTATAAACACGATTACCGGATCTAGAAATAACACATACGAGCAAGTGAAGTCGTCCATTATAGCAAGATTGGGTTGGTAAGTCGGTATCGTTCGCAGGGATTTGTGAGTGAATCTAAGCGTAAGTTTAAAAAGTAAATCTCTAACACTAGCGATAATGATTATAAGATAATTCAAATGATTAAAAACTACACTTGCTTAGACTAGTTAACTACTCATAAGAAAAGCATGATTGTGATCAAATTCCTTAATATGTTGGTAATCAGAATTAGTTTGTGTTCTAATCTATTGTTTTTACAAGTTAAACCTTCGTCAAGATTTTAGTTTATAAAAACAAGCATTAGGTTTGGACCAATCAATTCAAGATCAATTCAAGGTTCATAAAGTTGAATTGACAACCTTAAACACAAAAATAGTTTCTTGTTTAATCAAATACTCTTAAGAAATGGTCAATACAAAAGGTAACCTCACCATAGACATGTAGGCTACAATTGATTATAAACTACTAAAACTTTCGACCAATTAGGCGTTTACAACCAATCCGATTTGATTAACAATAAGTATTCTCATTACAATTATACCTTAGTTCCTTTGTTTAGTCAAGAATAATTATGGTGAAAAACAATCATTCATAGACAAAAGATTATAACAAGTTGAATGATAACAACCCTTTCGGCCAATGATATTATAAGCAACTAGTTAAACTTGACTCAACAAATGTCACTATGAAACTTTAGTCTAATTGGGTTTAAAACATGTTGTCACAATCATAGACTAATCATTAAGTAATTAACATCATCTAAGCAAATGCAAAAGGTTACTAGCCACTCATAGCAAACATGAACATAAACTCAGAATATTGAACATTAGAAATCATAATCAAAGTCTTACAAATGTTCGAATATGGTTACAAATGAGTAGGAAATGATTTTCTAAGTATTGGTGTTGACTTCTTGAAAGTTTGACCTCCGAATGTTGACGTTTTGGACTTCCAATGCTTCCTAAACTTTTATGGACGAATTTGGAACTTTGAGACTAGTAGATAACTATTTAATAGTTACTTAGTTGATGGTAGATGATGGTGTATTGAGTGATATATCAAATGAGATTGCAAAGCCACTATTTATACTATTCCACAAGCCTAGGCTCATCAATGCAGCAACTTGGCCTCCAAGGTGAATAGAAGAACCTAGAATACCAGAAGGAAGAGCCTAGAATCGGGTAGAATGAGGTAGAATGAGTTTTGCAAAAGTTTAACGAGCTAACAACCGATCGGTTTCGGGGCATTACCGATCGGTTGGATGAGACGTATGGGTCTAACCGGTCGGTTGGATTCCAACCGATTGGTTACTTGTGACATTTTCTTCTAACCGATCGGTTAGATTAATACCGATTGATTGGATTACTTCTAATAGCAACAATCTTGATCTTTCTCTCGGTTCTTCGTTCTTTGTCCAAACTTGATTATTCCTTGTCAACGAACTTTGGAATGATGAAAACCTGGATTCTTCTTTGTTAAATGCTTGAACGAATCGGATCCCGACTAGGAAATGACAAATCCTTCAATTCTTTCACTTTTTCTTCCATTCCTGTTTTTGGCTACAAATGCTTTACAAACATACTTTGATACGATTAAGTGACAAAAGCATATAAAAATAACCAAATAACATATATAAAAACACAAATAACGCTACTAAAAAAATGCACATTTTGAGCGTTATCAATCGTACACAGCCTTACGACTAGTATTAAGGAATATAACCCGTCATCCATGCAATTGTAACAAGCTAATCAACCGGTAAAAGATATCTAGGGAGTAATGAAATCTAAGTAAACACACTTTCTCTCATTATTGTTTACACCACAATTTAGTTTAAGTTTATTTTATTTTATTTTAATTGCTTCTTTATTTAATTGGGTTAGTTGACTAGCAACTAATTCCGCCCACTCCTTCAAAACCCGAGATTTTACTTGCTTTCATTTAAAATATAAAAATACAAAAAGAATCACCCCTCACAGTTAGACCTAGTTTAGTAGAATTTTAACCCTAGCGAACACTATTCCAAGAGTTGAACGATCAATCCCCCGGTACTTGTCACTATACTATACTACAACGAACAGGTACACTACTTGGTGGGGATTGCAAGCTTCTCAAGATCCCTTGAGAGGTAAAACCTTTTTCAAGGGCGCAATTCCACGCATCAATTATGTTCTTTTTATTCCGCTATGCAATTCAATATTACTAATCCTATATAGGGCTTAAACGATCTTGATTTTACAATTGGTATCAGAGCGGGTGGCTCTTGATATCCAGGGTTTATACAAGGTTTTCATGGTCGTGTTTATGAATAAAGAGCAGTTTCGAAGCAAGAGCAGATGTGGTTTTTGAATGAAGCAGACTTTATGATAGGTACAATTTGTTTATATGGTTTCCTCGTATGCAAGAAGTTTATTGATTACCAGTACCTCGTATCCATTTATTATCACATGTCATTTATTGATAAATTTAATTGGCGACAACAAGGTAAATCTCGTACTGTTTTTCTAAGGAGCGGATCTGGTTTTTAATTTAATGCAAGCAACATAGGTCAGTGGAGGATTTATTTATTAACCCTTGTTACATTAAATCAGTTTGTTTACATATGATTTAGATCTGCCGTTTTCTCAATTGTTGGTGATCTTTGAAAGTGACTGGTCATTTATAAATTGATTGGTGGAGCATCATCGTGGGTCTATACCTAGTACTAATTAATGGATCGATTATTTAACTAAATATTTTTGATTGGTGGAAAAGTTACGAGTCTACTAATTTGGATAAGTAGGTCACAAAAATACTAAATTGCTGCTGCTATCTTGTGATCACATGGGTCAGTGTGATTTATTTTATACTTTATACTGATTGGTTCTTAACCCACATTAATCGATCATAACATTCATGTGTGGGGCTGTCTTGTCGTTTATTGCATGGGGATACACAAGAGTCGAGTTTAGTTGTGCAGATTGATGACAAAAGTATGTTGAAAGTTAGTATGTTACCTCGATTTGATTACTGGAACATATGGGGTTAAGGCTACTAGAATGGAAGGATATGTTACTTTTGTACTATGATTGGCTTATATCTTGATTCTGTTGTTACACTTATATGTTGCTGTTGCTCGGATCCTAATGCCAGTTATCTTGTTTCTGCGGGTAATTATTTTATTGGGACTAAAGT
The DNA here is from genome assembly GCA_030686995.1 of Artemisia argyi. Lineage (NCBI taxonomy): Eukaryota > Viridiplantae > Streptophyta > Magnoliopsida > Asterales > Asteraceae > Artemisia > Artemisia argyi. The sequence goes on along the minus strand of CM060705.1, from coordinate 121,063,960 downwards.
ACATAGGCTGCTGATGTGTTGCGCTTTCTACAAAGAATTTAAGATCACATGGGTCGATTGTTGTTTAATTGGTGGTAGACTTTGGTTTACTGATGGTGATTGGGTTGCATTAAAGTTGCTGTGATGATTTTTACTGCTGGTAATGAAAGTCGAGTACTGGTGCATACTTTGTTGATAACATGGGTGTGACAGCTAAGGGAACAACATATCTCATACTTATTTAGGATGGGTCAGATGTTAATTAATGAGATTCGTTATTGTGAGGTGCAGATTCATCACATGGTGCTCTCGCATGTTTCTACTGCTATGTATCTCGTTTCTGCTGATGATGACTTTCGGTTCCTGCTGCTCGTTACTGCTGATTGTTTAAAAAAATGAAAAAATGAAAAAAAAAAGTTATTATTTTGTTTTTGCTGGTTGATATTTGATTCTAGGTCCGAATACGCCCTTGGATCTTGAACAATGAAGATGTGTATGGTTCGTTTTGGAGATTCAGTTCGTGGTATAATTCCTGACTGGAACAGTTACACGCGCTTTACAAATATTTTAGGGGGCATATGATACCATACAGTTCATGATATGATTACACAAAATTAGATAATCATAAGCATTGAGTGGTTTCTGGTTGATCCGTCTGCGCTCACTGAGACTATCAGCCATTGCGTGTAATCGCCATGCATATATTGACTACAAGAATTATCCAAAGACATTTTATGATGTCTTTTTCACTGAAGGACGAGATGATCTATGCTACTGAGTTCATGATTCAGGCAGATGGTTAGTATATTTTTAAGGGGAAGCTTATTGTTCAAACATACTTAACCATCTACATGCATCACTTGAGGGGAAGCATTTACGGAGTTACACAAGACCCTATTGGATGATTACAAAAAGGGGAAGAAGATTTATGATGTGTAGCTTATTATTTATGATGACATGTTTTAGCATTGTTTCTTCATGCAGATTGTTTTGTAATATCAAATAGGGGAAGATTGTTGGGAATTGCGGATTTGAAGATTACAAAACAAATAACTAGAAGTGAAGAAAGAAGAAACAAGAGGGCCTAATATGAAATAGATAGCTTTCATAGGAAGCTGGGGTTTGTAATCTCCCTCTATTATATAAAGAGGGTAGGCGTCTAGGTTACAGATCATCCATTCATAGTTAGTCTCTCCAATGAGAGTCTAGAGAACGCATAGAGCGTGTAGTAGATTAGTAGTAGTAGTAGTTTAGTTTATTTTATATTTAAGAAAACCTTATTAGTAGTATTGATTGTGTTCTTCTTATTCCGCTAAGCAATTCAATATTACTAATCCTAGATAGGGCTTAAACGATCTTGATTTTACACCTCAGGGTCCTGTCAATTCCTTGGTGGAAAACTTGTGTGTTGGAGTATAAAGAAGCAACAGTCAGTGGCCATGTCCTCAGCTGAAGCTGAATATGTGGCTGCTGTAGGGTGTTGTGCAAATGTACTTTGGATGAAGAGCCAACTGAGTGACTATGGCATTCAGTACAAGATGGTACCCATTTTTTGTGATAACACAAGTGCCATAGCCATTTCTAACAACCCTGTACTTCATCAAAGAACCAAACACATCGACATAAGATATCACTTCATCAGGGACCACATCATGAATGGAGAGATTGAATTACATTTCATCCTCACTGAATATCAGTTAGCTGATATCTTCACTAAATCCTTGGATGAACCCAGTTTCACCAGACTGAAAGCAGAATTGAGCATGTTGGACATTGAATTAGGCAACTGACTAAAGTTGTTCCAACATGATGTAATCTTTCCATGGTCCCTGAACTAACCCCTTCGCAGTGATGAAGCAATCATTTTACTCACTGATCATCCATTCCTGAACATCAACTCACTGAATGAAAAATCATTCAGGGGCTCGAGACACTAAATGGCATTGAATACTCAAACTAAATGCTCTAAGTACTTAGTTAGTAAATGTCCTAGGTTAGTAACTGAATTTCTATTAAATATAGGAATATATGTTACTTACACAACTGGCATCCATTTCTTGTGCCCCCACACCTACCTCACCAATTCCACTTAGCATTAAATGCTCTCACTCACATGATATTATATGTGGTGACATCACTCTACAAAAGTGTCTTTTGCAGAGCTGTGCAACTATTCATCTAATCATGTTGCAAAAAATAGGGTTGATGGGAAACGTGTCGTTAAATGCGAATATCAAACCAATTTTATAACATCATTCAAATTTATTCTAAACCATTTGATATCCGCAACACTTGCAACTCTAATTCCATCCCCTATAAATAACCCCACAAAGAAAAACACACAAACGCTTTTTATTACTAAGAAAAACTCTTGCAATTTTTTTCTCAAAACTATGTGTGTTTTATCTCTTGACCAAAAACTTGTTTTTCATAAACCAGACCTATTCTATTACACTAATGGCTTCTTCCAAAGCTATCACATACGCTCCAAATGTGGAATACCAGATGGAGAGCGTGGACCTTACCAAAAACAATGTGGTGGGGAATTTTGCCTACCCTGAAGGGTTCCCTAATTACAGGGATGTGGTGAAATACCTACAAAACTATTTTCTCACCACCGCATTCACAAAACCCCCTCTATCATTTATCATGATTATTTGAGGTAATTCTGGTGCACAGCTGTGGTGGAAAACCCTGATGCACCAAAGGACGCGACCATAAGGTTCTCAGTGAAGAATGAGACAAAGTCCTTGACTCTTACCTACAAAACCTTTATCAAAGCCACTGGCCTTGATTACACTGATATCTTTGCTGACCTACCCAACGATGAGGATGTGAAAGCAATTCTGTTAGAACTATTTCCATATGATAATAATCACCCTGATGTGACCCCAGGGGCCCTTCTATCCAAAGCCCCTATTATCAAAACCTGGTTCCCTGCCCCCTGGAGGATCCTGATGACTTTTGTCATTCAGGTCCTTGGGGTAAACAAATCCTCCACTGAGCAACTAAACACTACTCAAGCAATGATATTGTATTCTCTCCTGGAGGGTATAAAAATTGACCTTAGAGAAATTATCTTCAGGGACCTCATTGCTAAGCTGGGTGGGAAGTCTAGGAAAAAACTTATGTCTTACCCTAGATTCATTTCCTGTGCCCTGCAAGACTTGTTGGGGTCTGAGTATATTAAGCCTGATGACGTGGGCTTCGAGCATGAAGTCTTACATAAGACTAACTACTCTCGCAACCCCACTGAGGTTACACCTGTCTCCCTGACAACATACATGTTGACTGCTATCCAGGGTGACAACAAAATTTCACCCGTTCCTTCTCCTTCTAAAAAGGTGAAGAGGAAGAAGGGACAAGGGTCCAGGAAGGTGGTCAAACCTGGATCACTCGCCACTGGATCCTCTGTCTTAAATCCTGGAAAAAGGGGCAACCACAGACCTTGACTGCTGACACCCTCAACATTATAGCTGCTTCACTAACCCCAAAACAACCGCCAATGGAGGATACTGAGAAATCACACTTAGTGTCCTTGGGCAAACCCTGTCCTTCAGGCCCTGCTGACATACACAAGTTAGTAGGGTCAAGAACAACTCAACCCTCACATCCTGCTAAAGCCTCTAAAAAATCACAATCAGAGACTCAGGGAGAAAGGGGTCCTAAATCCTCGGTAGGGCAGCACTACTCCACTGAGATGGGGACCCATACCCATTCACATCCTGCTAAAGGTTTGGGTAAATCACAACCCAAGCATCAGGGAGTTAACGTCCCTAAACCTTCGACGGGCCAGTACAAGCTTGTTGGAAAGGGGAACATCACCATTCACTCACCTGATAAGGACATTCGCAAATCAAAGCTTTTGTCTGAGGGCACCACAACTCATCCCAAAGACTCAGAGGGACATACACAACCCGCTGATAGGGAAACAACAATCACGGTTCCTAAGGATGGCACTGAAAAACACCCATCAGTGTCTGAAGGGGCCTTAGGGGACAAAGACTTAGGGGGCATGCGACCACCCACTGATATGGAACCTAAACCCACTCCCGAAAGTGCGCATTACTCGGGAACTAACTCTGAGGACCAGGCAGATAAAACCCAGTCTGCTGAATTTGAGGGGTCAGGACCTGGCCAAAACCAAGGCGAGTCTTCTTATGAAGAGGAGCCGTCTAACCACTTCTATAGATTCAGTCCATGGCAGATATTCAAGCAGCTATGTTCTCTGATGATGAATTCTACAATGAAGAGGAAGTGTTCAAAGCTGGAGAGGATATGGACACTGAGGAGCAAATCACTGAACCACTTCTTCAGTCTCTTGATCATGAAGCTGCTGATTCACATTCATAGTCTGAACCTTCTGATGATGATATAGCCCCTCTCACTGAGAGATTCTTCATCAAGTTCATAAAGAAGGCCACCAATGCCTTATTCCGTGGGGTCACTAATGAAGTTTTTGATATGCATACTGAGCAGGCTGTTCATTACTTCAATCTTAAGGATTTGGTTGAAGAATTTCATGAAGATGTCACGGAACAAAATTCATCCATTGACTTCTCACTGACGAAGCTGGTCTCTTACCTCAACCAGTTTATTGAATCCCTTAACAAGCTGAATGCAGGGGTTAAGTCTGCAAGGATGACCAGGAAGCTCCTTCAGGCATCAGAGACCTATCAACAAAACTCTGTGAACCTCACTGAGCTACTTAACTTGATGAAGTCCTCCGATCTTTAGGCTCTCAGTTCCTCAGTGGAATCTGTCAAGTCCTCTCTCACTGCCTTGGAACAATCTGTAGCAGCTCAGTCTCAAGCATCAACCTTTATGGCCTGGAATCTTGGTTCTCAGATGACAACAACAGTTGCCTCAACACACCAACAGGATAAAGGCAAAAGTATTCTCACAACAACTGAGCCTGAAATTCTGTTAGCTCTGCTTCCTCCCTTGTCAGGCGTGACCCTGATGAGCCCATCAAGGTTCCATATGAAATTAATGGAGTGGTATATCACCTCACTGAAGCATAAATATAGGCTCATATGGAAAGGGATGAACAGCTAAGGAAAGCGGCTGAGGAAGAAAGAATGAGCAAGCATGTCCTTATAAAGATTGTGCATGAGGAAGCTGAGAAAATTAGGCTAGATACTAAGGCACTGGTTGGTGGGCAAGCTGGTGCAGCCTTCAAGAAAGCTCAGGAAGAGGAATGGAGTGCTCTTCAGAAGGAAAGGGATGAAAAGCTCAAGAAAGATGCTCAACTCAAGAAAGACAGGATTGAAAGGTATACCTGGGTGATTAATGAAAGACTTATACCAGAACTCATAACTGACATTCAGATTCATCGCAACACCAATCCTGTTGTCGTCACTGTCTTTAGGGGACCTGACAAAAGAATACTTGATGTTCATAAACCATTCAAGTTTTCTGAATTTGGCATCACTGAACTGGATGAGCTTCGACCTATCATTGCCAAGAAGCAAAATGTAGTGGTCCCTGAACTTTTAAAGTCACTGAAGCTGAGATACAAAAGGCTGAAGAAAATGCCTGAAGTGCTTGATATCCCCTCTCTCCTTTCAACTTTATCAACTCAGGCTGCTCCCCCAAAGATCTCCAAAAGAAAAAGGAAGCCAGTTGAATTGGAGCCTGAGATCAAAGTCCCTGGGTTAGATTGTGACAGGTCACTTCTTGAAGGAATTAACTTCATGAAAAACGTAGTCCTTGAGGAACCTGAACGAGGCATGTGCTTCACTGATGAATATGGGAGCCCTGCCTTCTAGAGATGGTCTGATATTGATAGGGCTGGGATTAAGGCAATGCTTGGATATCTCATGATGGCGTCTCCCATTAAGAGTGCTGAGAATGTGAGGTTCTGCCTAGACCTGAAAGCTATGATTGAGGAACATCCTGACAAGCATGTACTGAGATCAAAGAGAGCAAAGCTTGAAGCCCTTGGTTACAAACTGGACATCTAAATCTGCAACACCTATCTTTTTTGTAATTTTCTTAGGATCTGTAATAGCTATTAATGAACATTGAAGTTTTTTTTAAGTTATCAGTATCCTATTCAAATTACATTGACACTCAGTGAGAGAAGAAGACCCCTGCTCACTCACACTGAACCATGAAGCACTTAGGCTATTTATATATCCAAATAGGGGGAGACTGTTGGGTCACTGAATTCCCCAAACTTCTTCTAACTAGGATTTGAAAAGAAAATAACCTAAGTGTTTAATATCCGTAAACATTAACAAGTCACTGAGTGAACAGTTGCTCAGTGAGTCATCTTCAGGATGCTTAGAACGAGCCTATGACGAAAGGTTCTCCATTCAGTGAGGCGGAACTCAGTGAGTGGCATCTAAGCCAAAGAAGAATGTGATGGGTTGGGTAAGGATGACAATAACTCACTGAACTCCTAGGACTCCTCAACAACTATTGAAATACTGAAGACTGAAGACCTGAAGACTGAAGAATGGGCGGGAAAAGTGGGAAACAATTGAAACTATGAATGGGTGTCCCTATCAACCTGAAGTCAAAGTTTCTATGATAGGCACAAAGTCAGGATGGTGTCATCACTGTGCATCAGAAAGGTACATAGTCTTTTACCCAATATAGTCCATTGTAACATAAATAAAATATGTATGTATTTTGTCTCTACTAGCTTAGGTCATCAATTTTTCTTTATCAGTAATGTTGTAATTTACTTGTGTATAAATAGGTAGCATAAGTGAGGAGTAAAAGTTGACAAGTTTGTGTAATTAATGCTTAGACATTCACAAATAACTTTTACTCCTCCAAAGAACAACACAGTCCATGAGATAGCTCAGTAGAACCTTTAGTTATCACTCAAACATTGCTTGGGTTTAGAGAGGAGTCATACCATACTTGTCATTTCAATCCCAAGTGTTATTCCGCAAATACTTGGATATAATTCTTTGATTAACTTCTAATAAGAATTAAATGTTGAAAATATTGTGTCTCTTATCTTTACGTATTATTTGTTGTTAATCATTTACATCTTTGTTTAAAGTCATGAAACTTGGTTAGTTTAACTCATTAGTTAATATTAACCTAGCAAAAGGGACCAACAAAAAGTATATCAAAGTGTTCATCTATAAAAAACAATTAAATGCTCGCCGTGATTATATATATATATATATATATATATATATATATATATATATATATATATATATATATATATATATATATATATATATATGTGTGTGTGTGTGTGTGTGTGTGTGTGTGTGTGTGTGTGTGTGTGTGTGTGTGTGTGTGTGTATGTATATATGTATATTTTTTTGGCTTAATGATTAACTGTTTAAAAGATATTAATATTTGAAAAAAAAATGATAAAAGTGGGTTTTTTTTATGTTGGGTTTAATCTCAATTGATCACATGGAGATGGAGGTTGAGAATTGGTCCCTTGGCATCCAAATAAAGTTTGGTATGTGAATAATCTTAAATCCAAATATTAAGTAACATTTTTCTTACATTTTAGATTAAATTGCATAAGTTAGAGCTTGTGTTTGTGGATATTAAGTCTGTTTTTCGAATAGTATATATCTACGTGTGGTACGTAAAGTACGGATTATGGTAATTAGTCAATGGTTTGGGATGAGGCTAATAGTTTGTTTGGTTTCCCTCAAGTGGTAAGAACCACAAGATAATAGCGTTTATTTAAAAGTTTGACATAATTTTCTTTAGTGGAGAGAGAAAGATAAACCCAACACCCATTACAAACTACCACCCATCAACCACCATATACCACCTACCAAGATGATGAAGACAGTGGGAATGGCTGAAGATGGTTAGTAGGTGCAATAAAAAAAAGATGGTCAATGTGTGACAACCCGTAATTTTTCATGATACATTTTTATTTGAAAGAAAAGAAGAATAAATTTGACCCTTTTATTTACTTCGAGATACAAGACATATGCATAGTCATTTTTATCGGAATTGTTATTCTGAGCCTGATGGGGTTATTCCCGCATTATGAATCTTCCGTTTACTCGCTTAAACAAGCCTCCAACCTCACTTCGTGAAAGATATCATAAATTATAGTTTTGGTCCTTGTGGAGGTGTTTTCGCACCTGCCCCTCATCTCTTGTGAATCTTACAAGTTGTAATTAACATCCTTATTTATTTTACGTTGGGTATAAAAGAGGAAGCATAACACTTGTAATTCATTTTTAGGGATCTTAAACCCACACCTCCCTCTCCTCCATCTGGCCACTCCTTAGCTGCCACCAACTTTCCGGCCACCTCCGGCCATAGTTGTCAAAATCGCGCCTAGGCTCAAGGCTCTAGCCTTTGGGCTTTTTTCAAATCGAGGCTCACGACATGCATGAATCTCACAAAAAGCGCGTGCCTTGGGGGTCTTTTGCGCCTAGGAGATGTAACTTTATATATATATATATATATATATATATAGGGTGAGGTTATTGTGAGATCAACCTTAAAATTATAAAAGTAAGACCAAATATGGACCATTAGATCATTCTATTTGTGTTTAGTGAGATTAATGTTTGATGAATGGCATTTATGTAATTAAATAAGATTTTAAGGGTATTTTAGAGAATTCAAATCTAATTATGGTCAATGTTTTTCCAAATTTTTGTCCATTTTTTATTTAAAAATCTGATCCATATTTTTTATACATTAAATTGATACACAATCCAATTACTAAATGCATCACCAAACCAAACAAAACTAATAAATAATCAAAGCTAAAAAAACAATATCTCCTACACAACAGCTTCCGGAATCAACAAAAAAAAGATACACCAAACCACCATCCTTTATTCCGATTGCAAAAAAATAAGATCTCGTACCGATTACAAAGAAAAAACTAAACACCAGATTCCGGTACACCAGATAAACGGCACCAAATTTCGATACACCGGATACACCGGTACACCTGAAAATGACACAAAACAAACAGCACCAGATATACGGCTGTGGTTACACCGGTACACCAGATGAACGACACCAGATTCCGGTACACCGGATACACCTGAAATAACAACTTATAACTTGCTAGGGCTGTGGTTCCAGATCCGGTACACCAGATAAATCCATGATGGTCTCAGATCCGGTACACCCAATAAATCCACTATAGTCACATATCCGGTACACCGGATATCAACTGCTAGGGCTGTGGTCATAGATTCCGGTACACCGGATAAATCAATGATGGTCACAGATTTTGGATAAATCTACGCCAAAAGAACCACGACATATTCACAATCTCTTGTTTCCCACAACAAAACTTACCCACAACAAACTCAAAACTAAAAGAAAGCACGATCTCTGTTGCTAAGAAGATCGAATACCAGATTGAAGATCAAATACCATCGTTTGCTACACCATCATCCCGTATTCAACAACTGATAATTTGTTACAAAAACCCATCATCAACATGCAATTAACAACGAATCTTGAATACAAAAACCCGTCATCAACATCTCACTTTCTGTTGTTCTTGTTAGGTTATGGATTTTTTGATATTTGATTTTTGAGATTATGAGGTTTTTATGCAAAAGAGAAAAGGTTATGGATTTTTTTTGTAACAAAATGAAGATGTGAAAGAATAGTGTAAACCCAGATCTATAAAACATGAAATGATGGCACCTTTTAATTTTAAGATATATTGAATGCGTGTACCGTGTTTGTAGGTTTGACATACATTTAGGAGGATATTAAATTCCCAAAATGCCCTTTTGGTTTAATCTATAATTTTAATTGTAATTAATTCTTAAATGTCACTTTGCTCAATTTCTATTGGTTTTCTAATGGATCTTATTTTTTCAACTTTAAGGTTGATCTTATTTGATCTCAACTATATATATATGTGTGTGTGTGTGTGTGTGTGTATGTGTGTGTGTGTGTGTGTGTGTGTATAGAGTAGGGATCAAATAAGAAGAAGAATAAAAATAGGAAGGATAGGAAGTAACCACAACCACAAATTCTAGATGCACCTACAAAAATGGATGCATCTTCATTCAAATTTTCCCTCCCACATTAAAATGTGTGGCTAGAATTACTTCTTACCTTTTTTATTTTAATTATTCTTCTTATTAGATCCCTTCCCTATATATTAATTATATATATATATATATATATATATATATATATATATAATATAGATCAAATAAGATCAATCTTAAAGTTGTAAAGATAAGATCCAACTAAAATCTGACAAGTGACACTATCGTTAAAATAAAATAAATTTTTTTATTGATTACAACTAAAATTTTTAAAGTTGCTATGGTTTTCTTTTTTAAATTGACGAAACCAAGGTGATACACTTTGATTCGACATGTAATGTATCAAGTTAAGGTGATACACCTTGATTCAACAAGTAAATTTATAGTTGTGTATCACTAATCAAAACTCATGTATTAATTGCTTATTAGTTGCTAAAATGTTAATTCGTATTAATAATTTATTTTTGTGTATTATTGCTAATATCGTTATTTATAAAATGGTTTTAGTGGTTGTTTAGACTAGATCTTATTTTTACAATTAAGTTTGATCTCACATTAACCTTCCCTTATAGGGGAAGGTTAATGTGAGATCATGCTTAAAGTTGTAAAAGTAAGACCCAATCTGGACCGTTGGATCATTGTATTTGTGTTTGATGAGATTACGTTAAATGAGTGATATTATTATAATTTAATAGGGTTCAAGGTTATTTTGGAGAATTCAAATCCAAATGTGTCAATATTTTTTCAAATTTTCGTCACTTTTTTAAATACAAAAATCTAGTCAAAAGTTATTATACATTAAATTGTTATACAAAACAGAATACTAAATGTATCACCGAACAAAACTAAAGTTTTTTTATACACCTTTAAATCAATTGATACAACAAGTATACAACCTATCCAAACTTAATAGTAGCAGATTCCGGTACACCGGAATCTGTGTGTTTTACCCAGAATCCAATACATAAGCACATCAGATACATATACAGATCTGTGTACCAAAAAGCGACTTGAGTCCAGATCCATCCACCGGCGTCGACAAAAATCTTGCTCCGGTACACCAAATATCAACACTAGAACCAAAAAAAACCTTACAAAAAAATCTTCTATACAAAATAAATATTCTATTACACCAAATATCTAACAAAAAAAATGTGCAAAATAAATTTGCTATTCCAGAAATCTTACAAACAGTAGCAGATTCCGGTACACCGGATATATTGTGCTTCAAGTCTTACCTACTATACCAAATACACCAACAGATCTATACAACAAATAGAATCCGGTAGCGGCGATGTACTGGCGATGAAGAGGCGGCGATGTACCTATGATGTGTCAGTGATGTACCGGCAATGTGTCGGCGTACTGAGAAACAATAACAATAGATGTAAACACAATCACCTCTTTAATTAATAATGGGATCCACCACTTGATCGAATGGTAATATTAATAACCGAATGAATAATTAGACCAATGAATTATTAAATCTCATATTAATAAATAATGGAATCCCTCTCTGGTCCACCACTTGATCGAAAAGATAAAATGTATAACGAATGATGGAACAATATAATGGGATCCCTCCTTCGCTGGCCCACCCATTCAAGACCCATATGCACCAACATATTTTGGTTATTTTTTTTCTTTGTTGTTCGAGACAAACCACAACTAAAAACAATCAGAATCTGTTAAAGAATAACTGATGAGAACCGTCATTGATACACTATCACAGTCACCGAAAAATAACTGTCACCAACAGATCTTGGTTTGCTGTGAGTACTGTTGGGACGGAAAAAAAGAGAGAAGGAAATACGATTTTTAGTTTTTACTTTTTATACAGAGAAAAAAATTTAGATGGAGGTCAATTGTTGTGATTATGATAGGGAAGAGAGATAATATATTGGTTATGTAGGGTTAAATGAAAGAATAAAAGTACAAAATTCTTATAATACCCTTTTGCTTATATAATTAATTTTCAGCTTTTTTAATGACTAATTATCCACTTGTCAATCATTCATTGGTTCTGGAATTGCTCTTATTTTTAGAACTTTAAGGATAATCTTATATGATCTTAATATATATATATATATATATATATATATATATATATATATATATATATATATATATATATATTGGGTGAAATGGGTTAAAAAGGAGAAAGCAAATAGTGAACCTCATCCTTCAGGTGGCCGGCGCCCTTAAACATATGCCGGCCCCTTTAAATTTAAGGGGGCCGCCCAGGCTCTGGTTCAGAGTTTGCAAGAAAATGGTTTTTGATAGAATTTTTCCAGAAAGATGTCTGTTTTGAGGTTTGGTTTTGGGCAAGTCCAACTCTTTAGGCAACTATGCATGTATTATCTTAATGAAATATCCATGAAAAGTATATAGGTAGACAAATAAACAAGTAGGTACTTAATTAACTAGTGTTAAGACTTCTACTAATAAGCTTATAACTATGCATATACTATCCTAAGGGAAAATGCATGGGAGAATAAGCAAGAGAGCAAGTGAGTACTATCAATTAACTAGGATAAAAGCCTATACTAATTAGCACACAATTACTTATAAGTGAATGATGAGCTTGTTGATTGAATCCTAGTGTGTGCCTATATGAAACAAATGTGGAGTTAAGATCGTTTTGACTCCTATGAAAAAAGAAAACAAATTTTCCTAAGAAACGATATTTGATCTCCTTGATTTAGCTTTGCTCAACCCATGAATGTCAAAGCTATGTATTAGATTATATACTTTGACAATTCATGTGATATTTTATGCATGATTTTAAAGAATGTTTTTAGCATTATTCAACAATGCAAAAAAAATAATTTTCATATGTTTCCTAGAAGTGAGAATTATTTAAATAAAATAGATTGGGTTTTATAGAAATGTTTATGCAATGTAGTTTCCCAATCTTCAAATTTGTGCGAAATAGATTCCTAGACTCACGAAAATGCAATAAGTGACTAACGAAAATGCAATAGAATTTAGTCAATTTGTTCCATCATTCCTAATCCTAAACGCAAGTGGTTAAATAGTTCACGCTTAAGGGGTTTAGTGAATATAGTCGCAATGTTATCTTCCGATGCAACCTTTTCTATAGATATGTTACCTTTTTGTACATTATCCCTAAGGAAGTGATGACGTATTTCTATATGTTTAGTCCTAGAGTGTTGAACGGGATTCTTACTTAAATCTATAGCACCTTTATTGTCACACATTATAGGAATATTTTCTAACCTAATGTCATAGTCTACGAGAGCTTGTTTCATCCATAGGGCTTGTTGACATGCCTTTCCGGTACTTACGTATTCAGCTTCAGTGGTAGAAATAGCAAGAGCGGTTTGCTTCTTCGAAAACCAAGATTTTAGACAACATCCCATAAAGGTGAAAATACCGTTAGTGCTTTTTCGATCCACGTAGTCTCTTGCATGATCCGAATCCGCATAGACAATAGTTTCTATTCCAGATCCCTTAGGATACCATAATCCTAAGTGTATAGTGCCCTTAATGTATCGAAAGATACGCTTAACTACTTCTAGGTGAGAGGTTTTGGGATCCTCTTGAAAACGGGCACAAAGGCAAACACTAAACATGATATCGGGTCTACTTGCCGTTAAGTATAGTAAACTACCTATCATTCCTCTATACTTAGTGTTGTCTACGGACTCACCTTCTACATCTCTTGTGAGTTTGATTTCCGTAGACATGGGTGTCTTAAGTGGCTTAGAGTCTTCTAGTCCAAATTTCTTAAGCATTTCCTTAATATACTTAGATTGATTAAAAAATATTCCGTCTTCTAATTGTTTTATTTGTAATCCTAAGAAGAAGTTTAGTTCTCCCATCATACTCATCTTAAACTCATCATGCATGATTTTGGCAAATTTATCACACATTTCTTGACAAGTTGATCCAAACATAATATCATCGACATATATCTGAACGATGATGAGATTCTGGTTTTTCTTTTTAGTGTTGAGATTGTTATCTACCATTCCCATGGAATAATCATTTTTAATAAGAAATGCTTTTAATCGATCATACCAAGCCTTGGGGGCTTGTTTGAGTCCATATAAAGCCTTCTTGAGTTTATAAACATAATCAGGTTTTGCGAAGTCAATGAATCCCGGAGGTTGTGCCACGTAAACCTCCTCATTGATAAAACCATTGAGGAATGCACTCTTCACTTCCATTTGGTATAACTTAAAGTCTAGTATGCAAGCGTAAGCAAGTAGTATTCTAATAGATTCTAGTCTAGCTACCGGAGCATAGGTTTCGCCATAATCAATTCCTTCTTGTTGATTATAACCTTGGGCGACTAATCTAGCTTTATTCCTAGATACTATTCCATTCTCAACTAATTTATTCCTAAATACCCATTTGGTTCCTATTATGGTCACATTCCTAGGATTTGAGACTAGTTCCCAAACATCATTTGTTTTAAATTGATTTAATTCTTCTTGCATAGCCATAATCCAACTTTCATCCTTTAAGGCTTCATTAACATTCCTAGGTTCTATTATTGACACAAAGCAAAAGAAGTTACTTTCGTCTTGAGCTTGTGATCTAAGGGTTCTTTGATTCAAATTACCTATGATGTTACCTAATGGATGTGATTTTGATTTCTTTATGTTCACAATCTCATTATCTTCTAATGTTTATACTTCATTATCATTTCCTAAGGGCTTACTTTTACTAACCTCAATAGCTTCTTCCTCAATCACATCATCATCTTCTACAGGTAATATTTTAGGTGGTGGAGGAGTTTCATCAAATGTTACATTTAAGGATTCTTCTACTTTCATAGTATGTTTATTTAAAATTATATATGCTTTACTATTTTGTGAATATCCTAGAAAACTCCTTCGTATGTCTTAGGGTCGAACTTAGTAAGGTAATCTTTTGTATTAAGGATGAAGCATTTACTTCCGAATACTCTAAAGTAGCCTATATTTGGTTTTCTACCTCTTAATAACTCATAAGGAGTTTTTCCTAATATTCGTCTAATAGAAACCCTATTGAATATATATGTTGATGTATCTACGGCGTAACACCAAAACTTTTGTGGGATAGATTTCTCATTTAGCATTGTTCTACTCATTTCTTGTAGAGACCTATTTTTCCTTTCTACTACCCTATTAGATTGAGGAGTACTAGGAGCGGAAAAGTTATGAGATTTTCCATTTAAATCACAATATTTTCCGAATTGTACTTCGTTGTAAAATTCCCTACCATGGTCCGTCCTAATTGATACTATTGAGCATCCTAATTTATTTTGGATCATTTTACTAAATGTCTCAAATTTTTCAAAGGCTTCGGTTTTATCACTTAAGAACCTAGTCCACGTGTATCATGAATAATCGTCTACTATAACTAGGGTGTAACAGTTGCCACCGTAGCTCCGCACTGTGGATGGACCAAAAAGATCCATGTGAAGTAATTCTAAGCATCTAGTAGTGGATACCATATTTTTAGCTTTGTGACTAGCATGTGCTTGTTTTCCAATTTTACAAGTGTCACAAAAATGTTGATCATATCTTAGACTAGGCAAGTTTCTAACTAGTTCCTTAGTAGCTAAAGATTGTATTTGTTGCATGTTCGCGTGACCTAATCGCCTATGACACAAGGTGGAATTTTCATCAAGGGTTGTAAAGATCTCCGTCAAACTCGTGTGGAGAAGAAAGCTTGATACTTGTCAAAAATCCACCTCAATTAATGATCAACCAACACCTAAACCTCAAACTTACCCAAATGAAACCTCTCTTTTACCTCAACAAGACAACCTCACAATCACTCTTCTAATAAAATTCCACATCCATCTCACTCACTTCTACCAAATGACCCTTTTGAGGAACGTACTCAATCTCAAAACAACAACCATCAATCTCATCCAAACATGAATCCTATGTTCCATGTCCAAACCTCAATCCCTAATCACAATCAAAATCCACCATCATCACCTTCCTCCGAACATAAAAAGTTTGTTGAAGAGCTCAAAGAAGCTCATGAGCTTAGTGCTCTTTTTGCTTTACACCTTGCTCAACGCAATTTGGATCAACAACCTTCCTTGTTAGAAACTAATAATGTGATAGAGAATAGTTTCTAGGATCGTTTTGGCTCTAGACTTATTAGGTCTTAATCTAGGATAATGATAATATAGGCGGAATATTCATACATAGAATCAATATTATCATAACAAGATTTTACCAAACATTCTTCACAACCCCAATATTATTATATCAACATAATACGGTTACACCAATCATTGTAACAGGAATCCAATGATTCTTGAGGCTAAACACTAAACTACCATACCCTAGGTGTTTTCCCATAAAACACCTGTACACACGCTTTACTGATTTTCTACATCTTGACACACTTGAATGAATAAAACCTGTACCCTATGTCTCTTTATATAATAGAGACATTAGGGTTTACAAAATACTACAAAGGACTATAATGCAAAAACTTCTTTGTAAAGCAAGTACTTGTCTTTTGTAGTTTCTTCATTCTTCACTTTGTCTTCTTTAGTCCTTCATCTTTCACATGTTTTGTCTTATCAACTCAAGTATAATTCCCAACAATCTTCCCCTAGTTGATATGACAAAACCAAGTAAGCATGAACTTCCCCTGAAGCTAATATATATGAAAGATAAACGAACTTCCCCTTAAACCATGTTATATCACCAAGGATCTTCAAGTTGCAGCTTCAATGTAAATATTCTTCTTCCTATTTTTGTCTTATCCACTAGGGGACTCTAAGTAAAAGCAACTTTGATTTTCACAACCACGAACCACTATCATACCTCCAATCTAGTCTTCCAATGTCTCGAATTACCCACAATTAAGAACACCAAAAAGCTTACTATAAATGAACGCAAGACAATAGAATCCCAAACTATCAGTAATAATAACAACTAGTAGTTGTAAAAACCTTCACCTCGATGTAGCATATAAATGGTTAAACATTTAACACTTATGCTTCCCCTGAAACCCATATGTCAACCAATTGTTGAATCTTCAATTCTGTAGGATCAATGTAATGATCACTGATGAAGAAAACTAAGTATTACCAACTTGATGCAGAAGTAGAACAATCCAAACTCATGTCTTAAATATAACTTCGAACGTATACCCAAACCGATGTATAGGGAGACCATAATCTCTTGACAATAATCACTGAGCACAATAACGTAACTCCTTTAAGTGTTTGTCAATTCGTAGATATAATAAGAACACTAACTCGAACAATTCCACTTCAACATCAAATAAGTGATAAAAACCTTTCTTCGTAATCAATTTGAACAATAAGAATGAGCCTTTTTATTTGTTTAAGCACCTAAAACAAAAGAAAACATCAAACTTCACATATTGTGTGTCGTCCAAAAACCAATCAATCTTGTGTGTATCGTATCCATCCAATATCTCCATAACTCGGACCATGAACCAATAAGCATGTACATAAAACCAAGTCTTGTAGCTTCTGTGTATGTGTCCTTCATCCAAAGTAACTGCTCCAAGAATCAAAAACATGTCTACAAAACATGTAAACCAATCACCATCCATGCAACTTCAGCCACACTTGTGTAAACCAAACTGTTAGCTCCAATATTATTAAGAATAATAATACGAGTGATCTTTGTATCACTAGGGTTACAACCTTGAAGCTCTAAGAAAATCATATATCTAACCTTAACCTAGGACCTCCTTTTATAGCACAAGGAGTCCTCTTCTACAAGATAAGTATAAGTCTAATAGAATAGGATATACACAAAATCTATTCTATATTTATCTATACATGTTTCCTAACAATTATCCTGACAGCAGTGGTCATAATATGTACTAGCAGTGGTAATGAGTTTCCACTGCTAGTGCATTCTTCAGCAGTTGTAATCCCCATGCTTAACAGTGGTAACTGTTAGTATAATTCCCAACAATCCTCCCCTAAACTTATGATTTCTTTACAAATCCATAAGTTTCTTCAATCAATCAGCATCATTGAGGATATAGGGAATTCTTCCTAACACTTCATTTTCTTCTTAAAGCCTGCATAACTCTTGAACACTGATCTTGTATCTTCTGAATCAAAGCTCTAACTTTTTCAGTGTCTTCATGAACTCTTAATCTTGATGTCAACATTGCAGTAAGAGTTACTGCTCTAAGTGGATATTCCTTCTCAGCAAACATGAATACATCCACTCCAGCTGTTGTAGAAACATGATGAACCTCACATGAATCATAGTATGACCATGTGGTATGCAAATCTGTAGCTTCAAACTTCCAGTAACTGTCATTAAGATCTGGTTCATATAGTCTCCTCAAATCAACCCATAGCTGCATTTCCTTCATATCTTTGAGAGTATCAGCCTTGAATCTTTCATCAACTAACTTCCAAATCATATCAAGATCACTTCTGTCACAAGCTTTAATAAGATCTTCAAATTGAATGAAAGATGAAGTTTCACCTCCCAATCTTGTTATCTTCCATGTTGAAGCAAAATTATTTGCTGTGTAAACTTCCCAATCAATAATTGGATGTCTTACTTGTATAGGATCTAGATAGAAATCTTCTTCTTCAATCACTATCATAACACTCAGCTAATCTTCTGTAAGTTTCTCAGATTTAGATTCTTCTTCTTAAGAAAACCTTGTCTTTTTAGTGACTTTATGTTCAGAAGCTGTAACTTTCCTTTTAGACTTAGGAAATCTTCTTTCTTCTTCTTTAAAATCAATAGGAATAAAATCACTATCTTGTTTTTTAAGCCTGTAAAAGATCCCTTCAATCCTATCATGAAACATGCCTTTGAATTGAGACATTTTCTAATTCCCAACATGACAGCAATAAGTCTTCATCTCTATTGATATAAATAATGTTTAAAAATGTTATTAATATTTCTCAATAAATCTATGTTTTGATAATCACAAAACTCAAATCAAATTAAGTCAAGATTAAGACGTAAACAAGTATATGATAACAAATATTTACCTCTAAATCTAATGTCACTTAAGGTGTGCATAAACTAAGCATCTTATGCATTACATGATCAAAGGAAACCTTGTCTTAAGACATAACATTTTATAAAATGATATTAACATTATATATATATATATATATATATATATATATTTGTAAATCATTTTTGGTATTGTTGTATTAAACTACAAAGATATGATTTCAAATTTCCAACCAAAAAGGGCAAATTTTATCCAAAAAAAATTTTCCAACGTTCAGTAGGGCGGCCCCCTTAATTATACTAGGCGGCCCCCTTAATCATTAAGGGGACCGCCCCCTAATTAAGGGGACCGGCATGCTCCAGAACAGTATTTTCTGGCCCTTTAAATACTGGATCATTCCACATATTTTTCTTACTTTTTTGCACTAAAAACTTTCTGATCTAACCTCCATTTCTATATCAAAAATCCTTTGATCATATAATTCATAAGTCTTTGTTTCCAAGTGATCCAAAGCTTCATCCACTCAAGTGCAAGAAGAAGAACACTCCTTTACATCCATTTAATTGTAGTAGTGTTGTGATTAGCTATTTTCATATTGTAGTAGCGCTAGATATTTGTAAAAGTGTTGTGAGAACTTGTTGATAGTAGAAACTAGGTGTGTTGTAAAGTAGTGTAGTAGTTGTGATTTAGTTGTGCATAGAAGAAGGTGTGAAGTTGACAAGAAGAAAAGGTGTGAAGCTTTCTTGAAGAAGTTGTGAAGGTGTGAAGAAGGTGTGAAGTCTTGAAGAAGGTGTGAGATTAGTTCTAGCTACGATGAGAACTCGACATTTAGCTTAGTGTCGTTAACTCGTGTAAACCAAGGTGTGTAAGGTTTCTCCACCATAAGGAGTTTGTTGACATAGTGAAGAAAACTCTCGAGTGTGGTACTCGGGGAGTGGAGTAGGGCAAGGAAGGTGTCCTTGTAGCCGAACCACTATAAATTCGCGTGTTGTGGTTTGATCTTTCTAACTCTATCTTTTCTTCATTCTATTTCAATACTTTCATTATTAGATTAGACTTGCTTATATTGGTTGTTACTTGAACTCACTTGAGATCGAATCGAAAGTTTTTATAAGCTACAAAATATTTTGGAAATAAATTTAAAAAGGACGTAAAACTATTCAACCCCGCTTCTAGTTTTCCACAATCTCTGCAATCACTTATGCCTTGGTTGGTTGTCTTTGCTTCTTTTGACCTTTTCAAACTTCTCCAATAATCTCATCAAGTGCTTGTTGATTCTTCATTTGGATAAAATCAGCTAATTGAGTTGATCTCTGTTCTTCTGTCAAAGTCTTGTTAGCAACAAGCTCAATTGCCTTCTTCTTGATTACTGGATCATTGGCAATCATATATTCAATCTCTTCTTCAGTTGGCACATAGGTGAACATTGGAGCCTTTTCTTTGAGAATAGTAGGTGGAACAGTGGTAATTGGATTAGGTGCAATAGTTGCAGTGGTTTCCAACCTCTTTGCCTCCATGAAACTTGCAATTTCTTCCTCATCTTGCCTTTTCTTCTTTACAGCTTCATCTTCCACTAATTTCCTTGCAACTTCAGCATCATAATCTATCTGAGCTTGTTTCTTTCTAGAAATCTTCCTTGGTTGTTCTTGATCTTTACTAGTCATAACTGCTTTACTTTTCTCTGCTCTAATTCTTTCAGCTTCTTCTTCTGCAGTGGTAAAATTTTGACCAGCAGTGGGAACCATAAACTCATCAGTGGAAAGATTTTGAGGAACTCCAACTGTTTCATCAATCTTCAAATCTTCAGTGCCATAATTAAAGTCAGCATCAAAGTCATAATCATCTCCAAAGTCAATCTTCCTCCCCTTAGTTTCAACATCTGTCTTCCTCCCCTGTTTGGAAGAATTTCCCAAATCTTCACTAAAATCTTCTGAAGCAACATCTTGAGGTGAGGATGAAGATGAAAGCACAATGTTGGCAGATCTTTGCTTCTTTAACCCTTAAACTTCTTCCTGCAAGTTCTTAAGCTCTACTTTCAATTGAGCAAGCTCTGTGGCATGTTGTTGCTTTGTCTGTGCCAGTTCTTTCTCCAGAGCTTTAACCTGTTTGACTAAGTTGGTACAAAGTTCCATCAATTCATTAGTTTGCACACTACCCTCAACACTTCCAACTGTGTGAATAGATGGAACAACAATAGTGGGTGTGTGTTGGGATACAATTGGGATTGTTGTATCTTCACCCTGTACCTATGAAATCTTTGAAAGCATTTCAGGAAAAAGTGGTTTAACCTCCCCATTCCAAATTTCTGAAGCCTTATTCATATTTTGAAAAACTTTTGGCTTGAGACAGGGAGTTTTATAAACTCTTTTGTGGCTTTGCAGTGGAAATTCATTTAGCACTGCTTGCACAAACCTTGGATACATCAAAAATTTATATGAACTCTTTACATTGCCTTTCATACTATTAAAAATAAACTTTGAAAAATTGAAAGTCTTATCTATGGCTAAGCAAACCAAAGGGTAAGCCATTGTTGAACTAAATTGTTCATAAGAAGTTTTTTTAGGACTTAGGCAATGTAAAAGAGTATGAATTAAAAACCTCCAATGGGGACAAAAACACCCTTTTCTGAAAGTAACCTTTTTATCAGATGTATCATACCCCATTGTTGAAAGATGTTTATGAATGTCTGAATTAGGTAATGTGATGATACCATTGAGATCATCCAATTGGAGAATTCTCCTCAAGGATGACTCAGTAACATCAATGGTTACCCCATCCACTGTGGCTCTAAGAGTTTCCACAGATTCATGTGTGTCTCCCTGTACAATTGTTATGGACTCCACAGTGTTCCAGAACTGTTTGATGTGAGAGACTTAGATTGTGGGATTTAAAGTTAAAGCATACCTAATATGAGCAGTGTTGAGAAAATCCACAATCTAATGAAAAATAGGGCCACTCTTTTCGTTTGACTTCTGCAAGTAGGCCACTTGGTTGTGCTCATCTGCAAAGTTTAGAA
The DNA here is from genome assembly GCA_030686995.1 of Artemisia argyi. NCBI lineage: Eukaryota > Viridiplantae > Streptophyta > Magnoliopsida > Asterales > Asteraceae > Artemisia > Artemisia argyi. The sequence goes on along the minus strand of CM060705.1, from coordinate 121,042,027 downwards.
TTGCCATAGTTTTGTGATAAAAAGATGAAAGTGTTAGTAATCGTGAATGATGATCACGCCGTATGAGAGATAAATATATACGAATAGGGTTTTGAGAAGAATGCGTAATGAGAATTATCTTTAGAATGTATTTATCTTTGGGAAAAGAATAAATTAAAATAGGTAAGTGGATAATTCACAAAAATTTAGCCTATTAATAAGGAAAACACGATTACTCTCAAACGACTAGTAAAAAATAAGATTACTGACACAACAGTTGTAACAGCTAGTTCACCAGTGGTAAAATTTTCACTTGCAGTGGTAACTGTGAACTAGCAGTGGTAATTCTTCACAAAATTTTCAAGAGCAGTGGTAAGCAAATCAAGTAAAAGTTCATCTGCTCTTTGCATAGTTTTTAGCAAACTATCACCTATCAACGGCTTTGATATGTCTTTACAATGAGCCGTTTGCTATGGACTAGCCAACTCTTCATCACTTGGAATATGGTAAGTTGATGACCATATAGTTTTTTGTAAACTATCAACCATAAACAAATTTGTTAAGTCTTTACCAGTAGCCTTTGCTCTAGACTAGTTGATTCTTATGTGGATTAGACATGGTGAATTAATAACCATTTGTTATATGTCTTAGTTACACACCTTATAACTCCAATCACTCAGCAATCATTGGTTGTTTTTCTGCATATTTAGTAAACACCATTCCTAAGCAATGTATTGTATCTCAAAGTAACTTTTTGACCAAGTTACTATTCATCAAATATCTTCTCAAAGTCAACTCGATTAAGTAAATAATATCTAAATTTACTTCTCCAACCTACCAAAACAGATAAGAGTTAATATCCCTCATAATTAACCCTTGGGTTTGACTTTGCATATAAAAGGGGCTCAATACAACACAAATCTTCATCAAAAATTTTCTTCAACATCACAAACCCTAAAATCATCATGAGCTGGTTTCCACTTATCTACATCTCATCAGATGATTCATCTGATGGAGAAATAAGTTACTATTCTGACTCTAAAGAGCAATCATCAGGATGGAGTGGATATTTTCCTCCAAGTGCTTCAACTTCAACCAACATGAAGCCAAACAAAAAGGTCTCTACATCTGCTCCTGCTCCATCTCTTGAGTTCTACTCAAGTTCTTCTTCAGATGATGATGATGATGAATCCTACACCCTATCCAAGGAGCTACCAAAAGCACTTACAACAGCCCTTGAATCAGCCTTGATGAATATGAAGTGGCATGCACCAGAAAAGCCTGCAAGACTCCAAAAGCCACCAAAACAAGTGTTGGGTCTTTCTTGCCCAAGGAAGCAACTCTCCTTTGATAACAAGAGGAAGAGTGCTTCGAAGGCAAAGCATGTCTATCAGGGGAAAGGCAAGAAGCCCATGGAGTAGTTGTTGTGGAGTGTAGAGTGTTAGGATGTTAAGCTTTTGTGTTTTGTGATTTGAATGATGTGTTTTACTCTCTGTTGATGTACTCTGGAACTTTTGAATAGTTAAATAAAAGTACTCTGTCTTTTTCTTTTACCACTGAGAGAGCAAAACTTTCCACTGTTTGTACTATGGTTTCCACTATGTTCTTATTCTTCTGCATAAAAGTTAGTAGAAAACCATACAAACATATACAAACAATATTAGTACCTAAAAACTATCCTGCAACACTAAAGACCATTAGACATCAAAATTTTATGGGTTGAGAATTCCAATACCTGTTACCAAGTACTGAAACCTACCCACATCAAGCCCTTTTGTTAACAAATCAGCATAGTTGTCATCAATATGAATTTTGACAACTTGAATGAGCTTCTTCTCAAAACAATCTCTGATAAAGTGAAGTCTAATCCCTATATGTTTAGTTTTAGTGTGTTGCACAGGATTTTTAATAATGCATATGGTACTACTATTGTCTATATATATAATGGTGTTCATGAAATTGTACCCATAATCCAACAATTGATTCTGAAGCCATAAAATCTGAGCACAATAGCTTGCAGCAGCTACATACTCTGCTTTAGTTGTTGAAGTAGCCACCATTGTCTGTTTCTTGCATTGCCATGACACCAATCTACATCCAAGAAATTGACATCCTCCTGTAGTTGACCTTCTATCCAAACTTGCACCAGCATAATCACTATCTGAGTATGTGATCAACTCCATAGGAGATTCTCTTGGATACCATAATCCTAGATTAGGATATGTCTTCAAATACCTGAAAATCTTCTCTACTGCTGTCAAGTGTGATGTCTTTGGAGTGACTTGAAATCTTGCACAAGCACAGACAGCAAACATAATGTCTGGTCTTGATGAAGTAAGATACATCAACGAACCAATCATAGATCTATAAGTATGCACATCTACATCTGCTCCACTAGCATTCTTTAACAATAGATGAGTAGTCTTATCAGCAAGGGTATTTGAAGGTTTTGCATCTGTAAAGTGAAACTTTCTTAAAATCTCAGTTACATATTTGTCTTGACTGATAAAGATGCCATCTTTTCTTTGTTGTACTTGCAGTCCCAAAAAGAAAGTAAGTTCTCCCATAGAACTCATTTGAAACTCATATTTCATCAACTTTTCAAACTCTTTGCACATCTCTTGTCTAGTAGATCCAAAGATGATATCATCAACATACACTTGTACTAGTAGAATATCACCTTTGTCTTTCTTGATGAACAAAGTTTGATCAATTTTCCTCTATGAAACCCATTGTTCAAAAGATATGTAGCTAAGGTTTCATACCACTTCCTTGGAGCTTGATGTAAGCCATAAAGAGCCTTAACCACTTTATAAACCTTATTGGGATGTTGAAGAACCAAAGGTGCTTTTGGCCATTGATGGAGTGAGCTATGATTGGAGCTATATAGCTGATGAAGAGGAAGCAGATCCAGAGTCTGCAATGATTACTACAGAACTTGTACTTATGGAATTTTCTGATTCTCAGGTACAAATTAATAATGCTTGTTCTAAAACCTATAAGGCTTTAAAAGACTATAAGAAACTTAAAGCTCAATATGATGAACAATTGTTAGAGTTAAATCAAACCAGTTATAACCTATCAAATCATAAAAGAGGTATTGCTGTTTTAGAAGCACAAATAGAGCATTTTAGGGCTAATGAATATAAGTTTAGTGATGATATTGTTGTTTTAAGAAGGGACTTAGATTATAAGATTGCTGTGAATCTAGCTCTTAGAGAAGAATTGGAGAAGGTTAAAAAGGTTAATGATAATGTTAAAATTACTGTAGACACATTAGCTTATGCTTCAGATGGAATCAATAAAATTTGGGAAGCCCAAGTAGTTAATAAAGCTAAATCAGGTGTAGGTTACAAGTCTGTACCACCACCCCTAAGAGGTGTTCCATCACCTCCTGGTATAGACCTAGCACACACTGGATTAGAAGAGTTTCAGGAACCTACTAGGACATATGGACCCCAAATTGTGAAAGAAGCTAGTGTAGATAAGATTGTTGAGTCAGAGGCATTTGAAAGTGCAAGTGATTCATAACTCAAGGATGAATGTGTGAAAGTTAAGGATAAAACATGTGTTCCTGAAGTTGTTAAGATAGAAAAGGAAGAGCCTAGAAAACAAACAAATAATACTAAGCCCACCATTAAATATGCAGAGATGTATAGAAATAGATCACCAGCTCCTACGAGAAACAAAAGGAACTGGAACAATCTAAAATCTCAACAATTTGGTAGTGATTTTGAGTTTAACAACAAAGCATGTCACATCTGTGGTAGCTTTAAACATCTTCATGCTTACTGTAACTATCACAAGGGTAGAAGAAGTGTTTTTGGGAACACAGGGGTAAAAGATAATAAGTTTCAAAATTTAACACACCCCAATCTACTAAGAAATATGATTCCCAGAGCTGTTCAACTTAAAACTGGCATCAAACCTCTTACAACTACTAGAAAAGTGAACAGTGGTTACCCTAAGTCACCTGTTAAAAGTGCAAAACCTATTCAAACTTTTGTCAAAAGTGCACAAATAGGTAACAAGACATTTTATGAAAAGAAGGTTTTCTATAACCACAAGTGGGCACCTAAAATTTCAAAACCAGCAGTTACCACTGCTAGGTCAAAGTTTCCACTGGTGGTTCAGTAAACAACAAAAGGGTAAATGTGGGAAATGCTGTGAAGGCCTCAGCACGTTGGGAATGGAAACCAAAAGGAATTAACACCTCAATCAATCCTAATGGTGTATCAATGACCTTTGACAGATATAATTATATTGATACATGAGGCAGATCCAAGTCATTTGTGGCTTGGGTCCCCAAAAGGAACTAATTCCTTTATTTTATGTGCAGGGACATTCAAAGCCTAAAGAAGATCAAGGATACTCAGACAGTGGATGTTCCAGGCACATGACTAGCAACAAGTCCTATCTTTCAGATTTCAAACCTTATGATGGACAATTTGTCAGCTTTGGAGGTGGTATTGGTGGAAAGGTTTCTGGCAAAGGAACTATCAAGGCTGGAAACTTGGACTTTGAGAATGTGTATTATGTGAAAGAACTCAAGTACAATCTCTTCAGTGTGTCACACATGTGTGACAAGAAACATAGAGTTCTATTCTCTGAAGATGAATGTTATATCTTGTCTAAGGATTATAAGTTACCTGATGAAAGTGAGGTCCTACTTAAAATCCCTAGAAAAGGCAACTTATATAGCATAGACATGAAGAACATAGTGGCTAAAGATGATGTTACTTGTTTGCTTGCAAAGGCCACTTTGGATGAATCCATGCTTTGGCACAGAAGACTTGGTCATGTTAACTTCAAGACCATCAACAAGATTGTGAAAGATGGTCTAGTCAGAGGTCTACCAGAGAAGAGATTTGAGAATGAACAAACATGTGTTGCCTGTCTTAAAGGCAAGCAACATAGAGCTTCTTGCAAGACCAAGGCATATAACTCTATTGATCATCTACTATACATGTTGCATATGGACTTGTTCGGCCCTACATCAGGGAGTAGCATAAATTTGAAGAAGTACTGTCTTGTTGTAACTGATGATTTTAGTAGATTTACATGGGTTTTCTTTCTAAGAACCAAGGATGAAACCACTGGCATCCTTAAGACATTCATCACTGAAGTTGAAAATTAAGTTGATAAGAAAATCAAGATCATCAGGTGTGACAATGGGACAGAATTCAAGAATAGAGTTATGGATGATTTCTGCAGAGACAAGGGTATTAAAAGAGAATTTAGTGTTGCAAGAACACCTCAACAGAATGGTGTTGCTGAAAGAAGAAACAGGACACTAATTGAGGCTGCTAGAACCATGTTAGCTGATTCCAAGCTACTAGTGACATTTTGGGCTGAAGCAGTTAACACTGCTTGTTATATTCACAACAGGGTTTTGGTGGTGAAGACTAAGAACAAGACACCTTATGAGCTATTCAGATGAAGACCCCCTTTATTAGATTTCATGAAGCCATTTAGATGTCAAGTCATAATTCTCAATACCATTGATCATCTGGGAAAGTTTGAAGAAAATTCAGATGAAGGCTTCTTTGTTGGATATTCTATGGTTAGCAAAGCTTTTAGAGTCTACAATTTGAGAACAAAGAAGATTGAATAAAATTTTCATGTTAAGTTCCTTGAAAATAGAACTAACATAGCAAGTTCAAGACCAGAATAGCTGTTTGATCTTGAGACTTTATCAAATACAATGAATTATGTACCTATTACCTCAGGTACAGGAGACAATGATCTTGAAAGCTCAGAAGAATTCATTGACGAAGATGAACCTTGCAAAGATGATGAAGATGATAACGATCAAATTGTTATGCCACTTTGGGACTTTGTTGATAATAATTCTGAAAAGACAGGTGATGCTAATGTTGTGAATTTTGATGTTCAGAATAAACACATTCCTGAAAGCAGTGGTAACCCTATTTCCACTGCTCCACCAGAAGTTTCCACTGATGGACCAAATGTGGAAAATTTAACTCAGGAAACACCTTGTGATGATGTTGAAATCACTAACATGCCTACAACATATGATATTCCTAACACATCACAAACTACAATTCACAAAGGGCATCCACTTGAAAATGTAATTGGTGAGTTACAATCAGGTGTGAAGACAAGAAGGCAGACAAATATGAATGATGTTCATGGGTTTATGAGTCCAAGAAGCACACAGACAAGAATGAATGTTTGTTTTTCTGTTTTCTATCACAAGTGGAGCCCAAAAATGTATATAAGGCTTTAGAAGAATCAAGCTGGGTTGAAGCAATGCAAGAGGAGTTGTTGCAGTTCAAACTTCATAAGGTTTGGGTTCTTTGTGATTTGCTTGATGGAATGAAAGTAATTGGTACAAAGTGGGTTTTCAGAAATAAGAAAGATGAAAGAGGTATTGTTATCAGGAACAAAGCTAGATTAGTTGCTCAAGGATACACTCAGGAGGAGGGTATTGACTATGAAGAATTTTTTGCTCCTGTTGCAAGGATTGAGGCTATTAGATTGTTTTTAGCCTATGCATCCTTTATGGGCTTTACTGTCTATCAAATGGATGTCAAGAGTGCTTTTCTGTATGGGAAGATTGATGAGGAGGTCTATGTTTCTCAACCTCCAGGCTTTGAAGATCCCTCTGGTGGAACTCTTTATTGATAAGTAGAGAAGCTCCAATAAAAATTTCAGCCCGATCCAACGGTTAACGAAGGAGATATCGCGACTTGAAAACTGACCTGCAGTGAGTTACGAAAATTGAACCAAATTCGAATTTTTCTTGTTTTCTTCGTTCTTCTACAAACCAAACCTTGTAAATCCCTGATATCCAGAGCCCCCGCTCTGATACCACATGTTAGAAACTAATAACGTGATAGAGAATAGTTTCTAGGATCGTTTTGGCTATAGACTTATTAGGTCTTAATCTAGCATAATGATAATATAGGCGGAATATTCATACATAGAATCAATATTATCATAACAAGGTTTTACCAAACATTCTTCATAGCCCCAATATTATTATATCAACATAATACGGTTACACCAATCATTGTAACAGGAATCCAATTATTCTTGAGGCTAAACACTAAACTACCATACCCTAGGTGTTTTCCCATAAAACACCTGTACACATGCTTTACTGATTTTCTACATCTTGACACACTTGAATGAATAAAACCTGTACCCTATGTATCTTTATATAATAGAGACATTAGGGTTTACAAAATACTACAAAGGACTATAATGCAAAAACTTCTTTGTAAAGAAAGTCCTTGTCTTTTGCAGTTTCTTCATTCTTCACTTTGTCTTCTTTAGTCCTTCATCTTTCACATGTTTTGTCTTATCAACTCAAGTATAATTCCCAACATTCCTCCACCCACTCCTCACCATCCAACAACTTGATCCAACTTGATAATCATGTTAACAATTTTCTTTGTTGCATCTTTCTTCAAAAACAAACCATTGCACTCAATGAACACTTCACTTGGATTGAGTATCTCCTCACTAGGTCTTCTCTAACATCATCACTAACACAACACTCTAACCCTCAATCAAACCCTTCCGCTCCAAACTCACCACAACCAAACACTCAAAACTCTCCAAACACCATTCCCACAAAAATCTACCTCCACTAAATCCAACCATCTTGCTTCCCATCTCTAAATAAAATCATCACAAAGCTTTTGTGTTCCAAGCAAGTTCAAGAGACCTCGAGTTGGCAACTTAATATTATTTAGTGTAGTTTGCTAGAAAAGCATATATATATATATATATATATATATATATATATATATATATATATATATATATATATATATATATATATATATATATATATATATATATATATATATATATATATATATATATATATGCTTATGTACTAATGATTATGTTTTCAACATAATCTACTTAAATAATTCTATTAATGAATGCTTCTTGTGTCTTATTATTTTCATGCATTCTCTTGTAATATATTTGTTCCATGCATCATATATATATATTGCTTGTGCTCTAAATATTTTTGCAAGCATTCCATATCTCGATTTTTCTTATGACCTTAAAACGAGGGGGAGTATACGTCAATGGGGAGTTCTACATTCGTCGGGATAACCTTTTTGATGCTAACAAAAAGGGGGAGAAATGATATAAACTCACTAAATACTTGTATATATCTTAATTTTTGATTTAATGAGTTTAGATTTTGTAATCATAAAAAAAGGGAGATTGTTGATATAAATAATGCATAAAAACGTTATTAATATTTCTCAATATCTCTACGTTTTGACGATCACAAAATGTAAACTCATTGAACGTAAAGTTATTACGTAAACAAGTATTTAGATACAAATATCATTTCATCCAACAAAATCACTTAAGGTATGTATAAACAAATGTCTAATACATTTTATAATCAAAGGGATTTTATTTATACACTACAAATTTTATAAAATATTATAAACATTTTATATATTTTGGAAAAACACTTTTGGTAATTAAAGGAAAATGTTTAATTCATAATAAATATATGAATTCAAATTTTTAACCAAAATCAGTTAGATTTTCACTAAATAAACTTTCACCAGTAAAAGACAAAGTTTTTGGCCGTTATAGGAGGGCGGCCCCCTTAATTTTTATGGGGGTCGGCACGCTCCAGTTTTCAGAAACGTTTGCCTATAAATATTGGTTCATTTCTGCTATTTTCCTTCACTTTTTGCACGAAAATTTTCAGTCTCAATCCTTTCTAAACATCCTTATAAATCCTTTGATCATAAGATATATTAGACATTTGTTTATACATATCTTAAGTGATTTTGTTGGATGAAATAATATTTGTAACTAAATACTTGTTTACGTAATAACTTTACGTTTAATGAGTTTACATTTTGTGATCCTCAAAATGTAAGGATATCGAAAAATATTAATAACGTTTTTATGCATTATTTATATCAACAATATATACTATATGTTTTGCTCTCTATTAATATTCTTTCATACCAATATTAAATTCAAATGCTAATCCAAAACCCACGATAACCAAACTGCACCTAACATCCCATATGGCTACCGTTGGTAATACTCCAACAAATCTTGCGAATGGCTAGTGTTGACCACCTCCCCCCCCCCCCCCCCCCCCTATTTTTTATCCCAACCCTTCCTAAATGGGAGGGTGTACTTTTTTGTACTTTTTTTTGTACTTTTGTCTTGTAGTTTTTTTTTTTTTTTTTTTTTTTTTTTTTTAGTTTGTAATGTTTTTGTTTTGTATATTTTTTTGTAATGTTAGTAATGTTTGTAATGTTTTTGTGTTGTGTATACTTAATTAATAATTGTCTATATGACGTTATAAAAAAAGATGACGTTGACTCATTTGCATTTATAAACTAATGTTTGTAATATTTTTGTGTTGTGTATACTTAATTAATAATTATCTATATGACGTTATAAAAAAATATGACGTTATAAAAAAAGATGACGTTGACTCATTTGCATTTATAAACTACTACAAGATCAGTGTTTACACCTAAAGTTATATTATTTAAAAAAAACAACTATTATTATAAAATTAAATGTCAATGTTAACATATTATTTAAAAACAACAATGTCTACGACATATGAAGATTATTCATTTCAGTTAAAAGATCATGGAGCCTTGCACCCGACTGACAAGCGTGATCCTCAGGATTCCTTGCCAATTCTAACTCCATCTCCAGCGTCTTTATTCTTGCCTTCAACAACTTGTTCTCATTATCTTTAGCGTTGAAGAAGAGGCTGTTGAAGAAGAGGCTTGATTAAATTACTCTTCTTCAAATTCATCTTTCCACCTGAAGTATCGACACCCACAGTCTTTTGTACCTGGCTGGTACATGTTAAGAAAATAATAAGAAATGTATTTTTAACAAACAAATTATTTACATAACTAAGCAAACGTATGATTATTTACCACTGAAAGAGGACATGCATAAAACTGTCGCCCACGACTACCTTCTTGCCAGGATGTCTATTCTATAATAAATCCTCTATCACATCGACACCAGAAAGGATTTCTTCGGCCCACCTGACAAAAGAATTTGCATAATCAATCAATAATGTTATTTACTAATTTAAATAAATATTTAATCATTTACTATATAATACAAACAGTTATTTACAACATAAATCAATAATTATTTACAATGTTTTGTCAGTATAATTATTTACAATATAAATCAATAATTATTTACAATGTTTTGTCGGTATAATTATTTACAACATAAATCAATAATCATTTACAATGTTTTGTCTGTATAATATTTACTCCATTAGTCGATGTTGATATAAAGTTATCCATTCGGCTGCAATTGGCTCTCTGAAAAACCTCCATTGTGGGTGGTTAAGCGGAAGTGGAAAATTTGGGTCTAGCGTCGGTAAAATGTAGTGAGCACAGGCTATCTCCCCCACACGGGCAATCACAAGGGGGTCAATTCCTTGTGATAAGTTTGGCCCAAAAAAAAGCGGAAAACATGTGTTCCAACCACGCTCGAATATAAATACAACCGGTCGGTGAATCATTGAAGCGATAACCAGCCCCGTCATTGGCATCATCATCCAGCGACCGTCAGGTGCACCTCCATTGAACCAGTCTATTGTATACCAAAGAAAGTCAAAGTCTTGTTGCTGCCACATACTTATGTAAGTTTGCCTTTGATAATCTAACTCTTGCAATAACATATGTCTGACTTCGGCCCACCTATTTTCGTTTTGAAAAATACTGTGAGCAACGCACCGAAACCCACAATTCCCATCACCCCGGAAATTATGTATACTTATTACGTGATGGACAGTAAATCTGTGGAATTGCCTCAATAAAACCATTGCTCACATTATCTCCAACATATAATCTGTGGCATAGACTATCACCCGTGTAAGAACTATGTCTTGGAGGGTCTTGCCGCAAGTTCGGGACTTTCGTAGATCTTGAATTTGTACTTCTTCGGTGATCTACAATTGGTACTTCATTCAAGTCCGGAACTTTTGTAGCCTTGGACCTTTTGTCCTTTGCGCTCGGACGTCCACGGGTATTTTCCTGAACAACAGGTTGACGTGTGTCAACAGATTCAGGTTGGTATATCCCTCTTAACTTGTGCAACATATTCTTCTTGACAAACGACGTCGCTTTGCCAAAAACACTCTTGAATTGTCGTACGCCATTTTCAAACTCTCTTGTATCATCATCAACATCATCATCATCATCATCATCATCATCATCATCATCACGCACAAGAGTACTGACAACGGGGCACGATACAGACAGGGTTCTCCAAAATATATCAAGGCTATCCAATAGAATGGGCACACCTGCATTTATTAAAAGTGACTTATGTAAAACCATTTCGTGAAAGCATTCATTAAAATTGACTTTAATATACTTACCATTAATTCGATACCAAGTCATTTGACAAAAGCACGGTCCATAAATTGATCGCAACTGATGGTTACAATCTTCTGCGGCGATCTTTGTTTGAAGGAGTTCTTTGTGCATGAGTATAAAAGCATATTTGGAAATGTTATACCACAACTCTGAAAATATTCACGTTTATTTATTTTCTCATTTATGCTTCTATTAAAACTCTATTGTATCATGCTCTTTTGAGAAGTAAGAATATTATCAATCGAAATCAACAACGTGTTTAAGTTGGACTGTGTGCCGCCCAAATATAATTTCAACAACGCGTGCTGAGCCTCTACTTTACACGTTGTTGTCTGGCCGTAGCTACGATATTCATCGGTAACACACGAGACAAACATGTTCCCATAATCTCGCAGCCAGTTATCCAGATACCTAGCAATATCTGAAAAAATGATGAATTAATACGAGGTCAATCGGGTGCATATTTGTTAAATAATAAAAACACTGAATTAATAATTAAGTACCCGGATGGTTGACCAATTTTTGTTGTAGGCGTTGATAATGTTGCTCGAATAAGGCGTGTGTTTGAGCTTTAACCATCCAATCCCATGTAAGTTTGATGGACTTGTACTCCTCTAACGACTTACATTTACCTCTGCAATGCTAAAGTATATTTTGGGAAATATGCCATCGACATAGTACTTTGTGAGCATGCGGGAATTCTGCTCTGCATGCCCCAACCAACGCTAAATCCCTGTCGATGACGATAACATGTGGATAGTATCTTTCGTCAATCACCATCTTTACACGTTGCAATACCCATTCAAAATTAGACCCTTTTTCACTGTTTAAAAAGCTAAACGCCATCGAAAATGTTTTATTTGTTGATGTTACTCCGAAAATTTCCAAAATGACAATTTAAACAGTGTGATATTGTACGTGGAGTCTATTAGCATGATTTCAGGGAACGTACACCATAAAGCGTACGACGTAGGGTGAACAAAAAATAATTCATCAAGCTCATTACTGTCACTTACCCTATCGTAATATGTGTACCCTGATTGCGTCAAATGTGCGTAAAGGACTTGAATTGGAGTTAGATTACCTATTTTGGCTCTCCGGATCTTAACTTGTGCGTTATATATAGTTCTAACGCTAGACACATTATCCGGATTACGACCCTGTATTGTCGCGAGTATTTTACGTGGTTTTACGGTATACTCTGTCAATTCTTTAACCAACTCGAACTCATCATCATTTAATCGCATTGCATATGGCACACCATGCACCGACTCTAACATACGATGATTATGACTATCATCCTTCACTTTCAAAATCTAATATGATCTTCTTTTAAGATATTTCGCCACCAATTTGAATAGACAACCAGTTTTAGAGGTACTGGTATTCCGTTTTCCAGTACCTTCGAGTTTATAAATCCCACCCTTTGTACACCCATAATTGATTTCGTTCATAATTCCGTTTTCTGATTTAGTTCTTCTTTTAACAATGACAAAACCGAGTTCCCGAGCTATGTTTTGCACCCAATCCGTTAATTGCTCGTGAGAACCGAACACCTGAAAAAACATTACGAATTTACCTTATTTTTTAATACTAACTTTTTTTTTTTACAAAACTACTACAATACTTTTATTATAATTAATACTTTTACAAACGCGTATGGTGACGTTTTTTTTAAAACTAACTTTTTTGTATAACAAAATATTTTTTTAACAAAATACTTTTTTTTATCACACTTTTTTTTACAACTAACTTTTTTGTATAACAAAATGTTTTTTTTTATAACAAAATATTTTTTTATCAAAATTTTTTTTACAACTAACTTTATTGTATAACAAAATATTTTTTTTAACAAAATACTTTTTTTTATTCACATTTTTTTACAACTAACTTTTTTGTATAACAAAATGTTTTTTTAACAAAATACATTTTTTTTATTCACATTTTTTTTACAACTAACTTTTTTTTATAACAAAATACTTTTTTATAACAAATTTTATAAACTTAACAAAATACTTTTTTTTAACAAATTTTACAACTAACTTTATAATAAATATATAAAAAAAAGTAAATAAAACCGCGTATGGGGTGGACAGCTGTCTCACACCCACACACTATTATCACCACAACTGTCTCACACACACCACACACTCACAAACTCTCTCTCTCTAAGTTATCTGCTCTCTTTTCTCTATCAAATTTTAGATCTAAAAACGTTTTTAGATCTATCAAATGTGAGAGAGTTTGTGAGTGTGTGGTGATGTTGTTGGTGATCTGTGTTGGGGGTTTCTCAAAAATTGGGGGTTATTCAAAAATTAGGGTTTCGTAAAAGTAATTTGGGGGTTTTTCTGTGGTGGTGGTTCTGTGGTGCTTAATTGTGTGTTCTTATGTGATTTTCTCATTCTGTGATAGATCTAAATTTTTATTCAAAAATTAGGGTTTCAAAAATATTTGGGGGGTTTTTCAATCTGTTTTGATTTACTTCATATAAAGTGTGTTAATTGAAAGATGTATATGTTAATTTATCATATCTAGATTTTTTTTAGGAAGCCCTAATTTTTTGAAAGTTAGGGTTTCGTGGTGGCTGGTTTTGTGGTGCTTAATTGTGTGTTCTTATGTGATTTTCTCATTCTGTGATGGATCTAAATTTTTATTCAAAAATTAGGGTTTCAAAAATATTTGGGGGTTTTTCAATCTGTTTTGATTTACTTCATATAAAGTGTGTTAATTGAAAGATGTATATGTTAATTTATCATATCTAGATTTTTTTTAAGAAACCTTAATTTTTTGAAAGTTAGGGTTTCGTGGTGGTTGGTTCTGTGGTGCTGGTTCTGTGGTGCTGGTTCTGTGGTGCTTAATTGTGTGTTCTTATGTGATTTTCTCATTCTGTGATAGATCTTAATTTATCATATCTAGATTTTTTTAAGAAACCCTAATAGTTTCGGTTCTGTGGTGCTGGTTCTTATGTGATTTATGTGTGAGACAGCTGTGGTGATAATAGTGTTGGTTCTGTGGTGTTGGTTCTTATGTGATTCTGTGGTGCTGGTTCTTATGGTTCTGTGGATGTGGGTAGGTTAACACCTTGATCTGCCACCTTTGACTGGTATGAATACCTGCTCTGACCTACCCCTAGTCCACAGGCTCTGGTTTTAAGCATAATTTTTTGATGAAACTGCTTAAGCAGTTTGTGATGAAACTTGATAAGCAGTTTGTTGTTTTAAAAGCATATTTGAAACTTGGTTTTTTATAAAAAAAAAAATACCGAGATACGGCAATGATGATTTAAAAAAATGATTTTGGCGTGGCATTTCCAAATGGACGGCAATAAAAACTTTGCAACATTTGATGTTGCAGCCATATATCATAAGACTTTCTTATGTCAAACTGCTTATAATCTGGGCCAATTGTTATCTTGATTTAATATTGAAACAGTGTAAAGCTTATTAGTACCTCTTGTGTGTAAAATCGTGAACTAGACATTTCGGCAGCCTTGTTACAATGTTGTTGCCTTTTTTGTGCTACTCTGCCCCAACTCTTGTTACAATATTGTTGCCTTTTATGATGCTCTGCTTCTTTGTGAAACTTTGGTTGCTCAGAATTGGTTACCTTGTTGTGATACTCTGCTTCTTTGTGAGACTTTGGTTGCTCAGAATTGGTTACCTTATTGTGATACTCTGCTTCTTTGTGAGACTTGTGTAGCTCAGAATTGGTTACCTTGTGATGGTTCTCTGTTTCTTTGGTTGGTGGTTATGTGGTATAGTGTTTCTTGATATGGTTGGTTGTAGTGTTTGTTGCAATGCTTGTAGTGTTTGATGTAATGGTTGTGTTTGTTGTGATACTGCTTTGTTGATTGAGCTTTGTTTATAATCTACCAAAGCTGCAGATTGTGGAATCTTACTGTTGAGCTTTGTAGTTTGTGGAATCCTTACTGTTGAGCTTGTGACATGCCTGTTTTGACAGCCTTGTTGTGTTGTGATACTGCTTTCTAGTGATACTTGAGTAATTGTGGAATCTGCTGTTGAGCTTTGCAGTTTTTGGAATCCTTACTGTTGAGCTTGTGACATTCCTGTTTTGACAGCCCTTGTTGTGTTGTGATACTGCTTTCTAAAACCAAGGCGATGACGAATGGTTTTTAAAACCGAATGGATGGCGGAGTGATATTTTCATCACTTTCGCAACCTTCAAATCCGAGCCTTCTAAAAATCTGAGCCTATAAGGCGATGACGAATTTAACATTTCATCCGAGCCTGCAGTTGTGTTTTGTGTTGTCTTTGTGTGAACCTGCAGTTGTGTAATGTTTGCACTTTGGACTTGATCACTTTGTTATGGTTTCTTGTTTGCACTTTGGACCAAAAAAATAAAAAAAATAAAAAAAAAAATAATAAATAAAAAAAATTGCACTTGTGCTTTGACAAAAAAAAAATAGGACTTGGCGATGACGAATTTAACAATGATCCGAGCCTGCAGTTGTGTTTGTTTGTGTTTGTGTTTTGTTTGCACTTTGGACTTGATCATTTTGTTTTGCTTATTTGTTTGCACTTTGGAACAAAAAAATGCACTTTTGTGCTTTGACAAAAAAAATAGGACTTGGGGAAAAAAACTGCACTTTTGTGCTTTGACAAACAAAATAGAACTTGGACAAAAAAAAAAAAACAAAAAAAAAAAAAAAAAAAACTGCACATAGTTTGAAAAAAAAAAAAAAAAAAACTGCACATAGTTTGAAAAAAAAGAAAAAGAGAGAGAGAGAGACAAAAGCTGTAATAGGTAGGCCTCACTAGGGAGGGTTTGCAGCCTAGTGGGGGTAGACCCCGTTGGTATAACAGCACCCCTTGCGAATATGGAATAAAAGGTCTATGATCCTCCGATTAATGCCGTAGTTCCCTACGGAAAAAGTTTAAGTTTAGTATCCAAAATGAGTAAGTCATGTTCTCATGTATTGCAGCGTACCAGTAAGAGTAGTAATTATGAAACGGATATTTGGGAAAGAAAGGAAAGACAGACATCTTTGCCAGGGGTTGTCTGTCGACTTGGCAAAAGAATACCTGACAAACGTACGTGTTAGTGAAATTAAAGAGTCTAAAAGGGTTTATAGATTTCAGGAGGAAAAGATTGGGCTCAACATATATTGGTCTTTGACAAGTGATCACATGGATCAAGTGGCCCATACATCCATAGATAAATTTGATCAAGATGATGATTTTAGGCCTCAGGTAACTTATGGTGTTGGGCCTGAAGTAATTTATGGTGTTCATGAGGATTCCAATCTTAAATCAAGGTTGGCTACACAAAGAAAAAGAAAAAGATTGGGCTCAAACTTATATTGGTCTTACTAGTTTTACAAGGACATTTAATATATAGGCTAATATAAGGTTCTTCAGTATGGTTATGGGGAGTTATTCGAGGTTCTATGTAGTTGTGTTTGATATTTCAGTTAGAATATATAGATTTGAGATTCACACTCTGGTGATTGCTGTATGGTTATGGGGTGAGTTTTATAGGTTTTTAGGTGCTTATGTTGTTTTCTTTTCTTTGTTTGTACTTCTAGCTTCTTGCTAGTTTTCATGGAAGATTTCTTCGCTGTTAAAAAAAAAAACATATGAGAATGACATATAGTGTCTTGACTATGGTTTCAAGTTTCAACTAATCCTTTGCAGTTTTATGTATTCATTGTAGCTCTACTGTTCGAATTAGCTATTGCTTGGGTTCATTTTCTACCTACCCAGTGAGTTCTCCTCTCAGCATTTTTTTCTGTCAAACTCAAAATTTGCTTGTTTGTTTTAATTCTCTTATATATGATATATAATAAATTATATGATAATATGAAGATACCCTTTCTCGTGTAGTGTGCCTTAAGCAGTGGCTCAATATATTAGACAAGGAGCCTTCTCCTACTGCAATTCATATTTATGTTCTGGGCAGTGTAAATTTCAGACACCATTCAATTTTCATTTCATCTTTCCATCACATATGGTATGAACACGCCATTTCAGTTTATTAATGTTCCATACTTCATTCTAATGTCGAAGGGATTGTAGTAGCAGTGTTGAATCCTATGTTTTTTATTATACTAGAAAGGTGCCCGCGCGATGCGGGGGCGGATTATTGGGGTGAAGAGAAGGGAGGTGGGGTGGTGGAAAGTGGTTGTTGGGGTGGTGGTTGAAGTGGTTATAAATTATTGGGGGTGGTTGTTGAGATGGTTATAAATTGTTGGGGTGGTTGTTGAAGTGGTTATAAATTGTTGGGGTGATTGTTAGGGGTGGTTGTTTCCATAATTAGTAAGTAAAAGTCTGAATTTTTAAGCCTTTCTAATTATGAAATAGTCCCAAATACATTATATAGTAGTATAGATTATTTTGTGACATTGGTTAATCCAAACTTTAGCTTCGGAATGCATGTCTTTTTCTTTTCGTTATAATATATTAGTTCTCTACGTTTTTGTAACTGAGAATGATTGATCTGCATATAGATATGGCCAGGCAGCAAACAGCCTAAATATATATGTACCTGGTGTCCACCAAAACTATCTAGTTCCTTTAGCAAGTTTAAATTTCTTTTAATTATCAAGTCATTGCAAGTATCACCAAAAGTTGCCTTCTCTACGGATTAAACTACTGAAACAAAGAACAAGAAAGGGAAAACAAGAATGCTAGTTTAAATTTCACTAAATCTTGCATACAGACACATTCTACATATTATCATCAGTTCTATTATGTGATCTCTTGATTCGTACTGGTGTCATATATTTCTTATTGCAAAAGCCGTCAACATATCACCCCAAACAGCTTATTTGTTTTATTAATTAGGTTCATGAGTAAGCAGATGGTTTCCTTTCGTGTGAATTCCACTTTAATTTCCTTTCATATTTTTTAGTTATCTCCACTACTTAGGAATGCACACTCCCTCTTTGTTTCTCTTTGAAGGTCGACATTTGATACTTTTATAATCTAAATGTTGTGTGAATGGTGGCAGTCGTGTGGATTCCACAAGCCTATATTAATTCTTTGTGATGCTTTCTTTAAATATCAGTATTACTGGCTTGTGGCTTACACACTATTTGAAACTTTTGTACCATATACACATTGATCCTTCTTACATTATTGAAAAATATATAGTATACCATATGTATGTAGACCCGCATACACATACTATATATATCCTCCATTTGGGGCTCTATCTTCCACAAGCAAGTCATCTTTGGTTCTTTTTCTTCATTATTCTTTGTGATGTAATTTTTGTTTCCTTCCTTCACCATCATGGCTGCAAAAACTGATGTATGCATTCCTGTTTCTGATGAAAACACCAAACACGAACAAAATAAAGTGTCTATTGACGAAGATAGTGACGATACTGACTACTCACAAAGGGGACAGTGGCTGCGTGCTGCTGTTCTGGGAGCCACTGATGGTTTGGTTTCTGTTGCATCTCTGATGATGGGTATTGGAGCTGTTAAACATGATGTTAGGGCCATGATTCTTACAGGCTTTGCTGGCTTAGTGGCTGGTGCATGCAGCATGGCTATTGGTGAATTTGTTTCAGTTTACTCCCAACGAGATGTTGAGGTCGCTCAGATGAAGAGAGATAACAAAATTGAAAAGGAAGCACTGCCGAATCCCATTCAGGCTGCTGTAGCATCCGCCATTGCATTTATATTAGGGGCCATCTTACCCTTACTTGCTGCTGCTTTCATAATGGACCATAATGTTAGGCTTGGTGTGGTTGTAGCCACTGTGAGTTTGGCACTTGTGATTTTTGGGTGGATTGGAGCTGTTTTAGGGAGGACTCCAGTGGTTAAGTCCTGTTTCCGGATACTAGTTGGAGGGTGGATGGCTATGGCAATTACTTTTGCACTAACCAAGTGGATAGGCTCTTCTGCACTGTAGGGTTGCATCATATTGTATTTCCTGTTAAGCAATAATTATTGAGATTAGAAATTTGATTGTATTCCCATTTTATCACTGATCCAATCTCATGTAAATCAAATAATTTAATCTCATGCCTTGCTCTTTTTACTCCTGTTAATTTATTCTTTTATTGCTCAAGTATTTTCTTGTTTACTTGACTTACTAACTTAATTACTTCTTGTTCTCATCCAAAACTCTTTTTACATGCAATCCCTGTTTTAGATATACTATTCTGTTCTCTATAATCTGTTACTTAATTGCTTATATGATAAATTTGATCATGCCAACGCCTATGACACGAAGTGACCCAAACTATTGACCATGCTTAGGTGCATATGGTCTTACTTTTGGTTAGAATATGTATTTAACTCATGTTACACGATCAAACTTGGACTCGGTTATGAACTTCTGATTAAGTATCTGAGACAAGCCAAACATAGAAGTATAAAGTTATGTGTTTTATCAGCCATAGCTCTACTGTGCAAAGTAGCTACTTATTCCAAAGTTTGGTTATGTCTGAATTCTTCTATTTCTATAACTGAGCGAGTGTGTTCCTCTGCATCATGTAATCTCCAACTCTCAATAACAATATAATATGGTTTCCCAACAAAATTATTAACATCACTTTCAGGCTTCTGTTACTATATTTGTGAAGTAGCAACGAAGCTATTAACACTCTTCATTTGATGCCAGTTTTTGTTGTGTTATTGATAAGTATATTTTTGTAGTTTTACAAAATTTTCTCTGTGCTGTGGGTGGTGTGGTACCTTTTTTAGTAGTAATATATTTTAGTTGTGTGGACTGCATGCACACTCCATTTCAGTTTTATATTGTTAGGAAATAATGGTTCATTTTCGAAAAACTGCAGGCCCATTGAAAATATCTATCCTGACTATCTGTCAATATTTGGAAGGAAGGGAACCTGTAGTATTAGTGCCGTTTCTTATCACAAAATCTGTCAATCTATCACACAATGAGCTTATTCTTACGATTAGGTTAATCGGCATATGCTTTCGTCTGGGTTCCATTCTTGTTCCTTATTTTTACTTATCTTTCCACTACTTGAAAGTGCCTCTTTTTGTGGGGCGTTTGATCTTTTCCTCATTAAATATCGAGTATATGAATGTAGTCGTGTGGGATACACAAACCAATATCCATTTGTTTGTGGATGCTTTCTTTAAATATCATCATCATGGCTTGTTGGTTGCACACTATTTTAAACTTTTCGCACCATATTTACATTGAGTTTTGGTGGAGAATATAGTCAGACTCGGTGTGGTTGTTGCCACAGTGAGTTTGGTACTTGTGGTTTTTGGGTGGATTAGTGCTGTTTTAGAGAGGGCTCTGGTGGTTATGTCCCGTTTCCAAATTCTTATTGGAGGGTTGATGGCTATGCCATTACCTCCAATCAAACACACTCAAACATTAAGTAATTAAAGGAGGGGAGGGAGGCTCGGTGTACCTTTGTTATACAGATTGTTTGAAGTACCTACCATGTCGTTGATAACGAACTATCAATTTACTTGGAATCCTAGTTTTGGATAGGTAGTAATCATTCATTTTAACTGCATAAACCATCATATGGCTTCTGATCCAAAAATACCTGCTATAGAGTTGTTTTATTTGTCTATAAGACTATTGCTTGCTTTAGCGAGGAAGATGGTCAAGCCAATACCTATAACAAGAAATCATTGTCATGTCAATTAGTTGTTAAACCAATGATCGACATAATCCATATCTGCTTTTGCATATTCAATTACTTTTGGTTGAATATGCAATGAACTCATGTTCAAAAATCAAACTTGAACTCGAACCTTATTAAGTATTGAGGCAGGCCGAACATAGAAGCATGAAATGTTGTGTTTTAGTGCCATGCACATTGTGTAGCTCTATTTGTGAAGTGTTTTCCTCTGCATCCAGCAGTGGTCTCCAACTTCCATAACAATATGCATGGTTTTTCAGTAAAAAGTATCTACATTAACTTTAAGGTTCTATTTCTATATTTGAAATATGATTAAGAGGTCTATAAATATATCATTATTATTCAATACCACTTTTTGTTGTGTTGCTAGAAAGTAGATTTTTTGGAAATTTGTTTAATATATCTGAGATGTATTAGTCTTCTACACCAAATTTTCTTTGTGCTGTTGGTGGTGTGGAACTGTGGATAACACACTCCTACCAATTTTAAAAACTCATCTTTTGGTAACTTGTGTGGACTGCACACTCCATTACAGTTTTATATTGTTACGCAATAACCCAATATTGGCTCATTTTTATATTGAGCGGATTGTGTCAATCGTGTGGATTCCACAATCTTTAATCCTTTTCAGGTATTGATTAATCCAACTTTAATTGTGCACTAGACAGCCTTTCCTTTTCATTAGAACTAACAACCATAAGTTGTCAAAGTGCTTCCTGTGAATGCTCTCTGTATCAACCTCCACCATCATGATCCAGGACCTACGAGCTCGACTCACATGAAGCATAACGTTGACTGGATTGTAATTATAAGGTGCAAGTGCTAGCTGCCACCCTTTGTTTCTTCTAGTGAGAGACATTATTTTATCTCTAACAGTGAATTTTATCTCTGCAAAGATTTGGCAAGGAAGAAGCCAAAATACAAAGTGCCCACTAATACTAGTCCTTTTAAAAGCAGGTTTGAATTTGAACTTAAAGTCTCTGGTAACTGCAAATATCTATCAAAACTCGCCTTTGGCCCCATTTAATTTGGCTTGATTATTGATTTCGGAAGGAATGACGAAAGTTATGATATACGACACAATATATAGTTATAAGAGCATCCCCGTGAAGTCGTTTAAGACTTTTACTTCTTACATCATTCTTTTATTCTTGTTTTACAATGAGGCTTTTACATATTTAACGCTGCTTAAACTCAAAATTACACATATATATTCTTTTAAAACATTAAAACCATTTACGATGTATATGTGATTATTTGACATTATGAAATCCCCCTTCAATAATCCAAACTCTTCAAAGATCCTCCAATGCAAACTGTTCCCGAGTTTATTTTCTGGAGGGAAAGTGAAAGGTTTGGGATGTTAATAAAAAGAATTTGTGTTTCTGAGATTTTGAAGGGGAGAGGAAAGTAAATGATAGTAAATTACATCAAACTTACTCTCCTAATTTACTTCTCAAATTTGGATGAAATTGAGTGAAGTTGATTTTAAAGCTCTTTTTTTGTTACTTACTTCTCTTTTCTTTCCAACTCGGGAACACAAGATAAAAAAATAATTTCTTATTCCTCTCCTCTTTACTTCACTCCTTTTTCCCTCTCCATCTCTCTTCTTTCTGTTTTATACTCGGGAACTAATACGAAAGTAATTAAAATACAACATCTTATCTCCAACCACTTAGTATCCAAGCTATTGGTGCTATAACCTTTTGCAACTAATGCAAAAAGCTATATAAAAGGGAAATTTGCATTTTTTTATGACAACTCCGAAGATGCCATTTATTTTTACTTGACTTATAATGGCATAATTAATGCACAATTTATGACCCTTTTTTTTTTTTTTTTTTTTAATGCAAGAAGTGCTCTTATCAAACATAACGTCGTATTTTATTCGTAGATTTTGTAAATCACAAACTAACAAGCAAAAGGTATTGACTTTAGTTGCAGAGTTTGCCGAGATATCACTTTATACTTCACAAACCATAACTACTTAATTGTTTGAGTAAGATCATTAAAATTTTTATTACAAAATTAAATCATGTGAAGAAGATTAATAGATGGGAAGAAATAAGTTGGTAAAGAATGATAATCTTTTGCAAGTGCGTGAAAATAGTATAAAGGTAAAGTTACAGGTTAATTGAGGGTGGAAGAAAAAAGGGTGAGAGGAAAAAAAGAGTAAATTTGTAATACTTCGTAATAGAAGGGGTTGCAGGAAGGAAGAGGTATAAAGGAGGATGAATAGGGGGTGGGTTAGTGCTAACATTTGACGTAATGCACGGAGCAGACAACGTGGTTCAATAGTCCAACCGGTGCCCGCACATCCTTGCCTCAAATAATATCCCCCCCCCCCCCACCTATATTTACTTATTGGATAAAAACTTAAGTGACAAGAACAGACATTGATATTTTGAGGAATCATACTTTTTCAACAAGTCTACCCACTCTCTCTCTCTCTCTCTCTCTCTCTCTCTCTCTCTCTCTCTCTCTCTCTCTCTCTCTCTCTCTCTCTTCCCCTCCCCTCCCCCTTCTTCACTCCCTCTCCCTCTCCCCCTCCCTCCCCTCTCTCTCTCCCCCTCCCCCTCTCTCTTTCTCCCTCTCTCTCACTTTAATAAAGGGAGGAAGAAAAAATGGCGTGGGATAAAAAAGAGAATTCATAATAGAAGTGGTTGGAAGAAGGAAGAGGTATAGGATAAAGAGGGGGTGCTCTCTCCCTCTCTATCTCCCCCATCTTGCTATCTCTCTCTCTCTCTCTCTCTCTCTCTCTCTCTCTCTCCCTCCATCTCTTTCCCTCTCTCTCACTTTAATAGAAGGAGGAAGAAAAAAGGGTAGGATGAAAAAAGAGTAAATTCGTAATATAAGGGGTTGGAAGAATGAAGAGGTATAAATGAAGATGAAGGAGGTGCTCTCTCTCTCTCTCTCTCTCTCTCTCTCTCTCTCTCTCTCTCTCTCTCTCTCTCTCTCTCTCTCTCTCTCTCTCTCTCTCTCTCTCTCTCTCTCCCTCCCCTTCCCTTCTCTCTTTCTCCCTCTCTCCCATGCTTCACTTTAATAGAAGGAGGAAGAAAAAAGAGTGGGAGGCAAAAAGAGTAAATTCGTAATTCTGTTTGGAAGAAGGAAGAGGTATAAAGGAGGATGAAGGGGGAGGGGGGTCATGAGAGGAAAGAGAGTGTTTATTTAAATGTTATTTTAATTAGGAAAGAATTATGAATATATTGCGAAAAAAAATTAAATCATATATATATATATATATATATATATATATATATATATATATATATATATATATATATATATATATATATATATGGGGCTTTATTTTCATAACCCTGTTAAGTGCGGAAACTGCGAGAACTCCAATTTTGCATTAGAAAACATGCATGTTCATTTAAAACATGTATGTTTTCTTACATACACCTTCATATACATACATGCATAACATACATGTTCATATAAAACCATTTTGCATTGATATGTTACACTTAACAAGGTTTTATATGAACATGTATGTTACGCAGGTATGTGTATTAAGGTGTATGTAAGAAAACATACATGTGTTATATGAAAATTGGAGTTCTCGCATTTAACATGGTTCTAAAAATAAAGATACAATATATATATATATATATATATATATATATATAAATATATATATATATATATATATATATATATATATATATATATATATCCCAACCTATATAAAACACAAGTGTGATTGCTATTTTTAGAGGCAATAAATCATATCAAAACTCTAAAAAAAAGACATGTGGAAACCACACCACTAATAGAAAGTTTTGAAAAAAAAAAATTAATTCAAAATCAGGAGAAAAAAGTGGAGATAAATTTGGAAGGCAAATATATTTAATTAACTAACATTGAATAAGAAGAGCGTCTAATTTCAAAATCACATTTACACCAAAAATTCACAACAACAACCAACCTTGAATCTATCAAAACCAACCCTAATCTTCATAAAACAATGTTCGATCAAGTAACATATTCAAATCAGGTAACAGTCAAATAAATATTGAGAATGAATTTGAATCCTTAAATTCATATTCAAGAGGTCTGATTATGGAAATAATATCTGTAAATTTTGTGTTATTATAAGAGGTTTCAAAAAGAATCTCGAACCATTCTTAATGGCTTCACACGCTTTTGAAGGTATTTTTTGTTTCATGACCTGTAGGTATGTGATTCATGAAGACATAGTCTTTTTACTAGAATGGATGATTTAGTTAATGTATGTCTCAGTTACCTAATATGTTGAGCAATGTGTTCTATTTTTGAATGTCCACTAAGTGTTTGTGCAAATGTCTAAATAAATTAACCATTTATGTATCAAGAGACTACTAATAACGACTACCACAATAATTTATATGCTCGGTTTTTCTTTTTATTAGTAACTTGGCACATCGTATTGTTTTTATAAGCATGATGTGTTTTGACCCGTTACATAATTAAGCTATCATTTTTTTTTCTTTTGCCAAGTGTTTATCCTATATATTAAATGGTGATATCTTAGCTGCAATCACTTGCAGCCAACTAGCTGCGCTTTTATGAAAATGAATTCGCTTGTGCGAAGAAAGGGAAGCCTCCTTTAAAGGGAATCTGAACCTATAATATAACTAATTTTTTCGTATTCTGGTGAATAATACCCATACTTTCAGCTGTTGATTCGATTTCTCAAAGTGATATATTTAATCAAATGTGCAGGATACGGAAGAAGATTGATCTGTTACTACCCACCCATTTTTCCACACCTATTTATAGGGTATGAAGTATCCACCGAGTCAATGACTACTTCCATTTAGCTTCATGTAAAAACTAACATTTAATTGTTGTACTTATGCATTGCAGGTGCACTTTGCTTACATTGCTTTCGTAGAAAGGTTTAAGTTCTTTCTACAGGATGTATACAAGTATGATATTTGCATTGTCAGGCCGCAATAGCAACATGGATAGAGGTATAACTTCAATATATAATAGCCTTTTATTTGGACAAGAAAATTAAAACGAGTACACCTAACCCATTCAACATTTTCTTAAAAAATTGCTGGTAGGCATATCTTGTGAAGGAATATATTGAGCACTATCAACGTCAACTATTGAACAATCCAGGTTAGTTTTGGTTTTTCAAAAATTATTATTATTATCAATGTTGTTCATATGGCTGCAAGTGGGTTCTGTTTTTTACTTACATAAATTTCATCATGAATTATTAACTTAAATTAGTATTAGGAATTAAGTACATATGTGATGTTATTTCTTCAGGAAACCTAATTTGCAGCAACAGCAAATGTTCTTGGATTCACAGCCATTCATGTCCCTACAAGTGTTGTTTATACCTTGAAATTATGCAAAGCCTGTCACCCCGACAATTATAACAATATTTATTATTAACTTGCATTTGCTAACTTTTCCTTCTAACAAATATTGTTGACATGGGGGGGGGGGGGGTGTTTGGAATTGTGTCTTGGAACAATTTGTTTGATTTCTTTGAACTTAAAAGTGGTAATAATTAGTTTTTAGTGTTCGGATAAACAAATTATGCACTAATTATATGATATTTAGTTTTAAAAATCATTTTTCAATATTTTATTTCATTACATTTTTTGGATACGTGATTCAGAGGGTTTAATTGTTAATGTAACAAGTAGTGTGTGAGTAGGTCCTTAATATAATTATAGTTTGTTGCTCAACTAAGATATTCGACAGGGTATATGAGTAGGTCCTCAATATCATCATACTTTGTTGCCTCTCTAATTAGGAATTTATTACTTTTTAAGTAGCTGTAAATGATATTTGGAATGTTGGATGAGTAGAACAATAATTTCAAATGTCTAAGTTACTGTAATGTATAGCTGGAAGCCTGGAATCATGGTCACACATAAAGATAGTTTTATGTTGTTGGTAGGAAGCTGGTAAACTCATTTGAACCTCATTGTTAATCATGATCAATATTGCGTCATATGTTTTATAACATGTCTTAACATAAGTTGCTTAGTTAAAGGCTTGGTGCAACTATATGCATCAAAATGCTTTTAATAGGACAATACTATTTTGTGCAACAGTGAAGGAGAAATGATGGGTAGAATTCAAAGGGGAAGTTGATTTGACCTCCATTCCAGGTATAATTCTATACAACAAAAATTAGGTATATGTTGGGTCAACATGGTTACAAGTATGTTGAGTTGGAGTGTTTGGAGTTTAAATATAGATAGGGGTGTTTGGATTTAGATTTAACAAATAAAGATTAGTTTTGCAAAAAGCATAAAAGTTAGACTTTTAAAAAGAAACCAGTAATTGGTTTAATATGTTTGTTGCATTTTTTTTCTGTTTTGACATATGCTTTTGAGTTTGGTGGTCTCTGAGTTGGATTTTAGTTTCTTCACATGTAGGATGCCAAAGGCATGTACTTATTGCAACTTGATAATAGTATCATCGACATTCGTTCAGAAATTTCAAGGTTGTCGCAGTTTATAAAGCAGCATGATGAAGAGCTATGGCGACATCTTGAGTTCACGATAGAAGTAAGATATGATATATGTTTATTGACCCATAATGCCTTGTGAACCACTTTTAGTTTTCTTTACAGCTAAATGTAATTCTGAATCACTATTTTTTAGATCTAATCTGTATTGGAAGATATTCCTGTCCGTTTGTCGTGCCCTGCAATGATCCTTAAATGTATGCTACTTCACGTGTTGAACCAGGTTAGAGGTATTTATGATCTACTTTTCTTCAGTTCTTTATGTTTTGATAGTCTATGAACATTGAAATAACATTCTTTTATCGTATCAGTGTGTTGGGTAAAAGACTGGGAAAGTTCAATGAGAGTAGCCGCAGAGGTAGTGAGGCAGTGTCACAAGAAGACATTTTGTTATTTGTGGAAGCAGGGGAAATTACCATTGCTTGTCATTGTTTAAAGATGACTATCATTAAGGTAAATCAGCGGTTTTATTTTTATAAACACATTATCAAGATGTATGATTTTTTATTTATACAATTGATTGTTCATCACAACTATCTTTGTCATCGTAGATTGTGCGGATTTAAACACTCAGACTGCGTGGCACAAGAGCAAATGAATATATCTTGTGATGGTGGGAAACTTGATCCCTTTGTGGTACTAAATTCAAATATTTTTCACAATACTTTATTTAATTTCATTTGTGTTTGTCTTTGTATAGTGGCCAGCAGCTATTTAGGTTTTTAAGAAAACCATGGAGCTAAGACGGTATGAGTGATTATTCAAATCAATTATATTCACCCACTGATGTTGTCACTCGAGTTCTTCAAATTATTTGCATCAAATATATTAGGCTAATTAAGTTGCAGTTTAGCTAAGAAGACGGTAATGAGTGATGATTCGAATCAATTACATTCACCCACTGATGCTGTCACTCGAGTTCTTAAAATTCTGTGAGGTATACATTCTTATAGTGGAATTATATGTCTATTTAAGACAGTCTAGGTAGTTATCTTTTCTTGATAATGTTTGCGGCTTTTCTGTTCTTGATAGTATGTTACAAGTACCATTTTTTTACTTCTTCTGCTTCTATGTTCTGAAAGTTACAGATGACAAAATCGCAAAATGGGTGGGCGGTAGGGTATAGTGTCAAAACGGGTAACCTTTGTATGGGTTGAGTTGGTTTTGTCTAAAACACCATCTTGCTCTAATTTTATAAGAGTGAATTGCAGAAAACGGGTAATCATTCTTCTCTTATTATACTTAATGGCATGAATTCTTCAATTTTCCGGTTCTACTTATATAGTGTTATACAGTTCATATAGATAAATAGTTTAAGTAATAGTTAGATGAACTAATGATAGTTGTGGTTAATTTATATTTTGATGAACTAATGAACAAAGCTATTACTTAGGCCATATGAGAAACCAAGTAAGTGAGCATTTATATCAGTTGAAGTTTACTTTAAAAATGCAATTTGAAATAAAAAATATTTCTTCCGGTTGTTGTTTGTACATGATATTTTTTTTCTTAATTATGATATAGTATGAATTGATACAAAGATGAGTAATATATTTCTGTCAGGGGTGTTTGGATTTCTTTACAATATATTTTCTATAGTAGAGGCCAATAAGGGGCATTTCTTTACATCGTAATTGGCACGTGAGTAATACCCGGTCTTACTACTGACAACAAAAGTTGTTGCATTTTAAATTTTAGTATATTTTCAATTATACTCATTTTACATCTTTTATATAAATTGTGGTCACCAATTACGACAATACATGTACAAGTAAGGGCTTCTTCTTTACATCTGCAAGTGACACTAATGCAGTCAAGCATTTTCTACCTATCAATGACATTCAATCAAAGTTCGTCATCTGATATCAGTGCTGCTGCAATCTTTAGAACAACCAACGACCCTTTTCCTTGCACGTCATCTAATGGTGCAGCAACATGTTCTTGCTTGCATGGCCATGAAATGCGTCAACAAATCGATGGCACAAGTACTCACAGCAAGTTCAAGCAGAAAAACCGAAATCATAGAGAAGGCTAAAGTTGTACATTTTGATGCTAAGGAAGGGGAACTTTTTACAGAGGATAATGAGCAAGAAGAAACAGTCTCCAACCAGGTTCGTCAAGTATTGACCTTAAGTAAAATAATGTTAAAAATAAACACGCTGCATTTATAGTATTTTTTTGCGATTTTTACTAATTTTATTTCCCTAAATCATGACCAGATTGATATATTGTGTGAAATGGATCATGATGATCTAAGGAGGCTTCTTATGTATCTAAAACAATCTAAGAATCTGTAAGTTTATAATTAATAGCTTCCTAGCATTGCTAATCGCCAAATCGTTAGCTCATTAAATGTATATATGCTGTTATTTGTTTCGAATATAGTTGAGTACACAATGATATTTATCTTTTTGTAATTTTTATTACTTAAACGTCTCTTTTACAGCTTATGCACATTTGGATATGGAATTCACAAGGTCTCAATTTGTTGTTGCTATTCCCGGGACCTTCTTTTTTGTGTGGTATATCGTAGAGAAACATTGAATGGCTAGCAATATATTGGGACTTGCATTCTGCATTCAGGTTTGATCACGCCTCTACTTTGGTATATTATACATACTGCATTAAGATGTCATATAGTTTGTATCATATTTTCTTAGCTTGCAAGGTTTCACCTCACTATATATTAAGGATAGCACGCACATTCATTTAGGAATGGTTGTTCCTTTAGGCACTTTAAGTTTTAAATCATAGAGGACTGTCGTTGTGGGTTGTTCCCCAATATATGTCAAGCATACCATGATGAACTAAATGTAAGGATTAATAGTGGTAAAGTTATAATTTTAATTGTATTGGATTTGAATATGCTCGACTATGATATCAATATTTATAGTTTCATTATGATTGTTTGTTGTATATTCATGAGTATGATAAAGATGATTGTGTATGATCTACAATCATGAATCAATGTTAGAATCATGTTCTTTTAAATGTATTGGATTTGAAGATGCTCATCTATGATATCAATATTTTTATTGTTATTTTGTTTTTACACTAAATGGTTGAATGGTTTGATTTTGTTACTAATGTCAAACAAATGATATTTATTTGAGTTGTCAATACTTTGTTGCGACATGGACAACAACTACACTGATGAAACTACTAATATTGTCTATAAGTAAGTATTCAGTTTATCTTTTATATATTCATATAAGTCATTACATATTTGTTAAGGTCTTTTTAGATACTCGACTGTATAAGTTACTCTTATAAATTCATTAAAATGATTTAATAAAGCTAGCCCGCCCATCGAGCGAGTCTTGAAGCTAATATATATATATATATATATATATATATATATATATATATATATATATATATATATATATATATATATATATATATATATATATATATATCAATGTTGCAAAAATGTGAATCGGTAGTCGGGCAGTCGACCTCCTGTAGCTTGTAATTGATCTAGGCGGGATTAATCGGTGATTAATCGGATTGGCATTTTCGACAAGTTTTCTGTATTTCCAGCAACTTTTAGGTATTTTCGAAAAATTTTAGGTATTACTGGCAAGATTTTTCTTAAAAAAAACATCTTGAAATAGATATAAACAACAAGTATAACTTATTAAACATTTTTACGGCTAGTTTTGGGTATTTCTAGCAAGGTTTGAAGGTTTCGGACAAGCTTAACCACCGTTGACCTTCATTAACCATCGTTGACCATGGTTGACCGAGTTGTTTGACTGATTTACATAACTCGGAAAGGTTGGTAGCCTTGTAGCACCTAATCAGCCTTATAGGCCTTGTTTTGCAACACTGATATATATATATATATATATATATATATATATATATATATATATATATATATATATATATATATATCAAAATTGATATCAATTTGAAGAACATCAATAAAATATGTTATTGGTATAATCTTTCGGATGAAAAACGAGATTAAAAGACTTTGTGGTAGGGGTGAGCAAACAAAACCGAAAAAAACGAAATCGAACCAAAAACCGAAAAAACCGACCGAAACTAAAAACTGATGGTTCGATTTTTAATTTTTCAAAAACCAAAAAATACGGTTTGGTTTCGGTTTTCGTCCAAAAACCGAACCATAAAAACCAAACCGATTTTATTATATAATAATATGTAATTAATATAATATGAATAAATAACTAAATAAATCGAATTTATAAATTCATATTCATTTTGTAGGTAGATTTATAATATATTTATCTTAACGTTTATGTTTGTCGTATCATGTGTTTACTTGAGAGTAAAATACTGAAATTATATGCGTGTTTGTCGTATCATGTGTTTACTTGAGAACATATCAATAAATATATGACGATATCATACTATGAGTATGTGCACTTGCATGTGTTGTATCACATCTATATGTATGTAATTATAGAATTATGCAATAAACATTATTATGCTTAGATTGACAAAAAAAAAGTAAGTAAGGGTAACCAATTTTCTATGTAATACAAGTTTGTTGGTATAAATTTGCCATGCCCAAATATAATGGTTAGAAACCAAAAAAACCTAAAAACCGAACCGAAACCGATAATAAACCAAAAAACCGAACCGCCAAAAACCGAACGGTTTCGGTTTTGGGTTCTATAAAAACTGAATATTTCGGTTCGGTTTCGGTTTTACCCAAAAACCGACCCAAACCGAACCGTGCACACCCCTACTTTGTGGTGCTATTTGTATAAAAGAGTGTCAGATTTCGTGATTGTTATTTGTATTTAAGAAAGTGCGAGATTTCGTAATGAAAATTTCGTTAATTGAGTCACAAATTCAACAATTTTGTCAACTGAAGGCTATGTTTGGCAAAAGTAGCTGTGAGCAGTACGGCTATTGCTCACCGCTCAAAGCTTCTTAAAAAAGCATTTGAAAATTTAGTTTTTCTAAAAAATAGTAAAGCTCACCGCTTTTTTGCCAAACGAACACTAAAAATCAAAAAGATCATTACTCACCACTTATCGCTTCAAAAAGCTATGCGCCAAATGTTAAAATGACTTAAATGGTCTCTCTCGATACTTTGCATTAATGGTCCATAATGTAGATTTAGCTTTTGCTTTTTTCTCTGAAGTAATTATTTAGCTCACTCTTGATACCTAAAGTATTTGATGATATGCTTCACTTTAGTCCCGAAAAGGCAAAGGTCAAAGGACCAAAAGAGAAGTCAAAACAACGCACTTAGGAATCATTTAAGCAAATAGTACCGATGAGGGATGTATTTTGTAATTTTCACCAAACCACGTGACTAACAACGTATATATGATAAAAGTAGTGTTTGCTTCATTTTACGTACCAAACAGGTAAACACCCGATGAAATGAAATTTAAATTCCTATTGCCAACCAAAAACTACGTAATACGAAATAATCTAGATTCCTATTCCGAGACCCTAAGACCTAAGTTGAAAGAAAAGATTAACATGTATTGTCGTGCAAATTTCAAAATCCTCTATATAGTTAATGGTAGTTACACCTTTAATGTGGGAGTGCTATCCTACACAGGCCTCCACCTTCCTAGCTAGTGATTTGTTATGGTCTTATCTAGTATGTTATGGTAATGTGAAACATAGTGATCGAATTAGCATGTCCTACGATAAAGTTTCTGTCAAGATTATAATCTCAGTTCAGTCTAGCTTCAATTCCCTAGCATAAACATCTATGAACACTTCATCATATCAATACACACACTAGAGTCTTTATGATAACAAGAAATTTGTATCTGTTAGTGATAAGTTTATCTTGATTACTATCGTCAATAACATGTTGTCAGTAATTAAACTTTGGAAAACTATTATTTAATTAATTTGACGTACAACATTTATCCTTTCATTACCTAATTATACTATAGTCGTTACACATGCATTTTTTCATATAAAAAGGTAGAAATTATTAGATAAAGCATATGCCTTTAACACAATAAAGGTTAATTGAGGAAGAACATAGGGTGGGGTTAATTGACTCTTATTGATGAGTCACGCTTGCACATTTGGTGTGACTAGAACAGTCGTTAAAGTTCCTCTCGCTATCTATATATACCTTCAAGGTGGTCTTGTTTCTTTCACAAGCAACCAAACTTCTTTCACCACCTTCTACTACAACATTTTCTATTCTACTTTGATTTTCATGGCTGCAGAAAACAACCTCACTATTACAATTCCAGAAAGCAAAACCGTTGAGGAAATTGACTACTCACAAAGGGGACAATGGCTTCGTGCAGCTGTCCTAGGAGCCAACGATGGTTTAGTTTCAGTTGCATCTCTAATGATGGGTGTAGGAGCTGTCAAACATGATGTCAAAGCCATGATTCTTACAGGTTTTGCTGGCCTAGTCGCAGGTGCATGTAGCATGGCAATAGGAGAGTTTGTGTCAGTATCATCCCAGCTTGACGTAGAGGTATCTCAAATGAAAAGAACAGGAGACAGTAATAAAGAAAGCGAGGATGAACAGCTTCCAAATCCCCTGCAAGCGGCTGCAGCATCCGCTGTTGCATTTATATTTGGGGCTATGGTACCATTACTTGCTACTTCTTTCATTGTGAACCATAAGGTGAGGTTGGGTGTTGTTGTGGCTGCAGTCACAATTGCACTTGTGGTTTTCGGATGGATTGGAGCTTATCTCGGGAAGACTCCTATGGTGAAGTCTTGTTCTAGAGTTCTGGTTGGAGGGTGGATGGCTATGGCCATTACATTTGGACTCACCAAGTTGATTGGCTCTAGTGGATTATGAGACTTTAGCCATATATGTTTGTGTGTTCCTCATTCACGTCTACATGGTTGTGGCGAAACTCTACTAGCTAGTAGTTAGATAAATTTACTGCCAAAATAAATCTAGTATCGTGCCGGTAGTAGCAATCTAAATTTGTTGCTAGTATTGTTACGAATACCTTCTAGCAACCGATCGAATAGGTCGTTATAGTTGGCAAGATTTCTACTAATGAATCTCAGTAATGATGACTAAATATTACAATAATCTTTTTGCACTATGTTCTTGTTATAGTTTCCACGTAATTTAAGTCGAGTTGAAGGCATATCGATCGTGCCAGGGATATGCCACATAAAGATTCTTATTGATAATAAATTGTTAATCATTAGACCAAAGATAGGTTGTGGATGACTTATATAATATTTCTTTTATATATGGCTGTCGATTAAGTGTGTAACCTAGAAAAACTTGTAAACCAAACTACTTGATGTACATAACTAGAGAGTCATAACATAACTAGAGAGTCATAAGTTACAAAGTAAAGAATGACCTAAAAAAACAACTTACTAAAATATTAATTATTTCTGTAAAACACCAAAAGTAGTAATACGTATATGGGTATATAGATGATTTCATAGATATAACTTAACATAAAAAAGGTAAATGAATTATTGAAGTAAGTACTTCTTAGACTAATGCTAATGGCAACACCACTTTCACAAAAACAACCCCGCCACGTCAGCGCCATCTCAGCTTTCTCTCTCCACAACTCCACCTCAACCACAATTAGCTAGCGATGACCACAAAAGCAACCCCAAATTAAAGCATTGATCATTCAAAGTTTCGGTTGGTGAGGCAACCGAATTTCGAAAAAGGTTGGAAGGCAACGCGTTGCTATTGGGGTGTGCTAGTGGAAGTGATGCGTTGCTTTTGGGGTTGCTTGGTGAAACCAACGCCCATTAGCATTGGTCTTATATGTTTTTGTACACGCAACCGGAAACTATGTACTATCCCATTATGACTAACCAAACCGACCATTACTTAGAATGTCGTTGTTGTCTTCTTTCACGTATTGATTTTGATTCCATTAGGTGTCCTCTTTGTGACGGAGGCCTTGAAACGTCTCAACAAATTTTTTGTATATTGCACGGTTGCACAAGGTTTACTGTCTAACTTCTTGCTGTTTTACTGAAAATCGCCGTTCCAAACCAAAAAAACTATAGTTGACTTAATCAATTAAGTTGAATAAATAATAAATAAAAAGATGAAAATACGTACATTTCAAGAGGACTGAAAATGTGAAAGAGGTGTGATCAAAAAATATTCAAATGAGAACAAAAATGAGCTATTTAGCTATTGTGGGACGCAAACGTGAATCATCTTAAATCACAACAAATAAGTGAACTTCCCATTTTGAGTGTAACAAATTGCACATAAATGGTAACAACGTAATAAGTTTCATCAGTTGTCCAAAAAAGTCAAAAAAACTCATAAATAAGCTATGAACCGCATGTACAAAAATATACAAAATCCTTAAGCTATTAGTTGTACGTTTAATCATATTATCAAACTTGCACAACTCTCACTTCTCTCCATATATGCACATTTTATCTCTCTTTTTCTTGAATCTTACACACACTCATCACAAAAACTTGCACACACAAAGGTGAAAAAACACACACGAAGTGTAGGAAGAATGAATAACACGTTAATAGTAATGTGTGCCATGATTATATCATGTTGTAAAACACTTGCAATTTCAGAAACTAGTCTGAGAGTAGGTTTCTACGACGAAACATGCCCAGATGCAGAATCCATTGTTAATGGCTTTGTAAAAGACGCGGCTAGATTTAACAATCAGATACCGGCTATCTTGCTTAGGCTTCACTTTCATGACTGTTTTGTTCAGGTTCTTTCACCCTTTTTTTTTTCCCCCCTAGAAGCACGCAACTTTCTTGGTTTCATTTGGTTTTAATAATGCTTGATTTGAGTTTGATCAGGGTTGTGATGGATCTATTCTGATAGATGACGACCCGATATCTGAAAAACTAGCAGATGGGCATCAAGGAGTGAAGGGGTTTGATGTGATAGAGAATGCAAAAAGTCGATTGGAGTTTGTGTGTCCTGGTGTGGTTTCTTGTGCTGATATCGTTGCTATTGCTGCTAGAGATGCTGTTGCTTTTGTATGTTCTTCTTGCATGTCACATAGTTAAACCTAATTCGGTAAGTGTTTGTGTGAATGATTTGATATTTGTGTTTAATTCGTTGGCAGACTTTTGGGCCATTTTATGAAGTTGAAACTGGTAGAAGAGATGGTTTCGTTTCAAATATCTCATTGGCTGATGATATGCCTGATTTCAGAGATTCAATTCAGCTTTTGAAGCAAAAGTTCTTTGACAAAGGCCTTAATGAAAAAGATCTTGTGGTTCTTAGTGGTACTCTCCCTCTCTCTCTCTA
Organism: Artemisia argyi; assembly: GCA_030686995.1. Taxonomy (NCBI): domain Eukaryota; kingdom Viridiplantae; phylum Streptophyta; class Magnoliopsida; order Asterales; family Asteraceae; genus Artemisia; species Artemisia argyi. Next base: position 121,005,354 of record CM060705.1, on the reverse strand, counting down.
TCTTCTCTCTCTACTTATAATGTGCACATATGAAACATGTAAATGTGTGTATGTATATCTATATCCCATGCAGAATCAATGTCCATGTATAGTTGGTAAGCATTTTGAGAGGTATGAATATGGGAGGAGTTGGTTACTTGCATTTTTCATAAGGATGTTGGGGGCAGATTAATTCTAATATTGATGCATTTGAGCACAGTTTTAATACCATTTCTAGTTTTAAATTGAAATTATATTTTAAAAACGGTCAGAAAATAAATTGTTTGAATTTTGCTTCAAAATCTATGGGCGGAAAAAATAGATGAATTCGTTATACTCTTAACACTAGAAGCGTTTTGATCATATTTTGCAAGTAGAATAATTTCTGTATTATATTTTTAACTGAAATAGTTGTTTTGATGCAAAATTCAATGATAACACAAGTAATTCATCAGCAGGCTTATTTTATCATGGTCAGTTTCGCTTATTTTTATTTCAATGTGACAAATTTTAGGTGCACATACTATTGGTACAACGGCGTGCTTCTTCCTTATGGACAGGCTCTACAATTTTGTATCTGGTGGGGGTCCGGACCCCAGTATAAATCCCGATTTGTTACCTGAACTAACGGAAACTTGCCCTCCTAATGGAGACACTGACTTCCGGTTGCCGATGGATCATAATAGTGGTGACACTTTTGACGATCTGATCCTAGAAAATATTAGGAGCGGTTTTGCAGTGCTACAATCAGATGCAAAGCTGATGGACGATCCGGTTACCAAACAAATATTGGACTCGTATTTTGGGTTCTCCAACCAATCTGTTCAGCCATCTTTTGAAACGGATTTTGTCAACTCAATGATTAAAATGGGTCGTATCGGAGTTAAGACAAGTTCAAAAACAGGGGAGATTAGACGCGTCTGTAACACGTTTAATGATTGATAGGTAAAAATTAAGTCGGCACTCATGCTCTATAAACGATTGATTTTTTATGTTATTAAAATAGATAAGTGTATTTATAACATATCGATGTGATATATAAACAGTTTGTATTTATAACATATCAATGTTTATTTTTGACACGAATTATTTTATATTGCCTCGATATAGTTAAAGAAAATGTAATGTAGTCATGAAATAGTATGATTTTTAAATTTAAGTTAACTGGAGTCCTGTTAACAGAGACTAAGCCAAGAAATACTTCATCTAAAGGCAAAATATGAAAATGCGTCAGTATTGCTCACAAACTACACCAGATTGAGGACAGACACCCTACAAGAGCTCAAAAGAGACATTTCAAATGTAGCGACACCCAACTGAAAGTCGTTTTTTTTTCCTTGCTATGGTTTATTTTCATCAACAAATTTGAAATGTTTTAACGTCCTAATTTTACAAGTATGTCGTTCAAGTTCCACTTACCCTACTTGTCATAATGTCCATGTAGCGCCCAACCCAAGTAAACTCTCTGGCGACAAAAGCGATTCTATAGCGATCTGCAAATCCCTAAACCCTTTCTCTAATTTCCTCAAGATCGATGCTCTCTCCAATCATTAATGATTTGTTTATAGATTCTTATCTGCATTCAAATTCGTTTTTGATTGGTTGAAGGTTGCGTTTTTCAGTTATCTGTTCTTAGGGTTTATTTATTGAATCGTTTTGTTAGGGTTATTTAAACCGCCTTTGTGTTTGATCGCTACCAATTCTGTTACATACATCAAGTACGATCAATATGGTGGGTTACGGTTGATTCTTTGGCGCGTTCATCTCAAACCCTAACTTTTCAGTTAGGGTTTCTTTCACCTTGTTCGAATTATTTTCTTGTTTACTTTCTGTTAGGTTATGGCTGTTTGTGCCATTTTTTTGATTGTTTTGTGGGTTTGTGAGAGATGGAAAAGGGGTTCTTTAACAAGTATAATTCTTCTAATGTATCAAGTTCTGCTGCGAATCTGGTTATGAATGTTGATGTTGTTGCGTTAAGTACAACTACAAGTGAAGTGGAGTCTTTAAAACAAGGTGGTGCTACTGGTCAAGAAGAGCAGCAAACTTCTTCGACTTATGTAGAACATGGGGCTGCTAACGAATTGGGTATGGAAAGTGGGGTACGGCCTGCTCAATTTCAATCGTATGATGGTGATGATTGTAATCTTCCTGAAGGTGATGGAGTTAACGTTGCTAAAATGGCTGGAAAAATGAGCTTATCTCCCACCAATGACTCACATGGGGCTGCTAACCATGCTCATAGTACTGAAACGGTTGATACGAATTCACATGGGGTTGTTGGTGTTGATAAGGTTGGCGTGGATGGATTGAAGCAACCGTCTACATCATATGCGAGTAATACTTCTAATGAAACTAAGAAACACATATCTAATTTCCGTAGGCTCGAATGTAGCAAGAAATCAAATGATGTGGATTTGTCTGTTCCTATGAAAGTGGTTGAAGAGGTAAACAATAGGTTTGAGAATACGTTGTATGGGTACTTTCTTGGCCAACGCCTTGCTTTTCCTGTTGTTGACTACTATATACGCAATGCGTGGGCTAAGTATGGGTTACAAAGGGTAATGATGAATGCAAAGGGGTTCTTCTTCTTTAAGTTCAAATGTGCAAGGATTCATTGAATGCAAAGGGTTCTTCTTCTTTAAGTTACAAAGGGTAATGATAAATGCAAAAGGGTTCTTGCAACATTGATTGGCACGCTAAAAAGGTTTGATGCTTTTACTAGCCAAATGTGCAAGGATTCATGGGGCCGTAGTAGTTTTGCTAGATGCATGATTGAAGTAAAGTCGGATGAGGTGCTCAGGGAAAGCCTTACTGTTGAGATCCCTTTACTTGATGGATCGGGATCGACTATTGAGAAGATAAGAGTTGAATACGAGTGGAAACCTCCTCGGTGTGAGAAGTGTAAGATTTTTGGTCATACTATGGTTGAGTGTCCAAAAGTTGTTGTACCTGCTGCTCAGCCTACTAAGCCTGCTAATGACGGGTTCAAGACTGTCACTAAAAAGAAAAAGGGTAAGCAAGCAGGTCAAGGAAGGTATACTAAACCTGTTGTGGGTAAGCAATTTCAATATCAACCAAAAAGGACTCCTCCTGAACCTAAGAAAGTGGATGGCACTAAGAAGAAGACTTATGATGTGGCTAGTTCTAGTGGAACGAAGATATCTACATCAAACCAGTTTGATGCTCTTAATATGGATGATACGGATGGTTTTGGTATTCCTAGTAATGACACCAACAAGGATGTGGATGCTGGCCGTACAATGGAAGTTAATGAGGATGAGTCAATTAAGACTGGTACTACATCACAAGAACCGCTTGTGAGTGATTCAATGGGAACAAAGGAAGTTGGTTCTACTCCTATAGTTGAGAAAATTGGTAAGCTTGAAAAGCTACTTATTGATGGGAAAGCTACTCTTGTGGATGATGATGATTATCCTGTTCCGTCTACCTCTTTCACTACGAGGGCTAACCCATTTTCAAAGGTGGGTGAGGTTGTGGTTTCTGATAGTGATGATGATGAGGTTCTTAACACGTTCGACGAATCAGCAAATCTTTTTGGTGGTGGTCATGAGCATGAAGATGAGTTTGATGACTATGATGATTACTCGAAGCAAATTTATGATCTTCCAGAGAATTTGGATGCTCTTAATGCCATTTATGGCTTTAATCTCCAAGGTCATAGGAATTAGTTTATATTTTTGTCAGAGTCTTTTGTTATCATGTGGTTAGTGGTTTTGTTTTCTTGTTTAGAAAATAGGAAGTATCTTGTTATGTAAGCTTTTCGCCTATGTAACAGGCTGAGATATGGGATTCACCCATATCCGTTGTACTTAAATGTTTTTTGGAGTAATATATTTACCGGGTCTTTGACCTTTTACCCTAAAAAATAATGTCCATGTAGCAAACAGTTTTTATATTTTAGGTGGGATTAGATTTGTGGCTGATGATTGTATGAGTATGGATACCCATGGTTTTGTGATCTAAAATGGGTTCAAGGTCAAGGCACGTCTCAAATGTGTTCAAGTTCAAGGGATGTTTCAAAAGTTTTCAAGTTCCACATATGTTTCAAAGGGGTTTAATTAAGGGTCTTTCAAAGGAACTAAAGTTCAAGGGATGTTTCAAAAGTTTTCAAGTTCCACATATGTTTCAAAGGGGTTTAATTAAGGGTCTTTCAAAGGATTAAAGTTCAAGGGGTATCTCGAGCGTGTTTATGGTCAATGCAAGTCTCATATGGTTCAAATTCAGGCAAACACAACAAATTAAAACCAATAAAAAATCATACAACTAGGGTCATAAACTAACCAGACGAATACGGACGAAGGCTTGTTCGTGTTCGTTCATTTAAGTTTAACCGGATAAATGAACGATCACGAATGCTTATACGGACGTAATTTATTATTCATGTTTTTTCGTTAAGAAAATAGGTTGTTTATGTCAGTTTATGTCCGTTCATTAAGGTGTTAAAAGAACATAAATGAACGAACCTAAAAGAATGTATAAGAACAAGTATAAAAAATATTCAAAATATATATAACATTTCTGTTTGTGTGTTCGTTTGTCTAAATACGCTTACAAGTATCTAATAAAAATATAAGTTATTTGAAAATAAACAAATAAACATACATGAATAGAAACAAACTTTAGAGAACGTATAATTGAACGTTCACGAATGAAATTACCAAACAAGACTTGTGTTCATGTTCGTACATTTAGCTAAACGAACAAGAAACTTTGTTCATGTTCACTCAATTGATAAATAAACGATAATAAACAGACAAATTATCGAACGGTTCATCAAATATTTATTGAATGTTTGGTTCGTTTACAATCCTAACTACTAACAAAATATTAGTGGACTTGTACATTGTATGTACTATGTATTTAGTATATTGTATTAGACCCATGGCTTTGAGCCCACCAGGCCACCATTATAAGTTGACATGTTAAAATTTTAGTGGGCCTGGGCTATCTAATGAATAAGAAAGAAATCAAGATTCTTGTAAGAATGATATTGGGCCAATGGTAAATTGGATGGGTTTCTTAATCGGTTTATTATGCCGAAAAACAAAAACAAAAAAATCCTTATTTTTGAATCATATCGGAGAAAATACATGATAAATTATTGTTATCGCAATTATCTGAAATGGCATCGTCGAGTTGCGATTGATAAAGTCATCAAGGACTCAGAATCATATGAGAACATTCCGATTCTAGTGAAGAATCAAGTGGATCACAAGGCTTTTTATTTTTCATCTTTGTATTATCTAGCTTTCTTTTTTTTTTTTTTTTCTTGTTAAAATATTGATCGTCGTTTAAAACATCATTGCATGTCTCACATTCTCTTTAAGGCCCGATAAAGAACCTATTCTTATATCTTTCAAAATCAAGAGAACTTGTTTGTAACGATTAGTTAAGTGACCGAGTTTGAATAAAAAATGAGAACATTCTATTCCAAAAATACTTTCATTTTTTTTTTAGAATATTTTTTACATGATTATATACAAATATCATATGCTTAAATTAGGTTATTTTAGGTGGTTTTAATTGTGGGATATAGTCTTTTATGTTGTTAGACGTTTGTATGATTTTTTTTTGTGACACGTTATCTGAGTTTTTAATATGGCTTCAAAATGCAGCTTCCGAGCAATTTTTTGTTATCATAATGGTAGGCAAAAAAAAAATATTACTATAAGGAGGTTATATAGTTTTGATTGTTGGCGTTATTTTTGGGGAAAATAATTGGGAGCCCTAAACTCATGCTTAATTGTATGCCTAAATTTATGTGTCACTTTTGGGTTGGTTGTAACTGAGCGACCCACTTTATCATAAACCAATGAGGTAATGCCACATACTTTTAGGCACAAAATTAAACATGAGTTTAGGCTTCTCAATCAATTATCTATTTTTGGTAGATTTTGGTATTCTATATTAGGTCGATCAAAGTTAATCTCACGTTTATTTATTTATTTATGTATTTATTTTTTGAGGGGATTTTATTTTTTAACTCTTTAGAAATCCATAGTTTTTTTTTTTTTTTTTTTTTTTTTTTTTTTTTTTTTTTTTTTAATCTGTCATTGTTATTAAGTTGTTGTATGTAGAAAAGGTAATTTGTGGTGGAATGTGAATTTTAAAAATAAAGAGCAGCTACAATTGGTGCGGTTTTGTATTTGCTGAATGGTGGAAGGGTGTTTAGCTTCAGAGGCGAAGCTTCATAGGGGCCGCGGGGGGGGGGGGGGGGGGGGGGGGGGGGGGGGGGGCGCCCGACCTCCCGAAATTTTTTTTGCGATGCAGGGGGTATATAGTTTTCGTGTAGAAAAATTTCGGTATATTCGGTTTCGACCCCTCAAAAATTTCGGTATACCTGAAATATAGCCTTAGGAAAAAAAAATTTAGATCCCGACCCCCCACTTACAAAATCCAAGCTTCGCCACTGTTTAGCTTATATAATTTTTTCCAACGGATGTGAGTTGTTATATTTTATATGTTTTAATAATCGTATATTCGTATAGCAGCGCTCAATTACGAAAGAGAATCAATAAAATAAGAAAGTGTTACGCCAAAAATTTTAAACGTATTTGATAGACTAAGGGTTATCTTGAAAGTTCATTTATTTAAACATCTTTTTATTAAATCGTACGTATGTCAAAACCATATTAATATTGGGCTCGTTTTTTACGTTATCGAGAGACTTTTTTTCAGGTATTTTTTTTTTTCAAGAAATCGCGAGATATCTGTTAGATACTTGGTAAATAAAGTTTGTTATATAACAACGTCGTAAATAGTAAAAACTTCAGGCTGTGTTTTGTAATTTTTTTTATTTTTGTCGATATGTTTGTGGAAAGACATACATAAGCTTCACTCTTCTTTAACAATTTTACAAGATAAATATGTTAATTAGCTGGGACATTTTAGTACACAATTCGATCGATATAAACTGTACATAATCATCAAACTGGGGAAACTTTTGTTAGTGCACAAAAGTTATCATATAAACGTTAAGATATGAATCTATTTTGTACTTTTTCTTTGGAATATACCATTAAGTGTTTTTATAACAACAATCTAAGATAATTCTACACAAAATTCTCTTCGACAGAAAATCCACCAACGCAAAGTCCAAATTGGCAGAGCCCAAAACAAAGTAATTTTTTAATGGGCCAATATAAGCTCAAACCCTGGGCCCGGAAAATATAGTAAAATAAATGGTCGGTGACCATCAACACCTTTAGTAGTATACAAGGAGTTTCGGCGCCCAGCGCGTTGCGGCCGGGGTTTTTTCTGCTATCACGAATGTTTTAGTGGTACTTAAAAACTGCTATTACGTACGCAAATGATTGTTCAAAAATATTTGGTTGAGGCCTTTTTTTGTGTTGGTTCAGAGGTAATATAAATCGAGACTATAATATTGAGTTATAATTTTCCGTTGTTATGATACGACATTCATTTTAGAGATTTCAAAAATAGCCAAACGCATTTACTTTTTTTTGAACAAAAACGCATTTACTTTAATGGCTTCCTATTTTCCCATTTCTGATAGGCTCCTCAAGATGTTAAGAAAACGGGCCATTAGTCCTCAAGATGTTAAGAAAACGGGCTATTGGGCTTATGGCAAAATCCATTTGGGAAATAATATTGTAATAATTCAAGACAGATGGGCTAATATGAGCCCAAAAATAAAATAGTATTTTAATAAAAAAGGCCCATCTCAACCTAATTAGTATATACAGAGAACTAGCTAAAAATTAGAAGTACTCAATAAATATGTACACATCTTTCGGTTTGTTGAGTTTGGTTCAATAAAACCCACTTACATCATTTTTTTTTCTAAAATTAAATATCACATAAATCGTTGATAATTAAGTAAAACTAATTATATCATCATGACGAGCATAAAATCATCTTGCAATAAAAAGACACTTTTACATACTGTCGACGATTTTCTTTTTCGATATGAGTAATATAATTTACGTCCTCAATAATCACAAAAAATCACATGTGATTTGTAATATTAAAAATCATATGTGATTTGCAAAATCAAATGCGATTTGTAAAATAACATGTGATTTTAATATGAAAAATCACATGTGATTTGTGATTTGAACTCTAAAAATCGTATCACAAATCACATGTGATTTCGTCTTTTCTAAAATTTTAATACCCAATAAAAAAACAAAAAAAGTTTGTCGATATCGAAGCAGCCGTCTACTGAAAGATAAAAAATTCTCATCGCGTTGCTATTTTTTGCCACTTAACGATTTATCAATGTAAGATAATTTGTTCTCTTGAAGGTGAAAAGTGAGTTTTCTTATTTTGATGAAAAATGAATGGTCGGGATAATTTATTTGACCTTTAATTTTTTTTGTTGATCTTTATTGAACTCACACCTTGGTTTGTTATCATGCTTATATATTTTTGAAACGGGTGTCAATTAAATCACGCTTCATTGTGGGCTTTTTATTTTTATATGGTATTGTTTTATTTGTTGATTAACGATGACTATCGTTGAAATTAATTCTTAAAATGTATGAAAAATTTATTACCTTTCATATTTCGAAGGTTGCAAAAATATAAAACGTTAAAGCAAGAATTAATTCGCGGAATCGCCTACTTTTGTATGCAAATCAGCCACGTGCAGGGAATTGCCTTTTTTCATGCTCTGATCGATCAACTTAAGGTTTGTAGGGGAGAATCGCCACGTTAGTTGGGTCATGTATCCGCCAGTATTACACATGTAGAACTAGGGCTAGATCATATTCATAGTTGGAGAGTAAGGGATCGACTAGTCGACTAAGGGTTGGAGAACCCTTAAGTCAACCGAATAAAGGAGGAGAGAGGTGAGAATTTCAGTTAGGGTTAGGGAGGAATGAATGAGATATAGGCTATGTTTGGCGCGGATCTTTCTGATTTTTATTGTTCGTTTGGCAAAGGAGCGATGATCTTTGTTATTTTGTAAGAAAGCTCATTTTTCTTTAAGAAGCTGTGAGCAGTGAGCTGTGAGTTGTGGCTACTTCTCACAGCTCATTGCTCACAGCTTGCTACTACTTTTACCAAACACACCTATAGTTTATGATATCTTGGTATTTATAAGACACCTAGAAACATTCCTATTACACATATAACTCCCTAGAACTTTCTCTAAGTACATATGTTTGACAACTTGTCAAACTTTACCCTTCCTTATCCCTTAAGAATATTTGGTTGATCATATACCCTTCAAGGTTTTGGTTTTGCCTTTTGTATAATTTATATATTTAACCTAGATAAAAATATGCGCCGTAAATAATCACCTTTTTACTTCTCATTGGGAATATTACTATATTCTTATTTCCTCATCATTTCCATAAAGTTCTCAATTACTATAAAGTTGGTGGAATCTCAACTTCTATAAAGTTCTCGAAACAGCCACATAGGATTACTCGGAACTTATTTTTCTCGAAAGTTCTAAACATCTCGAAATTCCTAAAGTTCTCGAAATTGCCACGCTACTAAGTTAGTGGAACCTCAAATATCAAGTACTGCTATGTAGATTTCAAGAAAATTTTGAAATTGTCAACTTTTCAATAAAAGTTCTGGAACAGTAACCTTCGAAACATCATTAAAAACGCTACTTTTATGATTGTTTCTTAGAATGACAAGGTAAAAATTTATACTATCATAAAAATCAAACATTTATCTATTCTAACCGTGAAATCAAAGATTCAACCTATGAAAATACTCAAAAGTTCTACTCGTGTTGTACTACCTTCGAAAAATTACCCAGATACGAAACTAATCTAACCAATAACTATCATACAGCTCTGATGTTAATTGTAAGTACCTATACTTGATCAACTTAAACCCTAATCTATAGTGACTTGGTGGTGATGTGATGATGTCATTAATTTTATAGGAGAGAAAGAGAGTATAAGCTGTATTAGGATAAGAACACCCACTACACACTAAGCACGCACACACACAAGTGAGGACACTTGTGTGTTTATATCATCCCAACGCCTCACCCATAATGGGCTTGGGTTTGGTTTGTGGTAATGGACAAGGGATACACAAGGCTATGTTAACTAAACATATGACCTATTAGCTTATGTAATCCCCGTTAGCCCGATACTAGAATATTACAATTACTATAACAACGTTACATAGTTCTTAAACATAGAATGACCATCACTTCTATTAGTGCAAACAATTTTAGTTTAATAACATTACTTAATTTTTAAATTTTCAATTTTAACCAAATGAGTTTTCTCTATGTAATCGGTTCAATGTAGCGGTAAGTTTTAACCAAATGAGTTTTCTCTATGTTCCACGTAACCAAAGAAGCTTTTATAATCGGTTTAACAACCAAATCATCAGTTTTCAACTGTGAAAGTTGTCTTTAATGAAAAATCCGTTTCAATATATATATATATCGGTAAACAAAGAATTAGCTAGGTAGATAAGAAGCTCACTGAAAATTGGTCCATGTGAATAATTTTTTGTTGTTGCTGCTGACGAGTAAACCTACACCAAAGTTCCAAAGGACTACAATCCATAAGAATAGGAGGAAGTGGAAGTTAATGAGCTCATATATATTTGTAACACCCCAACCCGATAAGGGTAGAAGTGCCACATTATGGTGACATATCAAAGCAAGCACAAGCATACAACTCAAGTAATACAAATGAGTATCAAGGTTACAAGGGAGAATGAAGTACAAGTACAAAAGAAAGTAATACAAATACTAAGTCTGGCATGTACAAAGCTCCTACTAATCCACAAGCTATCAAGGTAAAGTCTTCTAAGTCCAATGCACTCTCCACTCATAACCCAGCTTCCTACTAAAACCTGCCGCAGGAAAAGAAATGCGGCTGAGCTACGAGAGCCCAGTGAACAAATATGAAAGTAACAAGCAATATAGAATGATATAAATAAGACAAGGGAAGGATAAAGTAAAGCATAAAGGAAGTACAACCGAAGTAAGAAGAACCTGTATTAAAGTTGTAAAGGTGTAAGGTATGAAGGTATAATGGTCATGTCAGTTATCCACCACGAGCCCAAGTCAAGTCAAGTCAAGTTAAGTAATCAAGTAACCATGCATCCGGAGGGGAGACCTTGGGATACCAAGTATAATATGAAGGGATACCTCCAAGGGTTGGAGTAGCTAGCTCCCAAGATGTGAAAGACGTGTATCGCACACACCATCAATCACCAAGTATATATATAGCAAGTAATATCATGATATATCCATCAAAACAAGTAAACAAATCTAGGATGCATCCATATGCCCCAAACGGCCAAATATCTTCATCTCCGTAACAAGTCAAGTAATGGGACGGGATAGGTCATCACTCTCCTACCCTAGAGTCATGCCATCGGTGCATCAATGACACGAACATGGAACCCCCATGCCTATTATACAAGCGGTGGCTCGTAGTCTCAAACTGTGGTTCAAAGGTCAAGTCAAGTGTCAAGTGTCCAAATTCAAGGTTCATATCAAGTAGTTCAAGTTAAGTCCCATATCAAGTGTATCATATCAAGGTTCAAGTCAAGGTTCTAGTCAAAGTTCAAATCAAGATTCAAATCAAAAGGTTTATTATCAAGGCCCATAGTAAAAAGGTTCAAGATGGAAAGGTTTATACAAAGGTTCATACTGAGAAGGTTCATGTGGATTCCATGTTTAAGGTTCAAGGTAAAGGTTCGATAGTGAGAGAGTACGTAGAGTTTAGTGTAACGGTTCATGTCATAAGTTCAAGTAGAGGTTCATATTAGGTTCCAAATAAAAGTTTATGGCAAGGGTTCAATTCAAATATTTATGTCAAATGTTCATTTAAAAGAAATCTTTTAATAATGGTTCTCATGAAATAAAGGTTTTCAATAAGGTAGTCTTTAAAATAAATATTCATAAAATTAGTGAAACTTCATATAAAAGTGGTGTTACATAATGTTCATAACCCTCATTTTAAAATAGTTTTTCCTCAAAACCTTTTCATAATATAATTTCTAAAACTTTTCACATCCGGTTATAATATTAAAAGCACTTTCAAAATATCAAGGGTTATATCACGTTCAAGTCAAGGTTTAAATCAAGTATCATAGTATAGATTTTCAAGACAAGGTATAAGTCAAAGATCGAATTGAGTGATTTTAACATAGGGTTCAAATCAAGGTTCAAGTCAATATCATCATACCAAGTTTATTATATCAAGTGTATCATGACAAGGTTATTTCAAGGTTCAAGAATCATAATGTAAGTTTCAAGCAAGGTTCAGTTTTAAAAGGATTATAGCAAGGTTCGATAATCAAGGGGACATAGCAAGGTTCAATAATCAAGGGAATATAACAAGGTTCAAGATATCAAAGGAAAAGGAAAGACAAGAGTGTATGAGAAACCTGTAGATAGGTCAGAATATCTGTACCTTAACCAAAAGCAAATCAAAAAGAAGGTCACACGAATGAATACAAAATGAATTACTCCCGCTTCACGAAACCTATACGAATCAATAATCATATATTACTAATAGGCTAATTTTAACTAGATTTCTTTTTTAGGTTTCTTTCTATTTTTAATAACTTTCTATTTTCAGCAAGTTCCCGAATTAGCAATTTAAAACTTTTTAAGGGTATAATTGAAAATTAATAATATTTAAGGGTTAAAATGACAATTACAATAGTTTAGAGTTAATTATGTCAATTTAGTAAGGTTTAGGGTCAAAATATAAATTGTCAAAATTATATATTAAAATGTCAAATAAATTTATTTTAAATTTTATACTATAATTTTATATTAAGATGATAATTTTAGACCCCATTGTCAATTTATTTACATATTCTTGACGTAAATCTTAGACAGCGACGACCAAAATATTATTATCACATGCATGACTCGTATTTATACTCGACACCTATATGCTCATGAATTAGCAAAATGAAAACACCTTTTTCATATCTGATTATAATACGTTTATATATGGATTAAATTTATGTTACTATCACATGTTTTGAAAACAAATTTATACTAGTACATATCCATTCGACCAACACACCATTCGAACCCCTTTATATAAGTGTATAATGAATCAAAAACAATCCCTAGTTCTCTCTTTATTTGAACGCATGTAAAGCTAGTCAAAATAAGAAATATGAAATAATACATGTCGATGTATATATATTTGTAAGCGATCCACGTTCATCCTTTTTTTCAGAAATATGCACACACACACACACACACACACACACACACACACACACACACACACACATATATATATATATATATATATATATATATATATATATATGGTTATAAATTGATTATAGGTGATATGTACAACATTATTTCATGTGAGTTTATAGTTTAGCATGCTTCTCTTTTCTTTTATACATGTTTATATATAGTTGATTATAAATAAGGTTTTGAACTAGTTTTGTCGAGCCAAGAAAAAACGATACGCACCACACCAGATTTTAGCCGACTAATATAGGGTCCTGGTTTCGTTTTAAAGAGTCGATATCGCATGGAATTGTGAGAGGTGATATACTCGATTAAAACATGCATGCAAGCCAAGTGAAGCCAACTGAATTCTTGTTATTCTATGTGGTTTACAACTTGGTTTTGTGCAACGTCAAATATGATTACGTGCAAAGTTTTATAACCGATTCAATCATGCAAAACAACCGATCACGAGATTATAAAACTTGACAGAAAAAGGAAAGACATGGAATAGGAATTGAACATAGTTGAGAGGGTTACCCTTGAAGCGTATAACAAGAAGGAAACCCGGAACAAGATCGAGTACCAAAACTTCACTAACCAGCCGAACCACAAACCCTCGAACATATTCGAAACCCACGTACAAAGAACCCTTATGTCGAACCGAAACACCCAAGATCACGCCAATAAACAAACCACAAGCGAGCCTCCTCTGCTTTGCTTTTAGATTCGAACAGGAAGGACAAAGAGTGGTAGCAGACGAGTGTTTTTGTTATAGGTTTTAGGGTGTTGTAAAATTTATTTTGTGTCAATATGGTGGTGAGATTTGGTATAAATAAACTAAGTAGAAGAAATGTGTAGGACAAGAGACCCATAAGGAAGAACCGAGTATTATGGGATTGCTGGGGATTCTTACCAAAGATATTTTATTCATAATTATGGAACAAAATCAAGCTTATCTTCATGTGTAACAAACTCAAAAAGGTTCGGCTAAGGAAATTAAAAAAAAAAAAAAACGTGTACAACTTTTAGAAGTATACAAATGTGTTTAAACATGGAATGATAATATTCATATGACATTTATTTTTTTCAAGTATTAATAAGTTATATACTTAGGTTATAATTGGGATGCAATGTCTTAAATATTTAAACATATTTTATAAATTTGAGATCAAAGGGTATTTTTGGTAGTTTACGTATTCAGAAATTTTTGGTTTTACAACTCTTCCCCCCTAAAAAGAAAATTTCATTCGCGAAATTGAAATGCAACTAAATGGAGACGTATCAAATTATGCAAAATACGAAAACTTGGTTTCTCATGACCCTATCTTGTCGATCTAAGATGGCTTCTGTTTCACACAAAATGAACATATCCTATGGCGTCAAATCAAATGAATAGAATGTCACATGCAGAGAATGACAGGGATATCCCCTCGGAAGAGATACACGGAAGACATTATGAATATGCGACAGCTGAGGAGGTAGAGTTAGACGATAGGAAACCTCCCCCGAAACGTACAAGAATCTCAAACGGTCCAATAATCGAGAATTAACTCACAAAATGCTACTCTTCCAAATTCTCAAACAATCATACCTCCAATATAACCTTCCCAAGTATTCTCATTAACAATCCAAATTCGGTTCCACATGATTCAGATCCTTATTCAAATAAATCATAATGTAAGGGTCCCACAGACGTGAAACGTATAGTAGCAAAACACATTTGTACCCCTCAATATGAACACTGCATTCAAGCAAATGGAAAACAATTCAATCGATAACATCAAACGGTAGAAAGCTCTATAATGAACCCAGAGATCGTTATCAAAATACAGAGATCAATAAGCATATCTCGAGGATCCAAAAATATTAAATCGTACGGCTATAAGGCAGATCAAACGTGTAGGTCGAAAGAACCTAAAGTCTCACTAATCGCAGATAGTCGCCAACAGAAACAGAAGTCTACGGCTTCTCTAAGGCACTTCCCAAGATATCCTATGAACATAATAAGTGCACTTATATGATGTCAGTATTATCACGTTGATCAGGCGTCATAATACTAGCCTCACATAATATGCCCTCATGATGGTCATTGATTGGGTCTAAACTAGTCAACTTTTATTAGTCAACCACTTGTGAATGGTCAACCGTAAAAGTCAAACTAATCAAGCCAATGCTTCCGTGGAATACAGTGTTTCCCCGGGTCGTAATGTCCCAACGAGGTTGTGATGGTATTAAAAACGAATTTGTGATCGAGTGAATTGAATGGGAAGTAACCAGATAATGATTTGGGTTTGTTTACACTACTGGAATGATTAGAAATAACAGTATTAACAATCACGGGAATCAGAAATGTAAAAATGTAAACCAAATTAAAATCAGACACGACTGCGTGCTGAAAAAAATGTGAGTTTTAAGGAAAATAAACTACAGGGGGTAAAAATGAAAATTTTATAAACTTATACTTAAAATAAAATTAAATTAAAAAGAAAATTATTTTTTTAGATTATTTTATTATTTATTATTAATTATTTAATTAAAAACTAATTTAACTATTTAATTAAAACTAATTTAAATTAACCTAAAAAATGATAAACACTACAATTTAAACTAAAAACTTTACAAAAATAATTTCTAAAACTTAAAATGAACTTGACGAAAGCATAAAAATTAAAAATAAATATTTTTGTCTTTTTATGGATTTTCTATTAATTAAAAACTAATTATCTTAATTAAACTATTTAAACTAATTTAAATTATGAATAATACTAAATTAACTTAGAAAATTATGGAAAAATTTATAAAACTATTTTATGACATTTAAAAGCTAGGAAAAATATAAAAACTAGGTGTTACCTTATAAAAATTAATTATGCTATTCAAAACTTAATTATTAACTAATTATTAATTAAACTAATATTAAATCTAATAAATACTAAATGATAATATAAAAATCTAATAAAATTATTAAAAATACTTTAATATAAGAGAAAATTAATAAAAATATAAAAATACAACTTACTTAATAAAAATCTAAAAATGAAAATTAAAATTAAATTAAATTAAATTAAATAGAAACTATCACTTATTTTTATATTGTTTTTTCTTGAATTTTCTTTTACAAAACTATATTATATCTAAAAATAGACAACTTTAATAAAAACAACTTTTTTATAGCTTATTAATAAGCACTGTGAGGGCTTATTACCTCCACAGTTGACCTTTGTTGACCAACCAAGTAAATAAGCCAAAACTGACTTGTGTGGGACCCACTATTGGTTTTTCTGATTCAAATAACTTATTTGAACTTGTTAGAGCAGGAATAAGCACTAGTGGTCCACTGAATAAGTCAATAAGCCACAATAAGCTTATGCTTATTGGTTTTTTGAGACAGATTATGGGACAAAGTTCAAGTCTGAATTCAAGTGGGGTCCACAATGATCTAGGTCAAACAAGTGGTCAATACTAAGAGTCTGGTAGGAGGGGGTTCAAAGAAACCAAGTATGAAAAGTGAGGCCCACTGAGGTGGTCACAAATCACCACCAAAGTGGTGGTGATGGATGATGCTGCTGATGCAGGGGAGGCTTTCCGCCCTGCAGTTGTGTTTGGTGTTGTGTGGGGCCCAGGGAAAAATTTCTAAAAATATAAGCTATGTGGGATTCAAAAGTTGAGGTGGTAGTCTATTACTACAACAATTTTCAGATTCTAAAACCTATTACACAAATCTACAAAAATCCCACAATATTTGAGAAAATCTGGAATGGCACAATTTGACTTTTTGTAATACTTAACTAGTTTGACTTTGTTGAACTTTGGATCTAATCTAATGACTGTTATTGAAGTAATAAGGTATAATAAGACTTAATTAAGCTATCCTAACAACTATGAAACAGATTTGAGTGAGTATGGATCCTAAAATCTTACACAGTTAACTGTGTAGGATCATACTCTGTGATTTTGACTTTTAACTTAAAACACCTAAAGTTTTATGAACTAATTGACTGTATCAAACCTAAGTGGACTTGGTTAAACTAACTACATCTACTGAAACAGGCCAAAGCTCATTGAATAAGCTTAAACCAAACACTCCTTAATATGATTGATTACACTACAACCTATGATTTCAAAACTAAACCTAGTAATTTTATACTTGCAACAGTTTATTTAATCACTAATAAAGTTATTTGAACCAGATAAACCACTAATAACAACAAGAATGAGAATATGCAAAAATCAAGTTAATGACTTACAAATGGTAAAGACTGAGAACCATGGAATCAGGGTCAATAAACACTTCCTAATGCCTCCCATAAGGCACTAATACCAAGTCAATCCAAATTATACCTGCTCCATCACTTCTTCTTTCTTGTTCACCAATTTTTTATTTTTCAACTATTTTTTCTATTTTTTTTTTTTTTTTTTTGTATTTTTCTTTTTCACTGAGTATTGCTGATTTATAGTTTCTAAAAGATTAACAAGCTTTGTCAAGGCTTGTATAAGCTCAGAGAATCCACTACAACACTTAATAACAACAAATTCAACAACCTGATATTTTGGAAATTTAATGAAAATACATAAACTGGAATCAAACTTAAAACTTGAAATTGATTATTATAAAAGATCTTAAAGACCCTGAGAATGATAAAAAAAACAAGCTTTTAATTAAAGATTACAACTAAAAATGGAATTATACTAGCTACGACTAAATTACACTAAAAACTACTCTAATACTTTCATCCCTGCTTCTCTTTCCTTATGTAGATGATAATTAGGGTTAGTGGACCCCACTGAGCTTTTCCCACTTCAATTTACAACCATTGGATCACTGAATTCCATCTTGGCCGTTTAAATGCAAATTGGCGCCAAAAGTGGAATTGGTAGCGTGTGAGGTTTTTACGGGCAATTAATGGTTCTTGGGAGGTTGTGGAGGTGTAGGGATAAGGTTGGAAGAGTGGGTGGCCAAGTGGTGGTGAAACCACTGAGGTGGAAGGTGGTTTTGGTTTAGCAGTGGTGAGGGGTGGTATTGGAGGGAAGAGTAGTTTGGGAGTGGTGGTGTTTGACCGGGTGTTGACCAAGGGGTGGATTGGGCTGGGGTTGTGTTTGGGCTTGCTGGATCATATAACAAAAAGGGTGGGCTGGGTATTAGTGTTTGGATTGGATTGGTGGTTAATTTTATTAAGGGTCCGTTTGGTTTGTTTGTTAATAAATCACAAGGACCAAAAATGTAATTAATTGAAAGTTAAGGGTCTGAAATAGCAAGTTTCCAAAATATATTCAAGGGACTATTCTTGCCATGTGTGATGAACCAAGGACCATAAATGTAGTTTTCCAAATTTTAAAACCCCGAGGACCAAAGTTGCCAATTCACCAAACTTCAGGGACTAAATATGTAATTTCACCAAACTTCACACCAAGGACCATTCCTGCAAAAGATTAATAATACAAGGACCAAAATTGATTTTCTCAAAGTTTTTAACATCCTATGGACCAATTATGTCAATTTCCAAAGTATAGGGACTAAACTTGTAATTTTGTGAAACTTTGCACCGAAGGACTAAATATGTAACTTTATGATTAAAAAGGACCTTTGGTGACTTTTTCATGTTTTTAGAATAACCATGGACTAGTTTTGACAACTTTTGAAACTTGAGGGACTGAAACTGTCAATTATGCAAACTTTGTACGTTTTTCCTCTGTTTTTGCATATTTTGCATTTGAAACATATAAAACACACTTCTAAGATATTTTAAGTATTTTGATGCATATTTGAGTGTTTTTGTATGTTTTGGCAGTTCAGATTGGTATAAAATGATGAGTATTTAGACACTCATCAATCCCCCACACTAAACTATTGCTGGTCCCTAGCAATCTTTTGAGAAAAACTTAATGGATTTGAAAAACCCTTTACCAAAAGCCATCACTTCTGGAGTAGCCAGTTGTAAAAACTGTGGCACACCTGATAACCGTGTGATTTTGAGCAAACCACCAGCTGTCAACGGATTTGATTTATCTTTACCAAAAGCCGTTTGCTTCTGGACTAGCCAACTCTTGATGGAATAGTCAACATCTTGGTGAGCTGATTACCAATTATGGATTTTCCACGGCCTTTACCACAAGCCATAATCTTGCAGGCTAGCCAACTCATTCGCTTTATGGGATATGGGGAGTTGAGGAACCATACAGTTTTTGGCAAATTGCAAGCCATCAACGGGTTTGAGATGTCTTTACCAAGAGCCGTTTGCTCCTGGACTAGCCAATCCATTTGTCATTTAGACTTTGGCGGACAGATTACCACAAAAATTTTGAAGCTCAAGTGAAAAAAATTTTAAATTTCTGCCAAAAACGGGGGTACTAGAAGATATAATGTGATAAAATTCGCTAGAATTTCCCCCCCCCCCCCCCCCAGACTTAGAATTGAATATTGTCCTCAATATTTAAAGTCCCGGCTATTATGCCGACATTTTAAACGTAAAAGGGCAACATTGCAAGCTAAGCGTGGAAAACACCATTTTGTATTTTCACTTCATAAGTAACCATAACATGGGGGACTCCCCCACACTTAGGGTGAAAACCCTATAAGCATGCTACTGTTTTTGTTTACCGAGTCGCTTGCTTGACTCGACCCCGAATTCATTTGTCCATGGGGAAGCATGATGTGGAAGAGACAATCTGCATCGGACTTTCATTCAAGATGTTTGGATAAACATTTGAAGCACGTGAAAGTTCCACACCGATGAGATAAGTACAGAGAGACCCTGGCTCATAATTTATAAATGAGAATGCCGGGGTCAAAGATAATGTCCTCACTCCCGAAAGAGTGAAGAACAGGAGAAGCCACGGGATATATGAAGAAAAGAAAGAAAGTCATGATGAAAATCATGACTAACTCCTCATCTTCAATAGGAGAATTCATTGTTTCATGAATCTCCTCTTTTAAGCTCGTTTGATCAAGACATATTATGGGTATGTCTAGATCAAAATAAAAATTATCATACTCCGGTGGAGATATGATATGAGTGAGTTCACCGGAGAACTCCTCAAAGGTGAATGAATCGTATTCGGGATTGATTTGAGTGAGTTCACTGGGGAACTCCTCAAAAGTAAATGATTCATATACAGAAAGAGAATTATAAGAATGAGAAGTGGTGATACCACTTATCTTCTCTTCCGTATGATTAAAATGGAACGTTTGCAATTCCAGAATAGAATCATTGATCAAAAGCTCACTATCCTCAACGGGGATAGGAGATGAAATAGGCTTTTCATTAAAAGCCTCGATTCTAGAAATGAGAAGATTAGAATTTAATAATGTAAGACGAAGAGATTCGTCTTGGATTATTTCTTTATCATTATCTTCTTCTGAGTCGACAAGCTCAGAAGGTAATTCCCCCACATAACTTATGTCTCCACAAGATAAAGAATGGTCCTCATCAGAATCAGAGAACATCTCAATATGATCATTTGGAAAGACAAGAGGGGGAGGGATATCACACACATGATCAAGAATTCCCTGTGACTCACTTGGGATTGAGACAAGGTTCTCAACACTAGACTTTATGAATTCGTCCGATTCCTTTTGAGGAACAGTATCAAGATGCTCGTCCCCCATGCTCAGAGAGTGAGTGGGAACCTCGGGTGTGATAACAGCAGACTCAGGGAGTTGAGAAGGACTAGCAGTTATGGATTCTACAAGTGCCATTATTTCTACTGCTAGTGATTCAATTATATTCTTTTCTTCCTGTATTTCTACTGAAGTAGCTTCAACTGAAGTTGAATCAAAAGGTTTCTCAGATATCTTTGGGATTGGAACAAGGGCATTTATTTCCTTAAGAGGAGTTACTTTGAATTGCTTGTCCCCCATTATTAAGATATCTGAAGGGTCTTTTGAGTTTTTGTCTTCAATTGGTTCATCCTCATCACTTTCATCCTCAAGATGTAATGAGTTAACAAGAGGTTTTTGTTTCCTAAGAATCTGATCCTTAAGACTGTTTATTCCATCTTGAATGGTTTGGTTGAATTGAGTTTGATTAATCATCATTTTAGTAATCAATTCAGCTTTAGCTAACTCGTCCTGAGGAAGTGGTTGAGGGTTTGTGTACTGTGAAGGCTGGTTAAAACCAAATTCATGATTGTTACAAGGAACCTGTTCATAGACAAACTGATTCCTAGTTTGACAATCAGAGCCGTAGTGAGGGCCTCCACAATACTCACAACAGTAAAACTGTTGGGTCTCATGGTGTGGAAGGTGATGGAATGAATCAGTCGTGTCATAGTAGGAATAGGGATTCTGGTTATAGACAGACCCGTTTCCTGACTCTACCATGCCACAACTGGGGCAATTACCATCATTATAAGGACTACCACACCATTGACAGATAAGAGGGTGAGAATAAGACATAGAAAGAATCAAAGGGTTTAGGGGATGAGAAATGAAGAATCAAATAGGTAGGAGTGTAAAGATGAATATTTTTGGTATTTTTGAAAATTTTTGTAGTACTAATAAGAAGGAAAATATTTTTGGTTTTTTGTGTTCGTTGAAAACTGATTTTAAAATGTTTTTGGGAACAGTTTTGGTTTTATATGATAATAGTATGAACAAGGATGGATAAATGTACAATGAGCGTGTATTCAGGTTCACTAATACGCAAAATCGTTTAGAATAAGCGCACAACCACCCCGGCAGCGGCGCCAAAATTTGATTGGCTCCAAACGGTCAACCTAATTGACCAGGTGATGGTCAACCAGGTCAAACTGCCTAGAGTCAATGCTCCATGGAAGTATAGGGGTTCCCCGGGTCGTTATGTCCCAACGAGGTGTGGATGGTTATAAAACGGTTTCGTGATCGGGTGAATTTGAATGGAAAAGGGGTTTGTGAATGGTTTAACTAAGGAATCTACAAGAGAATAGCTTAAATAAGCTATTCGAATAATACTGGAAGCTAGGAAAAACCAGAAACGATTTAAACCTAAAAACGCGTACGTTATGTTTAAATAAAACGTAGACGTACAAAATAAAAAGTGGAAAGTGAAATCTGAAAACCCCAGGGGGTGAAAATGACTTTTTTACAAACCTAAAGTTAAAAGAAACTTTTTAGAAAAAGAAAATAAATGTTAACACTAATTAATTATTTAATATTAATTAATTACTAATTAAAACTAATTATTAATATTTAAAACACTTAAATACAATATTATATTAATTAAGCACTAGAAAAATGAAAATAAAATTCCTAAAATTATAAAATAACTAAAAACAAGTTTAAAAAATAAAAATATGTATTTTTGTCTTTTTGTGATTTTTCTATTAATTAATTACTAATTAATTATTAATTACCTAATTAAACTATTTTAAATTAAGAAAAATAGAAAATGAACAGTAAAAATTATGAGAAAATTTCTAAAATTATTTTATAACATATAAAAGCTATAAAAAAATATAAAAACTAGGTTTTACTTAATAAAAACTAATTATGCTATTTTAAACTAATTATTATTTAATAATTAATAAAACTAAGATTAATTCTAATAAATACTAAATAATAAAATAAAAATCTGAGAAAATTATTATAAATTCTTTAATATAATAGGAATTTAAGAAAAATATAAAAAAGCTAAGTACTTAATAAAAATATAAAAATGAAAAATAAAATTTAAATTAAATTAAATAGAAACTATCACTTAGAATTAAATTGGATTTTCTGGATTTTTATTTTAGAAAACTATTTTATAACTAAAAACAACAAACTTTTGTGAAAACAAGTTTTTTATAACTTAAAAATAAGCTGAATATGAAAGAAAAAGCCAAACAGTTGACTTATGTTGACCAAAATGGAAAATAAGCTTAAATGACCAAGAGTGGGGCCCACAATGATTAAGTTTGATCTAAATAAGTTATGAGAACTTGTTTGAGCAAGAAAAAGCAATAGGTGACCACAAAATAAGCTATAAGCCAACAAATAAGCACTTATAATCTTATATGAACTCAGAAACTGGGACAGATTTTTGTGCTTGATTCAAGTGGGGTCCACAGGTCTTGGGGTCAAACCAATGGTCAAATCACCAACCCAGGTAGGAGGGGGTGGAAATGAACCAAGTTGGAGGGTTTTGGACCAGTGTGGTGGCCAGAAAACCACCACAAACTAGGTGGTGTGGGCTGATTATCTGATGCAGCAGGGGGGAAAGCAGCCCTGCAGCTGTGTTTGGGGCTGTGTGGGGCCCAGGGGAAAAATCCCAAAAATGAAACAAATAATGGACACTAAAGATCAGCTGGGAGATTACAACATATCAAAATTTCAATGTCTGAATCTTAATACATAAATCCCTAAAATTCTTGCAAGTTTAGGAAAAATCTGAAAACATACACTTTGACTTTTGTAAAAACTTTGCATTTTGACTTTGATGAACTTTCAATGATCATTACTGATTATTTGGACTATGTTAAGCTATAATAAAACTAACTTAGGCTATATTACATACTTATGAAATGAAATAGTGGGGTTTGGGTAGAATTCTCCAAACAGTGGACACTTCATGGGTATTACATGGTCATTTTGACTTTTTTTTCATGAGAACAACCAATATGATGCTTTGACTGATCTATTTTAACCCCTAGCATGTTGTTTGAACAAGTTTTGACCAATGAATAACACAAGGACCTTGAGTGTAACACTAATCCAAACACCCCTTCATTGTGTAACTGTTTTTGAGTTTTAAGTGGGATAAGCCCCTAACTAAAATTCTACTGATGCAACTAGTCTAGATAAGCTATAATGACTTAATGCAACCTAAAATTACCACTAAAGGACACTGCAATGAAGTATATCAGTATGAGCCAATTTTAGATTAAAAATGCACAACTTTACTAAGAGCAAATCTAATGAACAACACTCAACTCACAAGCATTCAATAATCTCTATAGTGTCACATAAGCATAAGGACACTTAATAAGCAATTAATAAGGTGTAACTACAGTAACTGCATAATATGGAAAAATATGCTTACAAGTAATCCAAAGCCAAGGACTGAGAACAGGACCTCAAAATACTTTCTATAGCTTCCCAATAAGCTTTATAACCCAAAGCAATCCCTTAAATACCCTGCTCCATCTGTTCATCCTTCTTCTTCATAGATTTTTTTATTTTTCCATTAATTATTTGTGTTTTAGAGTAATTTTCTGGATTTAAATAAAATCCGAGTTAAATGCTTACAGAGCTTATGAAAGCTTATTAATTACCTTAAACAAGCTTAATGGAAAAGAAATAATGGCTTTTCACAACAATTATACCAATTTGAGAGTTTCACTAAAAAGTAAGTTCACTTACTGAATTTTACTAAGAAACTGTTTTTGTGATTACATAAACCTTGAAATTACACAAATGATACTGAGATTACAATTTGGAAACTAAAAATACACTAAGAAATACTAAATTAAACTAATTCGACATCTAATTTTCTCTAAAAACTACCAACTTCATCCCTGCTCCTTCTTTTCTTTTTATATCTGGTTTTTAGGGTTTAGTGGGACCCAGAGATGCAATCCCACTTCATCAGGATCCTTGTCTTGGCTTCAATCAATCATGGCCGTCAAATGACTTTTTGGCAGGAAATCTTGTTTGGCAGGTGGGGATAACTTGGAGAGAATTAAGGGTAATAAATGGGTTTTGTGATTTAGTATGAGGTGGAGGGATAAGGTATGGGAGTGCTGAGGTGGAGGAGGGGGTGAGGTGAAGTGTTGCAGTGGTTTAGCAGGGAAGTGGGAGAGGTTAGGGGTGAGTCAACGAAGGGTTTGACTGGGTTTTAAATAAAACGGGGGTTAAATATTTTTGGGAGGTGGGCTTTGGATTGGTGGACTAGGCCAAGGGGGTAAAGGGTGGATTGGGTTGGTTTAATGGATTTGGTAGGTTTGGTTTTTAGGTTTAGATAATAAAAAGGGTCCAAATGATTTTATAGAAATACACAAGGACCAAATATGCAATTTTGCAAAAGGTGAGGGTGGAAAATGCAATTGTTCCTAAGTTATCACAAGGATCAAAATTGACAACTTAAATATCCCAGGGACCCAAAGTGTGATTTTTCTAATGTTAAATTTCTCGGGGACCAAAACTGATAAATTGCCAATCCTAAGGGACCAAAAATGTAATTTCCACAAATCATTTTACCCAAGGACCATATTTTCCACATTTTGATTTTCCAAGGACAAAAAATGATTTTCCTTTCAAAAATACCCCACCAGGGACCAAATCTGTCAATATCTGTAACTCCAGGGACTAAATTGTAATTTTCTAAAACTTTTCCAATTTTTCACCAAAGGACCAAATATGACAACTTATGATTTAAAAGGGACCTTTGGTGATAATTTTCCATATTTTGAATGACCAGGGACTAATTTTGTAATTTTATGAAAGTTGGGGGACTGAAACTGCCAATTTTGCAAACTTTGTACGTTTTTCATTTGTTTTTGCTCATTTTGCATCTAAAACATATAAAACACAATTTTGAAATATTTTCAGTATTTTGATGCATTTTTGAGTGTTTTTGTATGTTTTGCAGTTCAGATTTGACCAAAAATGATGAGTGTTTGAGCACTTATCAGTCATACTCTATCTCAAGATCGTGAAACAAAATCTATAAACCACCTAATAGTCCAACTAAGACTTAGGGTTGTCCCTAGTCAAAGATCAATAATGGAACAATGTCGGCAAGACAAGTGAAACTCGTAAAGATGCAACCAAATCAAGAAATATAACCAATAGGAAAATAGAACTACTCATAAGAGTAACAGAAATCATAGGATGTCTATCAGAAGTAAGGTACGTCATCAAAAGTGTCAATCCTTTCATACATAAATCTCAACGATCCTTCCAAGCTTAAGTAGTCGATCCACGGTTGTCCATCACCTCATATGGTGCGAAGAAAATCATAAACTTGAGTCTGGTTCCTCAAGCCTTTGACAGTTCTTCATGGAATTGTGGTGTGGATTGTGAATCTTCGTCATGATCACCGAGCATCCTTCCATCCGTAACTCTGCTTCTGCTCTCAATAAATCTTAGTACAACTAGAATGAATAGAGAAGCAAGACTGCGTGTCTTCAACAGGTCTTCTATCACAGCTCCAGGTTTTTGAGGTAATGATGTGTGCTTTTTCACACATCCTTTTTAGACCAAAATCAGACCAAATACACCAAATACTAACCAAATATGCCAAGAGAATGTGTGTTTTTGTATCTGTGTATGTGCAGGTACGGATATGTGAAAAATGAACAAAAACAAGCCAAATCTGACAAGAACGAGCACGAGATTGGAAAAAGGTCAAAAGCCGGAGCCGGGGAAGCAAAATGATACAGGAAAGCTCAAAATGTCACAAGAAGTCCTCAGGAATGTGTAAAGTTGCATAAATGGTCCCTGGACAAAGTTTTGAAGAAATGACAATATTAGTCCCTACACTTTCAGATAATTACAGAAATGGTCCTTGGAGTAATATTTGAAGATAAGTCAAAGTTAACCCTCCAAGAATTCAGAAATGGCATCAAATATCCTTGGGAGAAACTTTGAAGGATTTACAGATTTGGTCCCTATGATTTTTGGAATTACATAAGTTCTCTTTACAAATTTGTACAACAAATACACAACCGGATCCATAAGAATAAGAATAATCCTAATCCTGGCCCAAAGTAATACAAAAGCCCATCACAAAACTAATCCTACCCAGCCCACACCCTTGTACCCGATCCACTCCTTAAACCCGAAGTCAAACCCAACTTATACCCGGTCAACACCACAACAAATAAAACCCCCAAATTTTACCCGCCCCCTTCACATTCATAAAAAACCCAGAAAAAAATACTGTTTACTAGAACCCTAACTCACCCTTTACTAAAAATTACCTCACCTTATAATAATCAACCAATCATTTATGTTTCTAGAAGGTCTGACGTATGACAGAGAGTGTCAGGGA
The DNA here is from genome assembly GCA_030686995.1 of Artemisia argyi. Taxonomy (NCBI): domain Eukaryota; kingdom Viridiplantae; phylum Streptophyta; class Magnoliopsida; order Asterales; family Asteraceae; genus Artemisia; species Artemisia argyi. The sequence continues at coordinate 120,978,237 of CM060705.1, read as the reverse complement.
TGCGTGGACCAATCAGAGAAGACACGGAGGATCACCAATTGAGGGCACGCAATCCAATGGACCAAAATCAAGCTTGTGACTGAAGCAGGGATATACGGACGAGATTAAGCATAAAGAAGCACAATTCCAGAAGCATCCTCAACCCTAGCAGGCTCTCACCTCTTCCTATATATACCCCCCTCCATCATAGATGCTTAGTGTAGGTTTTATTATAGTTTTTAGTTTTCTGTCTTAAAAGTTTCATTGTAATTTTCATTTTCCAAAAAATATTGTACTCTTTTTATTGTTATTAATATAATCCAAGTTTCTCTTAAATCTTAGCTTATTGTTCAAGTTCCTTTTAGCTTATTGTTTATTATTTACTCATTGCTAGTTCTAATTGTTAGTTTAAATTTCTATTTTACATTCCTGTTATATCAAAAAAATCAAAAATCCAAAATATATATATATATATATATATATATATATATATATATATATATATATATATATATATATATATATATATATATATATATATATATATATATATATATATATAGTATTGCTTGAATTACTTATCTGAGTTTCAAATTTGTTTTGTTTTGTTTATATAAAATCATATTAAGCTTTTGTGAGTTAATTTCTGTCAATAATTCTCTAATACCCATTGGTCAAACATTGGTCAACTGTTGAGAGCTTATTGTAATAAGCTGAGCTTATTGGAGATTTGGCAGCTAAAACAGGAGTCCATTTGGCCTGTCATAAAGACAGGCAAGCTTAGTGAACCCCCTCTGTTCTGCTGAGGGGGATTTGGTTTGTAAGTCTCATTTATTTTCAATTCTGCATAATTAGTAGTAGTAGTATTACTCTGATTGTTGTTGCTTATTTCTGTTATTCAGTAGTAGTTGCATCTTATTCAGTTTTAGTTGTAGTCTATTTAGCATTATATTCCTGTTTTCATTATCTGTTTGGTTTGCTACTGTTTCATCAAATCTGTCTATTATTGGATCTGTGGTTCTGGTTGTAATTTGAGTTTGAAGTCTGTGAGTTTGATTCATTTTAGCATATTAGATCATAGTGGACACTGATTTGGTGGATTGGATTGATAAAACACTGATTTACTTCGATAATAGTTGAAACAGGTCATATAAGAGGGTGTTTCGGTGAGATTAGTTAACTGGTTTAATCTGTGATATAGAGGTGGTGGTTTGTTTAGATATCATTCTTAGGTACATTTAGGTCTAATTTTATATAAAAACAGTAGGTTTATACACAAAAGGTCAACTTAGCTTTTAAATTGCATAACAGTTAGGTTTTAGGTTGCATAATCCCAACAAGTAGTTGCATATTAGCATTAGAAAGTTTAATCTAGTTCAATTTTAGCTTATTACAACTTAGGTAATCAAATAGAGCAGATTTAAAATCATTTGAGTCAAAGTCTCTTTGAAAATAAAAAGTCAAACTGATCATAACTCAGTTTTGGGGTCACATCTTTGGGAGCCTTTGTAGGATTCTAATCTTTTTGGAAATATAATTGGTTTGCTGTTTTCTGAAGTTTGTCAGCTTGTGAAATAGAATCAAAAAGAAATTTGAGTTTCGAAAATCATTTGCTCATTAAAAAATCTTATTGAAGTTACCTGTTTGGTTTACCCTTTCCCCTGCACCTCAGATTTTGCCAAAATTTTGAGTAACTAGTTAGGCTATCAAATAGGTGATTAAGTGAATTCAATTGGTGTTTTAGTGATCTCAGCTAGTTAGTAACGATTTTGCCCCTATTGGTCTTGACTGAACAGCTTATTGGGGCTGTTTATTGAGCTTGTCTAGTTGAAAGTTTGAGCATAGAATCTGTCATATAGTTGTAGGGCTGCAATTGTGTTTGTTGGCTCATCATATGAATCTTATTGCTCATCTTAGTTCATTAACACCTTAGGTTGTTGTTTCCATTGTAATTTTACCCTTTGCTTAATGGATTATCTGTTTGGCTTATTTCTTATTTCCTAATTGCTTATATCATCAGTTTGTGCTCATATCTGTATTTCTGAGTATCATTTGGTCCTAATATTATTTCTATAAGCATATTTCGGTCATAAAAATACTTGGTAAAAGCTTGGTCAACTTTTGGTCAAACTGCTTATCAATAAGCACTTTGTATAAGCTGTTTTCAAAGCAATTGGGTCCTACAATGCTTATTTCTAACTTTTTATATTTTTCCCAAGTTTAGTATAATTAATTAGAATTTTTCTGAATTTTTCATATTTTTCTGTCTTTATTTGCTATTTTTCTTAATTAATTTTCATTTTTATTCACTTTTTAATTCATTTTAATTACCAAAAATTCCAAAAAAAATCAGAAAAAGCCTAGAAAAATCCAAAAATATTTTAGAAATTTATTTTCATTTAGTTTAGAATTTTAGAAATTTATTTTGCATTTTTCTCATTTATTTTGAATTTAATTTGAATTTTTAATTAGATTTAATAGTTTTTAATTCCTAAAAATTAATTAAAAAGCCAAAGAAATTAGTTTTTAGTTTTAAAATTACTTTTTAGTTATTATATAATTTTCAAAATTTATTTTTCATTTTTCTCACCTTATTTGCATTTTCTTATAATTTTTAATTAGTATAATTAGTTTTTAATTCATAAAAAATAAATAAAAAGTCAAAAAAATATTTTATTTTCTTAAAATTTTCTTTTATCATTTTTAACTTTTCAAAATTATTTTCAAGTCCATAGGAGTAGTGTAACTTAAAAGTCTCGTTTTATTTCGTACGTTAACGTTTATTTTACGCTTTAGCATACGGTTTCGATTTTACGTTACGTTTTTTTTGTTCGTTTATTTGAAATACGTGCTTAAGTGATAATTTGTGCTTCATTTACTATTTTATTAGCGTAATCTCATCAAATCACTTTTTACCACTTTCACGACACGTTTCACGAATCGGGAATTAAGAATTTCATTCATCCTTCGCACGGACTACGACCTCGGGTTATCCGTATTTCTTTGCGGATCTCTTGAGTAATACTTATACTATATATATTGATTTTCACGAATTAATTTTTGGCGCCGCTGCCGGGGAAGGTTGAAGTGAATTTTTCGTTTTCGTTTTTCGAAATTGTGTTTTGAAAACCTTCCTTGTATATATTTTCTATAAAAACCAACAAAAATTGAAAAATCAAAAACACTTTTCCTAAAGTGTTTTCAAAAAATACCAAAAAAATAATAAAGTTACAGCCTCGTCTCGACCGAAAGGAAGAGCGTTTTAACCAAATAAGCTTCCCAATATAACAACGCGTGAAATTAGTTGTTAATCGAATTACTTTGGATTCTACGACCGAATAAGCGGAAAATACGGAAGCTTTGACATTAAATTTCAAGCTGAAGAGAGATCCATTCTTCTCTCCCATTCCGTCGCGAGTAGATTTAGAGGAAACGGTTTACAATTAACGTAACGTTAGAAAAAGAAAAAAAAAAAAACAAAATTATAAGTTTTTAGATTTTGCTTTATAAAAACAAAAATACAAAAAGATTTTCCTTTTCAAATTTGATTTTCCTTTTATTTTTCAAAATTTGATTTTTGTGGAGTATGAACACACGTTCCACTTCTAAACGACTTGTTTCACCGCTTTCAAATCCGGAAAGTTTGTTTCGTCACACACACCGAGTTCTTTTTCCTAATACGGAGAAAAAGAACCCGAACGAGCAACACTTGGGACCCCCGCCGATGGGTGGTGCTCAAAACAATGTGTTCCCTCCGATGGGACCACAACCGGCTTTCGATCCACGTCCGATGGAGGAACAACTCCAATCACCATTCGATGGTGTGAGGAGAGCCATCGTGATACCCGAAATCAATGCTAATTTTGAAATTAATCACGGATTGCTCAATCTTATCATGAGTATATCTTTTCACGGGTTCGAACACGAAGACCCATATGCTCACATAAGAAATTTCGCCGACATCGCTTAGACCATTCGCATGAATCAAGTTCCTCACGATGTTTTGAAATTGAAGTTATTTTCCTTTCTCCCTTAAAGGGGCAGCCCGGACTTGGCTGGAAAAGGAACCGCCGAATTCGATTCACACTTGGAACGATCTTGCGTCCAAGTTTGGGAATTACTTCTATCCTCCTTCTAAAACGTCTAACCTTCGTTCCCAAATCTTTCGAGTCCAACAAGCTTTCGATGAGTCGTTCAGCGAAGCTTGGGATCGATTCAAAGATTTGATGGAAAAATGTCCGAACCATGGGTTCACATCCCTTCAGCAGATTGATACTTTCTACAATGGTTTATGTCATGTTGACCAAGACTCACTCAATTCTGCTGTGGGTGGGAACTTATTGGCTCGAAACACGAACGATGCTTTCATGATAATCGAGAATAAGGCTCGTGTGATAATGTCGAGAAATAAACCCCAAGTTTCTAACACTAATAATAAAACGAATAATGAAGTGATGAGTATGTTAGTGGCTCTTAATAAAAAGTTCGATGCTATGTCTTTTGAAAAACCAAATCATCAAGTGAATGTCGTCAATCAGGGTTGTGTAACTTGTCGTGGTCCACATCCGTATAACGAATGTCCGTTAACCGGTTCTTATGCTCATGCTGCAAATATGGGTGGCAACGGTTACCCACCTCTTCGAGGAGATCGAAGTCTTCTCAGCTACAGTTCAAACCATTTTGTTGGACCACCCGGTTTTACTCAACCGAATCAAGTCAATCCAGTTAATCAAGTCAATCAAGTTAATCAAAATGTGCAAAACCGAAATCATCAATTTAATCACAATGCTAATCAAAATCGGATGAACAATGGTTTTCAGAATCAAAATCATGGTTTTCAAAATCAAAATCGGGGAAATTATAATCAAGGCCCGAATCAAGGAAATTTTCAAAATGCTAATCATGGGAATTATAATCATGGAAATCAAAATTTTCAGAATCAAGGTTTCAATAACAACAATCGTGGTCAAAATTTTCAAAATCCAGTTGTGAATCAGTCGTCTTCAGATGAATTACTTAAGCAGTTTATGAAAAGTCAAGAGGAAATGAATAAAATGTTAATTAATCAAATGTCCGAATTGAAGAAGTCTTTAAATGATCGACCCTCAGGCTCGGGTACTCCTCCAAGCAACACAATCGCTAACCCGAGGGGCGATGCTAAGGCGATCACGACTAGGAGTGGTGTTATAATCGATGGACCTACGGCTCCGACTACCCCTTCTTCTTCTTCATATCCCAAGGTAGTCGTCCGTGAAACCAAGGCGACAACGGATACGAAAATTCCTAGTAATAATGGAAGGACCGAGAACATCCAACCTCCGGTGGTCCCGACGTCTAAAGGAAAAGATAAAATTGTTAACGAAACTGAGAAAGAAATTCCCGTCAAAACAAATTTGCCTTATCCGTCACGCTTAAATGAACAAAAGCATCGTGAGAAAGATAAAATTCAGATGGAAAAGTTTTACCAAGTTTTTCAAGAACTACATTTTGACATAACTCTCGCGGATGCTATACTTTTAATGCCTAAATTTGGTTCTATGCTAAAAGGTCTTTTGAATAACAAAGAAAAATTGTTTGAAAGATCTTGAACCCAGATGAATGAGAATTGCTCGGCGGTTATCCTCAAAAAGCTTCCCGAAAAGCTTGAAGACCCCGGTCGATTTCTCATTCCGTGTAATTTTCCTGGGATGGTTCAATGCTTCGCCTTGGCAGATCTCGGTGCTAGCATTAACCTAATGCCGTTATCCATTTGGAAGAAGTTGTCTTTACCCAATTTGACTCCGACTTGTATGACCCTTGAGCTTGCCGACCGATCTACGTCTCAACCAATTGGTATAGCCGAGGATGTTTTCGTCAATGTGGGAAAATTTAATTTCCCTGCCGATTTTGTCATTGTTGATTTCGATGCCGATCCACGGGTTCCTCTCATTCTCGGAAGAGGATTCCTACGGACTGGCCATGCTTTAATTGATGTTCACGACGAGGAGATTACCTTACATGTTGGAAATGAAGCCGTTACGTTCAATCTCAATCAAACCTTGAGATACTCCTCCGATTATGATCATGTTTCCGTTAACCGAGTCGATGTTATTGACGAAGTTACGGAGGAGTATGCTCAAGAGTTACTTGGCTTTAACGAAAATGCTTCGAGTGGCAATCCCACTCCTACTTCTTAACCGATAATTTCCGATCCTTCCCCTTCCCTTACTCCGTTTGAGGGAAATGATTTCATTCTGGAAGAGATCGAGGCCTTTCTTGCTAATGATTCGATTTCACCAGAAATTGATCATTCCAATTGCGACCCGGAGGGGGATGTTCTTTTGATTGAGAAAATGTTAAACAAAGACCCAAACATGTCCCTCCCTCCGATGGACCTTAAAATGGCAGATGTTAAAGAAGTTAAGCCGTCTACTGAGAATCCTCCGGAGCCCGAGCTCAAGGATTTACCTCCTCATCTCGAATACGCATTTTTGGAAGGAACCGACAAATTTCCCGTCATTATTTCTAAAGAACTTAAAGATGAGGAGAAGAACCATCTCTTAGATGTGCTGAAGAAGCATAAACGTGCCATCGCTTGGCAAATTTCTGATATCAAGGGTATCGACCCTCGTTTTTGCACGCATAAGATCTTACTTGAAGACAATTACAAACCGTCCGTTCAGCAACAACGATGGGTTAACCCGAAAATTCATGTGGTTATCAAAAAGGAAGTTATCAAACTCCTCGATGCCGGAATGATTTATCCAATCTCGGATAGCTCTTGGGTTAGCCCGGTCCACTGCGTACCGAAGAAAGGTGGAATGACCGTCGTAACTAATGAAGATAATGAATTGATACTGACACGTCTTGTTACCGGATGGAGAGTTTGTATTGATTATCGTAAATTGAATGATGCGACTCGTAAGGAGCATTTCCCACTTCCATTTATGGATCAAATGCTAGAACGCCTAGCGGGAAATGAGTTCTATTGTTTTCTTGATGGATTTTCCGGCTATTTTCAAATACCAATTGACCCTCCGGACCAGGAAAAGACTACCTTTACTTGCCCTTATGGAACGTTTGCCTATTGTCGTATGCCTTTCAGCTTATGCAATGCTCCAGGCACATTCCAAAGGTGTATGATGTCGATATTCTCGGATATGATTGAGAAAACCATGGAAGTCTTCATGGATGATTTCTCAGTTTATGGAGATTCTTTCACTTCTTGCCTCTCCCATTTAGAAAGAATGCTGAAATGGTGTGAAGACACCAACTTGGTTCTAAATTGGGAGAAGTGCCATTTCATGGTCAAAGAGGGCATTGTCCTCGGCCATAAGATATCTAAATCCGTGATTGAGGTCAATAGAGCTAAAGTCAATGTGATTGCAAAATTACCTCATCCCACGACTGTAAAAGGAATTAGAAGTTTTCTCGGTCATGCCGGCTTTTACCGACGTTTCATTCAATACTTTTCTAAGATAGCCCGGCCCCTGACCCACTTGCTTGAAAAAGATGCTCCGTTTATCTTCTCAAATGAATGCATCGAAGCATTTAATATTCTTAAAAAGAAGTTAACGGAGGCTCCTATCTTAATTGCCCCCGATTGGGACTTGCCCTTCGAGCTAATGTGCGATACTAGCGATTATGCTATTGGTGCAGTCCTGGGGCAACGCAAGTCTAAACATTTTCAGCCGATACACTATGCTAGTAAAACAATGACCGACGCTCAATACCATTATACGACTACTGAGAAAGAAATGTTAGCCGTCATTTACGCCTTTGAAAAGGTTCGATCTTATTTGCTTTTGAAGAAATGCATAGGGTATACGGATCATTCAGCTCTTAAGTACCTTATGGCAAAGCAAGATGCTAAGCCACGCTTAATGCGGTGGGTTCTCCTCCTTCAAGAATTCAAAGTTGAAATTCGAGACAAAAAGGGATCTGAGAACCTTGCCACTGATCACCTATCACGTTTAGAGAATCCCCATCAAAGTGTTTTCGAGAAAAAGGAAATTAACGAAGCATTTCCTCTCGAGACACTGGGGAGTTTATCACATTGTGATTCTAGTACCCCATGGTTCGCCGACTTTGCGAATTACCATGCGGGGAATTTTATCCGTAAAGGGATGTCGTTCCTGCAAAAGAAGAAATTCTTCAAAGATGTTAAGCATTATTTCTGGGACGACCCCTATTTGTTTAAGATTTGTGCGGATCAAGTGATCCGGCGGTGCGTTCACGGCAAAGAAGCCGCTGAAATTCTTATGGCATGCCACAATAGACCCACGGGGGGACATCATGGTGCCAACTTCACCGCTAAGAAATTATTTGATTCCGGCTTCTATTGGCCGACGATTTACCGGGATGCCCATGAGTTGGTTAAATCATGTGATTCTTGCCAGCGTCAAGGAAAAATTTCTCAGAAGGACGAGATGCCTCAAAATGCCATCCAAGTCTGTGAAATTTTTGACGTCTGGGGTATCGATTTCATGGGTCCATTCCCGTCTTCTCGTGGTAACAAATATATACTCGTGGCCGTCGACTACTTGTCTAAATGGGTTGAAGCGAAGGCGCTACCCACCAATGACGCCCGAGTTGTAATAAATTTCTCAAAAGTCCTTTCGCCCGATTTGGTGCACCTCGTGCTATTATAAGTGATCGTGGGACCCATTTCTGTAATGACCAATTCGCTAAAGTTATGCTCAAATATGGTGTCACACATCGTCTTTCTACAGCATATCATCCACAGACTAGTGGTCAAGTTGAGGTCTCCAATCGTGGCTTGAACGAATTTTAGAAAGGACCGTAGGTGAACATCGTGCTTCATGGGCCGATAAATTAGATGATGCACTTTAGGCCTTCCTTACAGCTTACAAAACACTCATTGGGTGCACTCCTTACAACCTGGTTTACGGGAAGGCCTGCCATTTGCCCTTTAAACTTGAGCACAAGGCCTACTGGGCCTTGAAACATGCTAATTTTGACCTACAAACCGCGGGTGATCACCGTAAAGTTCAATTGAATGAATTAGTCGAGCTTCGTGATCAAGCCTATGAGAATTCTTTGATCTACAAAGAGAATACAAAGAGGATTCATGATGCTAAAATTAAAGATCGCGTCTTCAATGTTTGTGACCGAGTCCTTCTTTTCAATTCTCGATTGAAGATTTTCTCTGGCAAGTTAAAAACCCGTTGGTCTGGACCATTCACCATTACCCAAGTTTTTCCTTATGGAACCGTTGAGCTTGCTCAACCTAATGGTCCCAATTTTAAGGTGAATGGTCATCGTCTCAAACATTACTTCGGAGGGGACATACCACCCATGGTTATCCCGGATCTCCAAACTTTCCCTAAGGATAACTAAATTCGGGGATCGAGTCAAGCTCATGTGACTCGGTAATCAAAAACAAGCGCTTCGTGGGAGGCACCACATGCTTATCCATTTTCATTTTCTTTATTTTCTAGTTTCTTAGGTAACGTGACGTGAGGGGGGTGACCCTTTCCAAACTCGTGTTTTCGTGATTGTTTGTGAATGTTCAGGAATTTCCCCGAAGATTGAGGACTTTCGTGCTCGTGGTTTGTCGTTCTCTCCACTCGAGTCTCATTCTTCGCTGCTCATTCGGAAATTCACCATATCCAAAATCTTATCGACTAACGTTTATCTCTTGGCATACTTAATAAATGGCCTTAGATATTACATAGGATTACCTTTACCCTTAAAACATTGAGGACAATGTTTCACTTTAGTCTGGGGGTGAATCTTCGATTCGATTTGACCGGACACCTTCGTCTGAGCTGTTAACTTACGCAACTCCGTTGTCCACCAAAATTTTAAATTTTTGTCACCTCTTAGTTTATCTTTAAAAAAAATGAAATATATATATATATATATATATATATATATATATATATATATATATATATATATATATATATATATATATATATATATATATATATATATATATATATGAATAATAAGATTTGACACCTTGTTTTGACTTTCCTACCGGCGAGAGTAGAAATAAATGTTTCAACTTGACCGGGCATGTTGAGCCCTAGCTCGTCTCCCTTAACCAAAATAATCAAAAGATTATGGCTAAGCATCCGCGGATCTCATTACTTGGGATTTTAAATTTTCCGAGATCGAGGAATGATAGAGTTTATTTAGAAGTTTCGTGCTAAACGTGGAGTAGATGGATCTCTTTAGAGCCCACGAAAGGTACTTGTGGCCTCCTTGTTCCCACAAGCTTGCACACCAATAATAATAGATCTCTAGGATTAATTAAGGGTATACGGTTTGGGCAATACTTAGTTTTTTCTCATTCCCAACAAAATCTCTGCATATGGGGGTTTGGTACACATATGGGTACTGCCAGTGTTATGGTGAAATAGACTATTGCATCTTGCCGGTTCGCAGCCGATGTTGTGATCTTAGTAAAGGCCGTAGGACTCGGGGTTTGACATATGATTATGAATATCAATAATAATAGTCCAAAGCAAAATAAAAAGGCAGAGGAATCCAAAGCTATAAAAAAGCAGCGGATATAAATCCAAGGTCATAATAAAGCTCTTACATCTTGGCGGCTCATAAACCGTTGTTGTAAAAGAAATAAAGGACTAAGGACCAAGTATGATTAAAGAGCTTATAATTGTGCAAAAATGCCAAGCTTCAACTCCGGGGATTTCCATAATAAAAAGCTTTCGTTTCGGGTATCAAACATGGTATGTCTCGGTCGTAAATAAAAAGGGGAACCTCCACAAATCGTGTTAAATCAGAGACCTTCATGTGGACCCGATTTCTGTATGCAGGGGTTTTCGAGGGAAAGTTTGGAAACTACTTAGCGTTCAAATTTTGTGCTCTTATCGGACTAACAAATATCAAAATGAGAAAATATGAAGCATTTCATTTCTCACAAATTAAAATCTTGAGATACAAAACTTAGGAACTGGGAACAAGAGGTAATGACACAATTAACTTTTGTGGGTAGTGTTAGCATCTAACTTGTGGATAAACAATGATCTCGATTTTATGCTTAGTTTGGGAGCTTGTGAAAAATAAAGGATGACGATTTTTATCCGTATGGTCTCTTCTCTGTGAGAAGTGTTTCTACTCGTTGACCCTGAAAGTTATCAACAGATAAGAATTGATAATGAAAGTCAAGGCAAACCGTCACATATATAAAAATAAAAAGTACAAAAAGAGTAGTAGTAGTTGTTATTCATGAAAATCGGAAAACGGAGCGTTTTTTAGAATAAATGATTTTAATATCTCATTTGAACATCATTGCTACTTTACAACGTCAGTAAAGAGAGATTTTGAAATTATTTATCTCTTAAGCGTGACGTGATGACATTGCGTGAGGGCACGGCAATACCTTAGTCTGGGGGATTTTGATGTGTGCTTTTTCACACATCCTTTTTAGACCAAAATCAGACCAAATACTAACCAAATATGCCAAGAGAATGTGTGTTTTTGTATTTGTGTATGTGCAGGTACGAATATGTGAAAAATGAACAAAAACAAGCCAAATCCGACAAAAACGAGCACGAGATTGGAAAAAGGTCAAAAGCCGGAGCCGAGGAAGCAAAATGATAAAGGAAAGCTCAAAATGTCATAAGAAGTCCTCAGGAATTTGTAAAGTTGCATAAATGGTCCCTGGACAAAGTTTTGAAGAAATGACAATATTAGTCCCTGCACTTTCAGATAATTACAGAAATGGTTCTTGGAGTAATATTTGAATATAAGTCAAAGTTAACCCTCCAAGTATTCAGAAATGGCATCAAATATCCTTGGGAGAAACTTTGAAGGATTTACAAATTTGGTCCCTATGATTTTTGGAATTACATAAGTTGTCCTTAGAAATTTGTACAACAAATACACAATCGGATCCATAAGAATAAGAATAATCCTAATCCTGGCCCAAAGTAATACAAAAGCCCATCACAAAACTAATCCTACCCAGCCCACACCCTTGTACCCGATCCACTCCTTAAACCCGAAGTCAAACCCAACTTATACCCGGTCAACACCACAACAAATAAAACCCCCAAATTTTACCCGCCCCATTCACATTCTTAAAAAACCCAGAAAAAAATACTGTTTACTAGAACCCTAACTCACCCTTTACCAAAAATTACCTCACCTTATAATAATTAACCAATCATTTATGTTTCTAGAGGGTCTGACGTATGTCAGAGAGTGTCAGGGACGCGTGGACCAATCAGAGAAGACATGGAGGATCACTAATTGAGGGCACGCAATCCAATGGACCAAAATCAAGCGTGTGACTGAAGCAGGGATATACGGACGAGATTAAGCACAAAGAAGCACAATTCCAGAAGCATCCTCAACCCTAGCAGGCTCTCACCTCTTCCTATATATACCCCCCTCCATCACAGATGCTTAGTGTAGGTTTTATTATAGTTTTTAGTTTTCTGTCTTAAAAGTTTCATTGTAATTTTCATTTTCCAAAAAATATTGTACTCTTTTTATTGTTATTAATATAATCCAAGTTTCTCTTAAATCTCAGCTTATTGTTCAAGTTCCTTTTAGCTTATTGTTTATTATTTACTCATTGCTAGTTCTAATTGTTAGTTTAAATTTCTATTTTACATTCCTGTTTTATCAAAAAAAATCCAAAATCCAAAAAAAAAAAGAAAACTAATATATATATATATATATATATATATATATATATATATATATATATATATATATATATATATATATATATATATATATATATAGTGAGGATCACGTGCGGATGTTTTGTTTTAGTGCAGACGTGCGGATAGATCTAGGCCGTCGAATCCAGATCTGATCTTGACTTTTTGTAAAAAAGTCAAGATCTACGCAACTATCATGGTACCAAATCACCATTCAAACGATTTTTTTAATTTTTTTCCTTTTGAGCGATCCTTAATATTGTTATCTTCTTTCATTTTTTTATTTTTTCATATTTTTCTGAGAACTTTTTGTTTTTTTTTATTATGAGTGCTACTGTGATATTAACCATATTATGAGTTCTACCGTGATATTAACAATATTATGAGCCGTGATATTAAAAACCCATGATAGCTACGGTGATATTGTAAAACCAACGTGATATTAAACTTTTTTACATGTAAAAATGAACCGTGATATTAATGAAAAGCTTAATATAATTGTTTTTTTTATTACGATATTAAAAAAGCTTATGGTGATATTAAAAAAACTGAAAAAGAATGTATGAGTATTAGAGTGATATTAAGAAAGCATGATAGTTACGGCGATATTAACAATTTTTATTAAGAAAAAGTTTTTACGATATTAAAAAAGTTATTGTGATATTAAATTTTTTATTAAAAAAAAAGTTTCAGAATCTGATTTTGACTTTTTTACAAAAGTCAAGATCTGATCTTGACTTTTGTAAAAAAGTCAAAATCATACGCTAATATCACAATACCTTTAACGATGAAAACAATTTTTTTTTTGAAATTTTTTTTAGCGATTCTTAATTATTTGTTGTCCTCTTAATTTTTTTAATTTTTTCAGATTTTTTTGAATTTTTTTGAGAAAAAAAGCTAATACGATAGTAACGATTTTGAAAAAAGACGGGATATTTACGATATTGCCACTCCGCCTTTTTCAGATGGTTGACTAGATGGAGGGCTGAGATTCGTCCGTACCATCCGCACTAAAAGACAAAAACGTACCTGATCCTCACCCTATATATATATATATATATATATATATATATATATATATATATATATATATATATATATATATATATATATATATATATATATATATATATATGTATATATATATTGCTTGAATTACTTATCTGAGTTTCAAATTTGTTTTGTTTTGTTTATATAAAATCATATTAAGCTTTTGTGAGTTAATTTCTATCAATAATTCTCTAATACCCATTGGTCAAACATTGGTCAACTATTGAGAGCTTATTGGAGATTTGGCAGCCAAAACAGGAGTCCATTTGGCCTGTCATAAAGACAGGCAAGCTTAGTGAACCCCCTCTGTTCTGCTGAGGGGGATTTGGTTTGTAAGTCTCGTTTATTTTCAATTCTGCATAATTAGTAGTAGTAGTATTACTCTGATTGTTGTTGCTTATTTCTGTTATTCAGTAGTAGTTTCATCTTATTCAGTTTTAGTTGTAGTTTATTTAGCATTATATTCCTGTTTTCATTATCTGTTTGGTTTGCTACTGTTTCATTAAATCTGTCTATTATTGGATATGTGGTTCTGGTTGTAATTTGAGTTTGAAGTCTGTGAGTTTGATTCATTTTAGCATATTAGATCATAGTGGACACTGATTTGGTGGATTGGATTGATAAAACACTGATTTGCTTCTATAATAGTTGAAATATGTCATATAAGAGGGTGTTTGGGTGAGATTAGTTAACTGGTTTAACCTGTGATACAGAGGTGGTGGTTTGTTTAGATATCATTTTTAGGTACATTTAGGTCTAATTTTATATAAAAACAGTAGGTTTATACACAAAAGGTCAACCTAGCTTTTAAATTGCATAACTGTTAGGTTTTAGGTTGCATAATCTCAACAAGTAGTTGCATATTAGCATTAGAAAGTTTAATCTAGTTCAATTTTAGCTTATTACAACTTAGGTAATCAAATAGAGCAGATTTAAAATCATTTGAGTCAAAGTCTCTTTGAAAATAAAAAGTCAAACTGGTCATAACTCAGTTTTGGGGTCACATCTTTGGGAGCCTTTGTAGGATTCTAATCTTTTTGGAAATATAATTGGTTTACTGTTTTCTGAAGTTTGTCAGCTTGTGAAATAGAATCAAAAAGAAATTTGAGTTTCGAAAATCATTTGCTCATTGAAAAAGCTTATTGAAGTTACCTGTTTGGTTTACCCTTTCCCCTACACCTCAGATTTTGTCAAAATTTTGAGTAACTAGTTAGGCTATCAAATAGGTGATTAAGTGAGTTCAATTGGTGTTTTAGTGATCTCAGCTAGTTAGTAACGGTTTTGCCCTATTGGTCTTGACTGAACAGCTTATTGGGGCTGTTTATTGAGCTTGTCTAGTTGAAAGTTTGAGCATAGAATCTGTCATATAGTTGTAGGGCTGCAATTGTATTTGTTGGCTCATCATTTGAATCTTATTGCTCATCTTAGTTCATTAACACCTTAGGTTGTTATTTCCATTGTAATTTTACCATTTGCTTAATGGTTTATCTGTTTGGCTTATTTCTTATTTCCTAATTGCTTATATCATCAGTTTGTGCTCATATCTGTATTTCTGAGTATCATTTGGTCCTAATATTATTTCTATAAGCATATTTGGGTCATAAAAATACTTGTTAAAAGCTTGGTCAACTTTTGGTCAAACTGCTTATCAATAAGCACTTTGTATAAGCTGTTTTCAAAGCAATTGGGTCCTACAGTGCTTATTTCTAACTTTTTATATTTTTCCCAAGTTTAGTATAATTAATTAGAATTTTCCTGAATTTTTCATATTTTTTTGTCTTTATTTGCTATTTTTCTTAATTAATTTTCATTTTTATTCATTTTTTAATTCATTTTAATTACCAAAAATTCCAAAAAAAATCAGAAAAAGCCAAGAAAAATCCAAAAATATTTTAGAAATTTATTTTGCATTTTTCTCATTTATTTTGAATTTAATTTGAATTTTAATTAGATTTAATAGTTTTTAATTCCTAAAAATTACATAAAAAGCCAAAAAAAATTAGTTTTTAGTTTTAAAATTACTTTTTAGTTATTATATAATTTTAAAATTTTATTTTTCATTTTTCTCAGCTTATTTGCATTTTCTTTTAATTTTTAATTAGTATAATTAGTTTTTAATTCATAAAAAATATATAAAAAGTCAAAAAAATATTTTTCTTTTTCTTAAAATTTTCTTTTATCATTTTTAACTTTTCAAAATTATTTTCAAGTCCATAGGAGTAATGTAACTTAAAAGTCGCGTTTTATTTCGTACGTTAACGTTTATTTTACGTTTTAGCATACGGTTTCGATTTTACGTTACGTTTTTTTTGTTTGTTTATTTGAAATACGTGCTTAAGTGATAATTTGTGCTTCATTTACTATTTCATTAGCGTAATCTCATCAAATAACTTTTTACCACTTTCACGACACGTTTCACGAATCTGGAATTAAGAATTCCATTCATCCTTCGCACGGACTACGACCTCGGGTTATCCGTATTTCTTTGTGGATCTCTTGAGTAATACTTATACTATATATATATAACTTGATTTTCATGAATCAGGTAACACCGCTGCTGCCAACTCCAGGTCATGTGCTAATAGTTCGTCTCCTACAGTCTGGTTGTCTTGATGCCCGAACCAAAATCTCCATGTGCTGCATGAGGCAACGCCAGTCGTGAGCATCTTCCATGGTAACAAATTTAAGTGATTGAGAGTTATCAGAACAAGGTAAAACGAAGTAGATTGTTAAAGGTCACAAATTGAATACGGCAGTCCATGGTAGCTTATGAAGGGCCATCCAGTCCAAAATCAAGAGGCCTAAAAATTTTGGTATACCAAAAGTAAACGAATTCATAGAACGAATACGGTCGTCAAACTGGATAGGTAGTTCATATGTCAAAGTCAAGTACATCATCTGTCAAAAGCATCGAGATGGATAAGCAAACATTTCAAAAGTTAGGAACTGGTGTAGCTCACTAGTACAAGTGATAGGTAGAGTGCGAATCAACATCGTATAGTTGCAAAAATGAGGTGTACGGGATATCAGTCTTCGGTATCATCATGTTCAGCTAACAATGTCATAAGGAGATATTATCAAAATCACAATCTTCCAAGGAAACTGGTTAGAAAACAAGGTTCACCATTCAGAGGGAGGGAACAAAACTACTATATCCATGGTTAATAAATATTGCAATTTTCATTGGGAAGAATTGGATTATGCAAAGTCAAGTAGTATTAAACGACACATTGTGTCTATCATAAGTACGAAATTCAAAGAATGTGTCAAACGCATTATGGTTGAATAATCTTCAGAACGATCAAAAAAGATATCAAAATTATCAAGGAAATCGAAGATGGAGATCAAAATCAGTAGTGAAACTCAATGGTGTAAGGTATCAATGTAGTGTCAGGAGTATTCCACTCGCTTGGAAATCAAACGTGGGTTGCAAGACCTTCTAACTTCTAGGGCACAAGTTCTTATAAGGCTTAACTAGAGGCAAAGGCAAGAATCAGAGTAATTCGGAAGCAAGTGTCACAAACATAGATGTCCTAGTCTACCCATTCCTCACTGAAAAAACTTATGCTCCTACGGGGAGATTTTACGGCAAATATCAAAGGTTATCTTGTGAGCGCCTACAGTGGAAACTTAGTAGTCCAAACTTCACAAGTCAAGGTTTAATGTACTACAAGTCGCAGCCTGGGCTCTGATACCATGATACCATAATTGTAACACCCCAACCCGATAAGGGTAGAAGTGCCACATTATAGTGACATATCAAAGCAAGCACAAGCATACATCTCAAGTAATACAAATGAGTATCAAGGTTACAAGGGAGACTGAAGTACAAGTACAAAAGAAAGTAATACAAATACTAAGTCTGGCATGTACAAAGCTCCTACTAATCCACAAGCTATCAAGGTAAAGTCTTCTAAGTCCAATGCACTCTCCACTCATAACCCAGCTTCCTACTAAAACCTGCCGCAGGAAAAGAAATGCGGCTGAGCTATGAGAGCCCAGTGAACATATATGAAAGTAACAAGCAATATAGAATGATATAAATAAGACAAGGGAAGGATAAAGTAAAGCATAAAGGAAGTACAACCGAAGTAAAAAGAACCTTTATTAAAGTTGTAAAGGTGTAAGGTATAAAGGTATAATGGTCATGTCAGTTATCCACCACGAGCCCAAGTCAAGTCAAGTTAAGTATCAAGTCAAGTCAAGTCAAGTAATCAAGTAACCATGCATCCGGAGGGGAGACCTCGGGATACCAAGTATAATATGAGGGGATACCTCCAAGGGTTGGAGTAGCTAGCTCTCAAGATGTGAAAGACATGTATCGCACACACCATCAATCACCAAGTATATATATAGCAAGTAATATCATGATATATCCATCGAAACAAGTAAACAAATCTAGGATGCATCCATACGCCCCAAACGGCCAAATATCTTCATCTCCGTAACAAGTCAAGTAATGGGACGGGATAGGTCATCACTCTCCTACCCTAGAGTCATGCCATCGGTGCATCAATGACACGGACATGGAACCCCCATGCCTAGTATACAAGTGGTGGCTCATAGTCTCAAACTGTGGGTCAAAGGTCAAGTCAAGTATCAAGTGTCCAAATTCAAGGTTCATATCAAGTAGTTCAAGTTAAGTCCCATATCAAGTGTGTCATATCAAGGTTCAAGTCAAGGTTCTAGTCAAAGTTCAAATCAAAAGGTTTATTATCAAGGCCCATAGTAAAAAGGTTCAAGATGGAAAGGTTTATACAAAGGTTCATACTAAGAAGGTTCATGTGGATTCCATGTTTAAGGTTCAAGGTAAAGGTTCGATAGTGAGAGAGTGCGTAGAGTTTAGTGTAAAGGTTCATCTCATAAGTTCAAGTAGAGGTTCATATTAGGTTCCAAATAAAAGTTTATGGCAAGGGTTCAATTCAAATGTTTATGTCAAATGTTCATTTAAAAGAAATCTTTTAATAATGGTTCTCATAAAATAAAGGTTTTCAATAAGGTAGTCTTTAAAATAAATATTCATAAAATTAGTGAAACTTCATATAAAAGTGGTGTTACATAATGTTCATAACCCTCATTTTAAAATAGTTTTTCCTCAAAACATTTTCATAATATAATTTCTAAAACTTTTCACATCCGGTTATAATATTAAAAGCACTTTCAAAATATCAAGGGTTATATCACGTTCAAGTCAAGGTTTAAATCAAGTATCATAGTATAGACTTTCAAGACAAGGTATAAGTCAAAGATCGAATTGAGTGATTTTAACATAGGGTTCAAATCAAGGTTCAAGTCAATATTATCATACAAAGTTTATTATATCAAGTGTATCATGACAAGGTTATTTCAAGGTTCAAGAATCATAGTGTAAGTTTCAAGCAAGGTTCAATTTTAAAAGGATTATAGCAAGGTTCAATAATTAAAGGGACATAGCAAGGTTCAATAATCAAGGAAATATAACAAGGTTCAAGATATCAAAGGAAAAGGAAAGACAAGAGTGTATGAGAAACCTGTGGATAGGTCAGAATATCTGTACCTTAACCGGAAGCAAACCAAAAAGAATGTCACACGAATGAATACAAAATGAATTACTCCCGCTTCACGAAACCTATACGAATCAATAATCATATATTACTAATAGGCTCATTTTAACTAGATTTCACTTTTTAGGTTTCTTTCTATTTTTAATAACTTTCTATTTTCAGCAAGTTCTCGAATTAACAATTTAAAACTTTTTAAGGGTATAATTGAAAATTAATAATATTTAAGGGTTAAAATGACAATTACAATAGTTTAGAGTTAATTATGTCAATTTAGTAAGGTTTAAGGTCAAAATATAAATTGTCAAAATTAAATATTAAAATGTCAAATAAATTTATTTTAAATTTTATACTATAATTTTATATTAAGATGATAATTTTAGACCCCATTGTCCATTTATTGACATATTCTTGACGTAAATCTTAGACAGCGACGACCAAAATATTATTATCACATGCATGACTCGTATTTATACTCGACACCTATATGCTCATGAATTAGCAAAATGAAAACACCTTTTTCATATCTGATTATAATACGTTTATATATGGATTAAATTTATGTTACTATCACATGTTTTTAAAACAAATTTATACTAGTACATATCCATTCGACCAACACACCATTCGAACCCCTTTATATAAGTGTATAATGAATCAAAAACAATCCCTAGTTCTCTCTTTATTTGAACGCATGTAAAGCTAGTCAAAATAAGAAATATGAAATAATACATGTCGATGTATATATATTTGTAAGCGATCCACGTTCATCCTTTTTTTTTTCAAAAATATGTGCGTGCGCGCGCGCGCGCGCGCACACACACATGCACGCACACACACACACACACACACACACACATATATATATATATACACATATATGTATATATATACACATATATGTATATATATACATATATATATGTATATATATACATATATATATATATATATATATATATATATATATATATATATATATATATATATATATATATATATATATATATATATATATATATATATATATATATATATATATATATGTACATACATATATACATATATATATATATATATATATATATGTATATATATATATATATATATATATATATATATATATATATATATATATGTATATATATATATATATATATATGTACATACATATATACATATATATATGTACATATATATATGTATACATATATATATATATATATATATATATATATATATATATATATATATATATATGTATACATATATATATGTACATATATATATGTATATATGTATGTACATATATATATATATATATATATATATATATATATATATATATATATATATATAGTGAAGCGTTCAAATGAGAAGGCTAAATTTTGTGAGAACGCGAGAAACAATTCTAGCCACTTATTTTATCCTCCTTTAACTTTAATCTAATGGCTATTATTAGTTGATCAACTTTTTGAAAATTTCTGAAAAAATTTTGAAAAATTTTTAAAAAAATTTCGAAAATTTTCAAAAAAAAAATCGAAAAAATTTCTTCGATTTTTTTTTTCAAAAATTTTATTTTCGAAAAAAATTTTTTTTGAAAAATTTTTTTTCGAAAAAAAAATTTTTTTCGAAAAAAATTTTTTTCGAAAATTTTTTTTTCCAAAAATTTTTTTTCAAAAAAATTTTTTTCCGAAAAATTTTTTTTCGAAATTTTTTTTTCCGAAATTTTTTTTTCAGAAATTTTTTTTGTCACATGTGAAAAAAAATTTGGAAATTTTCACAAAATTTTTTTTGTCACGTGTGAAAAAAAAATTCGTCACATGTGAAAAAAAATTTCGTCGCTTATAAAATTTTTTTTCTTCACATGCGAAAAAAAATTTCTGTCACATGTGAAAAAAAAATTTTCGTCACATGTGAAAAAAAATTTAGAAATTTTCACGAATTTTTTTTTGTCACATGTGAAAAAAAAATCGCACATGTGAAAAAAAAATTCCGTCACGTTTGAAAAAATAATTTCGTCAAATGTGAAAAAAAAATTTGGAAATTTTCACGTAATTTTTGTCACGTGTGAAAAAAAAACTTCACATGTGAAGAAAAAAATTTTCGTCGCATGTAAATTTTTTTTTCGTCACATGTGAAAAAAATTCCGTCTCATATGAAAAAAAAAATTTCGTCACATGTGAAAATAAATTTTCAAAAACTTTTTGAAAATTTTTCAAAAAAAATTTCGAATTTTTTTTGAAAATTTTCAAAAAAAATTTCGAAAATTTTTTAAAATTTTTTTGAAATTATTTCGAAATTTTGTTGAAATTTTTTTGAAAGTTTTCAAAAAAAATAGTTAGCTAATAATAGCCATTAGATCAAAGTTTTAGGAGGATAAAATGAGTGGCTAGTATTAGTTTCCGCATTCTCACAAAAATTAGATTTCTCACAAGAATGGTTATAAATTGATTATAGGTGATATGTACAACATTATTTCATGTGAGTTTATAGTTTAGCATGCTTCTCTTTTCATTTATACATGTTTATATATAGTTGATTATAAATAAGGTTTTGAACTAGTTTTGTCGAGCCAAGAAAAAACGATACGCACCACACCAGATTTTAGCCGACTAATATAGGGTCCTGGTTTCGTTTTAAAGAGTCGATGTCGCATGGAATTGTGAGAGGTGATATACTCGATTAAAACATGCATGCAAGCCAAGTGAAGCCAAGTGAATTCTTGTTATTCTATGTGGTTTACAACCTGGTTTTGTGCAACGTCAAATATGATTACGTGCAAAGTTTTGTAACCGATTCAATCATGCAAAACAACCGATCACGAGATTATAAAACTTGACAGAAAAAGGAAAGACATGGAAGAGGAATTGAACATAGTTGAGAGGGTTACCCTTGAAGCGTATAACTAGAAGGAAACCCGAAACAAGATCGAGTACCAAAACTTCACTAACCAGCCGAACCACAAACCCTCGAACAGATTCGAAACCCACGTACAAAGAACCCTTATGTCGAACCGAAACACCCAAGATCACGCCAATAAACAAGCCACAAGCGAGCCTCCTCTGCTTTTCTTTTAGATTCGAACAGGAAGGACAAAGAGTGGTAGCAGACGAGTGTTTTTGTTATAGGTTTTAGTGTTTTGTAAAATTTATTTTGTGTCAATATGGTGGTGAGATTTGGTATAAATAAACTGAGTAGAAGAAACGTGTAGGACTAGAGACCCATAAGGAAGAACCGAGTATTATGGGATTGCTGGGGATTCTTACCAAAGATATTTTATTGTAAAAATGGTAAAGAACACAAGAACAACACACGGCTACACCCAACCAACCACCCCTTGGTGTATTTTATTATCACTAATAGTTCAAGAAGATAAGTCTCCAACTGGATGCTTACCAGTACAAATACAAGGAGAAAAGATGTGATCTCCTTCCGAAGGACACCACAAGAACCTCACTACAATAACACTTAACACTCAAACTAACAATCAATCAAAGTGATTGATACTGAACACTAACCAACACTAGCAGATATCAAAGATTGATATCAACTAAGACTTAAACGAATACAGAACAATAAGAGAGAGCTATGTGAAAAACAATGAGAGAATGATATGAGTTATCAAACCCTAGATCAGGACTTGAGCTTATATAACCCATATTTACACTTTAGTCCTTCATCTTGCACTCTTTAGTCAAACAGCGTCCAAAGCTCCTTAAAGCACAAATGGACTTTTCATCATGTCAACTTAAGTCCCTGAAGTAATATATCTTTTAACACCCCTCCTCAAGCTGATGAACTGACACTGCTACTTTCTTCAAGTTTATCCAGCTTGTTATTCTGTATACCTGCAAACATATCAAACATACCAAGATTTTTGCAAAACAAACTATGTTGAATCTGTCCAAGACATTTTGTAAAAATGTCAGCAACCTGCAAATCAGTATGAATCTTGATAGTTTTAATAACACCTGAAGCCACTTTCTCTCTAACCAAATGCACATCTAACTCAAAATGCTTAGTTCTTTCATGGAACATAGGATTTGCAGCAATTTGAATAGCCGCACTGTTGTCACAAAAAATTTCCACAGGTAACAAATTCTTAAGCCCGACACTATGTAACAAATTACTCAACCATATAACCTTACATGTAGTAGAAGCAAGACTTCTATATTCAGCTTCAGCTGAGCTTTTAGAAATTGTAGCTTGTTTCTTACTTTTCCAAGATATAAGAGAATTACCCAGGAAAACACAAAAACTAGTAACAGACTTTCTAGTTTTTGGACACTTAGCCCAATCAGAATCAGCATAAGCTCTTAGTTTAAGATCAGAACTTTTATTAAACTGTAAACCAAGTCCAGGAGATTTTTTCAGATATTTTAAAACTCTTAAAGCAGCTTTAATATGAGATTGTAAAGGACTATGCATATGCTGACTCAAACAATGCACAACATAACTAATATCAGGTCTGGTGTTAGTCAAATAAATCAATTTTCCAACCAATTTCTGATAATTAGTTATATTATTCAACCATTTATCTTTATCTGTATCATCACAATTCAAAATAGTATTCTCAGGTAAGGGAGTATCAACAGGCTTAGCAGCAAGCAAACCATACTCATGTAACAATTCTGAACAATACTTCCTTTAAGACATACATATACCTTTCTCATTTCTTAACACCTCAATACCAAGAAAATATTTCAACTCTCCCAAGTCTTTAATCATGAACTTAGAGTTTAAAAACTTTTTGAAATTATTAATCTCAGTTTCATCATTACCAGTAATAACAATATCATCCCCATAAACCAACAAGTAAATAGACACAGTACCACTTTGTTTGATATATAAAGAATAGTCAAATTTACTTTGAACAAACCCATGCTCAATCAGAGCAGTAGTAAGCTTAGCATTCCATTGTCTTGGAGCTTGCTTAAGCCCATACAATGATTTGTTAAGCTTACAAACTTTGGAATCATCACCACCATT
The DNA here is from genome assembly GCA_030686995.1 of Artemisia argyi. Taxonomy (NCBI): domain Eukaryota; kingdom Viridiplantae; phylum Streptophyta; class Magnoliopsida; order Asterales; family Asteraceae; genus Artemisia; species Artemisia argyi. The sequence goes on along the minus strand of CM060705.1, from coordinate 120,954,032 downwards.
ATAACCCTTAGGCAAAAGCATATAAACATCTTCATCAAGATCACCATACAAAAAAGCATTATTAACATCTAACTGATACAAAGACCAGCCCTTATTAACAGCAATGCCAATCAAACACCTAACAGTGACCATTTTAACAACAAGACTAAAAGTTTCATCATAATCAAATCCTTCTCTTTGATTGAAACCCTTAGCAACTAATCTAGCTTTATACCTATCAATTTCACCAGTGGATTTATATTTAATTTTCCAAATCCACTTATACCTAATATCATGTCTACCAACAGGTAATTCACACTCAGTCCAAGTATTGTTTCTATTTAAAGCCTCAACTTCATTATTCATAGCATCATTCCAATTAGGATTTTTAACAGCTTCTTCATAACTTTTAGGTTCTACAGATTTATTCAAAGTAAAAGCAAAACACTTGTTAACCCTATCAAGACCAGCATAACAAACATATTTTTCAATACCTTATCTAATCTTAGAATGCATAACATAATCATTAAACCTAATAGGAGTTTTTGACTCTCTATTGGACCTTCTTACAACAGGTGTATGCACATCTTGACTAAGGTTTTCAGACCGATTTGATACAGAATCATGATTTTCAACATTGGGACTGCCCTCAGACCAGTTTTGGTCACCAAAGTGGGTTGCAGTCTGCCTACCTTCATGATGCAAATGAGTAGTATCAGTCTCAACATCTGTTGCGTCAATTGATGGTGGCAAACTACCATCCTCAACTGGTGGTTCTTTCCCTTCATCATTGGGACTTTGAGACAAAAGACTATCAAAAAATTTCAAGTGATCTGCTTCACTTGTACTTTCTACATCAGCAATATCACAAATTTTCATTTTTAAAGGAAAAATGTTTTCATAAAACTTCACATCTCTAGCAAAGAATACATTTCTAGAATCCAAACTCAAAAGTTTATAAGCCTTTTTACTAGTAGAATAACCAATTAAAATACATTTTTTAGATCTATAAGACATTTTATCATGATTGTTTAAGATAGTTGCAAAACATAGACAGCCAAAAGATCTCAAATAGGAAAGATTAGGTTTAGCTTCATATATAAACTCATATGGACATTTACCTTTTAACACAGAAGATGGCAGCCTGTTAATAAGATAGACAGCAGTAAGAATGCAATCAGACCAAAATCTTAAACGAATCCCCCCTTGAAACATAAGACTCCTAGCAACATTGAGTAGGTGTCTATGTTTCCTTTCAGCAATTCCATTTTGCTGAGGAGTATGAGCACAAGATGTTTGATGTATTATTCCAAGTTCAGAAAACATGTTATTCATTTTCTTATTAACAAACTCAGTTCCATTATCAGATCTAACCACTTTAACTTTAACTTCAAATTGATTACCAATTAAGTGAATAAAAGAACAGAACACATCAAACACCTCATCTTTGGTTTTAATCAAATAAACCCAAACAACCCTAGAAAAATCATCAACAATGGTAAGAAAATACTTGTATCCTTCTCTGCTTGCAACTCTGTAAGGACCCCATAAGTCAAGATGAACAAGTTCACCAAGTTTCCCAGACTTATGGTCAGATAAAGGAAAGGGCTCCCTTGTCTGCTTAGCCCTATGACAGATATCACAAACAGGTATAGAAGAATTCTTGGAAATACCAAGATCAGATTGAAGAACAGACAATACAGGATCAGCAGGGTGACCCAATCTATTGTGCCACACAAGTTTAGAAACATTATAAGACATAGTCATGTTACACTTACCCAAATTACTACTAGAATGCATGTCAAACAAGTAAAGACCATCAGATTGACTACCAGTCCCCAGAACATTCTCTCTTTCAAATCCTGAATATAACAGTTATCTTCATCAAAACCAACAAACATCTTACTATATCTAATAAGCTTGTTAACAGACAAGAGACTCACACAATAACCAGGAACAACCAAGACATCATATAAAGTAACATTATCAGTTAACTTTAAATTTCCAACATGACTTATAGTAGCAAGAGTACCATTAGGATGACCAACAGTAATTTTAAGACTAGTAATGTCAACAACATTAAACATTCCAACAGTGGAAACAGTCAGATGCTGATTAGCACCTGAATCTATAATCCACCCTAAAGACACATGACTAACAGCAATACTAGAATTGGCATAAAAATACTTAGAGAAATTAATATTGAACCAAACATTTCCATTAAAGAATGAAGCTCTACCTGCCATGTTAGCATGTATGCTCCCAGTAGGAGTATCATTGATTAAGGACAACAACTTCTTCATCTGTTCAGAAATAAAACTACAAGAATTGTCAGCAGATGAAGTAGGAGATTTGTTTTCAGCATGTTTAACCTCAATATTAGCATTGTAACTTTGTTTGAAACCATTTTGTTTACCAGAATTATTAGGTTTTACAAAACCAGGAGGAAAACCAATGATTTCATAACACCTTTCAATAGTATGTCCAATCTTACCACAATTTTTACAATTTAGATTAGGATTAGGACCTCTATTCATAGTATTATTATTAGAATTATTACCTCTAGTGTTATTGTTATTAAACACTCTTCTATTGTTATTGAAAGATTTAGCAGAAAAAGAAGTAGCATTAACTTTAGATTCAGTAACACTAGGAGATTCAGGAATCCCTCTGTGAGATTCCTCTCTAGAAACAGTGATGTAAGCATCTTTAACCTCAGGGAGAGGATCCCTGGTTAAAAGAGCTATTCTCACAGGCTGATAACAATCATCAAGGCCCATGAGAAACTGCATCAACTTCATAAGTTGCTTATGCAACCCTAACTCTTTACTGGCATCACAAGAACATTTAACTTCACAAACACAAACATGTAACTTGGTTAAAGCATCAAACTCTCTCCATAAAGAATTCAACCTATGATAGTAATCAGCCACAGATGTACCACCTTGTTTAACACAATTAATTTTTTGAAGTAGATTATACACAATAGAACCATCAACCTTATCATATGTTTCTTACAATTCTTTCCACACACAAGCAGCATTATCAGAATAAACAAGACCTATATAAACATCTTGAGAAACAGAATTCATCAACCAAGTTAAGACAATAGCATTGCACCTATCCCATTGAGCAGACAGAACATCACTAGTAGAATAAGTCTCTTTCAGACAAGATCCATCAACAAAACTAAACTTATTCCTAGCTTGTAATGCTAAATTCATAGCACCAGACCAAATTCTATAATTTTCAGTTCCAAGAAGTTTAAATGGAATTAAAGCAGTACCACTATTATCATTAGTCTGAATATGCAAAGAATTACCAGCATCAAGATTACTAATTAAAACAGGTGGATCAACACTTCCACCAGCAGCAGACATGATAACAGAAAAATAATAGCAACTAATGAACAGAAAACAAGTAAAACAGACAGATAACAGATAACAGAAACAATAACCAATATCAATATACAACAACAGCACAGAAACACTAAAGAACCTATACTCACACCCAAGCCTAACAAAATACCAGCCAAGAAGACTGAGAGTGGCCAGAGCAGGTTTCCGTACCTTTCAAGAAGGCAGGTCAAGGAGTTAACCACTCTGTTTGCACCTTCTTGACTGAGTAAGTGTTTGCTTAAAGGAAAAGATATACTTACAGTGAGAATATTGCGGAATGAATCACAAACTTACTAGATTCACTTAGTCTAGTAAGATTGCAACCAAGAACGGGCCCAAATAATCAAGAAACCACTGGAGTAAACAGATCCCCAAATTTCCAAATTAGAGTTTTTAAAACCCTAACCAAAAAACCCACAAAATCACCAGATCTAAACCCAAACAGATCAAATCAACCACGGCCGTTAAGAAAACGACCTCAATTAACCAAATCAACCTTAAACAACGAAAACCCCCAAAATCTAAAGAAACCCTAGAAACCCTAGAATCTCAAATCCACCAGATCAGAACCTATGGCTCTGATACCATGTAAAAATGGTAAAGAACACAAGAACAACACACGGCTACACCCAACCAACCACCCTTGGTGTATTTTATTATCACTAATAGTTCAAGAAGATAAGTCTCCAACTGGATGCTTACCAGTACAAACACAAAGAGAAAAGATGTGATCTCCTTCAGAAGGACACCACAAGAACCCCACTACAATAACACTTAACACTCAAACTAACAATCAATCAAAGTGATTGATACTGAACACTAACCAACACTAGCAGATATCAAAGATTGATATCAACTAAGACTTAAACGAATACAGAACAATAAGAGAGAGCTATGTGAAAAACAATGAGAGAATGATATGAGTTATCAAACCCTAGATCAGGACTTGAGCTTATATAACCCATATTGACACTTTAGTCCTTCATCTTGCACTCTTTAGTCAAACAGCTTCCAAAGCTCCTTAAAGCACAAATGGACTTTTCATCATGTCAACTTATGTCCCTGAAGTAATATATCTTTTAACATTTATTCACAATTATGGAACAAAATCAAGCTTATCTTCATGTGTAACAAACTCAAAAAGGTTCGGCTAAGGAAATATATATATATATATATATATATATATATATATATATATATAAAAAAAAAAAAAAAAAAAAAAAAAAAAAACGTGTACAACTTTTAGAAGTATACAAATGTGTTTAAACATGGAATGATAATATTCATATGACATTTATTTTTTTCAAGTATTAATAAGTTATATACTCAGGTTATAATTGGGATGCAATGTCTTAAATATTTAAACATATTTTATAAATTTGAGATCAGTGGGTATTTTGGGTATTTTACGTATTCAGAAATTTTGGGTTTTACAATATTTCTCAGTATTCCAACTGACATTTTCACGAACATTGACAGTTGTGAGACTGCAAAAAATATGTGGGATGAGAATCGAGAAACATATGCACCCAAGTAATTCACTCATTTTTTTCCTTTTTTTATATCTCGATTCTCAAATTCAGTGATACGGAATTATGTATTACGTAAAGTAGTAGATCATCATATCATACTATACTTGCAATAAAATGCGTATACACTATCAAGACTTGCATATATACCAAATACCAAAAAGAAGTGAACAAGAGAAACGTTGATAAAGGGCGAGTATATCATGGGAGTTTCAAATTCCATTAAATATATATACAACAAAATTAAAGCTTCGGTCATACCGAAACCCCAAAACGTAGCTTGCTTTCATTTCATTCCATTATTAAATTTGTATAACTTGTTACAAAAATTCATGTCTCCCAGACTCCCACACCTCTCTCCCTTCTTTGCGCTCTTCTCCTTACTCTTCCTCTTGCCCTTCTTTTCACTATCAATACCGACACCCAGAGACGGAGCCAGGAATCTAAGTTAAGGGGGGCCGAAATTTTTTACTACATGATAGTAACACACAAACAATAGACCGTCAAAATTATGAGTATTCTTAAAAGGGCCAAGTTTAATTCGATTTTGTTGTTACAACTTACAACTCCAATAAGAAACTTGTACATTTGGCTTTACTCGTCTTACTTTTTTTAATATCAAAAAGTTAACAAATAGGATAACAAATACGAGTAATACTTTAGAAAATAAAAAGCGTTTTTGTCTCAAACCAAACATTTTGAGCAACGTATTAAGATGGGGTTAACTTTGTCAATCATTAAATGTTAAAGGGGTCAAAGTGTCAAACAAGGTGTCAAACAAGATTTCTACATCTTAGTAAGGTTTAATAATAAAACAAAACTTCCTTGACCCCACAAATAAACAAATACTAGTATCTGCTTGTTGGTTGTCTTCCCCATCAAAACGAATAGAAGCCATACCCTGTTTTTTAAAGTCACTAATGGTAAGCACTTAGAGAACATCAAAAAAAAAAAAACATAAACGCATACCAGAAAAACAAACTACAAAGGTAAGCTAGTTTGGCCGGTTGAGGGGGGCCGAGCACCCGCCAGCCCCCCCACTGGCTCCGTCGCTGCCGACACCACCACTACCCTCCTCCCACCACTTCCCACCACCATTTCACCACCACCAACGTTGAAAAAAACTGTTCATGCACCTAGAAAGGTGGCATTTATGTTTCTGACAACGGGTCCACTTTCATTGGCCCCGTTGTGGGAACTGTACTTTAACAGTACTAGACAAAAGAATTTGTACAACATTTACATACATGCAGACCCTAGTCTACGACACGACCTCATTTTTAACGGAGTGTTTACCAATCGTACTATTCCTTCTAAACCCACGCGCCGCCACACTCCCTCACTTGCTGCAGCCCACCGCCGTCTACTCATGCATGCTTTACTTCACGACCCGTTAAATTACCATTTTGCCCTTTTATCACCCTCATGCATTCCACTTCACTCATTTGATTTCACTTACAAAACATTAGCCAAGTCGAATAAAAGCTTCATCGAAATACTCGAAAATGAGCCGAGCGCGTTGGGAAGATGGGCGGCGCGTGGAGAGAAAGCAATGCTACCGGAAGTTGAGTTCAAGGATTTCAGAATTGGGTCTCAGTTTTCGATTTTGACACGTCAGCATGCCATGGTGGCAGTGAATGACACTTGTCTGTGGTCTAAGTTTAAGCTGCCATGTTTGCATGAAAACTTACGCACGTGTTACCCTGAAGAGAATTACTCCCTCCGTCCCACATTAAATGTCCTGTTTGACTTTTCAAAGTCTTTTTTTCATATCTTTGACCTTAAATATTTTTGCTTGTGTAATATAGTATTTGATAAAATTTATACGTAGTGAAAATACATTTAATACTCAATTCATTCATATATTTTGTGTCAAGTATTATATAATAGAAATAAAAATATTTAAGGTCAAAGTTGTGAAAAAAATACTTTGAAAAGTCAAACAGGACATTTAATGTGGGACGGAGGGAGTATTTGCCTACGCTCATGTCCAAGGTAGATAAAGATGGATGTGTGCCAGCAACGTTGACTTACGTTGACTGGAAAGGCGGATATGATGGTCACCCACATATGTTTACTAGATCAGAAGTAGGTCCGGATTTAATCCGGACCATTAGGGGACGGAGACCGAGGTATGGTAGTGAGGAGGTGAACAGGTCCGAGTCGTCTATGATTGTTAGACGAAATGACCCGTTTTTGTTTGCAAGAAAATTCGACTCGAATACCTTGGGGGCGTTGTTGGATATAGCGGGGGATGTTATCCTAAGAGATTAGATAGATCAGGGTGTTTTCTGTAGATAAGTAAATAATTAAAAGTACTAGAAGTGAAAAAGACGGGACCAAACCCGTGCTTTTAGTCATTTGTATTGCCTTCAGTTTTGTAGTTCCTTAAATTAAGGTAGGGATGTAAACAAAAGTATGGGCTTTATAAAAAGTTACTAAGATTTTTATGCATATTTTATAAAAAGTTACAAACGTTTATCAGAGAGTATGGAAAAGGTAAAATGATACTCATACTTAATTATCGTGTTATCAAATGGATAAAACGTGATTATATGGCCTGGGATAAGTCTTATGTTCATGGGAATAAACTCTAACGCTGCGTTCTCGAGTTTTTCTAGGTGGGAATAGAAATGATGTGAAAAGAAGAGAAAAGAAATGAAAAGGAAAGGAAAGAAAGTTGATTTTATATTTCGTGTTCTTGAGTTGAAATGAAAGGAAAGGAAATGAAATAATGTTGTGTTCTCGAGTTGGGAAGAAAAGAAAGAAAAAGAGACATAATCTATACTACATATAATAGGCAAATGAATCTCTCTCCAAAAATTTTAAATGTACAAAAAATTATGCAATGTTTACAACACTTTAAAGCAAGGAATCTTCATAGTTACAACAAGTAAAGCATTGTGTGCAAGCAAAACATGCATGACACAAAATTCAGACCAAAATACAGAAATATATACATTAAATAGCCTTTAAAACACCCCTACACCTAAATTTACAATAATTTAAACCTAAAATACAACCCTCTATGAACATCCTAGCCATGAATGCCAATCTAATTATACTATTAATCAAAACAAACAACATCAAACCACAACTATCTAAAACCCATCTCCTCAACTAATTTATTTTCCGGTGATAGCAAATGTTTTTGTCCGCTAAGTTAAACACCAGAATATAAATTACGACGAAAATAATTGTTCAAATTTTTATTTCTCATTACAATACCTATATGGTTAGTAATGAACTATCTAAAACCCATCTTGGCTTTTACAGTACAACACCATAAATCCAGAATGACGTAAAAAAAGTTAAAAACAATAAAAATAAAAATAAAATTAACAAACATCATTTAATATAAACAAGTACCACTTTGTTGCCTATTTGGTTGCAAAAAATGGGCAAAATAACATCTATACAAAGAACAGAAACAAGATACCTCCCTTCACTCTCCAACTGACAATCTACATCATACTTCAAACAAGAACGAAACATCAAAGATCTCAGATTCGTGTTTGGAGTTATAAAATATAATCTTTAAAGATTCAAAACACAATATCATCATAGATCTTAAAAGAAAACAAAACATGCACCTACCCGAGACCCGTGTATAGGATCTTGAAGCCAAAAAACGTTTGTGCTCTTCGAGGGTTACTCGAAACCAAGAGATCAAAAAGGGTTCTTCATTTCTGTTTGGTGTTCGAATAAACAAAGAGATTCACGATTAAAATAGGTATCCTAATGTGTGTATTGGTTCGGTTTTAAAAGGAACGAATTATCTTGAATGGAAATGTTTGATTTGGTGGCTGGGTGTTTCGTTTGAGAGTATGGTGGTTGCAAGATTTTTTGGTAAAATAGGTTTAGGGTTGTTAGTTGTTGAGAGGTATTAGGGAATCAAAAAGAGGTTGTTGTTTATTGTGATGATATTTAAGGTTTGTTAGTATTAATTAGAATAGGGGTATAACCAAGTTTGACTTGGGCTTTAACAAATTTGGTATACTACTTAAAGATTGGGCTGTTATTGGACCACTAATATCCGAAAAAAGTGAAAAAAAAAAATAACAAAACGTATAAGAAAAAAAAAACAATAAATAAAAAAATAAATAAAATAAAAAATCCTAATACTAAAACTAATATCTCAAAAAAAATATATGAAACCAACATATTGCGCATGTTTGATATTATTAACTTGGTTGTTAAGTACAAAATCAATTAAACACGAGTATCAAAATCTTAAAATTAAGAATACAACATTAAATACACTAATTAATATTATTTTCAAAGCACTCCTATAATAAAAAATACACGTTATTATACACATTGTACAAACAAATAAAACACATAAAGCTTTATACAATTAATATGCTAACAAGTTGATGGTACATATGGTTTTGAAACCTTGACCGGACCAACGGTTCAACCGGAATCCGAAGTCGCCATCGGTTTGGCTAGCCAATAAAAGCTGTTCAAAAACGAAACTGAGAGGACCAGTCGGAACCGGTAAAGACGGGTGAACTGGGATCATTTTTTTTCTTCGATTAATCAGTTCGTCATTGTTATTTTGTTGACGCCTAAACTTTATTCACAGGGTACCCGCCGCTGCAACGCGCGGGTACCCTGCTAGTTACATTTATGCACTTTTAGATATGTTCATTTTATCATAAGAGTCGAATATGAGTAAATATTGAAAGTTATATTGGTCATTATATACTAAATAGTGCGAGTGTAAAATACTTTCCGTCCAAATCCGCCCATATTTGGGCGGAAAATTCTTATAGGAAAATCACTAGAATTTTCCTATCATTTCCTTCCTGTTTCCTTTCCTTTCTGTCCAAAAAAAAACTCGAGAACACAATAAAATTTCAATTTCCTATCATTTCCTTTCCTTTCCTTTTAAAAACTAACTCGAGAACGGAGCGTAACTCTTATTTGGAGGAAAGTGTTGCGATGATGGGATCTTGAAGACAATATGACTGACTCTTATGATGATTGGCTTATTTTATTGAAAAAACATTCATTTGTCTAAGCGATTAAAAGATATATTTAAAGAATGGGCGAAGCTTGGAAATTTCGAGTGGGGGTCGGGATCTAAATTTTTTTTTCCTAACACTATGGGGGGTCGAAACCGAATTAAATTGGGGGGGGGGGGGGCGAAACCGAAAATACCGAAATTTTTTTACACGAAAACTATATATCCCTACATCGCAAAAAAAAATTCGGGGGATCGGCGCCCCCCCCCCCCCCCCCCCGGCCCCTTAGAAGCTGCGCCCCTGATTTGAATGTGTTCGTTATGTGAAATGGTGGCTAATACGGAGGGTTAGAAATCAAGTTCTTTTCGGCGATAAGCATCCTCGAAAGAGATATGTTATTTGATGACTTAGTTAATTTATCTTTTCAATCGTGTTCTAGTCGTTGTACCTCTAAACTTAATTGGGTAACTTGGATGAAAAATCCTAGTTATTCTAGTTTCTAATTTTTCCTAGCTTCCTTGCTACTTCTAGAAATAAAACCGCCGTTCAAAAAAAAAAAAAAAAAAAAAAAAGATTGTGGTTCCATTTATGTCAGAAAAGTTGGAACAACAACATTTGTCATTAGTAAACGTTGAACGATATATATTTTTATAGACGATCGAAGCAAACATTTTTCCGTTATTTGCTAACGCGGGTCTAACAGATATTTCATCTTTTTGCTTGTAACAAAGATGCATTTCGCAGTTTACTTTTATTTTTTATTATTATATTTTTAATTTTAATTATATTTTTATTTTTTTTATTATGAATGTGATTTTATTATTGAAACATAATAAATTTACATAAAGTTGGATTGGAGTCTAGATAAAGCTTAATGTGATTTTTTTATTAAATGTGATTTTATTATTATTATTATTATTATTATTATTATTATTATTATTATTATTTTTTTTTTTTTTTTTTTTTTTTTAATCACCACTTTATTGAAAAACAAATAGAATTTTACAAGAAATTAGTGGGGAGCCGAGATACTAACTGAGCCCCCACACCTCTAGCTACAGCAAAACCAATCCTACTAAAAATATGTGGAGCAGCACGTGCTCCGATGTCTTGGATCATAGAGAATCGTCTAATGCGCTTTAATAAGGTAACTGCATCCTTTTCAAGTTCTCCAAAAGAAGAGAATGAAAAGGGGAGGAACCCATATCCGATATCAGCGCATTTAGCTGCGTACTTGACACGTTTACGTTGTGCGGCTTCAATAACCGCCCGACCGGACATAAAATCAACCATACACGAACGCGTCAAAGGTGACGATCCTGTAAGATCAACACAAACATCAAGGCCACCATCCCAAGAGTAAAGTAGCATATCGGCCGGACGTAAGGTTTTGTCCCTCTCTCCACGAAGCCCAATATCCACCTCCTTACGAACTGAAACTCCAGACCGAAAACATATATCAACAAGAACATTACGCACAACATTGTGCCGATGTTTAATACCAACTAAGCCTGCGCACGACATTATTATTATTATTATTATTATTATTATTATTATTATTATTATTATTATTATTATTATTATTATTATTATTATTATTATTATTATAGTTTTTAAACATCACTTTATTAGAAACTCATAAAATTTACAAGTAGTTAGTGGGAAGCCGAGATACTAACTGGGCTTTCATTCTTCTAGCTATAGTAAAGCTAATCCTACTAAATATATGAGCAGCAACACGTGCTCCAATGTTTTGGGTCACCGAAAACTTTCGGATTCGCTTCAGTAAGGTCACTGCATCCTTCTCAAGTTCCCCAAAAGAAGAGAAAGAGAAGGGGAGGAACCCATATCCAATATTCGCGCACTTAGTCTCATACTTGACGCGTTTACGTTGTGCCGCTTCAACAACCGCACGACCCGACACAAAATCAACCATACCAGTTTGCGTCAAGGGCGATGACCCAATAAAATCAACACATACATCAAGCCCTCCGTCCCACGAGTAAAGCAACATATCAGCTGAACGTAAGGGTTTGTCCCTTTCCCCAAAAAGCCCAATATCAACCTCTTTATGAGCCGAAATCCCTGACCGAGAACATATGTCAATAAGAACATCACGTACCACGTTATGCCGGTGTTTAATACCAATAACACCAGCGCAAGATACAACATGGTCCCCATAAATATCCCCAGTTGATATGTATTTATATTATTATTAATATTTATATTAATATTATTTTCACTAAAACCCACTTCTTATATTTTTTTTAACTCAAACTTCCTTTCTTCATCTTCTTTAAACCAAAAACATATACAAACCTCTTTTTAGCAAAATGATCTTTATCCTACTCAATTCATCAACAAAGATGATTTTTGGTAGGATAAAGATGAAGAATTGAGGCTTAAGTTGAAAAAGATAGGACAAGAGTTTAATTATAATAATCATACTAGTTTGCGTCAAAGATGATTTGGGTTTGGAGGACTTGGTGTATACGCTGCAGGTGATGCCTTGCACTATGCATTTCTTGCGTCTAGACTCCAATCGGCCAGCTTGCAGAACAATCTCCTCAGCCATTCTGGCATTGTTACTTCTGGATCGTCCTTCGAAGGGGCCTTGTGTGCTTTTAATGCGAAAATGGAGATCAACCTTCTAAGTAACCCTGATGAGATCACTGCCCCAAAGCTCATGAAGAAATTGGCAGATATATACTTCACACGTGTTACAAATACGACTGAATCCACCTTTTGCCTATCTGCTCGACAAATGGCACGCTGGAGATCGTAAAAGGATGAGTACACTTCAGACTGGCTCCGGCTGGTCCCGATCTCTAGGTTGGGACATACCATGAACGCCGGAACTTACCAGTGCGTATTATGCTATAAGCTAGGTGTTCCCCTGTTTTCTGTTCAGAGGCCGTGCTCAGTTTGTTCTAAATTCCCTACGGGGGATATTTATGGGACCATGTTGTACCATGCACTGGCACTATTGGCATTAAACATCTGCACAACATGGTGCGTGATACTCTGGTGGACATTTGTACTCGATCCGGGGTCTCGGCTTGTAAAAAGGTTGACATCGGGCTTTGTGGTGTAAGGGAGCAAGCCCTACGTCCAGCTGATATATTGCTTTATTCTTGAGAAGGACTTTTGTGTCGATTTGACGGGGACGTCTCCCTTGATGCAAACTGGTATGACTGATTTTGTGTCATGTCGCGCGGTGACTGACGCCGCACAACGTAAACGGGTCAAATATGAAGCCAAGTATGCAGAGATTGGATATGGGTTTCTCCCTTTCTCATTCTCTTCTCTGGGGGAACTTGAGTCAGATGAAGTGACCTTACTAAAGCGGATCCTGAAGTTCTCTATAACTCAGGACATTGGAGCGCGTGCTACTATTCATATTTTTAATAAGATTAGTTTTGCTATTGCTAAAGGTGTGAGGGTCCAGATAGTTTTGAGGCTCCCCACTAATTCTGTAATCATATGGTTTTGTTTATAATAATAATAATAATAATAATAATAATAATAATAATAATAATAATAATAATAATAATAATAATAATAATAATAATAAATTAAAAAAATATATTAATAATAAGATTAAACCGTAAAATACATCTCTTTTAAAAGTAAAATTAATAAAATACGCTTATGTTAGAACCATGTTAGCAAATAATAAAAAAAGTTTATGTTGTTTATCCTTAACACTATATATTGTCTTACTTTTATTGACGCAAAAACTTAGATGTCATAATTTTCCAGACAGGAATGTAAAAGAACAAGACGATAATTGTTTATTATATTGGTTAGGACATTGATACTTACACTATCTCAATTGACGCATACACCTTAATATTACATTACTAATGCATATAGTACAACATGGAATGTGTATAATTGTGATGTATGCATCAATTGTGATGGTGTAAGTATAAATGCCCTATTAGTTACAATGAAAGTAGATACGTAATCCAAATTAATCTACCTCTGCTTGCTATAGCGCTAGCATGTATTCACCATGTGTCCACATATGTACTGTAACAGGCACAAGCCATGTTCTGTTTTCCATTTTAGGCCTATTTCATCGTCCCAACAAGTCATGTTTTGGTATTCCCCTTTAGCTTTTAGCCCATCATCTTAAAAAGTCATTTTTTTTTTCCGTTTTTCCTCTTAGGCCTTGCCCATTATTTTTGTGTGTTAATTGACTCATGTCTAAATTCTAATGCCCTTAAACACTATGGAAAACATGTTTAAAAGACTAAAGTATTACAAATAACAATTGATAACAAGGCAAAAGCTAAAACTGTTTCACGTACTTATACATTTAATTCATTATGAACTGCGGCCGATAAAAATCTCATTAGAGCACAAGGTGCAGATGGGGAAGCATCCCTTGCCGTCCGAGGTGGCAGTAACAACGGCGAGCCGTTGCTCGCCGGCACACCAAACCCCCCTCGCCGTTGGTCACCTCCCCGTGGCCACGGCGAAGCAAAACCACTGACAAAGTGGCAGATCTTTTTTTTTTTTTTTTTTTTTTTTTTTTTTTTTTTTTTTTGGGTTTTATATTCGAAGATGTGTTTGTATTTGCAGGTTTGTATAATTGAAGAAGAAGATAACATGTATAATTTAGTTTATTTGCAGTTTTAGTCATTGTAGTTTTTTTATCAATATTTACAGTTTTAGTCCTTGTTTATTTGCATTTGTTTTAGCAGCTTAAATTTAAAACAAAATATAAGCATAAAATTTTAATTTTAGTTATTTTTTTTAATGAAATAAATTTAATTTGATTGAAAAATGAATAAAAAAATAAATGTGTAAGAGGTGGGGCACTAATGAGGAAGTTGAGGTTTGTTGTTTGGTGAGGGGGGGGGGGGGGGTTGTTGTGGTTAGTTGAAGTTGAGGTGTTTTGGTGATGTGGCATGATGGGGCCCGAATGAGGAGCCTCTTGCTCAACTTTGCACCTTGTGCTCTTAGCATCATATACTTGCATTTATGCATAATATACATGCATTAATTCTTCATTACACATGTCTTTAAGTTATGAAGAGTGAATATTTTATGAAACACATACTTTTTTGGACCAACGGTGATGCATGTATAAACTAAAAGAAAGGTGCAACCTAGCAAGAGGCTAGGAGCACAAATATACAACGATTAGTTACATAGAGCAGTACATGGTTTATCGAACCAAACACTCCAATTTAAGCTAGCCTTTCTAGCCCTACAAGAAATTCAGTTAAAAGATGCAAGCTTGATGTCGCTAAAGATATGATCTTTTGTGGGACGTTTAAGTGAGAAGGCCATCTCATTATGAAACCTCCAAATGAACCAAAGGTTTGATTGTACAACAACATCGAAGTGGGCAATGAGATGGCTTGGCAGATAGACTCTCTTAGCGAGGGTGTTGACATCCAAGAGTGATGTTACTGTGACATTTTGAATACTCAACCATTTTAGAACCTTGGGCCAAACCTCTTTAGCAACTTCACAAGAGATAAAAAGATGAAATTCCGTCTCAATATCAGACAACGGGTGGAATGAAGATCAATGCCTCTTCAATCTAATTTCCCTCGGGTTGGAAGCCTTTCAAGAAAAATCCTCCAAAAGGATATATTGATTTTAATAGGAAGGGTGTTATTCCATCTATAGGTTTGTGCGTTTGATATGTAATAGAGGTTGGATATTGTAGGATGATGTGCATGATTTAATAGAATTAAATACTGCCATTAATATATGATTCCACTTTGTCATAAAAAAATGGCTCAAGATTGCAACTTTATATATTCATTGTAAATACACAAGTGGTTTAATTATGGAAAACACATTTCGTTTAATTAGTTGAACTTAATTAAGTAGGAACGGGATTGGACCAAAACCAAAGGAATGAACCCTTTTAGGCCTACCATACGGTCGGCTACCCTAGGGGTGTTGTCGGGCTGAGCTAGGTTCTTTAGCTTGTTTAAAAAGATAAGGATATTATTAGATAGTATCAAATCTTTTTAAACTTAGTAATTATCTCTTTATTTTTGGTGATTATCTTGAATTTAAATATGGTATTTATCTTTTGGAGAAGCCTATAAATACAAGAGCATAAATAGGATTTCAAATAATTGTTATTCCACAAAACCCTAATGCCTCCCCTCCCTTTTGTGTTTGGACGTTGTGGAAAACTGGAAGGGGGGTTGAATAGTTTACCGCTTTTTAAATCCTTTTTAGCTTGACTATCCTTTTAAAAAACTTTACGTTTTCTTAAAGATATAAACATAATGTTATATGTTTGATTCTTTGAAAAGCTTTTCATGTGAATGACAATTCTATCTTTACTTGTTTTATACTTTGAAAAGCTTTACTTATGATGATCCTAACTTTGCTTGTTTAGTTCTTTGAAAAGCGTTATATGTGATTAGTGATTCTAACTAAAAGACAACATGTAATAAGCAAAGATAAAGAAAGAAACGATCAAACCACAACACGATTGTTTATCGTGGTTTGGCTACAAGGACTCTTTTTCCTTGCCCTACATCCACGCCCTGAGTGTCCAACTCAAGAGTTATAATCACTAATCAACAAGCTCCTTTCACCGGCGGAGAAAACCTTTACAACGTCGCTTACACTTTTACCGACACTAAGCTAGATGTCGAGTTCTTTTACACAGGTACAACCACTCCCATCGTCGCTTACACTTTTACCGACACTAAGCTAGATGTCGAGTTCTTTACCAAGGGTACAACCACTCCCGTTAGTTCTTTTACAAGGGTACAACAACTCCCGACACACTATGTATTTTGAGGCCTAAAATACTAACCAATCACTTCTACATACATGACACAAATGAAGTATAAACTACCAAAGCTTATACATGACCAAGCTAACAAGACTTGCAACTTTAGAGTTGAAGCTTGTAACTTCTTGAATAATCTTGTGAAGTCCCTTGCTACATAAGAGAATCACACAAGTCAAATGTTACTGAGTTAGTTGAGAGAGTATGTGAAAATACGTCCTAAAGGGGTGACACAAAACTAACAAATGGTTTGGTATTTATAGCAAACTATTCTGCAGGTCTGGCAGATCAGGCTGACCCCTCAGATGGGTTCCGCCCGTGTACCCCCAGGGTTCCGTCAGGGCTGCAGTTGGTTTTGCAATAAATCTTCCAAACCAAACAAGGTCACATCTCATTATACCTAGTCAAACACAAGACTTGCAAGCAAACATATGGTTAGTCAAACACTCTTTCTTACCATAAATGTATATTGACAAAGCTTGCCCTAAATGTGATGTAACATTACTATTTTAAGAAATAAATGTGATATGACAAGACACTTTCTAATTTAAGAAATAAAAACAATGTTTTGTTTAAAAGGAAATGTAAACCTTAGTTAAACAAGACTTAAACACTTAAAGTGATGATTTACTTATAGCTAATGTTCATAGTTTGTCATTAACAAAACTTAGCAAAGATCGTAAAATATAAATAACGTTTTTAGGCGATATTTGTATTAACAATCTCTCCCTTTTTGTTGATGACAAAACATAAACTTTATTTATAAGTAAGTCACTAGTTTTAGTGTTAAGTCTTATAAAGTTAGTATAAAAACTTGTTTTTGCAAAGATGAGGTGATAAGCACAAGTTTATATAAATTCTCCCCCTTTTTGTCGAAACAAAAAGAAGAGTAGCGAAGCGGAAGTAAGCACTTGCTCCCCCTTGGACGATACTCCCCCTAAATGGAGTGCCAAGAGAGGAGACATGGATTTTGAACCTACAAGAAAAAGGTTAGTTGTCGCACAAGACAAGTTATGAAAGCATTTCATGTGTAAAACACAACTAAGAGTTGTGGAGCGGAATAATGTCATACTCATGCTCCCCCTTGAATATTTCTCCCCTAAATGGAGTATCAAGGAAGGAAAACATGGATAATGATCCTACAAAAAAAAAGTTAGTTTCTAACACACAAGATATATGTATGCTACCATAGCAAGGAATAGTTCACTCATCATACCCAAATGGTAAACAGACAATGCAAACCTTGTAGTAGAATGAAATTCATTTTATATAAAATTTTGACTCTTAAAAAGTCAAAGACAAGAAATTTTGATGACACCATCCTACTTCTAGAAATAAAGAAAAACTAAAAATAAACTAAGAACATGAAAAGCTACAAGGAAATCATCATTTTCCTTAATGAGAAACATTTCCAAAAACAAGACTAAGGTTGTTTAAGGATGAAAATGTGTGTTGGAGGTTGTAGCGGGCTTTATTTTGAAGGTTGAAAGGATGAAACGGTTTTGGTTTGTTGGTTTAAATGGGAAACATTTTCCAAAAGAAACGATTTTGTTTCATTTTGAAGACTCTAAGGTTGAGGTGTGTGAGACAAGGATTGTAGACGATCCAAAATGTGGTTTAGGATAAACCTCATTTCTTCGGATAGCTCACGAATTTCCGTTCGATATCCTTCACTAATGTGAGCGGTTCTTTCGCATTGTCCGCAACCATGGCGAGGAAAGTTTGGTGAAAGAGTGGTTTGGTTTGTTGGTGGTGGATGGTTTGAACTTTAAGGAGCAAAGGTGGATGGTTGAGAGGTGTTTTTGCTTCCTTCATTAGTTGATTGTAGCGTTGTTTGTAAAACCGTAATATGGTTGATTTGAGAGTCAACCATACGTTTGAAGGCATGAAGGTGGTTTAAATGAGTGTCAATCTCATCATTAAGGTTTGGAGGTTTTTCCCATATGGATGCTTCTATTTTCTTATAAGAAGAAAGTAGAGATTCAAATTGTTGGGAAGAGTCTTGTGGTGATGGTTGTTGTTGTTGTGGTTGTTGATTTTGAACAAAATGGCGAAAGCTTGGTTCGCCGGAAGGATTGCCATGAAGGTCTTTGTAAATTGGGTGAAACACAAATGATTGTGACTGGGTATGGCCTTGATCATTTGGAAAAATGGATGGTCTAGCATAACGGTAAGCCAACCGTTCTATCATTGAGGGTTGATGGGGTTCATCATCTAGTTGCTCACTAGATTGTTGTTGGGTTTCCATTTGAGCAATGCTGTCAAAGAGTAATAAGGATCGTGGACTTGATGATTTAGGTGATAGGTCTTCTAATGTTTCCAAATAAGGTAGTGGTGTTGTTGGAGGTGTATGGAAAAGTTCCATTGGTGAAATTGTAGGTGATTGAGGTGATGAAATTTTAGTTGGTTGAGCTTGTTGAGAAGGTGATGTTGAATCACATGAAGGTCTAGTAGGTGAAGGAATGGTGGCTATGTTTGTGTAGCAATGTGTTGGAGAGGGTGTTGGAGTATCAAGATTAAGCAAATCTTGAAAGGTGATTACATTGGTATTGCAATATGTTGAGGATGGTGTTGAAGTAGTGAGGTTAAGGAAATCTTGGATATGTGAAGAAATGTTAAGCAAAGCATCACTTGAAGAAGATGAGCTTGACTTGACGGTTTTGTTGAAGCAACAAGGTTTAACACTAATCCTAGTGGTTTTTGAGAAGGATTTTGATGACTCGGATGATGTGTTGGACTTAGTCATTTCAAAGGTGTGGTTTTGATGTTTTGAGAGAAGAAGTTTTAATAGTGATGGTGTGATTTTAATTGTTGCAAAACTTTCAAATTTATAGGGTGGAGGAGATGTTGAAATGGTTGTTTTGATTTGATGTTCTACCACTCAAAGGTTGAGGTTTCAAATGATTTACAAAGTTTTCATGAACATGTCAAATCATTGCATGTCAATCCAATGGAATAAGGTGGAGTGAAAGACCAACAAATGCACTCAATGCTTTGTGATCATGGGATGTGATTTGGTTGAAAATGTTTCAATGGTTTGAAGGATCCTTTAAAAGGGTTCCTTAGGTTAGTTATGTTTGAATTTGAATTTTTGGAGGGAAGTGGCTTCCTAATTGTTTTAGGGAGTGAGAGTTGTTCTAATATGGTTATTGGAGTTAATGGAAGATGTTTCTCACTTAGGATAATGGTTTTGACACTTTACAAGTTTTGGACTTAAGAAAAATGACAAATTTTCTGCAGGTGTCTGGCGGAACCCTCGCGGTACACAGGCGGAACCCATTTGAGGATACCGTCTGGTCCGTTGGGCCAATTCTGGGTTTCCCAGAAAATACACTGGCGGAACCCAATTTTGGGTACCGTCAGATCCGTCAGGGCTGAAAAATTAGGCAGTCCGCGATTTTAACCCGCGAGATGATTTTCAAAATTTTCGAAAACTCCTAAAATCAAAAAGATAATGCATTTCTAGTTAGGCAATGCAAAAATTAGACATGTAAACATACATATCATAGGACTTTGACCTTGAGGTCGAGGATCTCACTATACTTAGTAAGAATTGCCATAAGCATAAAAAATTAACAAACACCTCAAACATTGTCATTATGCATAAAAGCTCATACAAACATAATCCAACAAACATACTGAAACATGAAAGTGAAAAACAATACAAATCATGTAATTTAACACATAAAAGGTTCTAAAACATTCATAAGCCAAACACTCCTTAATCTTCTCACAACCGGTCTATCTTCTTATTGAGCTTGGTTAGGTACCTTCCAAAGCATTTGAACATTCCTTTGGTTTGCTTGAACTCTTCAGATGCATTGTCAATGAAGGGAAGTGCTTGAAGGTATTCTAAAGGAGGTAACTTAGAGTTAGGAAGTTTATCGTCCTCGCTCATGTCGGATGATGATGATGATGGTGTAGGTGAGCGAGTACGTTTGCCCTTACCCTTGAAAACTCGTTTATCACTTAGAGGAACGAAAATGTGAGGAACGAGAGAATAGTCAAGGCGCATTCCATTATCGTTAGGAGAAATGGGTGAGATTGCTCTAAAGAGGCGAGTAAGAAGCATTCCATACGGAAGAGCGGTTGTTCCAACTAAGGATATGTCGGCCATTCTTTTGGCTAGGTAGTAGGTTAAGTTGAATGGTTGACCGGTGGAAATGCTATAGAGCATGTAGCAAAGACATGTTTTGATATGATCTCTATTTCCTATGGTACTTATGACATTAGCTCTAAGAATTTCTTCCCACTTCTTAAATTGTGGTTTAAGCTCATTGAGCTCCATACCAAAAGGATCCTTATCCATAATATTCCCCGAACGATTCTTTCTTGTGGTAGAGGTTCTAATGAAGAGATGTTCCTTAATTGTTTCCTTACAAACTAGAGGGTTGTCGTATGGATAAAAACGCTCAATAGAATCAAGACTTGAAATGGGACACTTATCCGTGTAGAGACAAGTTCCCTCATTTGGGACACAAAGAATGATAGCTAAGTCTTTTAAATCTATGTAATGTGGTGTTTGATTGGTTGTGAAGTTTAATGATATCTTACCAACAACGTTTGTGGAAAGGTTTACGGTTGCATAGAATTTTAAGATGAACCCAGGACAAATTGGCTCATCTATATCAAGGAGACAATCAAAGTTGATTGCGGCAAAGTTTTGACGAATGGATGTTCCTTCTAGAAAGGATGGATCAATGGTTCTACCTTCGTGAACATAGCGTTTTTCTAGTGCCTTAAAGGTTTCTACTTGAACATTGTTGAGACCTTTGGTCATATGGTGTTTGGGCATGTACTTAAGGGTTTCCTTGTGATCGGATCTATTTGCGTGAGGCATGTTGATTCCTAGAAAACACAAAATTATATGTTAATGACTTTTAACAATGTGGATGTTCTAATATATTCCTATATGCAAACAATGTGGAGACTTGGTTATCTTGACTCATTTTTATTCCCAAATTGTTTTGTCTTGCAAGTTTTGTTATAAAAACAAAAGATAACCAACACTCTCCTAATTGAATGTATCTTCGATTGAATGTACCCGAAAATACATATTAGTTAGGTATCCCCTTTAGCATTCAAGAGATAGTATGCAAGTGATGTTTTAATGATGTTTTTCATTTGTTTTAACAATGTGGTGATGAATCATGTTCTAGTCTTGGATTGCGATTTTTGAAAGACAATGCACTTGGTGTGTTTGGCAAATCAAAGTAACAAAAAAAGGGATACAATTCTTAACTAATGGAAGACATGATTGGCTAGCCACCAAGTTTTTCATGAATCAAGAAGTTTTATGCATAAACCCTAAGATTCTAGTTAATGAATGTAAATAAGAATGTTATACTTGAATCAAAAATGTAATTGTGATTGGAACACTTACAAAGTTAGTTGGATTTGAAGATATTGGATTGAAAGCCCTAAATTTCGTATGGTTATGTATTTTTGAGAGGGTGATGGCTATTTGAAAGTGAATGATTAAGTTAAGAGGGTGTTTGGTTTTGAAATTAAGAATAAAACATTCTGAAGCTTTGGCGGACCAGGCGGAACCAAAAATAGGGTTCCGCCCATATGGTCTGAGGGTACCGTGGGAGCTGCAGGGAAAATTCAAAAGGGATTGTCTTGATTTTTGTGGTTTTATCCTAATGTTCAAAACTAAGGTTTTAGGTCTTATGAGTCTTTGACTAAGCCTAGGGATGCTGAATGCTTCTCATTCAAGAGGTTTTGTGAAAACGTTGATAGAATGGTTAACGTTGTAGACTTTATTAGTTAAGACGTTCCTCAATGAACGTTTTTACCAAGACGTTGATGATGGATCACAATATGTCAATTAAAAACATAATGGATTGAATTGTCGCTGAAGTCGATGCTTCCTTTGTTGAAGAGATAACAATGTTGATAAAAGAATTCCGTTGTTGACGCGTATATGCTTGTTCAAGCGGAGCTTGTTGATGTGCTTCTCCATTCGAAACTAATTTGAGAACCTTACGTGTTTTGGAGAATCATTGGGTAAGTAAGTATAAAAGTGCAAGTACCACTTGTGCTTTTCTTATCAACTTATTACCGCCATAATTCTATTTGGCATACACTATGGTTTCTATTCCCGTTCTTTTGGAATACCATAATCCTAGTTGTGTAGTACCTTACGATGTATCCAAACAAGCTTAACTAAAGAGTTGTTTAAGGATCTTCTTTAGAACGAGCACATAGACAAACACTAAACATAATGTTGGATCTAATTGTTATGAGAACTAGTAGTCTTCCGAACATTTCTCTACGTTTAGTTTTACCTACGGATTTACTAATCTCATTCTTGATAAGTCATCAATAACTTAACCATTGAGAACAAGAGAGTAACTAGGAATGTCTTTGAGTTAAAATCCCTTGCTTTTGGAGCTTGCTTTTATTATAAAAAAGACTTTCAAAAATTGACACTTATAATCACATGATTACTTCGAAACACTTATTTTATTTCACTAGTTGTTTTACTCTAAATTCCAAAGACTGTTATTGTTGAATTTGCTTAGACACAACTATGACCTATAAATCAAGTTTTATAACTTATGTCAATTTTGCTTGATTCAATGTTTGACTCAAGGTGGGAAGATGTTATTTTGTACTTTTATTCTTAATTTTTTACACAACATACTTGTCTTGCCATCATTGGACTTTCGACTAAGTCATCATCTACCAAAGATGATATCTTAGAAGGAGGAGATCACTCGTTAAATGTTATATTCAACGACTCCTCGACTCTTTGGGTTTTCTTACTTAAGACACTATGAACTCTATTTGTTTTAAAAAAGTCCAAGAGGTACAACATCATAAGACTAAGTGTCACATTTGATGTGTGAATCCTCGGTGTTGAAAACTCATTTTCTTATATACATCCTAATGTATGCTAAATTGCTAATGTGATTTATTTCACCTTATGTGTTTTATGTGAGATTATCATAAAGGAGTGATAGAAGAAAAACACAATTTAAGACTCAAAGTATGGTGTTTGAGAACGTTGTTTAACAAAGGTTTGTTTTTGCAAGCATCACAAAGTGTTAGACATTTTAAGACTTAGGAAATTCTTTGTTAGCTCACTTGTAAGCAAGAGTTGAGTGAGACTCACTCAATAGTTTCTCGTGTTTATCTCTTGATGGTTAAAGAACCAAAACACCTTATATCTCCTACTAGTACTAATGATGAAATTCCTTGTTGCATAGAATCTAATCTTAGTTATTACAAATAGCAGGTAAACACTTTAGAGTATTACTAATAACACATATTTCAACACATAATGCTAGAAACAAGAGACAATCAAAGTCAAGTTGAAGTAATGCGTACCTTTTAAATTGCATAGAGATGCTATCAAGAGGATAAACACTACGCGTAAAATCTTGGTTTGACGACACGCTTTGAAACTCAATTACTCATGTATCCAAGAAGGTTAGATAATCATATAAAAGCATAGAGCATGATAATCTTAAACTTTTTATCATGAGTTTCTATTAGAGATTGAATTATCTCTAAATCTCTCTTCTAGGTTCGACAAATTTTACTTGTTTTGTTTTACTAGTTGATGGTGCTTTTGAGTTAAATCCTAATCCGGTTTTATCTTTAAACACCCTTTGACTCCTCAACAATCTTTCAAGAGATTTTGAGCTTTCATCAAATTTAACTAATATTTTTCCTTTCTCATTTTGCTTTTTAATCTCATGTTTGTAATCTAGACATAATTTACATTCTAAATCAATTTCAACATTACTCTCAATCCTAGACATTTTATCTTCTAACAAGATTTCCTTTTCAAAGATTATCTTAAAAGATTTTGAAGACTCATTGTTAAAGATAGTTTTCAGGTCCATGTTGCATAAACGTTTAGACTCATTTTCTAGTTTAGAAAACTCTAGGATAAATTTATCAAAGCAAAAGTGTTTGGTTTCAAAATGTACCTTGCTTGATGTTTTATCTAGTTGAGAATCACAAACCGGATGGTTGACTTCATCTTCATCCATGTTATTCCATGAATCGCAAGCAAGTCCCCTAAGAGCTCAACACGAGTAATCATCTTCACTTACACCTTCATTTAAAACATTTAAACTAGTAGCACATGTATTCATCACAACTAAATGTCTATCTATTAATATTTCTAAGACTTCTAATTCATATGTGAGATCAAATTGATCATCTTTGACTTGACATATTTCTTGATGAAATTTTAACATATTTTTCCAAATGTCATTAGCCGTTTGACAAAAATACATTCTTTCATATTTGGTACTAAAGCTTTATAAATCATTGTTTTAGCTTTAGTAATTTTATCAAGTTTAAGATAGTTATCTTGGTTTTCAAAAACTTGTTTTCTTTGATTTGAAATCACCAAAAGAAATAATGTGCCAAAGATCTTTATCAATTGATTTCGCATAGTTTTCAAAATTACTTTTCCATGTAAGTAAGTTTTCTTTTTCAAATAGCGATGGGTTTTGAATAGGTTGCCCTTCTTTGAGATTTTCAAAATCCATGGATCGATCCAAGTTTTAAAATACATTATATTTTAAAGATCTTGAGTAACATAGCTCCTGATGCCAATTGTGGAAAACTAGAAGGGGGGTTGAATAGTTTACCGCTTTTTAAATCCTTTTAGCTTGACTATCCTTTTAAAAAACTTTACGTTTGCTTAAAGATATAAACACAATGTTATATGTTTGATTCTTTGAAAAGCTTTTCATGTGAATGACAATTCTATCTTTACTTGTTTTATACTTTGAAAAGCTTTACTTATGATGATCCTAACTTTGCTTGTTTAGTTCTTTGAAAAGCGTTATATGTTATTAGCGATTCTAACTAAAAGACAACATGTAATAAGCAAAGATAAAGAAAGAAACGATCAAACCACAACACGATTGTTTATCGTGGTTCGGCTACAAGGACTCTTTTTCCTTGCCCTACATCCATGCCCCGTGTGTCAAACTCGAGAGTTATAATCACTAATCAACAAGCTCCTTTCACCGGCGGAGAAAACCTTTACAACGTCGCTTACACTTTTACCGACACTAAGCTAGATGTCGAGTTCTTTTACACGGGTACAACCACTCCCATCGTCGCTTACACTTTTACCGACACTAAGCTAGATGTCGAGTTCTTTACCAAGGGTACAACCACTCCCGTTAGTTCTTTTACAAGGGTATAACAACTCCCGACACACTACGTATTTTGAGGCCTAAAATACTAACCAATCACTTCTACATACATGACACAAATGAAGTATAAACTACCAAAGCTTATACATGACCAAGCTAACAAGACTTGCAACTTTAGAGTTGAAGCTTGTAACTTCTTGAATAATCTTGTGAAGTCCCTTGCTACATAAGAGAATCACACAAGTAAAATGTTACTGAGTTAGTTGAGAGAGTATGTGAAAATATGTCCTAAAGGGGTGACACAAAACTAACAAATGGTTTGGTATTTATAGCAAACCATTATGCAGGTCTGGCGGATCAGGCGGAACCCTCAGATGGGTTCCGCCCGTGTACCCCCAGGGTTCTGTCAGGGCTGCAGTTGGTTTTGCAATAAATCTTCCAAACCAAACAAGGTCACATCTCATTATACCTAGTCAAACACAAGACTTGCAAGCAAACATATGGTTAGTCAAACACTCTTTCTTACCATAAATGTATATTGACAAAGCTTGCCCTAAATGTGATGTGACATTACTATTTTAAGAAATAAATGTGATGTGACAAGACACTTTCTAATTTAAGAAATAAAAACAATGTTTTGTTTAAAAGGAAATGTAAACCGTAGTTAAACAAGACTTAAACAGTTAAAGTGATGATTTACTTATAGCTAAAGTTCATACTTTGTCATTAACAAAACTTAGCAAAGATCGTAAAATATAAATAACGTTTTTAGGCGATATTTTTATTAACAGACGTCTCAAGCAAACCACCAAACACACTAATATTTTCGGTTCAAGCAATTCGATAGTATCTTTGTTGCTGCTTAGATCAACCGCTAGAACGATGTTGGAATCGCCTGAGAGCTAGTGTGCAATAATTGTGAGAGGATCTTGCTCTTAGATCCTTTGTATCCATGTTGATCTCTCACTCAAACCAAAAGGTATGCAAGTGTTTTTGTGCCTATTTTGATTAATCATTAAGCTGTATACGGATAACTGGCTCTTGGAAAACTGTTTGTAAGGGATGCATGGCCGGTCCTGAGTTTTTTGCTGCCCTGAGCGAGCCGCCTAAAAATGCCCTCGTAAACAAACAACATGATACTTTTAGGGATTTGGACGCCACTTGAGCTAGACCGGTCATCCACACTCATTTCTTTACATACAATAGATAATATGTTACAATATAGGGCAATAAACTTCGAATTACAAGCTCAAAACAAATCACCTAAAACAAAATTGTCATATGTTCTTTGAAGCAAAACAATTTTGTTACTGTCAACATTTACTAAAAACACTAGTTTTAGTAGTAAAAGTTGCTAACCCGATAACTTACAAGTTACAACAAACCGGCATAAGAGGATGTTTGGGATTGCATATTTCTTCTGCTTTTTTGCTCATCTGCTTTTTCTAAGAAAAAAACACTAGCAGAAAAATAGGTTTTCTGCTTTAGTGAAAGTAGAATAGTATATTTTTATAAGCATGTTAGAGTAGCTTATTTTGTGTTAGTTATTTGATATTGAATTGAAGTGACTTTTTATTCTCATATTTAACCTAAAACCTTATACAAAATGAAATTGATTGAGAAGTTATATTAAAATTATATTTTTACAAGTATATTGCGTTTATTATAAAACAATCAAATCCAAACACTAGTTTCAAAATTATATTTTTATAAGTACTTTTTTTTAAGCAAGTAGAAGCACAAACATGTAAAATAAGTAATCTAAACAACCGCTAAGAATCGACTACAATTTTCACATATAAACTATCAAAATTAAGTTTAAATAAGCTATTTGTACCATATACTCTATTAAAGAATTTATAATAAACTATCTACAAATAAAAGAAGAAACTAAAGTTTCAATTTTTCAAACTTTTTTGAAAAACAGAAACGAGAATGAAAACTGTTAACTAATTGTGTTTTTCTTTTTATAGTTATCAATAAAGATAAAGATTCATTTAACCCGAACCTTTTATTAAAATATTTAATTTTACTATTTTACTATTCTTTCTCTCTCTCTCTGTATTGTCATCTTCAACATCCATCTTCCCAACCCTGCTTGTATTCCATCCTGCCATTGTCATCTCATGAATTTGAAAAAAAAAAGAAGAAGAATAAGAAAAAAACCCATGCTGAAAGTTTCTTTACAGCTTCTAAATTAAAAGCATGTTGATATTTTTTGTTCGGGTTTTCCTATTAGTAAACAACGAACACCTTTTTTTGATGCCCCTAAATTTCTGATGCCCTGGGCGGTCGCCCACCTCACGCCACTGCCAGGGCCGGCGCTGAGGGAATGGCCTAAGACCATGATGTTTCTCATGAGACCATGTAGGCTCTTTTGGGGAAAGTGATGTGCCCAGGTTGACATGGTCGACTGCTGCATACGTGATGCGTAGGGATTGCACCAGGCTTTACCTCTTGAGGTATCTCGAGAAGCTTACAACCCCCACCAGGCAGTGTACCTGATCGATGTAGTATAGTATAGTGACAAGTACCGGGGGATTGATCGTTCAGTTAGGAATAGTGTCGCTAGGATTAGAAAACCAAAAGACTAGGTCTAGAAATGAGAGATTATTCTTTTTGTATTTTTATATTTTTATAAAAGCAATTAAAAATCTCGGGTTTGAAGGAGTTGGGTGGAATTAGTTGCTAGTCAACTAACCCAATACTAAAGATGCAATCAAAATAAAATACTAAAAATGAAAATAAAATTAAATTATACTAGAGTTGTGAGCAATATGTGGGAGAATTGTGTTTACTTAGATTTCACTACTCCCTAGATATCTTTTACATGTTAATTACTTGTTATAGTTGCGTGGATGACGGATTGTATTCCTTAATACTATTCATGGGGTGGCGTACTTACTTCCCCAATCCTATGAGTGCCTACTTCACTCCTATGTCGAGCCGGCTAAGAAGCTCCTAACATGGGATCACTAGAATTTGCTCATACATTAAATACAACCAATAAAACCTAGTACACATCGGTTCATGTTTCCTAAGACGTTCAAGCATGTTACACAATGGAGATCTGCCAGTTTTCTTAAGCCTAACATTGAAATCATTCATCCAATACAACCATAAACAAGTAGTCAACACATAATTAACATCTAGGTTTCATTATATCTAAGCAAACATTTGATAGATCTAGCCTAGCATGTTGAAATCAAGACAAGCATAAGATGTATTCAAACAACACATAGACATGTTGATTGAATTGAAAGAAGACTTATCTCAATTGAACATAAAAGGGTTCAAGGGGTGAAAACCCTTGAAAATACTGTAAAATATGACCTAGGGTTTACAAAGTTCGGCCCTAGTTTTCTCCACACAAGTTCCTCTTTTATGAATGAAAAATAGAAAACTATATATAGATTTTGATAGGTGACGGCGTCAAGAACAAAAGTCTGACGCCGTCATCTTGCCGCCAAATAGTTCCTCGGACTGCCTAGATCTGGGTCTGACGCCGTCATGTATACTCCTTATGCAGGCCGTCACCAAAAATTGTCTTGACGCCCTTGTTGTGACGCCTTCAGGTTTTCACTGGGTCATCATGGTTTTTACTCTTAACGCCGTCATGATCTTCTTCTTGATGCCGTCAGGTACTGTTCTCAGCATGGAAAATTAAGTCTTTGCCGTTTTCTTCACTTTTATGCTCCAAAAACGTCCGAATTGCTTCCTTTTCCAGAATTCACCCCCAAAGTACCTAAAATCACAAAAGGAACGATTTAGGGCAATATTTGAACAAATAAATTCAATTCCGGGCTTAAATGACCCCCTAAAAGTGGTTCATTTTTCGCCTCATCATATACCCTTACACTTGAGATTTGCTTGTCCTCAAGCAAATGCGCTTTTATTCTACTCAAAATACAAGTTAGGGGTCATTTAACACTAATATAAAAGTAATTACAACAAATAATCGTTCCACTAAAGACCAAAGACAAGCACGGAGGTCATATACTAGCACCTCACAAATAGTGTTTAGATACTCACATCTCTCAGGTGTAATAAAGTAATATCACAATATGGAAATGGAAAACATCTCTCACTACCTGTCATAGCAAAATAGATTACCATAGGCTTGGGAAAGGATCAAACCTCCACCACATGGCGTAAGCACCTAGGATAAACTATCAAAAAGGTCATTTAAAGGGTTGTAACGTTAGGTGTAGGGATATGGAATACACGGTTTTGTTGGATATAGGCAGTCTTTACTGGTGGCGAGTTAACAATCTTGGTTAATTACATGTACAATATGGCTTTGCTAAGCCAAGACTAGACTCGACTTAAGCTAATAAATCAAAAATAACAAAAACATAAAATAAACATAGAATGAAATGGGATGGTAGTCCGTATGTTTTTTCTCTTTTATTTTTTATTTTTTATTTTTTTGATTTTTTTTATTTTTTTATTATTATTTTTTTTTTTATTTTTTGCATACATTCTTACCCTACCATCCAAAATAATACATCATAGGGAATGAAAATTCCCCTTACACTTGAATTTTTACATACTTTACAATAAACTAATCTAATGACTCGAATTAAGAAAATCAAAACACTTGAAGTACTTTTAAAATTAACGTACATATGGGGGTAATAATATGATGTTCTTCCCCATTACTCTATAAAATAAGTACTTTACCCATGAGTCCCAATCGTCCCAAAACAATATGTACAAGGATATGACTCGACTTAGCAACCATGTAATCAATTAGATAATTAACTTAGGGTTTAACAAATAACAATAATGCACTAAAAATGAGTGCATACACGGAAGGCTAAGGCGATTTGGGTGTACATTTAAGTGGGTGTACATTTAAGTAAAATGCTTAAAGTTAGAAATGAAAAGATAGGCTCGGAGGGGTGTACTAGGGGTTTCGTGTACTAAAAATGAGTACAACGCTAAGGTGTGGGAAAAATTAATTGACTTAACTAGCCAAGTAATATGACTTAAATGGTCAAGTAATTATGATACGAGTTTAACACAAGGGTGATTGATTGGTTCTGAACGGTCAACTAAATTGAACAGGATATGGTCATCCTAGTCAAACGTTTAAAACCAACTAACCAAGGAGTACAGTGTATTCCTGGGTCGTTATGTCCCAGCGAGGAAAGCAATTGTATTCAAAAACGTTTTAAGTGATCGGGTGATTTAACAGAAGGATCAGGAATTTGGTTATTGTGATTAAACTATGAGATTATGATTGACAATAGCTTAGAAACACTATTGGAACAATTACTGATGATCAGATTATCTAGAAACGTAAGTTAACCTAAAAACGCGTGTTTGAATTAAAAATAACGCGAACGCGCAAAATAAAAGGTGAAACGAGAGCAAATAAAGTCCTACGAATGAGAAAATTATATTTTTACAATCCTAATGACTTAAGAAAATTTTTAGAAAAAGAAAAATAATTTTTACACTATTTAATTAATTACTAATTTCTAATTACTTTTTAATTAACTAAATTACACTAATTATTAATTAATTATAAAAATTACCTAGAAAAATGAAAATTAAATTTAGAGAAATCTAAAATATTATAAAACTAATTTTAAAACAGAAATATTTTTTCTACTTTTTAATAATTTAATATTAATTAAAACTAATTATTTAATTGATTTAAAATAAAATTAATTATAAAAAATACTAAATGAACAAGGAAAAATCTGAAAAAATTCCTAAAATTATTTTAACCAAAAAGGAACCTGAGAAAAATTTAAAAATGAAAAGTGCTTATAAATAAGCAGAAAATAAGCCAAAATGGCTTAAATAGAAGCTATTACTTTATTTATTTTTTATTTTTTCTAAATTTTCTTTTGCACAACTATTTTACAATTAATAATATGCAACTTTTGTAAAGGGATTATCTTTGAAACTTGGAATTAAGCTGTGTGCCATTCAATAAGCCAAACAGTTGGCTTTTTAACTTAAAAGTTGGACCTTTAAGCTCAAATAAGCTATCCAAGGACCCACACCATGGAAAGTAAGCTTACAACCACTGATACTAATGCAATTAAGCTAGAAAAGAGCAAATGAGCAAACTGGTATAAGCAAAGAACCTAATATAAGCAATTCTAAAAACTAAATCCAAACAGGTTCATGGGGTCACTAGCAGGCTTAAGTTGAGCTTATCAAACAAGCTTGGAAGTGGAAAATGAGTCTGACATAACAAGCTGGGTCAGTGGGCTTCCAAATAAGCCAAGTTTCAGGATCTGGGCCCCACTAATAAGCTCATGAGAGCCAAGGGAAGTTGGGTGGTTTAGGCTTAAAATTGGATTTTCTAAATATAAAAAGCTACCCAATAAGCTAAATCTAAGACCCTAAGTGAAGTAAGTAAAAGGAACACTGATGTAATCTAGAAATGAGCCAAAACAAGAAAATAAGCTAACAATTATCAACAAATAATCAGAATCAAGCTTTCTCAAATAAGCAGTCCAATCAGGCCCCAAGGGCAAATTGCAGGCATTGTTTAAGCTTATCAAATAAGCTGAGTAGTTCAAGAAAGACCTGGAACTCAAAAACTAGAACTACAAGCTTCATAGAAAACCAAGATTTAAGAAATATGATCAAGTGGAGTACTGATTGTGAGCTTGTGAGTATGAGCTGATGACCACACTCCCCTGGTGCAGGGGATGGTTCAGGAAAACTAGCCAAACTAAACACCAAATTAAGCAGTCTATAAAATTCCTAAAATTAAACTAAAATATGCATTAAAAAGATGAGCTTCCAAATTTTTAGGAATCAAAAAGCTTAAAAGCTAAGACTTAATAATGAGATCAAGAGAATTCACCCAAGTTTTGGAGAAAACTGTAAAACATGCATTTTGACTTTTTCATATGAACTCTTAAGTTAACTTTGCTGAATTTTGATTCTTCCTAATGAACTACGAACATGATAATAAGCTGCAATAAGATTAAAATGAGCAAGGTTGGGCACTTTTGAACTGATATGATGAGAAGTTGGACCAAAATCCTTAACAGTCAAAAAGATATGAAACCAAGAAGTGAATTCTGACTTTTGGTCATATGACAACTGGTTTTTAAAGCTTTTCTAAGTTAATACAACCTAAATAAACATATTCCAATCAGAATTAACAAGAAAAGGCACCCTGAACCTACTAAAATAGCCTGACCCAAACACTCCCTTAAAAATCTGATTTGAAACTTATACAGTAAATCAAGGATCTAAACAAATATTCTGAAATACTAACTTATGCTAAGCTGAAATACAAATGATTATACAGAAATAAGCTTCAAACAACTACTGAACTAACCAATTCAAATTATGCAAGAAAAGATAAAGGGGGTCTTACAAACTGCATTCCCAGCTTAACCAGTTGTACCCCAAGCATTCATAACACAATCCTAACACCCCCCATGGGGTTCTAAACCAGAGCCATCCATGATTAACTCTGCTCCTTGCTTTTCATCTCCCTTTTGCATTTTTTTTTTGTTTTTGATTTTATTTTTACTATTTTTTTTTATTTGTGAGAACTTGTAAGATAACTGAGCTAAACTAATTTAGATGCTTTGAAAGCTTTTAAAAACTACTAGTGAGCTTAAATTACCATGTTAATAATAATAATGAGGCATAAACAAGATGTTAACTAAGGAAGCATTATTATTTTCATTAATTCTGAAAGAAGTACAAGGCTTGAAATAAGATTCAGGAACTGAAATTAACTTGATAAAAACAAATTACAAACTAGAGTTTATAGGATTAAAGAGTTACATTAAACTTAAAATACACTAAATTTAAGATGAAAAATTACACCCTTCTTCACTGCTTCCTTGCCCCTTTTATACTTGAAACTTTAGGGTTTAGGAGACCTCCTGAGCACTTCCCAAGTTGTTTCTTGACCATAGGATTTCCCAATTCAATCACGTCCGTTCAAACACTTTTGGCGCCCGAATTGCTTTTTGGAGTTTTCTTATAATAATTGAAGCCAGAGGGGTGGGTTTGGAGTTTAGTATTTGGAGGGGTGTAGGAGCGGGGATAGGGGTGATGATGGTGGAGTGTTGAGTGGGTGGTGATGATGAGGGTAGCAGGGGTCACGGGCTGTGTTTGGAGGTGGAGGGTGGAAGTGGTCAAAGGTCATTTTGACCGGTTTTTATTATTAAAAATGGAGTGGGCTAGGAAATTTGGGCTTTGGTGGATTGGATCAAAAAAAGGGTTGGGCTGTGGTGTGTTTTATTAGTTGGATTTAGGGAGTAATATATTAAGGTGTCCGTTTGGTTTTGGCATAATAACACAAGGACCAATTTTGTACTTTTCAAAAGTTGGAGGGCCTGATTTGACATGTTTATAAAATACATCACAAGGGTAAAACTTGCCAACTTCAAATAACCAAAGGCCATAATTTCAATTTTCCAAATTTTGAAACTCCGAGGACCAATTTTGTCATTTCCAAACTACAGGGACCAAACGTGTAATTTTCTCAAACTTTTTACCCAAGGATCGTTTTTGACAATTTTTGACTTTAGAAAACCTTGGGTTGACTTTTCTTTCATTTTAAACTTCCAGGGACTAGTTTTGTCAATTTTTGAAACTTGAGGGACTGAAACTGCCAATTGTGCAAACTTTGCTCGTTTTTCATTTGTTTTTAAACATTTTGCATCTAGAACATATAAAACACACTTTTGGAATAAATTGTGTATTTTGATGCATATTTGGGTGTTTTTGGATGTTTTGGCAGTTCAGATGCGATAAAAATGAAGAGTGTTTGAGCACTCATCAGTGATCCTAATGCCTCTTATCATGTAGTAAATCCTACTACACGAATGTAGTCTCACTAGCGGCCTCGGGATGCATCACTAATGCAAGTTCTAGAATCTAAATGCTACCGGTACACTGATAAGCACTAATAGTAAATGCTTTTCCTATCAAATCTAAAGGTGAACCTCAGATATTTGGGTGGAAAATTTTTCAGAATGATACTGTTTTGTGCTAGTCATACAATCTCCTATCCATGAGACGCTTGCTATAGCTAAAGTTTCACTCCTAAATATTGTAAAAAATTTTAAATTTGGCGCTAAAATTGCACTAACAAGTATTTCTCATAGTTTTATTACACATCTACTGTCAAACAAACAAACTCAAGCGAAAGTGTATCTGTAAGGTATCATCGTTTTACCCTCCCCTTACACTTAGGATGAACATTGTCCCCAAAGTTCAAGTAAAGAATGTAAAAGTGAAATAAGTAAAACGAATGAAATCAAATACTCCCCTGATTCGCTCGGTATGGATAATAAGGTGGCCATGTTAGATCTTCCTCCAAGAAAATGAACAATCAAAGCTTCCCTTCCAGAAAAATAAATCATCTTCTTGTCATACATAACCTGTAAAACCTGAGAAAACAGACAAGGCAACCTCGCATAAAATTGGCGGCAATCTACATATGCTAATAAATCATAGAAAACAAAATAAGATATAATGCTTGTGGAATGATGTTTGCAGATTTCCTGGAGATTATAAAATTGACAATTCAACAAAAACTTTAAGACTCCGTTAGAAAAACAAAACTGGTAAAATTTCCAGATTTTTACACGTGACGCCGTCAAGAGGAAACTCGTGACGCTGTCAGGATTGACTTGCAGAAATTCTTATGTTAAGTTTCCGATTACTTCCTGGAAAATCCTGCAAAACTTCATTATGACTCGATACAAGCATTTGACTCTAACAAATACGAATATACATGTTCACTTAATATTGTGGAGAATCATGATCGGTTTTTGTTTCTTAAAAACATATTTGGGGTTTCCCCTTACAATTATCTTTTGCAAAAATACCTTTGGATGAAGTTAAGACTAGGCCAAACAACAAAATAAAATATTTCCACTATTTTAGTTTTGAAACATGATCTACCAACAATAAAAATAAAGCATGCATACGGAAGCAAATAACAAACAAACAAAATAAAAATCACACAAAACATGGGTTGCCTCCCAAGAAGCGCTTTTCTTTATTTACGAGTCTTGTAGCTAGACTCAAGGTCATGGGTTACTACGTGACCTCATTGTTGGTTTCACTTTCTGATTGTAAATGTTCTTTGTAGAAACCAATCACCTTTTTCTCAATCGCTCCTATAATCCTATGGGCAAATTTCATATCGACTTTATACTTTGGTCCTAGAGTCAAGCAATCTTTGTAGAAAAGACTCTTCTTTTCCCATACATAATCCATGCCCTTTTTCTTATCTTCTCCATTGATGTTCTCAAAAGCACCAATGTTATCCAAGTCAAATCGGGGCGCAAAACGAAATTCTTTCATTCTATTAGGCATCCTATAAGTGATCCTATCGGTGTTACTTGCAAATCGGATTGTCCCTTCTATCTCATCATATTCTAACTTGGACTCTTCAACAAATGGTTTACCAAACTCAACATTGGATAATAGACAATCAATAACATTAGCAAGATCTTCAACAATCATAAAGTCGGTGATATAAGTGAAATTCCCATCAAAGACATGTAGACCTTTAATTCTCCCGACAAAGTTACAAGCTCCATCAGGGTATATGGGATCTCTTCTAGGTTTAAGTCTTGTTTTTACTATATCATTATAAACACTTGAGGACATAATGTTGATTGGGGATTTAAAGTCAATGTAAGCATTGTCAACGTGTCTATACCCAATCATACATGGTATCTTAGCATTCTTAGGATCGCCTCTTTTTATCTTAGGTTCGATTCTAGTAAAAGGAGATCGAGGGTTATCAATAAGATTATTATAGTACGCAATCTCCTCCTTAGTGGGGTATAGATTAAAATAATCATCTAACTTTGGATCACTCTCCCCTTCTTCAAGTTCCTCAACAACATTCTCAAAATCATTAGCTCCTAGGTCCTTATTTGAATACAAGGCGGTCGCTAGGTCACTAAATGCATGGTCGAGCTCAACTTTAATCAACCTATTAAGCTCCCTAAGTTCCCTAATCTCATTCTCAATCTGCTCTCGTAACAAAGCCACTTCTCTAGGGGAAAGGGGTGGATTCGCGTTTTCCATAATGGTCAACGGAATAGTCAATTAATTTAATTTACAAACAAAGGCACAAAGAAAAAGATAGACTAAAGAGAACCTAAAAATAAAATAAAATCTTACTAGAAAGGAATCTAGCAAGTAGACCTAATAAAAAGAGATTCTAACCTAGACAATAGCTATTCCCAGGGCTGCGGCGCCAAAAACTTGATGAGTAGGGATTGCACCAGGCTTTACCTCTCGAGGGATCTCGAGAAGCTTACAACCCCCACCAGGCAGTGTACCTGATCGATGTAGCATAGTATAGTGATAAGTACCGGGGGATTGATCGTTCAGCTAGGAATAGTGTCGCTAGGATTAGAAAACCTAAAGACTAGGTCTAGAAATGAGGGATGATTCTTTTTGTATTTTTATATTTTTATGAAAGCAATTAAAAATCTCGGGTTTGAAGGAGTTGGGCGGAATTAGTTGCTAGTCAACTAACCCAATACTAAAGATGCAATCAAAATAAAATACTAAAAATGAAAATAAAACTAAATTATTGGTAGCGTAGGGATTGCACCAGGCTTTACCTCTTGAGGGATCTCGAGAAGCTTACAACCCCCACCAGGCAGTGTACCTGATCGTTGTAGTATATTATAGTGACAAGTACCGGGGGATTGATCGTTCAGCTAGGAATACTGTCGCTAGGATTAGAAAACCTAAATACTAGTTCTAGAGATGATAGATGATTATTTTTGTATTTTTA
This sequence comes from Artemisia argyi, assembly GCA_030686995.1. Classification (NCBI taxonomy): domain Eukaryota; kingdom Viridiplantae; phylum Streptophyta; class Magnoliopsida; order Asterales; family Asteraceae; genus Artemisia; species Artemisia argyi. The sequence continues at coordinate 120,916,474 of CM060705.1, read as the reverse complement.
TATTTTTTAGAAAGTAAGTAAAAATCTCGGGCTTGAAGGATTTGGGCGGAATTAGTTGCTAGTCAACTAACCCAATACTAAAGATGCAATCAAAATAAAATACTAGAAATGAAAATAAAACTAAATTAACTAAGGTTGTGAGCAATAGGTGGAGAAATTGTATTTACTTCGATTTCACTACTCCCTAGACATCTTTTACACGTTAATTACTTGTTATAGTTGCGCGGATGACGGATTGTATTCCTTAATACCATTCATGGGGTGGCGCACTTAATTCTCCAATCCTATGAGTGCCTACTTCACTCCTATGTCGAGCCGGCTAAGAAGCTCCTAACATGGGATCATTAGAATTTATTCATGCATTAAATTCAACCAATAAAACCTAGTGCACGTCAGTTCATGTTTCCTAAGATGTTCAAGCATGTTACCATTTGGAGATCTGCCAGTTTTCTTAAGCCTAACATCGAAATCATTCATCCAATACAACCATAAACAAGTAATTAACACATAATCAACATCTAGGTTTCATTAGATCTAAGCAAACACAAGATAGATCTAGCCTAGCATGGTGGAATTAAGACAAGCACAAGATATAGACAACCAACACATAGACATATTGATTGAATTAGAAGAACACTTATCTCAATTACACATGTAAGGGTTCAAGGGCTGAAAACCCTTGAAAAACCTGTAAAATTCGTAATAGGTTCGGCCTTAGGGTTTCTCCAAAACTTCTCCATTTTTTTTGAATGAAAATTAGAAAACTATATATAGAAAACTGAGGCTGACGGCGTCAAGACCAAATAGGTGACGCCGTCATCTCGCCGCCAGAATAATTCTCGGATTGCGAATTGACGCCGTCATGTGTTAGGTCCTTCCAGGCCGTCACATGTTTTACTCTTGACGCTCTACTTGTGACGCCTTCATGTTTGCACTGGGCCGTCATGCAATTTCCTCTTGACGCCGTCAAGATGTTGCTCTTGACGCCGTCACCTACTGTTCCCAGCAAGGAAAATTAAGACTTTGGCGTTTTCTTCACTTTTATGCTCCAGAAACGTCCGAATTGCTTCCTTTTCCAGATTTCACTCCCAAAGTACCTAAAATTACAAAAGGAACGATTTAGGGCAATATTTGATCAAATAAATTCAATTCCGAGCTTAAATGACCCCCTAAAAGTGGTTCATTTTTTGCCTCATCATATACCCTTACACTTGAGATTTGCTTGTCCTCAAGCAAATGCGCTTTTATTCTAATCAAAATACAAGTTAGGGGTCATTTAAGACTAATATAAAAGTAATTACAACAAATAATCGTTCCACTAAAGACCAAAGATAAGCACGGAGGCCATACACTAGCACCTCACAAATAGTGTTTAGATACTCACATCTCTCGGGTGTAATAAAGTACAAATATGGAAACGGAAGATATCTTTCACTACCTGTCATAGCAAAATAGATTACCATAGGCTTGGGAAAGGATCAAACCTCCACCACATGGCGTAAGCACCTAGGATAAACTATCAAAGAGGTCTTTTAAAGGGTTGTAATGTTAGGTGTAGGGATATGAAATACACGGTTTTGTTGGATAAAGGCAGTCTTTACTGGTGGCGAGTTAACAATCTTGGTTAATTACATGTACAATATGTCGTTGCTAAGCCAAGACTAGACTCGACTTAAGCTAATAAATCAAAAATAACAAAAACATAAAATAAATATAGGATGAAACGGGATGGTAGTCCGTATGTTTTTTCTCTTTTTCTTTTTCTATTTTTTTTTTCTTTTTCTTGGCTTTTCGATTTTTTTTTTTTTTTTTTTTTTTTTTTTTTTTTTTTTTTTGCCTGCACTTTTACCCAACCATCCAAAATCATACATCATAGGGGATGAACATTCCCCTTACACTTGAATCTTTACATACTTTACAATAAACTAATCTAATGACTCGTACTAAGATAATCAAAACACTTGGAGCACTTTTAAGATTAACGCACATATGGGGGTAATAAATGATGTTCTTCCCCCATTACTCCATAAAATAAGTACTTTACCCATGAGTCCCAATCGTCCCAAAACAATATGTACAAGGATATGACTCGACTTAGCAACCATGTAATCAATTAGATAGTTAACTTAGGGTTTAACAAATAACAATAATGCACTAAAAATGAGCGCATACACGGAAGGCTAAGGCGATTTGGGTGTACATTTAAGTGAGGTGTAACAAATTCTTCCTTTAAGTAATATACTTAAAGTTAGAAACGAAAAGATAGGCTCGGAGGAGTGTACTAGGGGTTTCGTGTACTAAAAATGAGTACAACGCTAAGGTGTGGGAAAAATTAGTTGACTTAACTAGCCAAGTAATATGACATAAATGGTCAAGTAATTATGATACGGGTTTAACACAAGGGTGATCCTAATGCCTCTTATCATGTAGTAAATCCTACTACATGAATGTAGTCTCACTAGCGGTCTCGGGATGCATCACTAACGCAAGTTCTAGAATCTAAATGCTACCGGTACACTCATAAGCACTAATAGTAAATGCTTTTCCTATCAAATCTAAAGGCGAACCTCACATATTTGGGTGGAAATTTTTTATGAAAGTACGGTTATGTGCTAGTCATATAATCTCCTATCCATGAGACGCTTGCTATGGCTAAAGTTTCACTCCTAAATGTTGTAAAAAAAATTAAATTTGGCGCTAAAATTGCACTAACAAGTATTTCTCATAGTTTTATTACACATCTACCATTAAACAAAACAAACTCAAGCGAAAGTGTACATGTAAGGTATCATCATTTTACCCTCCCCTTACACTTAAGATGAACATTGTCCCCAATGTTCAAGTAAAGAATGTAAAAGTGAAAGAGTAAAAATAATGAAATCAAATACTCCCCTGATTCGCTCGGTATGGATAATAAGGTGGCCAGGTTAAATCTTCCTCCAAGAAAATAAACAATCAAAGCTTCCCTTCCAGAATATAAATCATCTTCTTGTCATACATAACCTGTTAATCCTGAGAAAACAAACAAAGCAACCTCGCATAAAATCGGCGGCAATCTATATAAGTTACTAAATCCTAGAAAACAAAATAAGATATAATGCTTGTGGAATGAAGTTTGCAGATTCCTGGAGATTATAAAACTTAATAATTCAACAAAAACTTTAAGACTCCGTTAGAAAAACAAAACCGGTAAAATTTCCAGGTTTTTACACGTGACGCCGTCAAGAGTTAACTCGTGACGCCGTCAGAAGTGATCTGCAGAAATTCTTATGTTAAGTTTCCAGAAAATTTCTGAAAAAACTTGGTCCTACTTCCTGGAAAATCCTGCAAAACTTCATTATGACTCAATACAAGCATTTGACTCTAACAAATACGAATATACATGTCCATTTAATATTGTGGAGAATCATGATCGGTTTGTTTGGTTTGTTTCTTAAAAACATATTTGGGGTTTCCCTTTACACTTATCTTTTGCAAAAATACTTTTAGGTGGAGTTAAGACTAGGCCAAAACAACAAAGTAAAGTATTTCCACTTTTTTTAGTTTGAAACATGATCTACCAACAATAAAAATAAAGCATGCATACGGAAGCAAATAACAAACAAACAAAACAAAACAAAAATCACACAAAGCATGGGTTGCCTCCCAAGAAGCGCTTTTCTTTATTTACGAGTCTTGTAGCTAGACTCAAGGTCATGGGTTACTACGTGACCTCATCGTTGGTTTCACTCTCTAGGTCGTCTTCTAAACTAGTATCGCTTTCATAGTGTAAGTACTTCGGGTCTTCGAACTCGAAGACATCTTCTCGATACTCAGAATCAAGCTTACTAACATCCTTACAGAATCCACATGATAAATCAGAAGTGTTCTTACACCCTCTCCGAACATCTTCATCACATAAAATAAGTTGGGAACTTATCTTATCAAGCCTGTCACAATCGATTTCCTTAAGGTCTTTTCTCTTGTACGGCGTTTGGTATGAAACCCTACTAATTCCATCATCGAAGGTCATGATTCCGTTCCGGTCATCAACTATCAAATTAGTGATTTCACAAAAGGGTGCTCCAAAAATGACTTGTGATAACCTAGGGTCGACATAGTCTTCGATGTTGTCCACAATCGTGAATTACATAGTGAATGCCATATTTCCTACAAACACCTGGATTTCATGATCTTTACCAACCACTTTCTCTCCCTTGTAAACCATTCCCCACCTGCAGATATTGTTACAATGGAATAGGGATATAAAATTCTTCGGCAGGAATACATTAATGTAGACGTTATCGAAGTACTTATGACCGATCATGCAGGGAATTTTGAGATTATTCGGATCACGCCGTCTTATCTTCCCCGATTCTCCATCCCTTGATCCATATAGATTCCCCTCAAGGGAAGGACGATACTCGTATACTTCCTCAGTACCCCTACGAAAAATTACCTTCTTAACACCATTGGTAAACAATGCACTTCCATCCTTCTCATCAAGGATTACTCCCGATTCATTGATAAATGGTTTCCCAAGAACAAGGTTGGTTAATGTTCGATTGGTGAGAGGGTCCACATCATCGACCACGGTGAGGGCTGTAACACCCCCAATTCATGGACGCAGCGGAATTCGAACTGGGTGTTACTAGACGGCACAATAGTCACAATAATAGAAAACGAACTCCAATTGAGTCGTTTTAAAAGATTTATCATTCAAATTATATAGATATCAGAGATTACGAAATGAGGTCCCAGATGGTTCCATGTTTACAAATTACATTAATTGAGTTTTGAATGATAATAAAATTTATAGCCCTCTTGAGTATCTGTGTCCTTCCGTGCCATCCTTGATCGTCATGAACCTGAAATACATGCTTGAGAGGTCAACACAAAGGTTGAGTGGAATTCGTAGAGTTTAGTTAAATCGTTTGAACACAATAATCGTAGTGTGAGCTATAGACTCACACTCATAGTTAGAAAACAAAATCGTTATTTATTTCACTAAGCTCATGCAACCAAAACATTAACATCGAACCAACAAAATTGGCATTATAGAAGCCCTATCGAGGTACTTTTGCCATTATACCGCTAAATCTCAAATATAGTGCATTTGTGTGAACTCATCGTTGTTCAACACAAATGGGATCCGTCAATCCCAATAGATCTATTCACAATATTCGCGCTCACTAAAGGTAGTGACTAATGGTTCATGATATAGGGACTTCGAACATGGCAATCGTTACTTAGTGATAATAAAACATCGTCGTGAAGCATACATTAGAAAGCATCGTGTTCGAGTAGAAAATAATAGCATGTATTCCCCCCATGGGTTTGTAAAATAGTTAAACAATAGAAAGTGGGGCTACGAACTCACCTTAAGTTATGTAGTGAGTAGTGAATGTGATGGTCGAATCGTGAAGGTTTCTACGAGCAACCTATAATAGAATGTTGCGACTTAGGTTCGGAGTAAAGAATATGAAGTAGTGCCTATATATATATCTTGCATTAGTCCATGATGTGGTATGATGTATAGTATAAATCTTTGAAAGAAAGATTCATGAAACATGTATGTTTTGGTATATCGTTCACTACCGTTCGGGCCGACATAATTCAGAAGTCATGTTAGTAAGCGTTCGAGGAGCCAGGACACTTTAACTCGTAAATCCACAACTCAACTCGACGGCTTACATGATGAACTCCTTACATGAGGCTCCCTACTATTGTAGTAGTTGATAAAATATATAGATATAAGTTTTGATTCGAAAAGTTACTTGTCCGATATTTGAATAAAGTTAGGAAAGTTTATTAGTACATGAAGATTGTTATTAGGGGTAGTTTCATAAGTTTTGTATGACCATTTTCTCTTTGTAATATCTCATGGTTCCTTTTTAAGTGAAGTAGATCCAAATTGCTTGTTCAAGTTATCGCCTAATACATTGTTTCATGTTTATGCCTATGTAAGTTGGTATGGTCATTTCGTCATGGCCTAGCCATGACCTTTGGTCCTTGTTCCAAGGTCATGAGACACAACCTTGGCTCTAGCCATGGTTGTGGTCTTGATTATAGGTCATAAGACCTCTTGTTCCTTTCAAAGTATAACCATAATCTAGTGACTTTCGCCTAAAAATGGGCTGTTTAGAATTTGAAGAAGTTTATCACTCGGAAAGCATTTTTAGGTCTCGAGCTTCTTTGTTCCTGAACGAAAACATCGTTCCGGACAACTTTCGTGTTTTAACTTTTTGATGAATCGGACCAGAAGTGGGACTTTCAAAACCCAAATTTGATCAGAATGGTATTTGGCAGTTTTGCCGGAAATCTTTGGTAATTTCAAATCGCCATAACTTTTGACTCGTATACTCGTTTTGGGTGGTTCAAATTGCTATGGTTTCCTTTTTAGGTCCTCTACCACAATATGTAATAATCAAATATCATATTTTTACCATTTTGATCAGGTCTTACCAAGAAATTCATTAGTTTGCTCGTTTTAGTAACTTGTTTCAACAATCCATTATAACAACATCTTTTACTCATTTTTATACATCATGGACATCAATACAAGACATAATATAGCAAGAATAACATGTAAATGATATGAACATGATAAATTAACAAGAAGTATGTTAGGGTTTGGCTTACAACTTTTGGCTTTCAAAGATGAAAGGAAAGTAACAAGTAAGGAAATGGACTTTGATAGACTTGCTTCAACCCTTTTTCACTTCATGCAACCTTTCTACCCTTGGTATTCTTGAAAGATGGATGATGAAGATTGAGGTGAATTGAGTGGATTTAAACTCAAGAGAATCACCAAGTATACTAGGGTTATGGAAGTGTTTTGGTAACTTAAGATCACACTAGGGTTTCTATACTTGAACTTCACTTGAACCTTGCTAGAATTTAGAAGGAAATAAACTAAGTGTGGAGTGGTTTTGGTGTTGGTGATGGACGGCAAACAAAGGGGGGAGGGGGTATTTATAGTGTCTTGAGGAGGTTACATGCATGGACTAGTCAAAGGCTTGTTTAGGAAGCTTGTATACATGTCATTCATCCAAGATCACTTAGCACAAGATCATGCCACACCAAGGGATGACTCCCCCCCTAATGGCGGTTCACAAGGGATAAGGGGGGGAGGTGGCTTGGCTTGGATGATAATATCTAGATATTTGTTAGTTTTGACTCCGGGAAATGCCAACCGTGAATGATTAGGCCTCAAAACGTAAAACCGGGTGTCGTAAAATTATGAAACTTTAAAGTATTGTTAGACATGTCCATATGTCCCATAATAAAATATAAAATGAGTGGTAGGTTCCATTTGGGTGGTAAACCCTGCTAAAAACTGGAAACACGGGTCTAAAACGCGTAATACGTAAAATGTACGAATTTTGCGTAAAACTGAGAAAAGTAAAATGTTACTTTTCTAATATGATATAAATGATTTAAAATGACTTATAATGTCTAGACTGGGCTCAGTCTAGTGTCGGTTGGTGTTAAATGTCTTTTAGACATCAAACCGTAAGCCTAAAAATCAAGGAATGACTTATAAAATCAAGGAATGATTTTTGGTCAAAGGAGGAGGGAAAAATTATGTTGACTTTTTCTAATAAGTTTGAAAACTCAAAACGTCATAGAAACTCGTTTTGTGGTCTAACGGTTAATCGCCCATTCGGTTAAGCGTGCTCATGTGAGAGTAGTACCGACATGGGTGACCTGCTGGGAAGTCTTTGGTCATGTTTTTCTCAGTCATGATTAATTCTCAAATAAATCATGAGTGTGTCAAACATTTTTCTGATGCGGAGTCACTTAACGCGGTCGAGTTTCGTTGTACGTAGAATTTCTGAATGACGTTTTACCCTAAAACGTGTAATTCCTTAATAACTTTCACGAAAATGATCTGACGAATGTCAAACATTTAATTTGCCATGGAAATGATTTATCACTCAAGAATATCAAATAAAAATCAACTTTCGGGAAAGTTTCGGGAAAAATGAATAGTAAAAGTGAATAGTGAAATTTTCCGGGAATGGTAATTAACCTGAAATTGCGAATTGTTACAGTCTCTACCCCTTACGGGGAACTTCATCCTGAAGTTCTATATGTGTCATATGTTGGAGTGGTGTCGATAAGGATGTGTGGTTACTTATGAGGATTAGAGTGATGTAGTTTGATTTGTCGTTTCAGTGTATGGCGTAGGATGAGTTTACTTATGAGAAGTTTGTTTCTAAGAAAACATACTGGTGACTGCTCCCAGCATAACATGATCCCTCCTGAATTAGACATAGGTGATCAGGCTATGTATAATTTAGGACCGATAATGTGATGTTCGGTTTAGTCACTTATGGTATTCAATCTTGTAAGGCTGATGAGTTTGCTTGTGGTGTAACTAAGGATGATTTGAGCTTTAAAAGTGCATCAATATCAGAAAGTGAGCTTGTGGGATTAAGGGTTGTGTAGATGATGATGGTGAGAAGGTTAAGAAGGTTTGTGTTCTTCATTTTGGTATGTTGAAATTTAGTGGTTTGTGATGAAAGTTGGAAATGAAGGCATGATATTGATTTATAGGGTGGTATCAACGAAGTGATTTCTAGGATGGTGGTAGAATATCTTGTAGTAAAATGATGTGAAACAATAAAGTGATAACAAATTAGCTTGAAGTAGAATTTGTTGAATGGTTTAAAAGATAACTGAGTAAGTCTCATAGAATGGTAATAGTCTGCTAAACAATCAAATTGGTTTGGAGATAGAAAGTACAATAGATGAGAATTATCACAAAGAGTCGTTTATTGAACAATAAATATTCTTAAGTCATAAAACTCCCATTACTAGGGATGACATACACATAGTACAACAGAGTGCATAAATAAATATGACTGCTAAGTTCTAAACTTCATTGTTCTGCAGTGTTGTTGAGATTCTGATAAGCTCCTTCTCTTCTTATCATATATGCTCACCCTTGGTTGTCTTCAACTTGTTGACCTTGATTTTGGGGACATTGGTTTTTGTAATGTCCACTTTCTCCACACCCGAAGCATATAACTATCGGTTGTGTGTTGCTACCGGTAGCTACATCCTTGACTCTACAATCTCTGGCAAGGTGTCCAGTGTTCTGACAGTTGCGACACTTAGCCGGGCAAGGACCTGAGTGATGGAAGTTACACTTATTGCATAGTGGAGCATTCCCGGTATATCCTGCGCCTCTAGTTGGTGCAGCCACATAAGCCCTTGTGGTCTCTTGTCTTTTGTTTTGCTGGTTGTTGTTTTGAGTTTGGTTGTTGTTGTTATTGTTGTTACTTCCATGGTTACCATCCCATGGTCGCTTGTTGTTGTTCCTATTGTTATTGTTGTTACTGTAGTTGGAGTTGTTGGGTTTATTGGTATTGCTGGCGTTATTGGTGTTGTTGTTGGTGTTGAGGTTGGTTTGCTTTCGGGTTTCTGTCATTCGTATCACTTGGTCCATGAGGCTGCGGGAAATCCGCATAGCTTCATCAAGTTCCTTTGGATTTGCCGAAGTTACATGCCCTTGTATGCTGGATGGAAGTCCCCAGATATATCTTTCCAACAATTTTTCCTTTGGAGAAACCATTGTTGGACAAAGTATCCTTAATTCTTGAAATCGACGATTGTAGGTTATGATATCATTTCCCTTAACCGTATGATCCCAGAATTCAACCTCCAACTTCTGTATTTCACTGCGAGGACAGTATTCCTTGATCATCATTTGTTTCAAATTAGCCCAAGTAATTTTGTAGGCATTCTCAATGCCCATGGGTTGAGCAATTGAGTTCCACCAGGACAACGCCTCATTCAACAGAGTACTCGTGGCATACTGAACTTTATCCTCCTCGGTACATTTACTAACCAAGAACACCGACTCCGCCTTTTCGAACCAACGGGTCAAACCTACAGCCCCTTCAGTACCCTTGAATTTGATGGGTTCACATTTCAGGTAGGAAATGAACGAGAAACCCTTTGGTACTGTAGTAACATTGGTCACCGGAGGGGTAGGTCCTCCAAGGTTAAGACTGGCAATTCTGGCAGCCTCTGCAGCTATCGCAGCTTCCGCAGCAGTGGCGGCTTCTGCGGCTGCTGCAGCATCAGCAGCTAGGGGTGTTCATCGGTTCGGTTATCGGTTAATCGGTTTATTCGGTTCGGGTTGTTCGGTTAAAAAATTTTTTTGGGTCATAACCGAAAACCGAACCGAACCGAAAATATTTATAACCGAACCGAACCGAGAACCGAACCGAAGTTCGGTTCGGTTATGGGTCAAAACCGAAAACCGAAATTTATACTTGAATTACATTATTTATATTTTTTTTAAATTTAATTATATATATTTTTGGCAAAAAAAATATTTTAAGCATAAAAAAGTGTTTTTTATATTAGTATAAAATTTTAATGGATATTTTTTATATATAAAATAATCTAAATATATAAAAAAAATCTATATATTTATATAAATTCGGTTTTCGGTTCACATAGCCAAACCCATATCCAAACCGAAAACCGAATTTTTAATTCGGTTCGGTTCGGTTTTAACAAGTTCGGTTCGGTTATATGTTCGGTTCGGTTTTTTCTCGGTTCGGTTCGGTTCGGTTTTCGGTTTGCTCGGTTTATTACCCGACCCATGAACACCCCTATCAGCAGCTGCTGCAGCATCAGCAGCACCAGCAGCTGTGGTGGCTTCGGCAGCTGCTGCAGCTGCTGCAGCTACGGCTGCTCGTTCCGTGATAAGTGCTGCATTGATACTGTCCTTTACCAGTTTGCGGATGGCGGCTTGCGTCATTGTTGGTGGTGTTTGTTTCTTTGGCGCCATGATTCTATTGTTCAAAAGATACATTGTAATTAGAGAGTTGTGAGATGAGCACAATTTTTGATAAGAATGATAGGATAATAATGTTTGAAACTTAAAAGCATAACACATGATAGTATATAAAACAAGAGTTTTATTCGTACAACGTTGGTTGATTTACAAAATCGAAACCTTTTACAAGCTTCTTCAAAATTTAATAACTGATACTTTCAGTTTAGTAATTACAACGTTTTTACTATCGCTAGTTATTTCATAGATTTCGTAACATTTACTAACTGAGTCTAATCAGTTTAGTAATATAAAAGTTAACTAGTATCATCACACTAGTCTATTGTGGATTAGAAGGTCCGAGCAGCTCTGATTGATCGGCAACTTCTTGGTTTAGTGTGTCATAGAGGTACGAGTCGATGAAATTTGAGAAGCTGTAGTTTTCATGTTGACTTTCTTGTTCGATCAATGGTGGTCGAGGTACAATCCATAGTGAGTGATCCAATTCATCACATGTAGGGATATCAAAGGGAAGTGATAGTGGTGATGGTAATGGTTCTAGTACATATTCGTATTCATTATCCTCTTCTTCGTCGATTGAATCTTCGAAAGGTTCTTCTTCGTCATCAGAAGCGAAGGCATTTACGAAGTCGAATCCGAACTCGGGTGAGGGTGGTAAGACTTGGAAGTTATTAGGTAGAGTAGGCACATAATCGGGAGAAGTGGGTACGCACATGATTTCTATAAGAAGAATTACAATGTTAATATAATTCTATCGTTTATGGGGAGTGCTCAAAATATGGCAAGCATATATATAGCAATATTTTAATATGTTTATATAGCATAACATGCATAATAAGTCCATAATCGTCTGGAGGATGGAAGACACGAAGAGCGGAAGGCTATAAAATGTTTTTGCTTGTAATTGTAGTTATAGTTTAGGTCTCAATTAGACCCGTTTCTCTATAACCATGGCTCTGGTACCAATCTGTAACACCCCCAATTCATGGACGCAGCGGAATTCGAACTGGGTGTTACTGGACGGCACAATAGTCACAATAATAGAAAACGAACTCCAATTGAGTCGTTTTAAAAGATTTATCATTCAAATTATATAGATATCAGAGATTACGAAATGAGGTCCCAGATGGTTCCATGTTTACAAATTACATTAATTGAGTTTTGAATGATAATAAAATTTATAGCCCTCTTGAGTATCTGTGTCCTTCCGTGCCATCCTTGATCGTCATGAACCTGAAATACATGCTTGAGAGGTCAACACAAAGGTTGAGTGGAATTCGTAGAGTTTAGTTAAATCGTTTGAACACAATAATCGTAGTGTGAGCTATAGACTCACACTCATAGTTAGAAAACAAAATCGTTATTTATTTCACTAAGCTCATGCAACCAAAACATTAACATCGAACCAACAAAATTGGCATTATAGAAGCCCTATCGAGGTACTTTTGCCACTATACCGCTAAATCTCAAATATAGTGCATTTGTGTGAACTCATCGTTGTTCAACACAAATGGGATCCGTCAATCCCAATAGATCTATTCACAATATTCGCGCTCACTAAAGGTAGTGACTAATGGTTCATGATATAGGGACTTCGAACATGGCAATCGTTACTTAGTGATAATAAAACATCGTCGTGAAGCATACATTAGAAAGCATCGTGTTCGAGTAGAAAATAATAGCATGTATTCCCCCCATGGGTTTGTAAAATAGTTAAACAATAGAAAGTGGGGCTACGAACTCACCTTAAGTTATGTAGTGAGTAGTGAATGTGATGGTCGAATCGCGAAGGTTTCTACGAGCAACCTATAATAGAATGTTGCGACTTAGGTTCGGAGTAAAGAATATGAAGTAGTGCCTATATATATATCTTGCATTAGTCCATGATGTGGTATGATGTATAGTATAAGTCTTTGAAAGAAAGATTCATGAAACATGTATGTTTTGGTATATCGTTCACTACCGTTCGGGCCGACATAATTCAGAAGTCATGTTAGTAAGCGTTCGAGGAGCCAGGACACTTTAACTCGTAAATCCACAACTCAACTCGACGGCTTACATGATGAACTCCTCACATGAGGCTCCCTACTATTGTAGTAGTTGATAAAATATATAGATATAAGTTTTGATTCGAAAAGTTACTTGTCCGATATTTGAATAAAGTTAGGAAAGTTTATTAGTACATGAAGATTGTTATTAGGGGTAGTTTCATAAGTTTTGTATGACCATTTTCTCTTTGTAATATCTCATGGTTCCTTTTTAAGTGAAGTAGATCCAAATTGCTTGTTCAAGTTATCGCCTAATACATTGTTTCATGTTTATGCCTATGTAAGTTGGTATGGTCATTTCGTCATGGCCTAGCCATGACCTTTGGTCCTTGTTCCAAGGTCATGAGACACAACCTTGGCTCTAGCCATGGTTGTGGTCTTGATTATAGGTCATAAGACCTCTTGTTCCTTTCAAAGTATAACCATAATCTAGTGACTTTCGCCTAAAAATGGGCTGTTTAGAATTTGAAGAATTTTATCACTCGGAAAGCATTTTTAGGTCTCGAGCTTCTTTGTTCCTGAACGAAAACATCGTTCCGGACAACTTTCGTGTTTTAACTTTTTGATGAATCGGAGCAGAAGTGGGACTTTCAAAACCCAAATTTGATCAGAATGGTATTTGGCAGTTTTGCCGGAAATCTTTGGTAATTTCAAATCGCCATAACTTTTGACTCGTATACTCGTTTTGGGTGGTTCAAATTGCTATGGTTTCCTTTTTAGGTCCTCTACCACAATATGTAATAATCAAATATCATATTTTTACCATTTTGATCAGGTCTTACCAAGAAATTCATTAGTTTGCTCGTTTTAGTAACTTGTTTCAACAATCCATTATAACAACATCTTTTACTCATTTTTATACATCATGGACATCAATACAAGACATAATATAGCAAGAATAACATGTAAATGATATGAACATGATAAATTAACAAGAAGTATGTTAGGGTTTGGCTTACAACTTTTGGCTTTCAAAGATGAAAGGAAAGTAACAAGTAAGGAAATGGACTTTGATAGACTTGCTTCAACCCTTTTTCACTTCATGCAACCTTTCTACCCTTGGTATTCTTGAAAGATGGATGATGAAGATTGAGGTGAATTGAGTGGATTTAAACTCAAGAGAATCACCAAGTATACTAGGGTTATGGAAGTGTTTTGGTAACTTAAGATCACACTAGGGTTTCTATACTTGAACTTCACTTGAACCTTGCTAGAATTTAGAAGGAAATAAACTAAGTGTGGAGTGGTTTTGGTGTTGGTGATGGACGGCAAACAAAGGGGGGAGGGGGTATTTATAGTGTCTTGAGGAGGTTACATGCATGGACTAGTCAAAGGCTTGTTTAGGAAGCTTGTATACATGTCATTCATCCAAGATCACTTAGCACAAGATCATGCCACACCAAGGGATGACTCCCCCCCCCTAATGGCGGTTCACAAGGGATAAGGGGGGGAGGTGGCTTGGCTTGGATGATAATATCTAGATATTTGTTAGTTTTGACTCCGGGAAATGCCAACCGTGAATGATTAGGCCTCAAAACGTAAAACCGGGTGTCGTAAAATTATGAAACTTTAAAGTATTGTTAGACATGTCCATATGTCCCATAATAAAATATAAAATGAGTGGTAGGTTCCATTTGGGTGGTAAACCCTACTAAAAACTGGAAACACGGGTCTAAAACGCGTAATACGTAAAATGTACGAATTTTGCGTAAAACTGAGAAAAGTAAAATGTTACTTTTCTAATATGATATAAATGATTTAAAATGACTTATAATGTCTAGACTGGGCTCAGTCTAGTGTCGGTTGGTGTTAAATGTCTTTTAGACATCAAACCGTAAGCCTAAAAATCAAGGAATGACTTATAAAATCAAGGAATGATTTTTGGTCAAAGGAGGAGGGAAAAATTATGTTGACTTTTTCTAATAAGTTTGAAAACTCAAAACGTCTTAGAAACTCGTTTTGTGGTCTAACGGTTAATCGCCCATTCGGTTAAGCGTGCTCATGTGAGAGTAGTACCGACATGGGTGACCTGCTGGGAAGTCTTTGGTCATGTTTTTCTCAGTCATGATTAATTCTCAAATAAATCATGAGTGTGTCAAACATTTTTCTGATGCGGGGTCACTTAACGCGGTCGAGTTTCGTTGTACGTAGAATTTCTGAATGACGTTTTACCCTAAAACGTGTAATTCCTTAATAACTTTCACGAAAATGATCTGACGAATGTCAAACATTTAATTTGCCATGGAAATGATTTATCACTCAAGAATATCAAATAAAAATCAACTTTCGGGAAAGTTTCGGGAAAAATGAATAGTAAAAGTGAATAGTGAAATTTTCCGGGAATGGTAATTAACCTGAAATTGCGAATTGTTACAAGGGCAATATTGTAAACAAGTTCTCCAATCATAATTGACATATTTCTTATTACCCTTGCATTATCGACTTTTTCGCACAATATGCGTTCTGGGAAGGCTTCTTGGTATAGGGAAAGGGGTATTATGTTGTCTGGGAAACTAGGATCTATATGACTATCGGTTAAGAGCTTTTCCTTAATGGTGCAGGAAATCTTAAAAACCTTAGGGTTGCTTACATTAGTCCCATCGCTATTCCCACTGGTAACATCCTCCATTTTTCTCTCGGGCTCCTCTAAAATAGATTTACCCAAAATGGCTGGATTTCTCGTATGCTCATCTGATCTCTATTTCCCTTCATCCGATTTGCTAGATTCTTGCGCGGCGCACTGCTCAGATGAGTTGGTAGGGCTTCTGGCCAAATCGTGGTCCACCATTGAGGTCTCATCTTTAGCTGTATGACCAATTTTTTTAGTTTGTTGTTGGGTTAAGTTAGGTGTAGAAGCAGATATCGTGGTGATGGTGTTTACGAAATGGATTGGTCCTAGGGGGTTGACAGGTTCTTTTCCTTTTGGTGATAGATGTTTGAATAGCTTACTAGGACTTTTTATTTTCATAGGGGAGGTTGGCAGACTCATGATGGTAACAGACTTAACCTCATCAACGTGAATAGGTTTATTAACAACATGCTCTTTGATAGCAGTTAACAGATTACAAATTTTGTTATTCATATCAGCATGTTGTTGTCTAAATTTAGCCTCGAGCGTAGAGAGCTGTAATTCTTGAGATAGAATGAATTTTTGCAGAGCATCTTCACAGCTTTGCCTAGGAACGCCTTGTGATGGAAAGTGCTCGGACCAAGTGAGTGGTGAGGAGTCATTGAAGGATACGCTCCGCGTTCGGTACCCTCTGAAATTAGGTTTATCCTTCCATGCCTCATAGGCCTCGCCAGAAGTTCGAGGACCTCGACCCACGTGTGATGATGTGAATTCGTTATAAGCACGTTTTGGAAGCTCCATGCAGTTATGAGTCTCGTGAGGGCCATTACATAATTTACATGTAGAAGCGATTCTGCTTACTTGGCTTGAAGGTTTTTGAGCTTCGTAAGATTTCATGAGAGACTTGACTCGACCTTCAAGTTCCATGATCCTACGGTCGGGAGTGCTAGGGTTGTTCGAAGGCAAAGATATTGCCTTGACCGTTTTGTTCATATCACGGGGATCATTCCAACTTTCGTTGTCATAGAGAGCAAGATCTTCTATGAGTTCCCATGATTGTTTCGCACTTAGATCACGTAGCTTACCACCGGCCGATTGGTCAATGGCTCGCCTCGTGGAGAGGTCGATATGGTCATAAAAGATTTGGACTTGGAGCCAAAGATCTATGCCATGATGAGGGACTTTTTGGAGTAAGTCCTTGAAACGAGTCCATGCTTCATAAAGAGATTCATTTTGACGTTGTTGGAACATCAAGATGTCATTTCTAAGCTTAGTAGTTCTCCCCGATGGGAAAAATTGAGCAAGGAAACGAGTGGTGAGATCATCCCATGTGGTGATGGATCCCGCGGGTAAACGCTCAAGCCATTGACTAGCTTGATCCCGTAGAGAGAATTGGAATAGGCGTAATCGGGTTGTCTCTCTAGTTTCAACATCTAGGTCTATGGAGTCTACGATTTTAAGGAAGTCCTTAAGATGTTGGTTTGGATCTTCGGAACGAAGTCCATGGAATGCACATCCGCTTTGCACCAACCGGATGGTGTCGGATCGCAAGGGGGTCACATTGGCTCCGGTGAGCTCAATGGTGTTTCGGTAGCCTTGGTGGCTAGGTCGGGAATACTCTCCTAAGGTTCGGGGCCTAAAAGGTTCTAGTGGTGGGTTTTGTTGTGGGGGGATGACGGGTTCAAAGATGTTCCCATTGTCCATGATGTCGGGTGGTGAAAAGTTACGAACAAAAACACAAAGAAATAAGATAGACTAAAGAAAACCTAAAAATAAAAATAAAATATTACTAGAAAGGAATCTAGCAAGTAGACCTAATAAAAAGAAGTTCTAACCTAGACAATAACTATTCCCCGGGCTGCGGCGCCAAAAACTTGGTAGCGTAGGGATTGCACCAGGCTTTACCTCTCGAGGGATCTCGAGAAGCTTACAACCCCCACCAGGCAGTGTACCTGATCGTTGTAGTATAGTATGGTGACAAGTACCGGGGGATTGATCGTTCAGCTAGGAATAGTGTCGCTAGGATTAGAAAACCTAAATACTAGTTCTAGAGATGATAGATGATTATTTTTGTATTTTTATATTTTTTAGAAAGCAAGTAAAAATCTCGGGTTTGAAGGATTTGGGCGGAATTAGTTGCTAGTCAACTAACCCAATACTAAAGATGCAATCAAAATAAAATACTAGAAATGAAAATAAAACTAAATTAACTAAGGTTGTGAGCAATAAGTGGAGAAATTGTGTTTACTTAGATTTCACTACTCCATAGATATCTTTTATACGTTAATTACTTGTTATAGTTGCATGGATGACGGATTGTATTCCTTAATACCATTCATGGGGTGGCGCACTTAATTCTCCAATCCTATGAGTGCCTACTTCACTCCTATGTCGAGCCGGCTAAGAAGCTCCTAAAATGGGATCATTAGAATTTACTCATGCATTAAATACAACCAATAAAACCTAGTGCACGTCAGTTCATGTTTCCTAAGACGTTCAAGCATGTTACCATTTGGAGATCTGCCAGTTTTCTTAAGCTTAACATCGAAATCATTCATCCAATACAACCATAAACAAGTAATTAACACATAATCAACATCCAGGTTTCATTAGATCTAAGTAAACACAAGATAGATCTAGCCTAGCATGGTGGAATTAAGACAAGCACAAGATATAGACAACCAACACATAGACATATTGATTGAATTAGAAGAACACTTATCTCAATTACACATGTAAGGGTTCAAGGGCTGAAAACCCTTGAAAAACCTGTAAAATTCGTAATAGGTTCGGCCTTAGGGTTTCTCCAAAACTTCTCCCTTTTTTTTTGAATGAAAATTAGAAAACTATATATAGAAAACTGAGGCTGACGGCGTCAAGACCAAATAGGTGACGCCGTCATCTCGCCGCCAAAATAATTCTCGGACTGCCTAGATCTACATCTGACGCAGTCATGTGTTAGGTCCTTCCAGGCCGTCACGTGTTTTACTCTTGACGCTCTACTTGTGACGCCTTCATGTTTGCACTGGGCCGTCATGCAATTTCCTCTTGACGCCGTCAGGATGTTGCTCTTGACGCCGTCACCTACTGTTCCCAGCAAGGAAAATTATGACTTTGGCGTTTTCTTCACTTTTATGCTCCAAAAACGTCCGAATTGCTTCCTTTTCCAGATTTCACTCCCAAAGTACCTAAAATCACAAAAGGAACGATTTAGAGCAATATTTCATCAAATAAATTCAATTTCGGGCTTAAATGACCCCCTAAAAGTGGTTCATTTTTCGCCTCATCAATTATACTAGAGTTGTGAGCAATATGTGGGAGAATTGTGTTTACTTAGATTTCACTACTCCCTAGATATCTTTTACATGTTAATTACTTGGTATAGTTGCGTGGATGACGGATTGTATTCCTTAATACCATTCATGGGGTGGCGTACTTACTTCCCAATCCTATGAGCGCCTACTTCACTCCTCTGTCGAGCCGGCTAAAAAGCTCCTAACATGGGATCAATAGAATTTGCTCATCCATTAAATACAACCAATAAAACCTAGTACACATCGGTTCATGTTTCCTAAGACGTTCAAGCATGTTACACAATGGAGATCTGCCAGTTTTCTTAAGCCTAACATTGAAATCATTCATCCAATACAACCATAAACAAGTAGTCAACACATAATTAACATCTAGGTTTCATTACATCTAAGCAAACACATGATAGATCTAGCCTAGCATGTTGAAATCAAGACAAGTATAAGATATATTCAAACAACACATAGACATATTGATTGAATTGAAAGAAGACTTATCTCAATTGAACATAAAAGGGTTCAAGGGGTGAAAACCCTTGAAAATACTATAAAATATGACCTAGGGTTTACAAAGTTCGGCCCTAGCAATTTTCATAATTACAACAACCAAAGCAGTGTGTACAACAAAAACTATCATGAATTGAAATTCAGACCACTTTCCATAGAATTCTACATTAATAGCATTAAAAACACCTCTACACCCAATATTACAATTATTTAAACACAATGTACAACCCTCATTCTACATTAATAGCATTAAAAACACCCCTACACCCAATATTACAATCATTTAAACACAATGTACAACCCTTATTCTACATTAATGGCATTAAAAACATTCCTACACCAAATATTACAATCATTTAAACACAATGTACAAGCATCATTCTACATTAATAGCATTAAAAACACACATACACCTAATATTACAATAATTTAAACACAATATACAACCCTCCATCTTAACCTAGACATGAACCTATGACAAAGACTCGACTCAATAAAACTCGACTCGATACACAAAGTTGTGATCAAGCAAATTTAGGTGTCGGAATGACATCCCGTGACATTATTATTAATTCTATTAAAAAATTTTATTTCAGGGTACCCGCCACTGCAACGCGCGGGTACCTGATATATTTTCCAAAACTTTAATATATAATCGAAACGTTAACATTCTCTCTTTTGTCCCTTTCATCTTACAAAAACGTGATTGTAAGTTGAGGAGACCAAAGTCCATATCAATGGGCCATCGAAACTGGGCTCCCATGTTTTAAATTATTGGATTGCTAACCGTGTCTTGCTTCTTTTAATAAACGAGAATGGCGAAATTCTGCCGCGTTGCGGGCTGGCATTTTTTTTTGTCGAGATGATTATCTATAAATAAGGTAGAATACTTTGGCCGTTGTAATATGAAGTTTTTATCTCATGTATTGGTTGCATGTTAACGTTTTTTTCTTCTATCATTTATTTTTATTACTAACATAAGATTTTTTTTACCTCATGCAAAGTACAGGAAACACATTAGAGAAAGCTAAAACAACGATAGCTAGTAACAAAGCAATGGACATGGATATACAAAGTTTACTCTACCTCTCGTAAGCTTGGCTTTGCTAATTTCCCCAGCAAAATAAACATCAACAATAAGGAATGGCAAAAATAACATATAACATCAAGAATCTAAAGAAAAGAAAACATCATATGCACTTGCCTTGACATAGATTTTGTTTCCACTATTTTTTTAACAATTTTTTTTTTTTTTTTTTTTTTTTTCCTTCTTCTTCTTCTTCTGCTCTTGTTTTTTCCCTGATGTTTTTTGTTGTTCCAGGTTGAAGGAGCACTTTTTTGTTTGGTAAAATAGTGTCACGAAGGTTTGAATGTACTTGAGATTGGAAAACACGTACAATAGTGTACTCGACATTGTATTTATGTCCACAAATCCTTTTTGTTTTAGGTGGAAAAGCAACACCAGCCAATAGATCATCAACACATGCTCCATCCAAACAGCAATGTAACCTTTTTTCTTTTTTTTTTATTAGTATACGCTTAAAAGCGTATAATACATTTGCATGGGCCAGAAAACACACCAAAGGCACAACACACAATACATTGCATGGGCCAGAATGCACTAAAGCAGGCAAAGCACCTTGGGCCGTAGCAGCCAAAAAAAAGGCGGGAAACCTGGAGAACAATACGGCGTCGTATCGCACGACTTTTAAATATATATAGAATAATAAACTTTCATTTTAAAGTGTTATTTATTTTAATAAATTTTATCAATTTCTCGTAAAAATTTAAATGCAGGTAAATAGTCATGTTACTTATTCACACATTTTATTTAAAAGTTTTCAAAAATACATACGAATTTGTCAAACTATTCATACTTATAAACATATACAAAATAGTATATGCTTAATCTCAAAGACAAATATAAAAAGATATATCATATATTGTGCCCTTAAAATTGTAAATAGTTATGAATTCACGACAAATCCGTCATACTCAATCTTCCCACACTTATATCACCTTTAATTGTAAACAATATCTTTGTAATGATTTTAAATATTTATTCGCACCTATAAATGTAATTAAGTTGTATAAAAGGTTCGATTCCGTTCCGCAAGCATGGTTGGGTATTGGGTGGAGGTATTTCACAGGCATCAAACCTTTACTGGGTAGAGTTGATGGGTACCATTATGATACACAGGGTTGAGGTGTGCATGCCAATCTACACTTTTATTGATCCAAGTTATAGCTGCGAAAAAATGCGCATGCTTTACACACATTTTCAAAGTACGTAGCAGAAAGTACGAATGCAGTTTTTCTCATATTTCCATAAATGTTAAATTATGTCATACATATGAGCCAAAATGCTGTCTGAATGGAATAAACTAGTTGAACCTGTAAAAATTACGACATATGTTAACTAGCTATATATTTACTTAGAGAAGACACCATATGTTAACTATGCCTATTACCCTTTTACGTATTTATACATTTTTTTGGCATTGAGCCCATGAATCCCTTTAATTTTTACTTGTGTCATGATCTACTTATACACAATTCCTTGTTAAAACTACTATTTTATGTTCTTTATTACATATTACTGATTCTATACTATTCAGTTCTTATTATAACATCATGTATATATATTTTATGCGTTGGATTAATCGGCAAACTTTTATTTGTTAAAAATAATTATCTTTACTGTGTGATAGAATACAGCGCCTTATAAGTTGTAAATACAAGAGGTCTACACCTCCCTCAGCAATGCATCACACTGAAGTAGAAATCCCAAAAAAATAAACAGAAAAACCATAAGAATATTAAAAAAAGGGTCCCAAAAGAAGTATGTGTGATATTGGGGTGTAAGTGGTAGCTCCACTTAAACACAAGGTATCCCCTATTAGGGAGAAGCATTTGAATTGAAGGCAACAACATGCCATGCACTTTAGAAGCCAACCAAGTGGTGTTGACTTAGACAGGGCTTTTCCTTTGACCCTTTTTCTTGATGTGGATGCACCTTGTATTGTTAATGTAATTAGCTTCACTCAAAAGTTACATGCTTGCCCCAACAATCATTCACTTTTCTTAGTTTGCTTCTCATTACCAACATCATTTTTATATGCTTGTAATGCAAATGGTTATAAAGTGGCAAAAGTTACTTTACATTTCTTGAAACTTGAATCCTTTGGCTTCTTTTCTTTCTTTGTTTGAATAGAATGATTAGCCTCCACCTACACTTTTTTTTTTTTTTAGTTATGTATTCCTGTGACAAGGAATTCTAACCCCGAAATCCTCTCCGAAAGGATAAAACTGATAAGTATAATGAAGAGAGTACATATGCCAATTCTATAACAACCAAATATAAGAAAGGCCTATCAACGACTTTTCTTCTTCTTCTTCTTCTTATTCATAGTCTGATGTACGAATCTGTCTAAGGTAAACGAGAGGATTTAGTTGAAGACGTAGTCGGTGTCCAAATTCTCAAAATGAGTGGCCTAAAAGTAAAATGTTTAATAGTTGAATGGTCTCCAGATAAAATTAAAAACACTCTCCGTCCAAAACTAATTTGTAGTCGAACACATTAATTACTGCATTAATTAGTCAATGACCACGGCATATTCTCTCTTTTCTTACTAGTGTTTATATCATCTATACGTATATCTCCATAACTATAATGTCATTTATAAAGAGGTATTAGGAAACTTTATGAAGAAGCCCAAACTGGGCCATAAAAGGGGGCATGTCTTTGGCAATGATAATACATGCCTATTTGATGTGGCAATTCTAAGCAAAACTCCAAATCAAATACACCCAATACATTTACAAAAAAGGGAGGTTTCTTATATATGGGGTGACTTTAGACACAATTAACATTGGTCAGACTGTGCTCTCTTCTCTCTCTTATATTCAAATCAAATGCATGTTCTGTTATTTGAATATGCAAGTAATTCCTGCACATGTATAGTGTACTTTGAGATGATTATGACACTTAGTGCTTACGAGCTAACAAAGCAATCAAACTATGTTACTTAGGCACATGTAATTTGGTGAAGCTTTCTTTCACTACTCCCTTTTATATTCTTTTATTTCTCTTTGCTTTCCATACACATAAGATGAAAGCACATAACAAAATCCAAAAATTGACTCTTTTGTTTGGCGGCGTCTTTGTTTTTAACATGGTATTTATACTTCTTGTTTTTTTTTGGGTAAAAGGGAGTAATCCTGCACCCTGGTAAATATATTAGAACCAAAACGTTTAAGTACAAATGAAATGTGGCTGAAGTACCACATTAACCTCAAGCTAAAACAGCTTGAAAAACAAACTAACCTAGAGCTTTTGACAAGCCAAAAGCTCTTGACAACTCTAGAATCAAAAAGAACATAGAACAAGAAACAGAAACTAACTAAGCTAACCAGCAGCATCCGTGAAAGATGAACTTCCACCTTTAGCAAAGTTAGGGAATAAATTAGCTGATTCATCATACATGTTATCTACACAATCATCATCACCATCTTCTTCAGTAGCAAGAACATCATAAGGATTGGATGTAGACACTTCACCTCCCTTAGAGGAGGGACCTTTAGACTTCAACTTAGATGACGAAGTAGGCACATTATTAGTAGCTCCCTTCTTGGGTTCACTAGGAGCCTTCTTAGGCTCAAACCTGACAGTCTGCTTAACAGACGTACCAAACTGACTCCCTAAACCAGACTGGCCTTTACCTTTTTTCTTCTTACGACTCACCTTTTGGAAACCATCATTAGCATGCATAGCAGCAGGAAGAACCACATTATGAGTAGTAACAACCGAAGGATTAATCTCTTTTTTAGGACAATTCTCATGGGTATGCCCAAAAATCTTACATGAAGTGCACCTCGGAGGCCTCCATTCATATTCAACTCGGATAGATTCATTAGAAAACCCATCCCCTGTAAGAGAGGGGACACCAATAGTGATAACATCCACGAGCTCAGCTTCTGAACCCACTTCAATCAAACACCGAGAAAAACTGCTTCTACCCCAAGAATCCTTACACATAGAGCTTGTGTAAGAATCCAACATAATAGGTTTGCCAAGAAATGAAGCAATCAAGTTAATACCCTCATTTTCAAAAACTTGGATAGGCACATCATGCAGTTTAACCCATATCGGAATGCGAGTCAGCTCTTCCTTACATACGCTAGTACCAATAGACCATTTCTTAAGGATGATTGGAGAGTTACGAATCATCCAAGGACCATCTTCCAGAACAGATTCCAAACCAGCTTGATTATCAAATTTAAAAAAGAAGAAACCTTTAGCATTCATCATTATCTTTTTCAAACCATACTTAGCCCAATTGTTTCTAACAAAGTAATCAACCACCGGAAACGCCATTCTCTTCCCAATAAAGTAACCATATAAAGTGTGCTCAAGGCGTGCACTAACCTTTTCTACTACTCTACGTGGAATAGTCACATTAACTCCTTGACATACAGCCTCATCAACCAAAGGAACAGACGGAGCGGTTTTAAAAGCCGCCCACAAACCATCGACAGCATCCTGAACCCTCTGAACATTATCCTCATCCAAAGTATCCCACACCGTATAGTTACCAGCTCCCACAGCATCAACAAAAGCATTGATATCCTCTGGAGTTTTAAGAGATACTCCAAACAAAGTTTCAATAAAATCATGCTTACTCTTACGAGAGGACTCCACATCTGAAATCGGCTCCACCCTAATCTCATGATTGGTTGCCTTAATATTCAACTCCGCACCCAATGAACCAATAGTCTTCTCCACCGGTTCATCGTCAACAACATTCCTATTAGCTTTCTTATGTTTCCTCCTAGTCACATACGATAACGAGTTTGTCGCTTCAACCAACTTTAAGAGTTCAGAAGCACTAAGTTCATCAACATTCAAAGAACCCGTAACCTCAGCAAGAGGTGGAAAATCATCATCCAAGGTATGCAAAGAAGCATCACTAGTTTGACCAGATTCCAAATTAGAGTTTGTTAAAACCCTAAGAGCATTACGAGGGTGCTTCACACCAGAAACATCATCCCCTTGCACATTCAACGACTTCAAACTAACCCCCACCTTACCAACATTGACCATAGCAGCACCAACTTTCTCCATAAAACAAAGAAACCCTAACTAGCTATTGTAAGAAAACAAAACACAAGGATCCACGTCAATCCTTAATTCGATTGCCTCAACATAAGTCGAGGCATAGATTAAATACGTACCAAACCCTAATCGACTTCCATGTTAAATGGAAAGATCGATCAGTAAACAAACCCCAACAACAAATAGCGATTAAACAAAAAACCCAAAAATCGAAACCCTAAATCGATCAGGTCTGAATCCAGATAAAAAAGATGTTATAAGACTGAATTAAACAAGTTAACCGTCAAAAACATAATCGTTATAAGGATTAGAACAAGATTAAGAATATTAGAGATCGAATTATGTGGAGGGTAGGGTTTTTTTTTTATACTTCTTGTTTTAATACCTGCTACTAGTACTTCTTTTATTTTTCTAAGTTTGAAATTTCACTCTTATATTTGATAAAATTAGAACATTCATTCATAAATTAGTCAATATTAACTCTACTAGGAACATCACAATTTCCAACGGCCAAATCTGTGTGAAATACATAAGAATTGGCAGTTCAAATAAGAAAACAAAAAGTTGTCTGGAAACAGCAAAACGGAACCAGCGATAACTTAAGAACCTAGCCTTGAATTAAAGGTTGAAATAAATATGAAAATGGTTGTCTAATCAGTGGGATTTACACTCTTAACATTTAGTGATGTACGTAAGATCAGTTGTCACCATTCTAGTTAGACATGGCCATTGGCACTATCACAAATAAAGATACATTCTGTGCGGAAATGACATCTTACTTGCTCAAATCATATATAATGATTATTGGTAGTTGTTATATGTGTCAAATATGTGACAAAAAGGTTGATACCACATACTAATTCCAAAAGGTTAACAAGGTTCATGCAATTAATGTGTCTAAAAGGGTTACATCAATTGGCCATCTGAAATCTGAATATTACATTTCTTTTACGATATTAGATTATATTGTCGGCATGAAATGACATAACATGTATGGAAGCATAAGTGTTCGATGCTTGCATCATATCTGACTCATGCTATCCTAAGCAACAACCTACATAAAAAGAAATTTGAACTTTTTATGTTATACTATATGGTGTCGAGGATTAAGCTTGAAACAACAAGAAAGTAGTGTAATCGAGATTGACAAAAGGGGGAAAAGTGATAGCACAATCATTGACCTTTTATAGGAAGCATTTCAACAACAAAGTTATGGGCTTGCAGTTCTTGCCTAAAAAAGACGTTTACAAGCCTCCTTACCATAAGCAAAATACGGTACACGCAGTTGTATATATGTTCAAAACCATTAATGTAGGAAGTACCTCGTGCGTTAGAGAGATCATATCGTCAAAACTCAAAATAATGAAGATTAAGGTTCGAAAAAAACAATGTATTACGGAGTATGCACTTTATCATTTTGGTACCTATAAGTTGGTGACAAATGAAGTTAGCAAATATATTTCAGATAAAAGCAATGACGACCCCAGTACAAACAGAAAGAGAGATCGATTCATGCACCCATCCAATTGAGATACACAATTTTATAGTCCATTCTCAAGATCCACTAATTTTGCTGTTAGGTTCAATGATTAATTAACTGAACTTTTAGGTGAACCAAAATGCAAACACTAGTATTCTATATATAGAGTATGTTTGTAGCGTTATTTGTAATAACTTAAGCTTTTAAAATAAACAATGTTATAGTTTGGATAACAACATATTTATTGATAAAATAATAATAATAATAATAATTTATACATAAAGCTTATTGAAATACTTTTTCTAGAAAAATTGTAGACTTCCACTTATTATATAACAATAAGTTCCAACTAAGTATGCCAGCAAGCAATACCTTATAAAAACACGTGATCACGCACCTAAATATGAAGTTATTGGTAACCATGCATTTACAAACTCATATATTTCTTTTCAAGAGAAATTCATCCAAAAGTTTTTCATCGATAAGATGCATGTATAGACAAAGCTTAGCTGCCATGCATTAAATTAAATTGAAAAAAAAAAGAAAAAAAAAAAAAAAAAAAAAAAAAAAGAATCATAACATTTAGCATTAGCAATGGCCATAGATTGTTGTCACAAGTTTTTCTAGTACCACATACATGAATTTTTTGGTCATCTTAAAAGATAGCCAGTAGACACTCTTTAGACCGAAATGATCTTAACGTTAACATTAGAGAGATTCATATTTTTAAAACTCCGTTTTCTTGTTTAGATAATAATCACTCATTTATTATTTATATATTTTACTTATTTATAATTTATTATTTAGTTTTATATTTTTATATTTTTTGTTTTATTGATTTTTTTTAGTTTTAAATTTTTATAATTTTTTACTAAGGGAAAATGGGCATGAGCAACCATAAGTGTTATATAAGCGTAAAATATATAGATTTTTAGACAAAATACTAATCTTCCTCAATTATCGATTAAATGAATTAGTACTCTGAACCGATGTGAGTTTTATTTCAATTATGTTATAACTCTTTGAACACTTATTGTTTAGTTAATTTGTTATATTATCATTTTAAATACAAATGACATTTGAACATTTGAACATATAAGCTAACTTGATGAAAAAATAAAATAAATAAATAAATAAAAAAACTTGTTTGCATTGAATCATTGAAGTTGTTCATGTATTAGTAAAACCATGAATGATGTTTGTTACTCACTTAGTTTTAAAATGATTTATAAGCACCAAAACATTACAACCGTCTAAAATATTTATTCATTTGAGATATAATTTATTCGTTTATTATTTATCCATCAAACACCTGTTAAAATAACATGCATCGATCTTCTTGAATCATTATTTTCTCATTTGTATCTTTTAAGTATCATAAAGTTATCAAGTGAAAGGAATGTACAAGCAAAGTTGGCCACAAAAGCCATCAACACTAGTACAATCGAGGCTTTCCCCAACGACTTTTTTAAGCCCTTTCCGTCGACATGTCGACGGAATCATACGTTACCGTCGACGGTACCACATTGACGGCTGTGCTTCGACGGGAACAGTGTTCCCGTCGACAATCACCGTCGACACTGTGGGTCCCACGTCGTTTTCCAGTCAAAGAAATTTGTGTCCGTCAAACTCTTCCCGTCGACATGTCGATGGTACCATATAAATAATTAACGTTTTAATTAGTTGATTATAATTATGGTTTATATAATACCGTCGACATGTCGACGGTATCATTAAAACAAAAGTATTGTTTTTAATATAATGCCGTCGACATGTCAACGGCATAATATGAAAAACACTGTTTTTGTTTTAATAATACCGTCGACATGTCGACGGTATCATTAAATAACCAATAATTATGTTTCAATGATGCCTGATTTTTAAAGATATATTTGTGAGGATATATATAGCCTGATTTTTAAAGATATATTCCCGTCGACATGTCGACGGGAACAATAAAGCGGGAAAATATCCCGCCCAATATTTTACCCATTTATTAAAAATGTTTATAATTAGTAATATGCTCCCGTCGACATGTCAACGGGAATCTTAAAACATAATAATTATTATGCTTAATCACACGTTAATTACGAGATAAAACGTTATTAATATATTCCCGTCGACATGTCGACGGGAATATATTAGCGGGTAAATTTCGCGCCCAACTTTGGTGAATTATTGAGGCTAAAAAAATATTCTAAAAGGTTCCCGTCGACATGTCGACGGGAAAATACGATTATGAAATATTCAACGCAGCTGGCCTTGGTCAATCGTTTTTTTTGTCGTTTTCTGTATTATGCCGTCGACATAATGTCGACGGGAAACGGCTTGTCGCCTCCTGATTCTTGTAGTGCAATTTGAGGACTTTGGTGGGCTTCCTTGCATGGGGGGATCTCATTCTTCACATTTTCATGTATTTGATTACACGTATACATATATTATGCATAATCCAATTGGAAATTGATTTGTATTTTATCCTCAAGTTGTCACTACAACATGTCATTTCTTGATAATACTAATAAGCTAGTATCATTTTGGATAAATACAATAAGGAAAATTTACATTTAGCAAACTATATATCCTTGTTGGTCCGTTGATTAGTATCCTTTCGTTCCTTCTTTTTTCTTCCTTAATTTGGGAAACTAACATCGTCGAAATCATCCAAGGATAGAAAAACTTCATCCAAACACGAAAGCTCTATTCCGTCATCATCATCATCGCCATCATCGTTGTTGTCACAACTATGCTCGAACACTCGACATATTACCCACTTGCTAAAATCCTAGATAATATAAATTGGAGCATTAAGAATATAGTAAGAGATGAACATATAATATTGTTTTTATCAAATACATATAATTATACACACTTGCAGGTCCTAGGAAATGTCACATGAAATGTCGTACATGCATGGTAAAAACGTGTAGATATAAAGTTAAAAAAGTAAACATGCAAATCATCAACTAATAAATTATCATCCCGCTAACAGTTTATTAATTTTACCCAAAAACTGAAACTAGTTATCTACAAAGGCACCCATTGAATCTCAAATAAGGAAAATTTGTAAGCAAAGAACAAATTCCTTTCAACAGTACCACTCGGCCATCGTTGTTTGGTTTGTTTGAAAAAAACTCAAGTGATCGATGTCATGTCAATTTGATTCCTAGTCGATGTAAAAGAGCAAGCTTTAGGTGGACTGACTAGATCATCGACCCATGCAACTCTATTTCATGAGTCATTAATTAGTGTTATAGCTAGTGTGTCGGTTTGGTTTTAGTATGTACTTCTAGCTTCTCGCTAGTCGCAAGCCAATGTAATGATACATTCTTCGCTGTTCACAAATAAGCTATTTACAAAACACAATAATTATACAATCTTTTTAAACATGCAATTATACGCGCAACCATTCAAAATGTGAGGATAAGTAGTTAAAAAAAACTTCAATGACTTACAGTTTTAGAGTGGCCTTTTCTTTTGGATCTACCGCTACTACTAGATGAACTACTACCATCAGAAAGCCTAAATTCCTGCATTATCCAATTAGTTTTAACACCTTCAGGAGCTTCACCAATATGAAACACATAATATTTCTTCACACCAACTCGTTTGCTACTGCTTGAACTTATAATTTGTTCATCACATCCCAATGATTTCCAATACCCGTTGGTCGTTATTCTATTTTGCGTCCTCCTACTGTAATAATACCACTTTTTGCCTTCTGCCATTGCTTTACCTACAAGCCAAGCAAAACCATGCACATATAAATATGCTTATTCTCTTTCGTTATACCATATATAAACTCCATGTTAATAAATACAGTAATAAATTGTTGCCTATTGAGTACAAGTAGGCCACATTGGCCTACTCGTATATATCAACAGTACCCCACCAACCAAGAGGTCGTGGGCAGTAGCTAATATGCATTATAAAATATTGTTAATTAATATGGATAATACAAATAAAGTAACGTAAAATTGAAAGTAGTACCATCCAAGTCCCATGGATCAAAAGGATATAGATCAAGATCAGGGATGATATCAGGATGGTACGGCAAGAGAGAGGCCTTGCGTTGTAGAAAATGAACTACGAGTTCTTCGTCCGTAGGACAGAAGCGAAAACCAGGTGGAAGATTGACATTGTTGTTATCAGCCATTATAAGAAAAACAGGGAAAGATAAGCTAGTGGATAAGTTGACGTATATATTGTTTAAGAATCAACGAGAATAGGATTAAGGAGTTGAAGTTATGTATCATGTGGGGTTGGAAAATGGAGTAATGGAAGATTTTGGATGTGGGCATTATATATATACATGTGTTTCACAGAGAGAGAGAGAGAGACTAACGTGAGATAGAAGTATTGTGAGTTATTATTTTAATGGTTTGTTATTTGTTTTATGCGGCTTTGTACTTGCAGCGTTAGAACGGAATGTTTGGATACTAAACAAGTAACAGCATCCGTTAGACACACATACATATATTTAAAGATTGCTTAAAAAGAAACTAGAAAAGAACATGCACTAATATTTTATGGCTAGTTTATAAAAGTGATTTATAATATGATCCACTTTTTTAAATGTTTAGTACTTAGCTTATCGACAACTTAAGCTAGTATACAAAACATTAAAATGAGATTAGTAAGGTGTAACACATTCAATTCACAAGCTTAATTACTAGGATTTATGTTCATTTTATGATGATTATTTTAGATCGGTCATTTTTGTGATACTAGGATTTATGTTCATTGTAACATGGTTAAACCAATTTGTGGGATGATTTATAGTTTGTGGAGTCGGATCAACTAGCTGTCTTGTTTTTAGGATCTACGGAATTAGAAATTATTGGTATTGATTCAGCTCTGAGAAAGATAAATAATGCTGTGATTCACATCTCTTCTAGCCTGAGAAATCTCGAGGGATAGTAATGAGCATGTCTTTAAGAATAACTCATTTTACTATACAAGGAGATTTGTGAAATTAGAATTATCCCTGATTTTCAGATGCATGTAGAATAGCGGTCACACCCGGAATCCAATCTATAGGCAAATTGGGTTTCTACTTACCCTGTCTATTTCTTCAAATGCTGTAAGTTAGTGCTAATTAGTTTTTGGCTTGATGGTGTCTACTTTGCCTAGAGCATCTTATTACTTTGTAATTGCATTTATACCTTACTCGTTGCTAGACGTGGTTCAATAAAATCGCGGTTCCATATTACTGGGGATAATTAGTGGTAAAAGCTCCTATCAAAATATCTCTGTGTTGAAGCATAAGCATTTTCATTCACTAGTAACTCTCAGTTTAATTAACGCTTGCGAGTATTACATGTACGTACCTCATTCATCAAATGTTGTATACATAGATTCATCTATCTTTAGGAAGATATACTTGTTATCTTTATGAGTCTAAGCGTGTGTTTGGTAAAACTAGTTTTGGCAGCTACATTTAATTGGCTATAATGTTTAAAGGTTAATCAAAGTGGCTTGTGATATAGGAGCTTATTTTCCAAAAAGGTCTCATAAGGTTTTTGAGCCAATGAAGCTTATAAAGTCTAAAGCTTGCATTTTCTATTATATCCAAGGTTTCACGCAAAACATGCTCTAAGAGTTGTAGTTATAAAGGTTCTTTCTTTTATGACTAAGAAATACGATCCAAGGTTTTAATATAGTGTTTACGATAATGTGGGTCATCGTTATATCAAGATTGAGTTGTTCCAGCTCGGATGAGGTAAAACAAGGTGCTAAGGTTATAATTTGTGTAATCAGTAATATTTCAGAACCATTTGGACTGCATCATTCGCTTCACATTACTTGTACTGCATTCATCAAGAGTTGTAAATCTAAAATACCACCCATATAACAATTTTAGAATGCATCATCATCATCATATACATCATGCTTATATCATCTATAAGTTGTGGATGGTGATTCAGATGACCATATGATATGGGTAGGTGGGGGGATATCCATAGTCTTGTGCATCTTGTAATCTTGCCAACTTATGTGACCCACAACTTGGGAGTGCCCATAAAAACCATAATTACCATGATCAAACAATCTACAAGTAAATGGCTTCCTTTTCTTTTTGGTTACCTTTTTTTAATTGTTTTATCTTCCAAAACATGTATCCATAGTTAATTTTCAATGTTGCTACAATGATCACAACTATATGTCTATAAGCATGTAAACATTATTTATGTACTACATTTGTAAGTACACGGTAATAAGTATGTGCGCACGTAAACAGACACATTTTCTTTGGGCTAATAATACGAATACGAATACGAATGAACGGCTAGCAAGAAGCGAGCAAAGAAATTGCATCAAAAAGTTATATGTACTCTTTGGATATGAGACCCAATTCCTACATCTATTTGTGATTTATAAAAACAATATATGAAAATTACATCGTCAAAGCAGTTGAAGTTTCTTTAGTTATTCATAAAGAAACAAGCACATGTTAAGTTTAAGCTCACTGAGTTCTCATATGAATCAAAAGTATCAAACGATTATACCATTTCAGGAGTGTCATCAACGCTTTCAATTAACCTTGGTTTTTTAAATAATAAAGGCCTTACGTAACCAAGTCAATTAACATTGAATTATAACTAGGGATGTAAAATGTTAGGTAAATACCCAATGATTTTCGACTAGGATTTGAACATAAAATATCATAAATATAAAAGAGTTTCTGAAGTCTTAATTAAAATATTCTTTTCTTCATATATGTGGGTTGCCTACCCCGTCCCGAGTAGACGAACAGGAACAAGCTGAAGAAGCAAGAGAGATTTGAGATTCCGTAAGTAAATGAGACTTTCTGTTTTGTCGAGAAAGCATCGCAATGTAAGAAGGTAAAGTGATGTGTGATAATGATAATTGTTATTGCTTGATGATTAATGTCAAACCATGAGCTACATATAAGGAGGTTACATAGGTTATTTTGGGTAGATTGGTAATCACCCATAAATTATGCTATTCACAATAAATGTGCCTACTAGGATACAACTCATATACAATTTAACACTCCCTCGCAGTCCGAGCGACGAATCGCGAAAGTTCGGACTGTAGATTAAAAGCTAATAAATGAAAGTTGGTTCTAAAACTTCAACCCCTAAAGAACCTTCCAAACAAACGGTGCGTGTTTTTCCCTAGAAAAACATAAAGATTTTTTTTTTTTTTTTTTTTTTTTTAAATAAACTTCTTATCCCCACTCATTCACCATCATATCCCATGTCCACTCATTTTTTCATTTTCCCAAATTAAACCCAATTTGCTCATGCACACAAATACAAGCATCACTTTATTTCTTATCATCATCATTAACAACAACTAGAAGAAGAACCAACTTGTTGCTGTCAAGAAAGTTGCTTCACTTGCTGCTGGTCATTGCCAGAATGTGCAAAAAGGACTATTGCAATCTAATGTTAAGTCCCATGATACCATCTAAATAACCGAAACCATCTAAACAGCCACCCAAGATACCAAAAACATACCAAACATCACCAAGACCACACAACCCCCGTGAGTTTATTCTCAACAGTTCTGGATAGATCTAAGAAGAAAAAGAAAATATAAACGTGGTGACTGTTTATCACATAACCAACGGCCAACCACTATAAGGAAATAAGTGGTGACTGGTTATCATAGAACCAATGACCAACTACACAAAAAAGAAAAACATGTCTTGATAGTTGTGTTTGCATGAGATGGGTTTTATTATTGGTTGGAGTTGATGATATGCGGCAGTAGGGAGGGTAAGGGACGAAGCTGTAGGGAGGGTGAGGGATGATCTTTTTAGTGGGTTAGTGACTTGGATATAAGCGGAGGAGAGTACACTGTTGAAGAATCACCGATCTAAGAAAATAACTTGTTATTTGAAAATGAAATATGACAGCAGTTAATGTTTAAATGGAGCCCTCCGAACCTCCGGCGTGTAGCCGGTGGCTGAATCGGTTTTGTTTAGGGTTTTGAGGGAGGACCGATTAGGCCTGATACCATGTAAGAAGGTAAAGTGATGTATGATAATGATAATTGTTATTGCTTGAGGATTAATGCCAAACCATGGGCTACATATAGGGAGGTTACATAGGTTATTTTGAGTAGATTAGTAATCACCCATAAATTATGCTAATCACAATAAATGTGCCTACTAGGATAAAACTCATATATACAGTTAAACACACAACTTCTTTGTCTTTCAAGCATGAGAGACCAGTCGATTCTATAATTAAGATATAGCAGTCAACCATCAAGGAATCATCAACTATTTAATCGGGGTTGAGCTCTATGGCTAATTCGTTCGGCTATTCTATGTTGTAGGATCGACTTAAGCTGGAATGGAAATGGATGACGCGGGGTGGAGGAATGGTCGTCTTCTCAGCTGGAATCAAAAAAATTCTCCGCTCTGCTCCTACTCCTTCTTCTCCTTTAGGATAGGGTCGTCGTTAGTCCTTTTTAGCACTAAAAAACTAGTTAGAGCAACCAACTGTCTAAGTACGAAATTTACGGAACAGGAATAAGAAACCAGGCGGGATAAAAGAAGAGCAAGGTATAGTGAGAAAACTCACCCCTGCCTTTAGACGATAAAGCCTTCTTTTACATCCCATCCCCTAAACAAATCAGTGGGAAATGCTACAAGCCATTGTTGTTCTTTTGACGATGAAACACTCCGGTACAACAAGCTAAAGTGACCTCTACGTTTCATCCCCAGAACTCGATAAGTGAAGTCTGAACTTGAAAGAAGATGATAGAGCCAGTTAATGATAACAATAGCTCAGTGACTCCCCTTGATCTCCTTTACAGTCAAAGGAATTCTGAAATTAAAGAAATATATAAGTGCCTGGGGGAACTTTCTTGAAAAGGTATTTATAAAAAAAATCAAATAAGTATAAGAGTTGGTAAAAAATGAAAAGCAATTGTTAGCACTATTCTCTAAAGTTTTATTGGACACGATCCAAGAATAGGAACATTTAATGTAGTAAGACAATAGTGTACTTTACTAGTTAGATGTTTGACACTTCGCTATTAACCCACGAGTATCCACCTCGAACTTTTCCTATATAAGAGAATGGTGTAAAGGAATAAAGGTTATCTCGTACAATTAATGTGATACACATTTCCTAAGAACTAAGTCCTTGAGTACTATCAGAGTGTTAGCATAGTTCTTACTTAAATGCATACTTTTGGTATTGTTTAAGTTAGTGAGGAGATCACCATACATTGTCATTCAACTTGATTTTTATTCTACAAGAATTTAGATGTTAGAAAAACTCTTGTGCAATTTCTTTCTTACTTGTTATCTGGTTTAAACATTTTTATACTTCACTTTTATGAAAGTTGGTTAGTTAACTTAGTTATATCTTTGTAACCAACTAAAAGGGTACAATAAGTGGTATCAGAGCGATTTAATTTCTAAAGTTTTTTCATAAAACCGTTCAAAAGTTTTTAAAATCAAGATCTTACCATGTCTAGTGAAATACCGCAACTAGTTGATCCAAAGGGAGATAGTTATGTTTCTACTGCCACTGGTACAAAAAGTTGTATTGGTCACGCAAGAAATGTGTGACGATATGCATATAGTCACACACGTTTTTTTCGTGGTGTGTCACTAAAGGTCCCGCCACCGTAGGTGGCATATGGTCACATTGTTGGGTTCGTGGCCTTTTCCATCGAAAAAGCATGACCAAAACCCTGAATATGTGTGACAAATTAGGCACAAGTTTTGTTGGATTAGTCATTATCAGTGACCGTAAACACTTTATAGTCACACGAATGTTTTTTGAGAGTAACTATTTTTCAACCTTTGGCCACATAAATATATAATATATGTGACATTTGAGATGATGTATTCAAGTAAATGTGTATTTTGTGTAACTATTTCCCGTCCTGTGGCCACATGAATATACAATAAATGTAACGTTTGTGATGATTTATTCACACAATGGGTGTTGTTTTTTTTGGAGTTA
Organism: Artemisia argyi; assembly: GCA_030686995.1. NCBI lineage: Eukaryota > Viridiplantae > Streptophyta > Magnoliopsida > Asterales > Asteraceae > Artemisia > Artemisia argyi. The sequence goes on along the minus strand of CM060705.1, from coordinate 120,879,693 downwards.
GTCACATACAATTTAACACAAAGTGGCCAAAAGTGTTAATAAGTGTGACCATATGCTGTTTAAAGTGAAGAAATGTGTATTTTGTGTGACTATTGATCATCCAATGGCTACATGAAGTTTTTGTTTGCGTGGCCTTTTGTAATATTTAGTCATACAAAGCATGTTTGTTTTGGGTATTTAGTCACATACCATTAAGAAAACAGTGGCCAAAAGTGTTAATAAGTGTGACCATATGCTGTTTAAAGTGAAGAAATGTGTATTTTGTGTGACTATTAATCATCCAATGACTACATGAAGTTTTTGTTTGCGTGTCCTTTTGTAATATTTAGTCATACAAAGCATGTTTGTTTTGGGTATTTAGTCACATACCATTAAGCAAACAGTGGCCAAAAGTGTTAATAAGTGTGATCATATGCTGTTTAAAGTGAAGAAATGTGTATTTTGTGTGACTATTGATCATCCAATGGCCACATGAATTTTATGTTTATGTGGCCTTTTGTAATATTTAGTCACACGAAGCATGTTTGTTTTGGGTATTTAGTCACATACAATTAAGTAAATAGTGGCAAAAAGTGTTAATAAGTGTGACCATATGCTGTTTAAAGTGAAGAAATATGTATTTTGTGTGACTATTGATCATCCAATGGCCATATGAATTTTATGTTTGTGTGGCCTTTTGTAATATTTAGTCACACAAAGCATGTTTGTTTTGGGTATATAGTCACATGCAATTTAGGAAACAGTGGCCAAAAGTGTTAATAAGTGTGGCCATATGCTGTTTAAAGTGAAGAAATGTGTATTTTATGTGACTATTGATCATCCAATGGTCATATGAATTTTATGTTTTTGTGACCTTTTGTAATATTTAGTCACACAAAGCAAGTTTATTTTGGGTATATAGTCACATACAATTAAGCAAACATTGTCAAAAGTGTTAATAAGTGTGATCATATGCTGTTTAAAATGAAAAAATGTGTATTTTGTGTGACTATAGATCATCCAATGGCCACGTGAAATTTATGTTTGTGTGGCCTTCTGTAATATTTAGTCACATTCTGTAATATTTAGTCACACAACGAATAAAGCAAATAGTGACCAAAACTAATAATAATTGTGACTATATACATCTTTTAGTTACATTTAAGAAATCAATATATATAAAAAAAAATTCAAATATATTTCAAAACAAATTCAAAAACAATAAAATTGTAAATATAAAATCCGTATATAACTCTATACCCTAGGACCTCCTTTTATACACCAGGGAGTCCTAGTCGGCTTACAATACCTTTCTAAGTATCTATAATCTTTTTCATAAATAACTAATACATATCATACTATACAAGCAATACTAACTATATGAAACAACACTACTAACTTATAACTAGCAGTTGTAACTAATACATTAGCAATATTAACTTTGAGCAGTCTTAATCTCTGAGCAATCTTCACTTTATACTAGTAGTACTAACTTTTACTAGCAGCACTAACTTTTGTGCTAATCTCATCATCTGGATATTCTCCGTCTCTTTTAAGTAGAAAAGACAAAAGTTAGAAGCACATACAATATTCTTTCTTGCCATCGATGACTGTGTTTGATTTGTATGTGTATGTGCATGTTCTTGCATTTAAGAGATAAGAATATATTTACCAAGAGCCGACGGAAAATGTGGTCTGATGTGTCATCTTCTTTCAAATACCAATTTTGCTGCAGTTGTAGAATAAAACGAGCAGACAGTTTAGTGTTATTAATCTGTATGAATTTAACGGTGATCGCAAACAGAATTAGAAAAGCCCTCTAATTAAAAAATACCTTCATGCAGTTCAAGCTAGTCAAATGGAGAACAAAGTGTCTTCGCAGCTCCGACCTCCCCTTTTGTCTTAGCTTTCACATCCTTCTCGACTTCCTGAAGCATGGATTACATTTATAGGTCAATCTATAATACATACAGATACCTCCATACTAGTAGTATATAGCCTACCAGAAAACTTCTCCAGCTCACTCTTTTTCCCTTTCACAACAGGGACGACCAAGTACTCGAACATCATCTCCCTACTGCCTGATAAAGTAGTCCATGTGTGGGTTGTTAAAGACGTGAAAATAGCCTTATTATAAGCTCGATTGCATGACCTCAATATGGACTCAATTGCAGCTTTTGCTTTTGGAACATAATGGCCAATGTCATGAGCTGCCAATGAAAGAAAAAGGTCAAAACAAGATCTTAAAAAATATATGAATATTATAAATAGTGTTTGAATTGTAGAAGGATTCAATAATTACCATGAAGGATTTCCAACCCGACATGCTGGCTTGTGGGAGACATTGCAATGGCAAGTAAAGCACGAAGGCCAATAACCTTTGCTTCACTTGGGCTTTCTTGTTTCAACAATCCCAAGATCACATGGTTCATAGAGAAATCAAGATTATGTACTGTGATAGTAACATAGAACTCGACAACTTTATCATGTTGCACGTCTTGTGTAAGCATCCCTTTCCTGAGAATCGTCATAAGTTGTGCTGTCACACTGTCAAGGTAATCCTATACAAGATTTGGTGGTTGGGAATTCCCGTGAACACTCAAATAAAACCTTAAAACATGGTGAAGACAATCCATAGTCATGAGCCTTGTTGGGATATGAAGATCAAAGTACTGCTGGAAAGATCAAAGTAGTGCTATGTCAAAGTACTGCTCAAAGTAAACATGCTGTTCAAGGTCAAAGTACTGCTAGTTATTGAAGATTACTCAAAGTACTTCGAAGAACAAGGACTAATGTGCAATATTGTTTAAAGGATTATTATGTAATATTATATGAATATTCTAGAATTAGTTAGGGATAATTGCTTGTCGTTCAAGTAATTATTGTAAAACGACTTAAGGTTTTCCTTATGTCTATAAAAGGAGCCTTAGGATGGTATTAGACGTATGAGTTTTAGAGTTTCACGGTACGATTTCTAGAAAACGATTTTAGTGAAGTTAGGGATTGTTAGTGAATCTGTATTTAGAGAAGCAGGTTCAAGATTTGGTTTTAATATAAACAAAGTTCTTCTTAGCTTTGTGTTAGTAGATTCCGCATACTTTACAAAGTAATATCAGTGTTTTAATATTAATTATTTTGAGTAATTCAAGATTGTTAAAAACTTACAAGCTACAAAGTAGTTTGGTCAGAGTATATCGATCCAACAAGTGGTATCAGAGCTTGTGTTGGAAACTCTAATTAAGAAGAAAACCTTTAAAACCGATTTTACTACAAACCCTTAAAGATGTCGACAGATGTTCCACCTGCTCCATCCATCACTGCAGTCAGAATTCCTATTGTCAAGAAGGGAGAATATGATCTATGGAGCATGAAGATGAGGCAGTACATTACCATCACAGACCATGCACTATGGGATGTGATTGTCAATGGCAATATGGTAATTGATGAACCATTAGAGATCCCAGGACAACCAACACCACCCAAGCCAACCTTGCCAGCTGCCACCAAAAGAAACAAGACAAGGCTCTCAACATACTGCTTTCTGCCATTCCTGATGGCCACTTATTAAAGTTTCATGATGCCAAGGATGCAAAACAACTATGGGCTGCTATTAAAACAAGATTTGGAGGTAATGATGCTTCCAAGAAGATGCATAGGAACCTGTGAAGCAGCAATTTGAAACCTTCACTGTTGGTGAAAGAGAAAGTCTTGACTCTGCCTATGATAGATATCAAAATCTACTCAGTATGCCAGAGTTATATGGAGCAGAGGCAACAGTTGAAGATGTTAACTTGAAGTTCTTGAGGAGTTTTCCATCTGCATGGCATGTAGTTGCTACCATGATTAGAGGACCTGGATTGGACACTATGGACTTTGATGATCTCTACAACAATCTAAAGGTGTATGAGCCTGAGATGAAGGGTAATAAAGGTTCAAGTTCTCACAGCATTGCTTTTGTATCTTCTAAAAACAGAAGCAGTATTTCTACTAAAAGTACTGCTTACCCTATCCAAAGTACTACTACAGAGACACAGAATCCATGTACAACAATGATCACTACCACTTCATCACATACCCCCAATTCAGATGATGTTCTGTGCTCATTCTTTGCCCAACAAGCCACTTTAGCTGTTACCTATCAAGAAGATGTCCTGCAAATTGATGATGATGCTATGGAAGAAATTGACATAAGATGGCAGGTTGCCATGATCACTGCAAGGATCAAGAAGTTTATGAACAAGACAGGGAGAGGTATTGATTTCAAAGCTAAGCAGGGGATAGCATTTGACAAGTATAAAATTGAATGCTTTAATTCTCAAAGGACTGGTCACTTTGCAAGGGAATGCAAGTTTGCAAAATATCAAGCAAACAGGATGAGTGAACAACCTAAACCCAAGGTTGAAAGAAAAGAGGTCCCGATTGCTAAGCCAAAGTCACAAGCTTTGGTTGCTCAAGAAAACTTATTTGAAGTTGACTGGAGCAATGAATTTAATGATGAACAAGTAACCTACTCTATGGTTGCACTGGAAGAGGTTGATTGGAGCACAGCTTCTGATGAGGAACCAGGATATGAAGCTTTGGAGTCAAGAGATGGTCTAGGAAGCTTTGATTGGAGCATGGAAAGTGAAGAAGAACCTGTTCAGCTTGCTATGATGGCTACTTCACCAACTTCATCCACTATCTCTGAGGTATGTTCCAAATGTAGTAACTCTTATCAAAAGATGCTTAAAGTATATGAAACTGAAAGAGATAACTATAGAAGGGCTAGGTCTGAGATAGCTGGTTACCAATTAACTTTAGAGTCAATGGAAGCTAAGATAATCACTCATGAGAATAATGAAGTAGCTTGGGCTGAAAAATATGAGCAACAAGATTATCAATTAAAGTTAAGAGAGTGGAAGTTAGGATGTAAAGTTTCTGAATTAGAAAAGGTCACTAAAGAAAGAGATAAGTTGCTAGAAAAACTTGCTGTTTGGAAAGAATAAGGTCTGTCACATGTTAGTTTTGTTGAAAAACAGAGAACAAAAAACATTAAAACTGGCCTAGGTTATGATAACAATCCAGAAGTACTTTCATCTAGGAACCAAGAATTAAATCTTTCTCAGGAGACCTCAACTAGTGATGAAGAATTCATAAGTTTAGAGGAAAACACATCTAGTGATGAGGAATCACCTTGTTCAACACCTCCTGAGTTTAAGAAAAACAAAGGAGATAATGAAGTTCCTCCACCCCCAGGTAGTTTTCAACCACCTAGGACATATGTTTCTTGTTTTGGAGTAGACAACGTAGAATTCAGGAAAAAGCTTAAAGGTCAATCTAATTCAAGTCAATCTAGTCCTAAGTCTTTAAGAAAATCATTTGAGACACCTAGGGATGATAATAAGGGTTCTGAGCGTGAAAAAGAGTTTTCAAAACAAGCAGTACTTCCAAAAACTTCTCAAAGTACTGCTGATTATTCAGCAGTACCTACAAGAAACTCTTTTCAAAATACTGCTTATTATAGAAAACCTTTTGGGAATGGATTTGGGATGATGGGTCCAAAGTTATGCTTTGTATGTTATAGTGCTCATCATTTAATCAAGGATTGTGATTACCATTCAGAGTACTTAAGCAAATATCCAAAGACCACATCTGCAAACCATTAGCACAAAGACAATAAACCAAGGGAGAATAAACCAGCTTGGAATTACTCAAATAGGGTTAACCATAGTAATTTCTCAAAAGACTATAGGTACCCTCATCAGAAAAGACCATTCCCCAAACCCACAGTACCTTCAAGAAACACTTCTCAAAGTACTGGTCAAGCAGTACTTTCTCAAAGTACTGTTAGGAAGTTTCCCAATCAAGGTACTGCTAGCAAAGACTCAAGTGTAAGACCTAGGAGATTCAGTTCTTACAAACCTAGAAGGCCTTAAAACCCAAGAAAAGCTGCTAGAATATAGAACCCAACACCAAAAGTTACAACTAAATGGGTTAAGAAAGAAAGTACTGCTGAGGGTGACAAAGTACTTTCAGAAAATAATGGTGAAAAAGGGAGTGTTGATAACAATTCAACACAGGTTTTGGAAAAAAAAAAACATTAATTCTTGATAGTGCTTTCAAAAACAGTGGTGATTACATACTCAAAGAATTTGAGTATGTTACTCCACAAGGGGAACACAAGTCAGTAATTGCTTGGGTTCCTAAAAGAAGCTAACCCTTTTCATTTTTATGCAGGGCAACCCAGCAGAGGAGATTAAAGATCATCTTATTGTGGATAGTGGTTGCTCTGGAAGTATGACAGGAGAAAAGGAGCTCTTGTCAGATTTTAAGGCTTATTTTGGAGGAAGAGTTGCATTTAGGAATGATCCTGATGGAGGGAGAATTACTGGCAAACGAACTATTAAGGCAGGATCAATTGATTTTGAGAATGTTAGATATGTGAAGGAGCTTAAATTCAACCTTTTGTCAGTCTCTCAGATCTGTGACAAGAAGTATCCAGTGTTATTTCTTGACACAGAATGTCTTATTCTCTCCCCTAAGTTTAGATTAGAAGATGAAAACTTGGTGATGCTGAGAGCACCAAGAACCAATTATGTGTATAGCATAGACTTGAAGAACATTAATTTTGCTGAAAGAGCAACATGCTTGATTGCAAGGGAAACTATGGAAGAAGAACATCAATGGCACAGAAGACTAGGGCATGTAAATTTCAAAAACATCAACAAGCTGGTCAAAGGAAATTTAGTTAGAGGTTTACCTTCTAAAACATTCAAACTTGATCATTCATGTCTGGCTTGTTAGAAGGGTAAACAACACAAGGCTTCATGTAAAAAGGTTGAAGAAAGAACTATTAGGGAGCCTTTGGAATTGCTGCATATGGATCTTTTTGGACCTGTTTTAGTTGTTAGTTTAAACAAGAAGAAGTATTGTTTGGTTATAACAGATGATTGTAGCAGATTTAGCTGGGTCTTTTTCTTGGGATTCAAAGATGAAACTTTTGATGCTATTCATGATCTTATAATAGCACTTGAAAATCAGTTAAGACTCAAGGTTAGAGGCATTAGATGTGATAATGGAACTGAATTCAAGAATCAGCTTATGGATGAATTTTGTGCCAAGAAAGGAATTAAGAGAGAATTCAGTATTGCCAGAACTCCTCAGCAGAATGGAGTTGCAGAAAGAAAGAATAGAACTTTGATAGAAGCAGCAAGGACAATGCTTGCAGACTCCCAATTTCCTGTTCCATTTAGGGCTGAAGTTGTAAGTGCTGCTTGTTATGTGCTAAATAGAGTATCACTGACAAAACCGCAGATGAAGACACCTTATGATTTACTCATGGGAAAGAAACCAAACATTAAGTTCACGAAACCTTTTGGATATCCCTTGACTATCTTGAACATTGCTGATAATTTGGGAAAATTTGATGGTAAGTCAGATGAAGGATACTTATTGGGTTATTGTACCAGTAGCAAAGGATTCATAGTGTACAACAGGGCTACCAAGAAGGCTCAAGAATGTCTTCATGTTGAATTTCTAGAAGAACAAGAGAATCAAAAAGGTAAAGGTCCTGATTGGATGTTTGATCTTGATTTAATGGCCTCATCCGTGAACTATGTACCTGTAAGGGAAGAAAATCAAGTTGTTCACAATGGAGAGGAATCAAAATACATTGTTCATGGAGTTAACATAAGATCTAAAGATGATTCTGATGAAGCACCCAGTGATGAGAAGAAAAGTATTGCTGCACCTCAAGGTACTGTTGATCTACAAAGTACTGTTCAACCAAAGACCACAGTATCTGATGAAGACCAAGCTATCCAAGATGAACTTAATAGGTTGGTTCTTCAAGAAACAATTGCTAAGTCCTATGAAGATGATCAAAGGAGAGCTTATGAAGCAGAAAAAAAGAAGGCTAAAGGCACTGACAGTACTTTGCCCCAAAGTACTGTTGATCCATTTGAAAGTACTTCTCAAGTCTTAGATACTTCAAATTAGAAAAATGCTGATGATTTAACTGATCCAACCATGCCTGCCTTAGAAGATACTGATGATGAATTAGAAAAAGAAGGCGTTTTCTCAGACTCAAATGAAGACCTTGACTTCACAAATTTGGAAGATAATCTTGAAGTATCACCAACTCCTACACTAAGAATTCAAAAAGATCATCCTATCAGTAAAATAATTGGACCTTCTACTTCAGGAGTACTCACAAGGACTAAAGCTAAGAATATGTCTCAACAACATACTTCTTTACTTAGCTTTATTTACAAGCAGAATAGGGTGAATCACAAGGATCAAAAATTGTATTTATTTGCTTGCTTTCTGTCTCAAGAAGAACCTAAGACAATAAAACAAGCATTAGCCAAGGAGAGTTGGGTTGAAGCTATGCAAGAAGAACTCTTACAATTTAAACTTCAAGAAGTATGGGTATTATGTGATTTACCTGATGGTAAGAGACTAATTGGAACAAAATGGGTCTTCAGAGTTAAAAGAGATGAAAGAGGTAATGTTATCAAGAATAAAGCAAGGTTAGTAGCTCAAGGATATAGACAAGAAGAAAGAGTAGACTATGATGAAGTATTTGCTCCTGTGGCAAGGATTGAAGCCATAAGACTATTTTTGGCTTTTGCATCATATATGGGCTTTCCTGTATATCAGATGGATGTTAAAAGTGCTTTTCTATATGGCACTATCATAGAGGAAGTTTATGTTAAACAACATCTTGGTTTTGAAGATCCTGCACATCCAAACAAAGTCTACAAGGTTATTAAGGCTCTGTATGGCCTTCATCAAGCCCCTAGAGCATGGTATGAAAGACTCTCCACTTTTCTATTGCAACATGGTTACAGGAGAGGTGCTATTGACAAGACCTTGTTTATCAAAATAGATAAAAAGGATATCATGCTTGTTCAAGTTTATGTGGATGATATTATTTTTGGAGCTACAAAGCAGTCAATGGTTAAGGAATTTGAAGATCTTATGCAAAAAGAATTTCAGATGAGCTCAATGGGTGAATTAACATTCTTTTAGGGGCTTCAAGTTCAACAATCAAGCAGTGGAATTTTTATAAGTCAAGATAAGTATGTTGCAGACATTCTTAAGAGATTCGACTTCACTACTGTCAAGCCAGCATCCACACCTGTTGATGCTAACAAACCTTTGGGAAAAGATGAAGATGGAAAAGATGTTGATGTCAAATTATACAGGTCTATGATTGGATGTCTAATGTACTTAACTGCATCTAGACCTGACATTACTTTTGCTGTTTGTTTATGTGCAAGACATCAAGTTCAACCCAAGGTTTCACATTTGAATGCTGTCAAGAGGATTTTTAGGTATCTAAGGAAACAAACCTAAGCTAGGATTGTGGTATCCTAGGGAGTCCCCTTTTCATCTACAAGCTTTTTCAGATAGTGATTATGTTGGTGATAACTACGACAGAAGATCAACAACTAGAGGATGTCAGTATCTTGGAAGTAGATTAGTCTCATGGCAATGCAAAAAGCAAACAATTGCAGCAACATCTTCCACAGAAGCAGAATATGTAGCTGCTGCAAGTTGTTGTGCACAAGTACTTTGGTTGCAAAATCAGCTTTTGGATTATGGATTCAACTTCAAGAACACTCCTATCAACATTGATAATGAGAGTACCATTTGTATTGTAAAGAATCCAGTTTATCACTCCAAGACAAAGCACATTCAGATTAGGAATCATTTTATCAGAGATTGCTATGAGCATAGGCTCATAAATGTGGTTAAAGTCCATACAGATGATAATGTAGCAGATTTACTCACAAAGGGCTTTGAGGTTTCAAGATTTACCTTCTTAGTAGTGAGTATTGGTACGATAAATAATTAAGCTATTTTTAGGGGAGGCATTAGTAGTTAGTCATTATTTGAGGGGAGGCTACATGTATCATTCAAAAGAAAAGATATTTTATTTATTATTATTCCAAGATTGTTACATTCATTAGTCCAGAAAAATAGAACCATGACAGAGACACCCAACCAAGACAAAGAGAGAACTACTCAAAACAACCTACACCAAACCTACCCAACCTACACCCTACACACCCTACTCCATTGGCCTTTTTTCCTTTTCCTTGATAGCTCTGCTTTCCCTTTTGAGCAGTCTTTCTTTTGTCATCAAAAGAAGCTTGCTTCCTTGGGCAAGCCAGGCCATGTATTTGCTTGTGAGGTCTCTCTGGTCTTGCAGGTTTCCTTTGAGCAGGCCACTTCATGTTCTTTATGGCTGACTCAAGAGCCTGTGTCAGGGCTTGTAGGAGTTCATTTCCTATAGAAGGAGCTGGAGCAGGGACAGAGACTTTCTTGTTAGGTTTTGGGATGGTTGAGCTTGCTGCATCAGGAGGAAAGTAACCACTCTATCCTGCATCAGAGTCAAAGTCAAAATCAGAGTAATAACTGATTTCTGAATCATTGGAGCCATCGGAATCAGAAGAGATGTATATCATTGGAAAGTGGCTCATGATGTTGATTAGGGTTTTTGTGATGTGAGTTATAAGTTTTGAGGGTGAAGAGAAATGTTGATGGCAAGTTCTTTTTATAGGCAAGAAAGTCTCAAGGGATATTAATGATGCTCATTCAATTCTACTTGCCTTGGTGGCTTTGGGGAATTAATTTGGAAACTATTAATTATCTCGGGTTGACTTTCAACAGATATTTTGGTCAAACAGTCAACACTAATAGATATTTTGATGGGAAAGTACTTTGCCAACGTACTGCTTTGTTCAACAGATGAAAGTACTGCTCCATGTTATATGGAAAGTAATGCTTAGTGTTTTGAAGGGTGTGATGACGTGTCAGGATATTGTTCCAACGGTCAAAAATACGGGTAACAAACTTTTGAAAGATATGGGGAAGATAACTTCAAAAAATAACGGTAAAGTAATTAATTAAGCGTGATTCTTTGTATATTATCCCTCTTTACACATATCTTTTTCATCTTTACAAACTCGTATTCATTCATCAATCCCACCAAATTCATCAACGATCATCATTCTTCTCTCAATCATGCTCACAATGGCAAACCGTCCCACCATCACCAAACACAATATGATTGCTAACTTGGAGAAAACACAAAAGAACATTGATTTTCATGGAATAATTGATTTTCTCACCGGATCATCCATCAATTACTCACTTTTAGTGAATCCAGAAGTTATTGGTCCTTGGATACAAGAGTTTTGGGCTACGGCTAGGGCTGAACTAGAAGATGGAGAGGATGTTATTCATGCTACAGTTGCTGAAAGAGCAATTCATATTACTGAAGCAACAATCAGGGAGGTCTTGTTGTTTGATGATGAGGGAGGCACTGTTTTGTTTGATAAGCAAGAAGTTTGGGATGCACTTAGGGATATTGGGTATGAAGGAGCTTTGAACAAGATTACTTTTCAGAAAGCATTGGTAAGTCCTCATTGGAAATATCTCATTCATGTTTTGCTTCATTATTTGAGTCCTAAAAGTACTTCTTGGGATCAATTTGGACATGCCATAGCCTCTGCCATAGTTGGCCTAGTTACCAATCAGCCATTCAATTTTTCTTACATGATACTTGATGGTATGATTGCACAAATTAAGGCTGGTTCACCATTCTTGATGTACCCTAGATTTGTTCAGCTTTTCTTAGAAAAACCACTTGAAGGGATACCAAAACTTCAGGATTATATACCTAGTGTTATGCTTCCACCTAAGGTGTTTACATTTATGTCTCACAAGGGTGTTAAGTTTTCGGGTCACAACACACCTTTGAATGCTTATATATTGGAAGTAGCACAAGTTGTTAGGGATGAGGTTGCTGAAGATGGTAGTTCTGCTCATTCTGAACATGCTGAACAATCTAAAAATTCTGCATCCGTACATACTCCTACACCACCTCTTACTTCACCACAGCCTGTTGATTCAAGTGAAAGAACTGCCTCAGTATATGTTTCAAGGGAAAAGACTATTTCTGCTGAAAGTACTTCTCTACATTCTGTTTCAAAGGAAGGTACTTCTCTGCAAGGTACTGCTTCAGAGCATAATACTCCAATACTTTCTCCCAATGATTATACTTCCACAGGTGGGTTTTAAACACCTGGAGGAGATGAGGGAGATAAGGGACCCTTGGATAACTATGCTTTGACTAGGGAGTTCAGGAGAATGAAGAAAGTGATTGATAACCAGGTTGCAGAGATTACAAGATTGAGGAACAAATTCAGAAGGTTGAAGAGGTTTGTGTGGCCACTTGTGTAGAACTTTATACTTTATGTGAAAGAACAAAAGCAATCCAAGAAGAAGAAGTCTAAGTCAGCCAAGAAGGTCTCTAAATCTAAGAGGAGTAAGAAGAAGTCATCATCTTTCAAATTGGGGAGGAATCAAGAAGATAATTTGAATGAAGATGATGTTGGAGTTCAATATTCAGAAGATGCTCATCTTTGGCATTATCCAGAAGAACCTTTGAACTTTGTGCCAGAGAAAAAGATTGATGGGGATGAGAATATTATTCAAGAAGAAAAAGTTGATGAGCAAGAAGCTGGAGAACAAGTTGAAAATATTCAAAGTACTGTTGATGAAAGTACTGGAATGCAAAGTACTGGTGTGCAAGGTACTGCTGCAATGGATATTGGTGAAATTGGAACTTCTACAGCTGGACCTTCTACAAAAGCATTTGAAGATGAAGCTGGTCCTTCTAATCCCATTCAGCAAGAAGAAGTCAAGGAGCATACAACTAGTGATGATGAGACAATAGCTCAGATAATGCTCAATTTGGATAGACCAACAGGTATACATATTTCTGAGCCTGCACAGCAAGTCTCTGAATCTTCTTCTGAACCTAAAGCTTTAGATCCAAAAGAAAAAGGAAAAGGGAAAAAGGCCAATGGAGTAGGGTGAGTAGGGTGTAGGTTGGGTAGGTTTGGTGTAGGTTGTTTGGAGTAGTTCTCTCTTTGTCTTTGTTGGGTGTCTCTGTCATGGTTGTATCTGTGTTTCTGGACTAATGAATGTAACAATCTTGGAATAATAATAAATAAAATATCTTTTCTTTTGAATGATACATGTAGCCTCCCTTCAAATAATGACTAACTACTAATGCCTCCCCTAAAAAATAGCTTAATTATTTATCATAAAAATACTCACTACTAAGAAGGTAAATCTTGAAACCTCAAAGCCCTTTGTGAGTAAATCTGCTACATTATCATCTGTATGGACTTTAACCACATTTATGAGCCTATGCTCATAGCAATCTCTGATAAAATGATGCATAATCTGAATGTGCTTTGTCTTGGAGTGATAAACTGGATTCTTTAGAATACAAATGGTACTCTCATTATCAATGTTGATAGGAGTGTCCTTGGAGTTGAATCCATAATCCAAAAGCTGATTTTGCAACCAAAGTACTTGTGCACAACAACTTGCAGCAGCTACATATTCTGGTTCTGTGGAAGATGTTGCTGCAATTGTTTGCTTTTTGCATTGCCATGAGACTAATCTACTTCCATGATACTGACATCCTCTAGTTGTTGATCTTCTGTCATAGTTATCACCAGCATAATCACTATCTGAAAAAGCTTGTAGATGAAAAGGGGACTCCCTAGGATACCACAATCCTTGCTTAGGTTGTTGCCTTTGATACCTAAAAATCCTCTTGACAGCATTCAAATGTGAAACCTTGGGTTGAACTTGATGTCTTGCACATAAACAAACAGCAAAAGTAAAGTCAGGTTTAGATGCAGTTAAGTACATTAGACATCCAATCATAGGCCTGTATAATTTGACATCAACATCTTCTCCATCTTCATCTTTTCCCAAAGGTTTGTTAGCATCAACAGGTGTGGATGCTGGCTTGATAGTAGTGAAGTTGAATCTCTTAAGAATAACTGCAACATACTTATCTTGACTTATAAAAATTCCACTGCTTGATTGTTGAACTTGAAGCCCCAAAAAGAATGTTAATTCACCCATTGAGCTCATCTGAAATTCCTTTTGCATAAGATCTTCAAATTCCTTCACCATTGACTGCTTTGTAGCTCCAAAAATAATATCATCCACATAAACTTGAACAAGCATGATATCCTTTTTATCTCTTTTGATAAACAAGGTCTTGTCAATAGCACCTCTCCTGTAACCATGTTGCAATAGAAAATTGGAGAGTCTTTCGTACCATGCTCTAGGGGCTTGATGAAGGCCATACAGAGCCTTAATAACCTTGTAGACTTTGTTTGGATGTGCAGGATCTTCAAAACCAGGAGGTTGTTTAACATAAACTTCCTCTATGATAGTGCCATATAGAAAAGCACTTTTAACATCCATCTGATATACAGGAAAGCCCATATATGATGCATTGATAAAAAACACTAACTGATGAACAAGAAAACATCATCTACATGTTATTCATAAATGTTCATCAGTTAGTCTTGTTCATTAATAGTTAGTCCTTTTCATCCGTTAGTGTTGTTCATAAGTTCATCAACAAGATTGATGAACTAATGAACAAGCCTAGCCGATGAACACTTATAAACAACATGTTGATTGATGTTGTTTTGTTCATCAGATAGTCTTAATATACAGTAGTTAGTCTTGTTCATCCGTAGTGTTGTTCATCAACAAGACTGGCGAACAATAAACAAGACTAGCTGATGAACTTATGAACAACATGTAGATTGATGTTGTCTTGTTCATCAGTAGTTAGTCTTGTTCATCAATTCATCAACAAGACTAACGGATGAACACTTATGAACAATATGTAGATTGATGTTGTCGTGTAGTTAGTTTCGTTCATCAGTAGTTAGTCTTGTTCATTAGTTATTCTTGTTCATCAATTCATCATATTTCATCATAATCCATGTTATTCATAAGTCATATTTTTCATTATCATATGACTAAAATGTCATCTTTAACGTGCGGTATCTCACTTATATGACATTCAATTCAAAAACCTGAGTACAAATTAACCTAAAATCTATAACTTTTATGGTTTACAATTTTTATAATTTGAAATTAATACTGGTCAAATTTATAGTTAAAAACACAATAAAACACAATGCGATATTTTGTACAAAATTAACAAACTAAAAAGAACATATCACTCTCACATTAATAAAATGATTAATTATGCATTTAACTCAATTTTAACAATAAATATTTAAGGTAGGAATTTCATCAAACACCTTGTGCGCAACAAGTGTGCAACAAATATAACTAAAATGTCATCTTTAACATGCGATATCTCGCTCATATCATATCGGAATTGAGTTATTCAAATTTCTGGGTAATTAGTGAACCAAAGTATACAGCTTTTGTGCTTTAAGTTTTTCATGATTCGGCAGTTTTAAACGTAAAAAATATGGTCGAAAATGCAAAAAACATCAAGAAATTTTTGGGTAAAGAGTGAACCAAAGTATACAACTTTCGTGCTTTAAGTTTTTCATGAGTCAACAGTTTTAAAGGTAAAAAATAAGGCCGAAATTGCCAAAAACACCAAGAAATTAAGACCTATTGAATATGTAAAAAAAAAAAAAGTTTCGAAATAATTAACAAGGTTTTTACCAAATTAAAGAGGATTAAATTTTAGAAATGACAGTAAAATCATTATTTATTTACTTATTTATTTATTTATTTTTTAAATTTGTCATTTAAGAATTATGAATGCTTGAAGTTTGAGGGCGAATATAAAAACCAATCAAATTACCATTATACCCCCTTGACCGAAAATAATTAAAAAAAATGAATGAGTTCGACCAGATCTAATCCAATGGTTGTTAACATTTTTTACACTTTTTTAAAAATTCACACTTTTTCAATTGAGCGGATACCTTACCTTATATATATACCCATTTACAAGGCAAACATAAACATTACGCCATCCGAACTAAATATATTTCGTGTCCTCTTCATCCATAAAAAAATTGGTAGGTATATGTTTTAAGGCTCGTTTGGTTACCACTTTTGAGTGGTTTCTATTTGATTTGACACTTATAATGTGTTTGGTTTAAATCATATGGCAAATATTTGGGAGATAATTAGGGATGACCATTTCGAACCGAATCGGAACCGTACCGGTACCATACCGAAACGGTACCAATTCTCGATATACGGTACGGTACCGGGACTACGAAATAAGGTGAAAAAAATAGGGACCACTAATTCGATACGGGACCGGTACCAAATCGGGAAATTCCAAAAAAAAAAGAAGAGGAAAACCCGATTTCTCGGTACCGATACCGGTACCGATATCCAAATCCCGTTCGGTACGGTATCAGTACCACTAATTTATGATCGGGAAAAAATCGGTACGAGATTGGTACGGGACCGATACCGTGCTCATCTAATGAGGCAAAAAATGATCCGTTCACTAATTCGATACGAGATTGGTACGGGACCAATACCGTGCTCATCTGATGAGGCGAAAAATGATCCGTTTTTAGGGGGTCATTTAAGCCCGGAATTGAATTTATTTGATCAAATATTGCACTAAATCGTTCCATTTGTGATTTTAGGTACTTTTGGAGTGAATTCTGGAAAAAAAAAAAAAAGGAAGCATTTTGGACGTTTTTGGAGCATAAAAGTGAAGAAAACGGCAAAGTCTTAATTTTCCTTGCTGGGAACAGTACCTGACGGCGTCACCAAGTTCTACATGACGGCGTCAAGAGTATTACAAGAGGTGAAGTGGATAGAGTCCATGACGGTCCAGAGAGTTTTACACTAAGGGGCATGACGGCGTCACCATAGGCCGTCATGGTCCCATTATACGTGACGGCCAAGAGATAATTTACTCTTGACGGCGTCAGATCTGGATTTAGGCAATCCGATATTACTATGGTCAGCGAGTTGACAGCGTCAGATTTCTTTTCTTGGCGCCGTCACGTTGGAAAATCTATATATAGTTTTGTAATTTTTATTCATTAAGAGAGGACAATTAGATGGATAACTTGGAGAAACCCTGGCACGATTTTATCAGTATTTTCAAGGGTTTTTACCCTTTGAAACCTTTCATGTTCAATTAAGATAAGTATCCTTTCAATTCATTCAATATGTCTATGTGTTGTTTGAATATATCTTACGCTTGTCTTCATTTTAACATGCTAGGCTAGATCTCTTGTAGTTTTGCTTAGATGTAGTGAAACATAGATGTTGATTATGGGTTGATTGCTTGTTTATAGTTGTTACGGATGAATGATTTCGATGTTAGGCTTAAGAAAACTGGCAGACTTCCATAGTGTAACTTGCTTGAACGTCTTAAGAAACATTAACCAATGAGTACTAGGTTTTTATGGTTGTATTTAATGCATGAGCGAATTCTAATGATCCCATGTTAGGAGCTTCTTGCAGGCTCGACATAGGAGTGAAATAGGAGCTTATAGAGTTGGGGAAGTACATACGCCACCCCATGAATGGTATTAAGGAATATAACCCGTCATCCACGCAACTCTAACAAACTATCAACCTGTAAAAGATATCTAGGGAGTAATGAAACCTAAGTAAACACAATTTTCCCATTTATTGTTCACACCACTAGTTTAATTAGTTTTATTTTCATTTTTGTTATTTTATTTTGATTGCATCTTAGTTATTGAGTTAGTTAACTAGCAACTAATTTCGCCCACTCTTCCAAAACCCGAGATTTTAATTGCTTTTATAAAAATATAAAAATACCAAAAGAATCATCCCTCACCTCTAGACATAATTTTTAGGCTTTCTAATCCTAGCGACACTATTTCTGAGTTGAACGATCAATCCCCCAGTACTAGTCACTATACTATACTGCAACGATCAGGTACACTGCCTGGTGGAGGTTGTAAGCTTCTCGAGATCCCTCGAGAGGTAAAGCCTGGTGCAATTCCCACGCATCAAGTTTTTGGCGCCGCAGCCCGGGGAATTGTTATTGTCTAGGTTAGAATTTCTTTTTATTAAGTCTACTTGCTAGATTCCTTTCTAGTAACATTTTTTTTAGTCTATCTATTTCTTCGTGTCTTTGTTCGTAATCTCCACCATCCGCCATCATGGCAAATGACGATTTCTCTAACCTTAAAGTCACTAGGAGTCGTAGTTCTGCTAGAGACCTTGTTTTGCCCTATGCCGAACCTGATAGGGAAATGCGTAGGCTAAGACGATCTCTCTCAACACCTGAACCATCCAGCATAGCCATCAATTTTGATGGGGCCCTTTCTGAAGAAAATTCAGAAAATCACCTCACACCCCCTAGCTCCCACTCTAACAACGATGTGAGTACCCCTGAAACTCCCATTCCTAAGCGCCTTAAGGACTACTCCTCCCCAAATCCTCGTGGTTTCTCAAATGCCATTGTCTTCCCAAACGAACACACCAATGAGGTCTTGCGTGCGACCGATGTTTGGCTTGTCCAAAGTGTGTGCAAATTTTGCGGATTAGATGATGATGACCCGATCCAACACATCAAGGACTTCTTGAAAATAGTAGATACACTCCATACGGATGGGGCTACTAGAAACACGTCCCGATTACGATTCTTTCCTTTCACTCTTTATGAAAAAGCCAAAGAATGGTATGATAAACTTCCCTCTGAGTCTATTTTCACATGGGAGCAACTCATATCCAAGTTTTATGAGAAGTTTTTCCAGCAGGGAAAACCTCAGTATTTAGGGATAGGATCCTCCGCTTCCGAAAAGGGAAGGACGAACCCTTCCATAAATCGTGGATTAGATTTAAGGATTTAATTAGACAAGTTCCCCATCATGGCATCGAACTCTGGCTTCTGGTCCAAATCTTCTACGACAATGTCTCCTCAAACGACCGGAACGGAATCAACAATTTCTAGAAAAGGGAAACTAGCCAATCTTAGTGCCGAGGAAGGATGGAATAGGATTGAGGAATATGCTCAAGACCAGGATGACACTTGAGATGAACCTGATTCGACTACTAGCATGTCTGAAATCACTTCAACACCCTCAGATCGGCTAAGAAAAATTCACAAAAGAATGGAATACCTAGCTGGGTCGCAAATAACTAAACAACTTTCAAATCCTTACTTAATCTGCGACTACTGTGGGGGCCCGCACGAGGTAGAGGAATGCGGAGGTGAACCTATGACCGAACATGCGTGTTTGTCAGGGCATGACATCTACGCCGACCCCTCCTTTTTGCCTTTTTACCAAAACGATGATTATACCCTTTGGGGAAATCTGGTGAAGAGAAAAGAAGGGGAAGAAGGCCCTGAATATAAAATCAGGAGTGCCTTTTGAAGATGACCTTGGTCACTTCACTCAAGAAAAAGGCTTACAATTGAAAGGTCTTGATGAGCTCGTCGATGAGCAACAGAATGACATAGAAGAATGGTTCAACAAGCTTAACTCCAGCCTTGATGGCCAACACAGGCCATCAGTAAGCCAAAAAGACCCCCTGCTCGCGGTAACTACTCGAGCTGGAACAACAACCAAGGACCCCTTTATCCAAGCTCACATCCTATCACCATTGATCCAAGCAAGCCCCGCAAAGAGGAAGGTAATGTGAGCAGCGAGGCTCCCGAACAACCTTCCCTGGTGACCCCATCCCCATCAACTCCACCTAACCAACCTGTGAGAATCCCATTCCCATCCCGACTTAAAAACCAGAAAATTGAGAACGATAATAAGAGATTCTTGTCATATCTAAAAGATTTTGTGGTCACCATACCTCTCCTTGATGCTTGCTATCACATGCCAAAGTATAGCTCATACTTTAAAAAATTACTCGCCAACCGAAAAAAACTCGAGGGTCTTGTAACTCTGGGGGAAGAATGTTCAGTGGTGACCTATCGATGGCTACCAAAAAAGGTAGACGATCCAGGCAGCTTCACCTTGCCCTGTTTCATAGGATCTCTATCAATAAAGAATGCTCTTTCCGATTTAGGGGCGAGTATCAACCTCATGCCTCACTCTATGTTCCTTAAACTAGGATACTCTGGACTCAAGCCTACCCGTATGAACATCCAACTAGCCGATAGATCAGTCAAATACCCCGTAGGGATATGCGAGAATGTGCTAGTCAAAGTTGGAAATTCAAATTTCTGGTTGACTTCGTGATCTTGGAGATGAAGGAGGATGACTTGGTGCCCATCATATTAGGGAAACCATTTCTTGCTACCGCTCGTGCAGTCATTGATGTTCATGACGGCAAGTTAACCTTACAAGTAGGAACCGATAGCTTAACCTTCGACATTAAAGACACTATGAATCTCTCTCTCTCAAAGCAGCTAACCGGCTCTATTTCATTGGAGAGGTCGATGAACTCACGGATGTCATTGATAACTGTGTTGATGAACAGATCGAGGAAGGCTGGTTACGAGATGAGAGTTTTCTCCCCTTGTTGGAGGTAGAAAAGATGGAGGGTGTTGGAGCAGTCTCCTTCTACCCTAGACAGGAGACCACTAAACAGCTCGAACTCTGAAAACCCGAAAACAAGCTTAAACCTTCTATTATCGAACCCCCTAAGCTAGATCTTAAAGAACTCCCTAACCACCTAGAGTATGCCTTCCTTCAGGGAGAGGACCAACTGCCGGTAATCATAAACTCTTCCCTCGAACATGAACAAAAAGGTAAGCTCTTAGAAGTTCTAAAGAAATATAAGGGAGTGCTTGCATGGAGTGTAGCCGACATTAAGGAGATTGACTCAACTTTTTGCACGCATAAGATTCTTATGGAAGAAAACTATAAACCTACCGTGCAACCCCAGAGGCGGGTGAATCCCAACATTAAGGAAGTAGTAAAGAAAGAAGTCATCAAACTTCTGGATGCAGGACTAATTTACCCAATCTCTGATAGCTCGTGGGTTAGTCCTGTACAGGTTGTACCAAAGAAAGGTGGAATGACTGTGGTGAAAAACGACAAATGTGAGATGGTACCCCAGAGAACGGTTACTTGCTGGCGGGTATGCATCGATTATAGAAAGCTCAATGATGCCACAAGGAAGGATCACTTTCCCCTACCATTCATTGACCAGATGTTGGAAAGATTATCTGGGCACGAGTATTACTGTTTCTTGGATGGGTTCTTGGGATATTTCCAAATCCCCATAGCACCTGAGGACCAAGAAAAAACCACGTTTACTTGCCCTTATGGAATGTTCGCCTATAAAAGGATGCCTTTTGGGCTGTGTAACGCCCCCACTACCTTTCAGCGATGCATGATCGCAATCTTTCATGAATTAATGGAAGACAGCGTGGAAGTTTTCATGCATGACTTTTCGGTCTTCGGGAACTCTTTCGACTGCTGTCTTGCTAATCTAGAAAAAATGCTCAAACGTTGTGAGGAAACCAACTTGGTGTTAAATTGGGAAAAATGCCGTTTTATGGTAAAAGAAGGGATTGTGTTAGGACATCAGGTCTCAGGGAATGGGATTGAGGTGGACCAAGCAAAAGTGGAAGCTGTATCTAAATTACCTTATCCCACGACTGTTAAGGCAATACGCAGCTTCTTGGGCCACACCGGGTTCTACCGGAGATTCATCAAAGATTTCTCTAAAATAGCCCGACCAATGACTCAATTGCTGGTGAAAGATGCCCCTTTCGATTTCTCTCAAGAATGCAAGGATGCATTCGATCTCCTGAAAGAGGAGCTCACGCAAGCCCCAATCATGGTTACACCCAACTGGGAGTTGCCTTTCGAAATCATGTGCGATTCTAGCGATTATGCTGTCGGGGCAGTATTAGGCCAAAGGCGTGACAAGCTATTCCAACCTATTTACTACACTAGCAAAACCATGAATCCCGCTCAAGAGAATTACTCTACCACCGAAAAAGAGTTATTAGCCGTAGTGTTCGCCTTCGACAAATTCCATCAATATCTTGTCCATTCAAAGACAGTCGTTTTCACCAATCACTCGGCTCTCCAATATCTTTTTGCTAAGCAAGATGCTAAGCCACGACTGATTCGGTGGATTTTGCTGCTACAAGAATTTGACGTTGAAATTCGTGATAAAAGGGGGGGCAGAGAATTTGGCTGCTGATCATCTCTCTCGTCTTGAAAATCCCCTTAATGAGCTCGATAGAAGCGAGATTCGGGATTCATTTCCTGACGAACAACTCATGTCAATGACAGATTCTGAGCCTTGGTACGCTGATTTTGCTAACTATCTTGCGAGAAGACTCATTCCGGAACACATGACTAAGTACGAAAAGAAAAGGTTCTTTGCCCAATTAAAGTACTACTTCTGGGATGAACCATTTTTATTCCGAAGGTGTCCTGATCAAATAATCAGACGTTGTGTTTCGGGAGATGAGGCAGTAAAGATCTTGAAAGAGTGTCACTCTGGCCCCTCTGGGGGCCATCATGGGGTAAACACCACCGCACGGAAGATTTTTGATGTGGGATTCTATTGGCCCACAATATTCCGTGATGTTAAAGAAATGGTACAAGCATGCGATGCATGTCAACGGGCCGGGAATATATCAAATAGAGATGAAGCACCTCAGAATTTTATACAAGTATGTGAGGTTTTCGACATCTGGGGAATCGACTTCATGGGACCCTTTCCATCTTCAGGAGGGAATGAATACATTTTAGTTGCCATCGATTATGTTTCAAAATGGGTAGAGGCACAAGCCCTTAGGACCAACGATGCTAGGGTAGTTATTCATTTCCTGAAAAAGTTGTTCGCTAGGTTCGGCATTCCTAAAGCTCTCATTAGTGATAGGGGAACCCACTTTTGCAATGCGCAAATGGAAAAGGTCATGAAGAGATATGGAGTGTCCCATCAATTTTCCACCGCCTATCACCCACAGACCAATGGTCAGGTCGAAAACACCAACAGAGCAATTAAAAGAATACTAGAAAAAACAGTTAGTCAAAATAGAAAAGACTGGTCATTTAAACTTGATGAGGCCTTATGGGCATTCCAAACTGCCTACAAGACACCTATTGGAACGACCCCGTTCCGCATGGTCTACGGTAAGGCATGTCACCTTCCGGTTGAACTAGAACATAAGGCTTATTGGGCGCTTAAGGCGTGTAACTTGGACTATACAATCGCCATAACAAATAGGTTCTTGCAACTCCATGAGCTTGATGAGCTAAGGTTAGAAGCGTATGAATCCTCCATTACATATAAGGAGAGGGCAAAAAAGATGGCATGACCAGCGAATTAAGAAACCTAAGGAATTTTCAGAAGGGGACAAAGTCCTATTGTATAATTCTTGGTTAAGATTATTTCCAGGGAAACTCAAGTCTAGATGGTATGGGCCCTTTACGGTGAAAAGTCCCTCTAAAAATGGAGCTGTTGTGTTAATAGACGATGAAAATAGATAGTTTACTGTCAACATACAACGTGTAAAACATTATCAAGAAAGTAGTAATGAAATGATTAGTGAGGAGGATGTAACATTTGAAGATGAGGTCGCGTAATAGCCCATGACATTGAGTCTAGCTACAAGACTCGTAAATAAAGAAAAGCGCTTCTTGGGAGGCAACCCATGCTTTGTATGATTTTTATTTTTTTGATAGTTATTTGTTTCCGTATGCATGCTTTATTTTTATTGTTGGTAGATCATGTTTCAAAAATAAAATGGTGAAAATATTTTATTTTGTCGTTTGACCTAGTCTTAACTTCATCCAAAGGTATTTTGCAAAAGATAAGTGTAAGGGGAAACCCCAAATATGTTTTTAAGAAACAAAATTGATCATGGTTCTCCACAACATTAAATGGACATGTATATTCGTATTTGTTAGAGTCAAATGCTTGTATCGAGTCATAATGATCTTTTGCAGGATTTTCCAGGAAGTAGGACATAAGTTTTTCCAGAAATTTTTCGGAAACTTAACGTAAAGATTTCTGCAGGTCACTTCTGACGGCGTCAGGAAGTAATTCCTAACGGCGTCGTGTGTAAAATTCTGGAAATTTTTCCGGTTTTGTTTTTCTAACGGAGTCTTAAAGTTTTTGTTAATTCTTTAGTTTTATAAACTCCAGGAAATCTGCAAACATTCATTCCACAAGCATTATATCTTACATTGCTTTCTAGGATTTGTTAGTATATATAGATTGCCGCCGATTTTACGCGAGGTTGCCTTGTTTGTTTTCTCAGGTTTAACAGGTTATGTATGACAAGAAAATGATTTATATTCTAGAAGGGAAGCTTTGATTATTCATTTTCTTGGAGGAAGATCTAACCTTGTTACCACTCTATCCACACCGAACGAATCAGAGGAGTATTTGATTTCATTCCTTTACCTATTTCACTTTTACAATCTTTAATTGAACATTGGGGACAATGTTCATCCTAAGTGTAAGGGGAGGGTAAATGATGATACCTTATAGGATACACTTTCACTTGAGTTTGTTTGTTTGATGGTAGGTGTGTAATAAAACTATGAGAAATACTTGTTAGTGTAATTTTAGCGCCAAATTTAAAAATTTTTACAACATTTAGCAGTGAAACTTTAGCCATAGCAAGCGTCTCATGGATAGGAGATTGTATGACTAGCACAAAACCGTACCATTCAGAAAAATTTTCCACCCAAATATGTGAGGTTCGTCTTTAGATTTGATAGAAAAAGCATTTAGTATTAGTGCTTATGAGTGTACCGATAGCATTTGGATTCTAGAACTTGCGTTAGTGATGTATCCTGAGACCGCTAGTGAGACTACATTCGTGTAGTAGGATTTACTACATGATAAGAGGCATTAGGATCACCCATGTGTTAAACCGGTATCATAATTACTTGAACATTTAAGTCATATTACTTGGCTAGTAAAGTCAACTAATTTTTCCAACACCATTAGCGTTGTACTCATTTTTATTACACGAAACCCCTAGTACACCCCTCCGAGCCTATCTTTTCGTTTCTAACTTTAAGCATCTTATTTAAAGGAAGAATTTGTTACAACCCACTTAAATGTACACCCAAATCGCCTTAGCCTTCCGTGTATGCACTCATCTTTAGTGCATTATTGTTACATGTTTAAACCCTTTGTTAATTATCTAATTGATTACATGGTTGCTAAGTCGAGTCATATCCTTGTACATATTGTTTCGGGACGATTGGGACTCATGGGTAAAGTACTTATGTTATGGAGTAATGGGGAAGAACATCTTATTATTACCCCCATATGTGCATTAATCTTAAAAGTACTCCAAATATTTTGATTATCTTGATTCGAGTCATTAGATTAGTTTATTGTCAAGTATGTAAAAATTCAAGTGTAAGGGGAATGTTCATTCCCTATGATGTATTATTTTGAATGGTAGGGTAAGAGTGTATGAATATATATATATATATATATATATATATATATATATATATATATATATATATATATATATATATATATATATATATATATAGAAAAAGAAAAAGAGAAAAAAAAAACATACGGACTACCATCCCGTTTCATTCTATGTTTGTTTTATGTTTTTGTTATTTTTTATTTATTAGCTTAAGTCGAGTCTAGTCTTAGCTTAGCAACGCCATATTGTACATGTAATTAACCAAGATGATTAACTCGCCACCAGTAAAGATTGCCTTTATCCAACAAAACCGTGTATTCCATATCCCTACACCTAACGTTATAACCCTTTGAAAGACCTCTTTGATAGTTTATCCTAGGTGCTTACGCCATGTGGTGGAGGTTTGATCCTTTCCCAAGCCTATGGTAATCTATTTTGCTATGACAGGTAGTGAGATATGTTTTCCATTTCCATATTGTGATATATACTTTATTACACCCGAGAGATGTGAGTATCTAAACACTATTTGTGAGGTGCTAGTATATGACCTCCGTGCTTGTCTTTGGTCTTTAATGGAATGATTATTTGTTGTAATTACTTTAATATTAGTGTTAAATGACCCCTAACTTGTATTTTGATTAGAATAAAAGCGCATTTGCTTGAGGACAAACAAATCTCAAGTGTAAGGGTATATGATGAGGCGAAAAATGATCCGTTTTTAGGGGGTCATTTAAGCCCGGAATTGAATTTATTTGATCAAATATTGCCCTAAATCGTTCCTTTTGTGATTTTAGGTACTTTTGGAGTGAATTCTGGAAAAGGAAGCATTTTGGACATTTTTGGAGCATAAAAGTGAAGAAAACGGCAAAGTCTTAATTTTCCTTGCTGGGAACAGTACCTGACGGCGTCACCAAGTTCTACATGACGGTGTCAAGAGTATTACAAAAGGTGAAGTGGATAGAGTCCGTGACGGTCCAGAGAGTTTTACACTAAGGGGCATGACGGCGTCACCTTAGGCCGTCATGGTCCCATTATACGTGACGGCCAAGAGATAATTTACTCTTGACGGCGTCAGATCTGGATCTAGGCAATCTGATATTACTATGGGCGGCGAGTTGACGGCGTCAGATTTACGTTGGAAAATCTATATAGAGTTTTGTAATTTTCATTCATTAAGAGAGGACAATTAGAGGGATAACTTAGAGAAACCCTAGCACGATTTTATCAGTATTTTCAAGGGTTTTTACCCTTTGAAACCTTTCATGTTCAATTAAGATAAGTATCCTTTCAATTCATTCAATATGTCTGTGTGTTGTTTGAATATATCTTACGCTTGTCTTGATTTTAACATGCTAGGCTAGATCTCTTGTGTGTTTGCTTAGATGTTGTGAAACCTAGATGTTGATTATGGGTTGATTGCTTGTTTATAGTTGTTACGGATGAATGATTTCGATGTTAGGCTTAAGAAAACTGGCAGACTTTCATAGTGTAACTTGCTTGAACGTCTTAAGAAACATGAACCAATGCGTACTAGGTTTTTATGGTTGTATTTAATGCATGAGCGAATTCTCATGATCCCAAGTTAGGAGCTTCTTGCAGGCTCGACATAAGAGTGAAGTAGGAGCTTATAGAGTTGGGGAAGTACGTACGCCACCCCACGAATGGTATTAAGGAATATAACCTGTCATCCACGCAACTGTAACAAATTATCAACCTGTAAAAGATATCTAGGGAGTAATGAAATCTAAGTAAACATAATTTTCCCATTTATTGTTCACATCACTAGTTTAATTAGAATAATTTACATTTTTGTTATTTTATTTTGATTGCATCTTTAGTTATTGGGTTAGTTGACTAGCAACTAATTCCGCCCACTCTTCCAATACCCGAGATTTTTACCTGCTTTTCATAAAATATAAAAATACAAAAAGAATCATCCCTCACCTCTAGACCTAGTTTTTAGGCTTTCTAATCCTAGCGACATTATTCCTGAGTTGAACGATCAATCCCCCGATACTTGTCACTATATTATACTACAACGATCAGGTACACTGCCTGGTGGGGATTGTAAGTTTCTCGAGATTCCTCGAGAAGTAAAGCCTGATGCAATTCGCACGTATCATCATCTCTAGATATAACCCATAAATTAAGAGATTACGAAATCCTCCTACACATGGTAGGATTACATGACAATCCCACTACCAACTTTATTTATTATTTTATTTTCTTTTCTTTCTCTTACATTCTTTTTTTTATTATATAAATTAATAAAATAATAATATATTTATTTTATAAAATATTTTCTATCTCTCACATTAAATCAAAATCCAAATTATAATTCAAATACAAATCTAAATCTAAATCTTAACCCTATCAATAAACCTAACAGGCCTTAATCTTATCATCTCTTTTTCTGACATTTTTACAATCATGCAATCTATAAACAAACCCATTTGCTCAAATATAATATTAAACTCAACATAATGGTATCAAAGGACTTGTGGTCTAGTGGGTGGGGCTTATTTGGTTAAGCACCCACAAATGGGAGTAGTACCGGGTGGGTGACCACCCGGGAAGTCCTCACTTGTGGTCCACTTGCAGACCATTTGTTCCGGAGATATATTGCAATGATGGATTCGAAGCCCTTAGACCAAGCCGCTGGGGTTAGAATCCTGAGCATGACCCGGTTTTCATCTGACTGTTTCTCCAGCAAGGTAACTTGTGTGGAGGCAGTACGGTTTCCGGGGAAAACCCGTTACCACCTGAGATCAGCGTGGACCCGGTTAAGACAACATAGTCTGGCGGGGTGGCGATGCGGCCTTCGCTGTCCGCGAAGGTGGTCGTTTCTAAGTTGAAATTCACCTTTCAAAAAAAAAAAAAAAACTCAACATAATGGTATCGACATACCGAATGATTTCGACATACCGTATGGTATCGACATTATATTAAACCCAATATAATGGTATCGACATACGGAATTATTTTAATCAAAAGACAAAGAGTATTTTTAGATTTTAATACTCATGGACATGTTTAGGTTATATCTTATTTTAATATGATTTACAAACCTCCAAACTCGACTCACGTTTATGTAAATCGAAGTAGTCTTATTTTTCATATAAATAATTAAGATTCTCCATACTTTATATTTGCCATCATTGTTTGTTTATAACCTTTGCAAAAACAAAAGATATTATATATATCCCAAATTAGACAAAAAGTGTTGAAATCATTCACTAGACAACCTTGGAAAATTAATTAACCTCGTTAAGCTTGTTGTAAAAATGGGTTGTAAGTTTAGAAATAATTTTAACAATTTAGGGTCTTTTTGATAAAAATTATGACTTAGTACTGAATAAATTAACGATGCTGAATGATTCAGTTTTGATGAGTGATTGTGATTTTAAATGAAAACAATAATTGCTTGATAACTATTTTAAAATAATCGAAGAAAATTACCATTGTGATTTTTTGTATAATTTAGTACCACTATAATAAATAATTTAAAGCAAAATAATATATTTCAAATAGGCTTTTTACAACACACTACTCTACTATAATCAAGTATAGAAATTTTTTATGAAAGGCATATGAAAATAATATTACTTTTTTTGTGTTTATTTGACCAATATTTATTCATATTACAAGGCAAATAGGTGAAAAACGCATTATTGTTATAAGGAGGTAGTAGAGTGCAATATAAAAAAGAAGTGAATGTATCAATGTTTATCTGCTGAATGGGAGGACTGTCTCTTTGACACTAGCCCATTGATGATATCAAATAATCATGACGTTTAAGTATCAATTTCCCTCTAATATGCTCATTTTTTGTATTGTTTATAAGGATATATACTTTGATTTCTTTATATTTCGTTTCCAGGTTACAAATTAACATGTGAGCTGAAGAGACACGGATTTTGGAAAAAACTTGCAAAAGATACACATCTTAGTATGCTGAAGATAGCTACGGCGTAACTCATACTCTCAACTACGCAGCTAGGAATTCAAACTTATTGACAAGTCAACGCTTATCAAGAGTTACATCGTAACCAACTCATGAGGTTACGCCGCAATCATTCGAAGACTTAGAAGATTTCGTGAGCTCTGAAGGCTACGACGTAAACATACTATGGAATTACGGCTTAGTTAAGGAACAGTACGTGATCCAAGATTTTGTTAAGATTATGGTGTAACCAAACATGAAGATTACGGCGTAAGTGAAAACCCTAAGGAGCTATGGCGTAACCAGAATCACAACTACGTCATAGCCAATGTTAATGGATAAGATCGTTTCACGATAACATTAGTTATGGCATAACCAACTCTTAGGGTTACACCGTAGCTGTGTCGGGCCTATAAATACCAGCCCTAAATTCTGCATTTTACACAACTTTCTCACCACCAAAAGTCAGAGAACGAATGGAGGTTTTAGGGAGGCATTCTAAAGCAGCATACGGAGCATTTCCAAGGGAGAAATCACTCCTATAACACCATAATTTTTAGTTATTCGTTGTTTAAATTACAATTCCAAATTCATGTCTTCATTCAACATTGACTTGGGTGTTCTTTATAATATGATCGCCTAATCACCTTTGGTGCTGGCCTAGTTATGATTTCTGTATTGTCGTGATTATGTTTTCGTACTTTTCATAATGCTTCTAGTGTGTGCACGCTTAGTTTATCGTAGATCCTTTAGGTGCAGTACTTTTGAAGAACCTATTATACTTGGTACGCTAGGCGAATCGACCAAAGGACCCTAGTGTAGTTAGATTGCGAGGGAAACGGTTAGGATGACAACTAGCCATTTGCCTTGTGTGCAAATCAACCAAAGGACCACTTTCCGGGTTGGATAAACTTAAGTAATTAGAGGTGTGGTCTAAGATCCGAGAGGCCGGGCCACACCAAGATAAATCTAGCATTAGTAGTACTTAGTGACTCAAACTAGTCTACCGTACGTCGGCTTACTTACAGAGGGTAGTGCCTTTGGTTCCTGACAGGATTTTAGGGAGATAGGCTAGGGAAATCGACTAAAGGAACCTAGTGGTATATGTCCACCCCACTTGAAGCATTGTAATAGTTTTATAGAATACATAGTCATAGCAATATAGGATGATCAACTAGGCTAGTACACTTTTTTCTCACTGCTCACAACTCAATTTACTTTCTGTTTTTATTCATTTCTGTTTTATTAAGTTTAACTAATCATTTCAACTCAAAACCAGCTTAAAACGTGATATTAGATTTAACAGGATCCACCTCACATAGCTCTTGGGACGACCTCGGTTTTACCAGTTACTAATTTATACACGACTGGATACACTATCCGTTAGTACATTAGGGTAGACCTTAGGTAATCGAGACATTATAAATTTAAAACTTGGTCAGTAAAACCTGCATCACCCATTCAGAATTGAATTGAGCCAACCAGTGTTCATTTTCTCCGTACTAAACTACTATGTCACTGACCGATTAGGATATGCACGCTTAATATTATTATTAAGTGGCTATCAAACACCCTCTAAATAAAACAATCATAACTGCAGCGAAAGTGATTCGCCTCAAACGGTCAGATAATTATTGGTCAACCACTTGTGAATGGTCAATTATAATAGTCAAACAGCTGAGGCAAATGCTTCCGTGAAATACAGTGTTTTCCCGGGTCGTAATGTCCCAACGAGGTTGTGATGGTATTAAAAACGAATATGTGATTAGTGAATGTGAACAGGAAAGGTATAAAGTGTGTGTGTGTGATTATACTAGGGTTTTATAACTTAAAATAACTTAGGAAAACTAATTTTAACGATTACGTGAAACCTAGATATCTAAAACGTTAAAACGTACACCAATTTAAAATCAGACGCGACTGCGTACTGAGAAAAAGGTGAGTTTTAAGGAAAAATAAAGTACAAGGGTTAAAATTGAAAATTCTATAAACTTAAACTTAAAATAAAATTAAATTAAAAAGAAAACTATTTTTTAGATTATTATATTATTTATTATTAATTATTAAGTTAAAAACTATTTAACTATTTAATTAAACCTAATTTAAATTAAACTAAAAATTATAAATACTACAATTTAAACTAAAAACTTGTAAAAATAATTTCTAAACTTAAAAATGAACTTGAAGAAAGTATAAAAAATAAAAATAAATCTTTTTGTCTTTTTATGAATTTCTTATTAATTAAAAACTATTTATATTAATTAAACTAATTAAACTATTTTAAATTACATATAATACTAAATCAACTTAGAAAATTATGGAAAATTTTATAAATCTAATTAACCATCACAGGAATCCTAAAAAATTATAAAAACTTTATTTTATGTATTTTTAAACTAGTTTACTAATTATTATTCTATTTATTAATTAATATCTATTTAAACTATTCAAATTATAAAAACTATTAAATGAATAGTAAAAATTCTATAAAAATTACTAAAATTATATTATGACTTATAAAAGCTAGTAAAAATATAAAATCTAGGTGTTGCTTTATAAAAACTATTTATGCTATTTAAAACTTATTTATTGATTAATTACTAATAAAACTATTTTTAATTCTAATTAATACTAAAAGACAAAATTAAAATCTGAGAAAATTATTATAATTACTTTAACCTAAAATTAAATTAATAAAAATATAAAAACACAACTTACTTAATAAAAATCTAAAAATGAAAATTAGAATTAAATTATATTAAATAGAAACTATCAGTTATTTTTATATTGATTTTTCTGGATTTTTCTTTTACAAAACTAAATTATACCTAAAAATATATAACTTTAATGAAGACAACTATTTTATAGCTTATTAATAAGCTAGTTATAAGCTAATAACCTAGGCAGTTGACCAAGTTTGACCAAACAAGCAAATAAGCTCTACTGAGCTTATTTGGGACCCACTATGGATTAATCTGGTTCTAATAAGTTGTATGAAATAGTATAAGCTAGAAAAAGCACAAAGTGTTCACTGAATAAGCCAATAAGCTCAGAATAAGCACTTGCTTATTGTGACTGAGACAGATTAGGGGACAAAGTTCAAGGCCCAATTCAGGTGGGGTCCACTGAGTATCAGGTCAAACAATTGGTCAATGGTTGTTCCCTGGTAGGAGGGGGTTGAAAGATGCTAATTAGAAGGTTTGGGGCCCACTGGATTGGTCACAAATCACCACCAAAGTGGTGGTGATGGGACTGAATCTGCTGGTGCAGGGCAGAAGGTCTCCCTGCAGTTGTGTTTGGGGATGAGTGGGGCCCACACCAAAAATCCTAAAAATATAAGCTAGATGGGAATTAAAAGATGAGCTGGTAGAGTGCTAAACCTAAAAATCTCAAAGCTTAAATCCAACTACAAAAATCTACAAAATTCCTTGAAGTTTTGTAAAAACCTGAGGAATGTAATTTTTGACTTTTGTAAATCTTAACTAGTTTGACTAATATGAGATTCTAACATTCACTACTGATTTATTGAGTTGAATTAAGCTAATATGAACCTATTTTGAGCTTAAGCTACAACTAATAAAGTAATTTGAGGATTTATGGATCACAAATCCCTCACAGTTAACTGTGAGGGGTGATCAATAATGATTTTGACTTTTCTATTACTAAGACACTAATTTAATGACTGTATAAACCTATTTATACCTAAACTAACATGTAGGAAGCAATTTTAGACAACAAATACTACTGAGATATGGTGAATCAGTCTAAACCAAACACCCCTTATAACTAACTGTTTTTATGATTTTCAAAGCAAATGATATTTTTAACCCACTAAACTGATTCCTAACACTAAATTATAATAATATAAGATCAAATGAACACAAATCAATCATGCCACAAGTAAAATACACAGATTTGTCAAATATGAGTGTTTCACTGTGAGAATTTGATTTTTTAGTACAAGCTTAATCCAATAAACACAATACTGATTTTAATTAATATTACTACTAATAAGCAATACAGAAACCAAAAATGAACAAGATCTAAGCTAATTAAATACTCAAGCAGTAAAATAATAAAAATGGATTTAAAGGCTTACAAATGAAATAGGCTGAGGATCAATGAACCATGAACAAATAACCAATCTTATCACCTCCCAAAAGGTTCTAAACCAGAAATAATCCAAATTTCACCATTCACCTTTCTTCTTCCTTCTTCTTCTTATGATTTTTTTATTTTTCACTATTTTATTTGATTTTTTTAGTATTTTTGCTTTTCTATTCTAAACTGATGATTAAGGATTTCTAAGACTTAATAAAGCTTTGTCAGAGCTTTATATGAGCTTATGAATCAAATACAACAACAACTAACAACATACAAATCTAGTAAGATTTTTGAGAATTCTTGAAAATGGCATAAACTGATAAATGAGCTGAAACTTGAAATTAACTTAGATTAAAGATTGAAATACATGAAATCAACTGATAGCAAGCTGTTTAAATGGAAATTACAACTGAATTTGTAAACTACACTACATATGACCTAATTAAACTAAACCTAAACTAATTCTCTTTATCTTCTGCTTCATTCCTTCTTTATAACCATCTTCTGAGTTTGTGGGACCCACTGGGGTATTTCCCACCAATTCCCAGCCCTTGATAAGGTCAAAGCAATCCACACCATTCAAATTACCTTTTTGGCGCCAAAAGTCCAAAGGTGTCAGCTGTGTGAGCGTGGAGAGGGTTTAGGGCATTAAATGGCGCTTGAAGGGTTGTGGAGGTGGAGAGATTGCGTGGAGAGGCAAAGGTATGAGGTGGAAGGTGGTATGTAGCAGTGATGGTGGTGGTATGGTTTGGGAGGGAAGGCGGTATAAGGGTGGTGGTGTTTGACTTGGGGTTGACCGGGTTTTATTTAATAAAGGGTGGACTGGGCTGGGATTGGGCTTGGGTAAAAGAGTAGGATGGGCTTTTTGTTTTGGGTTTTTATTTTGGTTTTGTATATTATAGGGTCCGGTTTGGTTATTTTCACACAAGGACTAAATTTGTAATTTAGGTAAAGTTGAGGGTCTGACTTTGTGTTTCTTCCAAGGTTGTCACAAGGACCAAACTTGCCAATATTGAATAACACACGGGTATTTTTGATAAATTTCATTTTTTAATTACCCGGGGACTATTTTTGCCAAAACTGAAACTCCAGGGACTTAACATGTAATTTCTCCAAACTTTTAATCCAGGGACTAATATTGACAATTATGAATTCCCTAGGACCCTTAATAATAATTTTCCTATTTTGAACACCCAGGGACTAAAACTGCCAAGTTTGAAACTTTGAGGGACCTGTTTTGCCAAACTGTGAAACTTTAGGGACCAATCATGTAAATTCACCAAACTTCACACCAAGGACCATTCCTGCAAAATATTATTAGTATAAGGACCAAAATTGATTTTCTCAAAGTTTTTACATCCCAGGGACCATTTCTGTCAATATCCAAAGTATAGGGACTAAACTTGTAATTTTATGAAACTTTGCACCAAAGGACTAAATATGTAATTTTATGATTGAAAAGGACCTTTGATGACTTTTTCAAGTTTTTAGAATAACCAGGGACTAGTTTTGCCAATTTATGAAACTTGAGGGACTGAAACTGCCAATTATGCAAACTTTGTATGTTTTTCATCTGTTTTTGCATATTTTGCATTTGAAACATATAAAACACACCTCTAAGATATTTTAAGTATTTTGATACATATTTGAGTGTTTTTGTATGTTTTGGCAGCTCAGATTAGTATAAAATGATGAGTATTTAGACACTCATCAATCCCCCACACTAAACTATTGCTAGTCCCTAGCAATCTATTGAGAAAAACTTAATGGATTTGAAAAACTCTTTACCAAAAGCCATCACTTCTGGAGTAGCCAGGTGTAAGAACTGTGGCACACCTGATAACCGTGTGATTTTGAGCAAACCACCAGCTGTCAACGGATTTGATTAGTCTTTACCAAAAGCCGTTTGCTTCTGGACTAGCCAACTCTTGATGGAATAGTCAACATCTTGGTGAGCTGATTACCAATTATGGTTTTTCCACAGCCTTTACCACAAGCCATAATCTTGCGGGCTAGCCAACTCATTAGCTTTTGAGGATAATGGGGAGTTGAGGAACCATACAATTTTTGGCAAATTGCAAGCCATAAACGGGTTTGAGTTATCTTTACCAAGAACCGTTTGCTCCTGGATTAGCCAATCCTTATGTGGGTTAGACATGGCGGACTGATAACCATTTATGGCGTTCTAAGTGAGAAATTTTTTTTAAAATTTTGGCTAAAATGGGGGTTCTTGATGGAACATGTGTTTAAATTCGTTAGAATAACGAATCTCCCCCCACACTTAGAACTGAATATTGTCCTCAATATTCAAAGTACCGGGTGTTAAACCAACACTTAGAACGTAAGAAGAAAATATTCCTTAGCCTTTATTTAAAATGTATATACATACAATTATTTTTTTAGACAAAACTTCTTAAATAGAAGCTATCACTATTTTTAATTTTTTTTTTTGAGATATATATATATATATATACAACATGTGGGGCATTTCCCCCACACTAGGGTGGTACACACGGGTGAAAACCCATGTTTTTGCTAATGTTTTTGATTCCCGAGTCACTAGCTTGACTCGACCCCGTATTTGATTCCTTTTCTCCCAAACTGTCAGGTTTATCACGCAAGCTAACCGCTTGTGAACGGTTAACTGTAATAAAGAAGTCCTGAACAGACCTGGAGAAAAAGCAATTTAAAAATCTATGGGGAAGTAAGTGGAAGAGACAATCTCAATCGGACTTTCATTCAAGATGTTCGGATAAACATTTGAAGCACGTGAAAGTTCCACACCGATGAGACAAGTACCCGGCTCACAATTTATAAATGAGAATGCCGGGGTCAAAGATAAAGTCTTCACTCCCGAAAGAGTGAAGAACAGGATAAGCCACGGGATATATGAAGAAAAGAAAGAAAGTCATGATGAAAATCATAATTAACTCCTCATCTTCAATAGGAGAATTCATTGTTTCATGAATCTCCTCTTTTAAGCTCGTTTGATCAAGACATATTATGGGTATGTCTAGATCAAAATAGAAGTTATCATACTCCGGTGGAGATATGATATGAGTGAGTTCACAAGAGAACTCCTCAAAGGTGAATGATTCGTATTCGGGATTGATTTGAGTGAGTTCATTGGGGAACTCCTCAATAGTAAATGATTCATAAACGGGAAGAGAATTATAAGAATGAGAAGTGGTGATACCACTTATCTTCTCTCCCGTTTGATCAAAATGGAACGTTTGCAATTCAGGAATAGAATCATTAATCAAAATCTCACTATCCTTGACGGGGATAGGAGATGAAATAGGCTCTTCATTAAAAGCCTCGATTCTAGAAATGAGAAGATTAGCATTTAGTAAAGTAAGACGAAGAGATTCGTCTTGGTGTATTTCTTCATCATTCTCTTCTTCTGAGTTGACAAACTCAGAAGGTAATTCCCCCACATAACTTATGTCTCCACAAGATAAAGAATAGTTCTCATCAGAATCAGAGAACATCTCAGTATGATTATTTGGAAAGACAATAGGGGGAGGAATATCACACACATGATCAAGAATTCCCTGTGACTCACTTGGGATTGGGACAAGGTTCTCAACACTAGACTTTATGAATTCGTCCGATTCTTTTGCAGGAACAGTGTCAAGATGCTCGTCCCCCATGCTTAGAGAGTGAGTGAGAACCTCGGGTGTGATAACAGACTTAGGGAGTTGAGAAGGACTAGCAGTAATGGGGTCTACAAGTTCCATTATTTCTACTGCTGGTGATTCAGTTATATTCTTTTCTCCCTGTATATGCATGGAAGGAGTCTCAACTG
Organism: Artemisia argyi; assembly: GCA_030686995.1. NCBI lineage: Eukaryota > Viridiplantae > Streptophyta > Magnoliopsida > Asterales > Asteraceae > Artemisia > Artemisia argyi. Next base: position 120,842,709 of record CM060705.1, on the reverse strand, counting down.
ATGAACATGATGAGGTATCATCACTTTCATCATCCTCATAGAGAAGAGCAGCATTTTGAAATTTGGTATGTGTTATAGCTGCTTGTTGTAAGACTAGTAATTCTTCCATGCTTCTTTCGTTTCTAGCAGCATGTTTTTCAACAAGTAATTCCGCGATAGATTTATCACGAGAATATGGAATGAGTGGAAACTGTGGGGGTGTGAATGTGTCAAAACCGGAAGGTTGACATTGATCATCATTATGAGGACCCCCACAATGTACACAAGAAGAACTTGGTGCATTGTGAAACGACATATTAGCCAACTCCTCTTTAATATTTTTAAGTTTTTCAAGAACCTCTAGACAAGGGTCTTGCTGGTTTTGAGGAGTTGCTTGGTTCATTTGATACTGTGGAGGTGGTTCTTGAAACGAATAGTCGTAATTGTTACAAGTAAATGGATTCCTTGTTTGACAATCAGAGCTAAAATGTGGACCTCCACAGTACTCACAACAGTTAAACTGTTGAGTCTGGCTTGGTGTATTTTGATACGAAGCATCATTGATATTTAGATAATATGATTCCTGCTCGTATGAATGTGATGGGTAGTTGGAAAAATTTGAGGAGTCGTTGAATGAGTTTTGATTAGGATCATAAGCAAATGAATTACTCGATCCACAAAACAAACAACTCCCATTTTGAATATCATTACTACATTGTTCACATGTACACCAACGACATGGAAAACCGAAAAGCGGCTCACCACAACCGTCACAAGGAACAAAATCTGGAGGTGGGACAAGTGGTGTGCTCTTAGAGCTAGCAATTTCCACCACTTTCGTTATGGTCTCGGGTTTTTGTTTTTGATAAACGTGAAGATTAGGCAATTTGCTGGTTTCTCGTTTCATTTCCCTCACTGGAGAGGGAATAGGGATAGATGGATCATCATGATCCACACGAATTCTAAGTTTCTTGGACAAGGCTTGATACTTTTCAAGCGTGAATAAGAATTCGGGGTTCATAGATGCCATAAGAATATAGAAGTTAGAATTTAATGGATAGAGGGTAAAGAGCTAAAGAATCAAAAAGGGTAGGAGGGTAAAGATGGATATTTTTGTGTTTTGTTTTATAAAAGTTTAGATAAAAGATGGTAAATATACAATGGATGTATATCCAGAATCACAAATACGCAAAATCGTTTAAAATATGCGCACAACCTCCCCGGCAGCGGCGCCAAATTTTGATTTGCCTCAAACGGTCAGATAATTATTGGTCAACCACTTGTGAATGGTCAATTATAATAGTCAAACAGCTGAGGCAAATGCTTCCGTGAAATACAGTGTTTTCCTGGGTCGTAATGTCCCAACGAGGTTGTGATGGTATTAAAAACGAATATGTGATTAGTGAATGTGAACAGGAAAGGTATAAAGTGTGTGTGTGTGATTATACTAGGGTTTTATAACTTAAAATAACTTAGGAAAAATAATTTTAACGATTACGTGAAACCTAGATATCTAAAACGTTAAAACGTACACCAATTTAAAATCAGACGCGACTGCGTACTGAGAAAAAGATGAGTTTTAAGGAAAAATAAAGTACAAGGGTTAAAATTGAAAATTCTATAAACTTAAACTTAAAATAAAATTAAATTAAAAAGAAAACTATTTTTTAGATTATTATATTATTTATTATTAATTATTAAGTTAAAAACTATTTAACTATTTAATTAAACCTAATTTAAATTAAACTAAAAATTATAAATACTACAATTTAAACTAAAAACTTGTAAAAATAATTTCTAAACTTAAAAATGAACTTGAAGAAAGTATAAAAAATAAAAATAAATCTTTTTGTCTTTTTATGAATTTCTTATTAATTAAAAACTATTTATATTAATTAAACTAATTAAACTATTTTAAATTACAAATAATACAAAATCAACTTAGAAAATTATGGAAAAATTTATAAATCTAATTAACCATCACAGGAATCCTAAAAAATTATAAAAACTTTATTTTATGTATTTTTAAACTAGTTTACTAATTATTATTCTATTTATTAATTAATATCTATTTAAACTATTTAAATTATAAAAACTGTTAAATGAATAGTAAAAATTCTATAAAAATTACTAAAATTATATTATGACTTATAAAAGCTAGAAAAAATATAAAATCTAGGTGTTGCTTTATAAAAACTATTTATGCTATTTAAAACTTATTTATTGATTAATTACTAATAAAACTATTTTTAATTCTAATTAATACTAAAAGACAAAATTAAAATCTGAGAAAATTATTATAATTACTTTAACCTAAAAGTAAATTAATAAAAATATAAAAACACAACTTACTTAACAAAAATCTAAAAATGAAAATTAGAATTAAATTATATTAAATAGAAACTATCACTTATTTTTATATTGATTTTTCTGGATTTTTCTTTTACAAAACTAAATTATACCTAAAAATAGATAACTTTAATGAAGACAACTATTTTATAGCTTATTAATAAGCTAGTTATAAGCTAATAACCTAGGCAGTTGACCAAGTTTGACCAAACAAGCAAATAAGCTCTACTGAGCTTATTTGGGACCCACTATGGATTAATCTGGTTCTAATAAGTTGTATGAAATAGTATAAGCTAGAAAAAGCACAAAGTGTTCACTGAATAAGCCAATAAGCTCAGAATAAGCACTTGCTTATTGTGACTGAGACAGATTAGGGGACAAAGTTCAAGGCCCAATTCAGGTGGGGTCCACTAAGTATCAGGTCAAACAATTGGTCAATGGTTGTTCCCTGGTAGGAGGGGGTTGAAAGATGCTAATTAGAAGGTTTGGGGCCCACTGGATTGGTCACAAATCACCACCAAAGTGGTGGTGATGGGACTGAATCTGCTGGTGCAGGGCAGAAGGTCTCCCTGCAGTTGTGTTTGGGGATGAGTGGGGCCCACACCAAAAATCCTAAAAATATAAGCTAGATGGGAATTAAAAGATGAGCTGGTAGAGTGCTAAACCTAAAAATCTCAAAGCTTAAATCCAACTACAAAAATCTACAAAATTCTTTGAAGTTTTGTAAAAACCTGAGGAATGTAATTTTTGACTTTTGTAAATCTTAACTAGTTTGACTAATATGAGATTCTAACATTCACTACTGATTTATTGAGTTAAATTAAGCTAATATGAACCTATTTTGAGCTTAAGCTACAACTAATAAAGTAATTTGAGGATTTATGGATCACAAATCCCTCACAGTTAACTGTGAGGGGTGATCAATAATGATTTTGACTTTTCTATTACTAAGACACTAATTTAATGACTGTATAAACCTATTTATACCTAAACTAACATGTAGGAAGCAATTTTAGACAACAAATACTACTGAGATATGGTGAATCAGTCTAAACCAAACACCCCTTATAACTAACTGTTTTTATGATTTTCAAAGCAAATGATATTTTTAACCCACTAAACTGATTCCTAACACTAAATTATAATAATATAAGATCAAATGAACACAAATCAATCATGCCACAAGTAAAATACACAGATTTGTCAAATATGAGTGTTTCACTGTGAGAATTTGATTTTTTAGTACAAGCTTAATCCAATAAACACAATACTGATTTTAATTAATATTACTACTAATAAGCAATACAGAAACCTAAAATGAACAAGATCTAAGCTAATTAAATACTCAAGCAGTAAAATAATAAAAATGGATTTAAAGGCTTACAAATGAAATAGGCTGAGGATCAATGAACCATGAACAAATAACCAATCTTATCACCTCCCAAAAGGTTCTAAACCAGAAATAATCCAAATTTCACCATTCACCTTTCTTCTTCCTTCTTCTTCTTATGATTTTTTTATTTTTCACTATTTTATTTGATTTTTTTAGTATTTTTGCTTTTCTATTCTAAACTGATGATTAAGGATTTCTAAGACTTAATAAAGTTTTGTCAGAGCTTTATATGAGCTTATGAATCAAATACAACAACAACTAACAACATACAAATCTAGTAAGATTTTTGAGAATTCTTGAAAATGGCATAAACTGATAAATGAGCTGAAACTTGAAATTAACTTAGATTAAAGATTGAAATACATGAAATCAATTGATAGCAAGCTGTTTAAATGGAAATTACAACTGAATTTGTAAACTACACTACATACGACCTAATTAAACTAAACCTAAACTAATTCTCTTTATCTTCTGCTTCATTCCTTCTTTATAACCATCTTCTGAGTTTGTGGGACCCACTGGGGTATTTCCCACCAATTCCCAGCCCTTGATAAGGTCAAAGCAATCCACACCATTCAAATTACCTTTTTGGCGCCAAAAGTCCAAGGGTGTCAGCTGTGTGAGCGTGGAGAGGGTTTAGGGCATTAAATGGCGCTTGGAGGGTTGTGGAGGTGGAGAGATTGCGTGGAGAGGCAAAGGTATGAGGTGGAAGGTGGTATGTAGCAGTGATGGTGGTGGTATGGTTTGGGAGGGAAGGCGGTATAAGGGTGGTGGTGTTTGACTTGGGGTTGACCGGGTTTTATTTAATAAAGGGTGGACTGGGCTGGGATTGGGCTTGGGTAAAAGAGTAGGATGGGCTTTTTGTTTTGGGTTTTTATTTTGGTTTTGTATATTATAGGGTCCGGTTTGGTTATTTTCACACAAGGACTAAATTTGTAATTTAGGTAAAGTTGAGGATCTGACTTTGTGTTTCTTCCAAGGTTGTCACAAGGACCAAACTTGCCAATATTGAATAACACACGGGTATTTTTGATAAATTTCATTTTTTAATTACCCGGGGACTATTTTTGCCAAAACTGAAACTCCAGGGACTTAACATGTAATTTCTCCAAACTTTTAATCCAGGGACTAATATTGACAATTATGAATTCCCTAGGACCCTTAATAATAATTTTCCCATTTTGAACACCCAGGGACTAAAACTGCCAAGTTTGAAACTTTGAGGGACCTGTTTTGCCAAACAGAGAAACTTTAGGGACCAATCATGTAAATTCACCAAACTTCACACCAAGGACCATTCCTGCAAAAGATTATTAGTATAAGGACCAAAATTGATTTTCTCAAAGTTTTTACATCCCAGGGACCATTTCTGTCAATATCCAAAGTATAGGGACTAAACTTGTAATTTTATGAAACTTTGCACCAAAGGACTAAATATGTAATTTTATGATTGAAAAGGACCTTTGATGACTTTTTCAAGTTTTTAGAATAACCAGGGACTAGTTTTGCCAATTTATGAAACTTGAGGGACTGAAACTGCCAATTATGCAAACTTTGTATGTTTTTCATCTGTTTTTGCATATTTTGCATTTGAAACATATAAAACACACCTCTAAGATATTTTAAGTATTTTGATACATATTTGAGTGTTTTTGTATGTTTTGGCAGCTCAGATTAGTATAAAATGATGAGTATTTAGACACTCATCAGAAAGCATTAAACAATTTAATAGTCTTTTATTCATACCACCGATCCTAATAAATGTGTATGACTAATCAACTAAACAATAACAACAATTGAGTACTTTGTTTGGGTAGGAGATCAGCACGAACAATAAAGATCGAAGAGTAAGTTTTTCTCACGATTATTGCACACTAACGTTCAAGCCATTCCAGTAGTATGCTAGTGCTTGATCCAAGTGAACTTCACACATATCATCTTATTGATTAAATCAAACACAAGAGTGTATTTGGTTTTTTGTGTTGCTCAGGAAAAAAAAGGAAAGTAGGGAGCGTGAAAATTTTAAGGTTAAAATCATGTGCAACCCTAATTCTTAAGTAATGGTATTTATATACTACTCTAAAAGCATAATCGTAATGTTTAAATATAGGATATATACTTTAGATATTATAAGATAATTATATTTTTCAAAGATATGATATCATTTAGTAATATCCTTATCTAATTAAATAAATAATTGAAACAAGCCCAAGCCTGACCATTCCCCATAGGGGATGCCAAACTAGATAGACCAGATTGGCTAGTGGTTTTTGGTTTAAGCTCATTACTTCTGAGATAGTCCAACTAAGCCCAATCAAGTTTTCGCTTAATTAGATCATTTATATATTTACTATTTACACATAAAACTGAAGTCTCGCACTATTGTGTGTGTGTGTGACCCCATGGACTCATATATTAATGCAATTATTTAATTATATTATATCATGCGCATAATCCTACAAACTCCTATTGAGTTATGAAAATTTCAAGCAACATATGATAGTTTTAGGCAAGGTTATAAATAGCGCGAGGCGTGGCGTGACAACATGATCAAGCCCCACACCTTAGCAGCCAAGGCGAAGCTTTTGTGTTTTTAAAGTGTGGTATAAGGAGGCACAAACTACGAAAATATTTATATATTTATATCATAATTTATATATTCGAGTTTACAAAAAGCGTTATATATAATAAATATGGTTAAAAGACAATCCTTACATGTAATACTATTCATTAATATATATATATATATATATATATATATATATATATATATATATATATATATATATATATATATATATATATATATAGTTATGATCAAATAAGAAGAATAATGAAAATAGGAAGGATATGAAGTAATCACAACCACACATTTTAGATGCATCTACAAAAATGGATGCATCTTCATTCAAATTTTCCCTCCTATATTAAAATGTGTGGCTATAATTACTTCTTACCCTTCTTATTTTAATTATTCTTCTTATTGGATCCCTTCCATATATATATATATATATATATATATATATATATATATATATATATATATATATATATATATATATATATATATATAAACCCTGCCACGCCTCACGCCTTAGCGTGTCTTATCACGACTTTTCCGCCTCAGCTTACGTCACGTCTAAAATTGACGACTTGGTCTCTTTCATAATGTGGAGGTAGTGCCTCATGCCTTAAACATGACCATATAAAAATTGACACAATAATTTTCCGGATCTTACATATATCAAGTTATCAATCAAGCAAGCGTGTTAAATTTTGGTACAAATTTTTGGCTAACACCAAAAACATGCATAATCAAATTATACAATTCATAATTCAACATTATTATATTTTACATAAATCATATGAATTTTATAACATAAAATATGACTAATACTAACATGCATTCAAATCAATTCATTATAATCATTGAATGCTTAAAGCTAACAATAATACTTACATTGCTTGTTGATTGAGGACGTGAATTAGACCCGCGGGCACTAACCTATATGTCCAAAACTTCAAATCAAAGATCCAAGAACAATGCACCAATCAAGTTAGTTATTGGTCTCTACGAAGCTATCACTACAACTCTCTTGGCGAAATCTTCAATTACAAGTTGTAATCATAACAATGTATGATCAATACTCAACAAGTATAGATCAATATAAAATCAAGAAGCAACAAAACAATAAGCATAGATCAATACAAAATCAAGAAGCAACAAAACAATGTGTTTTCTTTGCTTGTTTGTGTTCGGCCGAGAATCACACAAGGAGAAAAGAGGAGAGCAATTTTTCTTTGAGATATCTTGGCTACAATTTTTGTACCCGATTGGCTACAATCTTTTATAAAAATTACACTAGCAATGAAAAAAATCAGGACCCACAAAAAGACTTAAGGACCCACATTTTATAGCTTAAAATTGTAGCCAATTAGCTACAATAAATTGTAGCTAATATATTCCTTTTTCTTTTAGGTTTTGTAACTTTTGAACTAATCTTGCTCAACCTCTCCTTATATTATGGTAATTCAAAATCTCGTAATATCCATGTCATAAAATAAAATGACTAGCAAAGTAAACATTTAATAAAACCATTTAATTTAAGTTCCTAGCCCATTTTCGGCTAACACATGCTTGCATGGTTAGTCCCTTGTATTATTTCGTTAAGTATTCGTTAGTCAGACCGGTGCTAATTTGAGAATGCAACGAAATTGCTTTAGTCGTTGCTAAATTAGCAACAAATATTTCTATTCATTTGTAGAAATAGCAACTAATTTTTTTGTTGCTAAAAAATTGCAACTTTGTTAACAATTTCGTTGCTAAAATTAGATGCTAAATGCATAATTTAGCAACAATTTCTTTATTGTTAAAATAATTGTTGCTAATGCCGTTTTTTCTAGTAGTGCCTATTGTCTTACCTACGAAAATCACCGTAAAGGCGTTAATACTCTTAATAGGGCATGAGGGCATCTACTTAAGTAAAAAATATTTTGCATCATAAATATTTCCGCGCAATTGGTAACACACGATCTTGACACCTCTAGTCTTGTGAAGAACGAATTGAAGTAACAGAGTTCTTTTTATTATTAAGAGGTCGCCACACGGCCTAATTAAAGTGCTTAAGCGATGGATTCGTTGCAACTTTAGATCATATTGGTAAAGCGTGAACAATTTGTCCAGTTTTGTGTATGTCCATGTTAAATAGCTGAATTTGGTAATTTTCCATTAGTTATTTCATCTAGTATGATAGCCAATGCATTATGTAATCTTACTTGAATTGTATTATCCTTGTAGCATGCATGAGTCACTCTCCATGGAGAAATAATAATTTCAAAACACGTAGCAACCATCTATAGAGAAATAATGTAATTAGAATACAACCAAGAAGATGAAACATGGTAAGGACGTCATAGAATGAAAAAAATATGTCCTTCGTTGTCTTTTTATTGGAAAGCAACAAGTGTGAAATGCAAAAGAGTGTTAGTGGTAGAACCCTAATATTTATTTATTCCATAGTCACGACTCACGGGCACCTCAAACCTAGCTACCCATATCTCATCTCAATTATTCCATCATTTTCTCCAATTTGGAACCACCAATCTCATCATCTTTATATAAAAGGACAAGCGATAAACTGAATATACAAGCAATTTTTTTATGTTCACATCAAACATTAGTTGTATTCCGTTCAATTGGCTTTGCTCAAATGCTCCTTTTCAATTCTTTTGAGATAAGCATAAGTTTTCAAATTAAGCTCAAATTATTTATTTGTGTAAAGACCATTGGATTATCGCCATGATAAATTTATGGCCTAAAGCAAAAAACAGAGATCTTAACATAAGATAGGTTAGTTGGTTGAAACCTAAAAGTCGGTTTGGGTTTATTATGTTTAGGGTTTGGATTATGTTGTTTATTATAGAAGCTATGTATTTAATATAAATATATATGTTATCTTATATGTATTTATCTTATATGTATTTAATATAAATTTATTAGCCTATCTAATAAATACACCCGCGTACACTCGTCTAAAACTTGTATGGGTGTACCACAAAAGATTCTTAAAATTTGCACGGTCTTTTTGGAAAAACATTGTTTTGTTTCTTACTTTTTGTAGGGAAAGATTCACGAAATTTAAACCATATCGATCAGGTAAAATTATTGAACAAATAAGTCACTCATGTCTATAGCTTTTGTGTCCAATGCAAGACTGTAGGGGTGTAAACGAGCCGAGTCGAGCCGAGTATTGACATGCTCGAGCTCGGCTCGTTTAAAATCGAGTCGAGTCGAGTATTTTTTGAGTCGATCTCGAGTTGTTCGCGAGTTGTCTCGGCTCGATTACACCCCTATATATATATATACTAGAAAGGTGCCCGCGCGATGCTGGGGCGGATTATTGGGGTGAAGAGGAGGGAGGTGGGTGGTGGAAAGTGGTTGTTGGGGTGATTGTTGAGGTAGTTATAAATTGTTGGGGGTGGTTGTTGAGGTGGTTATAAATTGTTGGGGGTGATTGTTAGGGGTGGTTGTTTTTATAATTAGTAAGTAAAAGTCTGAATTTTTAAGCCTTTCTAATTATAGAATAGTCTCAAATACATTATATAGTAGTATAGATATATATATTGGGGTGTAAATGTGTAATCGAGTCGAGTCGAGTAGCTCGCGAGTTGTCTCGGCTCGTTTAAAATCGAGTCGAATCGAGTTGATCTCGAGTTGCTCGCGAGTTGTCTCGGCTCGTTTACACCCCTATGCAAGAGTACATGGTCTAATAAGTGCATGTACATTATTGTTGAAAATTTTGTTTGAATGTCTTTGGGGAGGAAAATTCAAATGCATACTCTTATTTTGGTGCATACCAATGGACAAATCCTCAACATTCATCTAGTTTGATCTAATTGTGAGGATTAACCTAAGATTTAAATGGGGAAACATAAGTCCATGTTTTTTTTCCAATTTTTCTTTGTCTTCTTGTCTTTTTTATTATTCTTTTTTTTCTTTCTTTATTTCCTTTTTTTTTTCTTTCTTTTTTTTTGTGCTTTTTTTTTCACGCTACTAGTTTTTTTTTTTTTTTTTTTTTTTTTTTTTTTTTTTTTTTTTTTTTTTCGCGTTCTAATTCACGTTTTTTTCCTAATAAACGTTTTTTTCGCTTTCATACATTTTCGTCTGTTTTCATACGTTTTCGCCCGTTTTCTTACGTTTTCGTCCGTTTTCATACGTTATTGTCCGGTTTCATACGTTTTCGTCCGCTTTCTTACGTTTTCGCCCGTTAACGTCTGTTTTCATACGTTTTCATATGTTTTCTTACATTCTCGTTCGTTTTCATACATTTTCGTCAGTTTTCATACGTTTTCATTTGTCTTAATACATTTTTGCCCGTTTTCTTTTGTTTTCGTCCATTTTTCATACGTTTTCGTCAGTTTTCAGACGTGTTTTTACGCTTTCATACGTTTTTGTTCGTTTTCATACAGATTAGTCTGTTTTCTTACGTTTTTGTTCGTTTTCATACGTTTTCGTTCGTTTTCATCCGTTTTCTTTCGTTTTCGTTCATTTTTCAAACGTTTTTGTCCTTTTCATACATGTTTTTACTCTTTCATACGTTTTCTTCCGTTTTTATACATTTTCGTTCGTTTCTTATGTTTTTGTCCGTTTTTTTCATTCGTTTTCTTTCGTTTTTAAATGTTTTTGGCAATTTTCAGACGTTTATATGTTTCTAAATATCACAAGTGATTTTATTTGATATGGAGAATGTCACAAGTGATACTATGAGTACCAGAAATGATATTCTAGATATTATAAGTAATATTATGTGATATCCAAAGTATCACAAGTGATATTCTGAATATTATAAGTGATTTTCTGAATTTGACAAGTGATTTTCAACAAATGTTTTTTAACATGAAAATCATAAGTGATATTCAGAAAATCACAAGTGATAGATATTCAGAAAATCACAAGTGATATTTAGAATATCACCATTGATATTCAGAAAAACACAAGTGATATTCTGAATATCATTTGTGATATTCGTAAAACGTATAAAAACGAATGAAAACATAAGAAAACACAGAAAATCACTTGTGAATATCACAAGTGATATTCTGTGATATTCTAAATATCACAAGTTATATTTTGAATATCAAAAGTGATATTCTGAATATCACAAGTGATATTCTGAATATTACAAGTGATTTTCTGTAACATGGAGAATAGCACAACTGATACTATGAGTACCACAAATGATATTCTGGATATTATAAGTAATATTCTGTGATATACAAAGTATCACAAGTGATATTCCGAATATCATAAGTAATTTTCTGAAAGTGATTTTCAATAAATGTTTTGTAACATGAAAATCACAAGTGATATTTAGAAAATCACAAGTGATAGATATTCAGAAAATCACAAGTGATATTTAGAATATCACCATTGATATTCATAAAAATACTAGTGATATTCTGAATATCATTTGTGATATTTGGAAATGTATAAAAACGGACGAAAACATAAAAAAATGGACTAATACGTATGAAAATGGACGAAGTATGAAAACAGACGAAAACATAAGAAAATCACAAGTGCTATTCATAATATCACAAGTGATATTCAGAAAATCACAAGTGATATTATAGAACCACTGAATATCACTTGTGATATTCAGAAACGTAAGAAAATGGACGAAAATGTAAGAAAACGGACGAATACATATGAAAATATCATTTGTGGTACTTATAGTATCACTTGTGATATTCTGCATATCATAGAAAATCACTTGTGATATTTAGAATATCACTTGTGATATTCTGAATATCGCAGAATATCACTTGTGATATTCTGAATATAACTTGTCATGTTTAGAATATCACTTGTGATATTCAGAATATAACTTGTGATATTCAGAATATCACTTGTGATATTGAGAAACATATGAAAATGGCAAAAAAAAGCATTTAAAAACGGACGAAAACGAATGAAAAAACGGACGAAAATATATGAAAACGTATGAAATTGTAAAAACATGTATGAAAAGGATGAAAATGTTTGAAAACTAGATGAAAACGAATGAAAACGGACGAAAATATATGAAAACGGACGAAAATGTAAGAAAACGAACGAATATGTATGAAAACGGATGAAAACGTGTGAAAGCGTAAAAATACGTCTGAAAAAAGATGAATACGTAAGAAAAATGGAAGAATATTACTTATAATATTCAGAATATCATTTATGGTAATCATAGTATCACTTGTGATATTCTGCATATCACAGAAAATCACTTGTGATATTCTGAATATCACAGAATATCACTTGTGATGTTTAGAATATCACAGAATATCACTTGTGATATTCAAAATGTAACTTGTGATATTCAGAATATCACTTGCGATATTTAGAAATATATGAAAACGTATGGAAATGGCAGAAAATATCTGGAAATGGCAGAAAACAATTAAAAATGAATGAAAATGAATGAAATGTATGAAAATGGAAGAAAACATATGAAATTATAAAACATGTATGAAAAGGATGAAAATGTTTAAAAACTAGATGAAAACGAAAGAAAACGGACGAAAATGTATGAAAACGAACGAAAACGCAAGCAAACGAACGAATATGTATGAAAGCGGATGAAAACGTATGAAAACTTAAAAACACGTCTGAAAAAGGACGAATACGTAAGAAAAATGGACGAATATTACTTATGATATCCAGAATATCATTTGTGGTAATCATAGTATCACTTGTGATATTCTGCATATCACAGAAAATCACTTGTGATATTCAGAATATCACTTGTGATATTCTGAATATCACAGAATATCACTTGTGATATTCATAATATAACTTGTGATGTTTAGAATATCACAGAATATCACTTGTGATATTCAGAATATCACTTGCGATATTTAGAAACATGTGAAAACGTCTAGAAATGGCAGAAAACAATTAAAAATGAACGAAAACGAATGAAAATGTATGAAAACGGAAGAAAACGTATGAAGTTATAAAAACATGTATGAAAAGGACAAAAACGTTTGAAAACTGGATGAAAACGGATGAAAACGTATGAAAACGAACGAAAACGTAAGAAAACGAACGAAAACGTAAGAAAACGAACGAATATGTAAGAAACCATATGAAAACGTATGAAAACAGACGTGAACGGGCAAAAACGTAAGAAAGCGGACAAGAAACGTATGAAAACGGACAAAAATATATGAAAACAGGTGAAAACGTACAAAAACAAACAAAAACGTATGAAAACGGACGAAAACATATGAAAGCAAAAAAAAACATGTATTACGAAAAAACATTTATTAGAGAAAAAAAAGGGGGGAAAAAGTGATTTAGAAACAAAACATTAAAAAAAAAAAAAAAAAAAAAAAAAAAAAGTAGCGTGAAAAAAGAAAGACAAAAAAATAATAAAGAAAAAAACAAAAAAAAAACAAAAAACAAAAAAAAAAAACAAAAAAAGAAGAAAAAAAGATGCGTGACAAAAAAACCAAAAAGAAAGAAAAAAAATAATAAAAAAGAAAAAAAACATGGACTAAGGTTTCCATATTTAATCTTAGGTTTATCCTAACCATTAGATTAAATTAAATGGATGGTGGAGATTTGTCCATGATGAGTGTGCAAATACTCATCATTTTTACCATTTTTGAGCTGCCAAAACATCCAAAAACACTCAATAATGAATCAAAATAGTGAAAATATCCCAGGAAAGTGTTTTACATGTTTCAAATGCAAAAATACCAAAAACAGATGAAAAACGCACAAAGTTTGCATAATTGGCAGTTTCAGTCCCCCAACTTTCAAAAGTTGTCAAATCTAGTCCCTGGTCATTCTAAAAACTTGAAAAAGTCACCAAAGGCCCTTATAAATTAAAAAGTTACATAATTAGTCCTTTGGTGAAAAGTTTTACAAAATGTCAGGTTTAGTCCCTGAACTTTGAAAATTGTCAAAAATGGTCCCTGGGATATGAAAATCTTTGAGAAAAACAAATTTTGTCCTTGCACTAACCTTTTATGACAGGATTGGTCCTTGGTGGAAAGTTTGGTGAAAATTACACAAAAGGTCCCTGAAGTTTGAAAGTTTGACGGTTTCATGGTGAAAATAAATCTGAAAAATCATCAAAGGACCTTTTACTATTCACAGTGTGGCATAAAATACCCTTGGAAACAAATTAGAAACATGCCAAGATCACACCCTCAACTTTCCCATAATTACAAAAATGGTCCTTGTGTGAAATAAACCAAGCCGGATCCAAAATAAACTACACCAAATCCAATACCTAAGCCTAGTCCAATTCACTTTATCTTGGGCCCAAATTTACCCAGCCCACCACAAAACCCAAAAGTATAATACCCAGGTCAAACTATTTGACCTGGCCAAAACCAGTCAAACACACCCTTAAACCGCCTTCTCCCTTCTCCCTCACCCAGACCAAATCCACCCTGGTTTTGCAGCTCCACCACCCCAACTTGTCCATCCCATCATCATCCCCACCTTCCTACACCTACCCAAGCCACCCACATTTAATGCTTCTCCCCCAATGCACTCAATCAGAAGCAAATTGCAAAATCTCTTTTGGCGCCAAAATACGTGGCAGCTTATTAGTGGACCAAATTCATCAGAAGAAGGTGGGAAATGATGGCAATGGTGCTGGGAACCCTAATCAGAGGCTATAAATAGAAGAAGATGCAAGAAGAAGCTGTGTGTAGTTTTTAGTAATTTTAGTTATGTCGAATTTAAATTAAATCTCAAATTAGTGTAAACCTTTCAATTTCCAGCATTGTAATAGTTCAAGTATTGTATTTAAACTCTTTTTATGCTATAAGATTATAAGTTTCAGTCTATTCCAAGTTTGTGCATTTTATTCCATATTTCAAATCCTCAAATAGTTCAATGGTGTCTTAAAGCAAGATTAATGGACTGAGAATAGGTCATGTAGGTTCCAAGAAGCTTGTTGAAGCTTTAGAGACATTTAAAACTCAGTATACTAGTAGAAAACTTAAAACACAAAAATGGTCAACATTGGTCAACTGTGTGCTTGATTGTTGTTTTCAGGTTAAAGAAGGAATTGGTGATCAATCTTGGAGCTGGATATAGCCTATCTAAAGATAGGCATCATTGGAAAATCCCTTGTTCATGCTAGGGATAAGTTGTAAGAGTTGCTTATTTTTGAAATTCCTCTCAAAATTTGATAACTGATAATCTGAGTAGCTTGCTTAAGTTTTTGTGTTTCTTTGTGATTATTAAGTGCTAATAGTTAAGATTGTGGTTTAAAAGAAGAGTTTGTAGTCAAGTTTCTCTATTCACTCATTATCTTTTGTTTTTAACTGCCATTGTAGCTAATATAGTATAATCTTGTATATTAGTCATCATCATCTGTGTTTCTGTGCTTAAATAGGTCTAATACATCAGATTACAAGCTTAAGTTGGATATCTCATCAGTTAAATCTAGTATTAGCTTTACAAATCATTAAATCAGTCTTAAAAAGGGTGTTTGGATTAACTGATTGAGCCATGTTCATGACTGTCATTGTTGTTGTTTGCTATTGCATGTTGCTAGTTCAAGTTTAAATAAACCTAATCAAGCATAAAACCCAATGTGTGTTCTTGAAAAAGTCAAAATCTCTTTCCAAGTATCTCACACAGTTAATTGTTTTGAGTTTAGGATCCATAATTACCATTGTGTGTTCAAAAGTTGTTGTTTTAACTTTGGATAACTTTATTTTAGCTTAGAACATCATTATCAGTAGTTAAATTGGATTCAAAATTCACAAAAGTCAACAATACAAGTTTCATCAAAAAGTCATTTTCACCCCCTGGGTGTTTTCAGATTTCCGTTTTCACTTTTTATTTCGTACGTTTACGTTTTATTTAAACGTAACGTACGCGTTTTTAGGTTTAAATCGTTTCTGGTTTTTCCTACTCTCTCGTCTTATTCACATAGCTTGTTTAAGCTATTTTATTGTAGATTCCTTAGTTCAAACATTCACAAACCCTTTTCCTATCCAAATTCACCCGATCACGAAACCGTTTGATAACCATTCACACCTCGTCGGGACATACGACCCGGGGAAACCTTATACTTCCGCGGAGCATTGAGCCTTAGGAGTTTGACTTGTTTGACCACATCCGTGGTTGAATTTAGTTGACTGCTTTTGCCTCAATCAGTCTACCAAAATAAGGGTATCCAAAATAAAGTGCGTCTTTGGGACATATATATCAGTGAAAGATTTGTTCCATTATTTGTGGAGATCGTTCATATTCTTCTCCGCATGCTCTCACGTTCATGCATAATATTCTGATGTCTTGTACTTTTAAATAGTATTTACGAATGACCGTTTAATTTAATTTAACTATTTTCTCGTCATCAATAGGATTTATGTCATGAAAACTAGTAAGTAGACATGATCCTTTCATCTTGATTAAGGTCTGGCATTCTGAAGTTTATTCCTTTATCTCTGTTGAAACTTGAAACGAACCTTTCTACTATTTTTTTCTTCTAGCATCTGTCATATAACATATGAATTACAAGTTTTATATCCCTTATTCTCTTGTGTTTGTATCATAGTTGTGTATTTAAGTTTATTTGAGCCAACATGTGTATTATAGGATGCGTACAAAAGCCTTTCTAAGAGAGAGAGAAAAAAAAATGTGTCGGACCTACTGGTTGGGCATAGCTCAAGAGACACGAAATGTGTTTCATAAACTTAAGGTTGTGTAATCAAAATTCAGTAAATATGTTATCATGTTATTAAAAATATATCTTATATCTCCATACAGTAGGAAATGCAACTTGCATTTCCAACGGTATGGAGATATAAGATAAATTTTTAGTAACATGCAAACATGTCTACTGAATTGTGATTACACAACCTTAAGTTTATGAAACACATTTCGTATCGCTTGAGCTATGCCCAACTGGTAGGTCCTATTTTACATGTTATTCTCCAGGAACTTTTAGGTTTGTAAAGATTAAAGGGTTTAATCCAAAAGCTATAAAATCAAACTTGAACTGCGCGCACACGCACGAAAAAAAAAAAAAAAAAAAAAAAAAAAAAAAAAAAAAAAAACTAGAACAGCAGTGAGTGACAAACAAACCAATTAATGATTGTACCAAATGCATATGCTATTCAAAACCAATTAATTACTTTAGAGATTCTCCTTAGGTTAGTAGATCCCGTCAATACTGAAAATCATGACACTTTGGAGCACTAACAACGTCAATACCACTAACTTCGACTAGGCAGAAGAAATTAAGTAAAGGAATTCACATGAACTAGATTCGCATAAATCAACATACAAAAGCTCGCATTCTAACAAGTAACAATGCGTCATAAATCAACAAAGATTGTCTCTGTTCTGATGATGGTGTACCTTCTAATGCCCAAATAACAAAAGCTAATTAGCAGATGTAGCTAAACAAGGTCTGAAATTTAGCGCTGAAAAATAAGTTCGAGCATTCATGACACATGACTGATGTTCAAAAGTTTCAACACATATCGTTCTTTTCATCAACTGCCATGACTACATCCATTACAATGGTGGGAAAAAACATAAATTAAATAGTCGAGCCAGAAAGAAGGACAAGTCTAAAAGATTACCATTTCAAGTTGTGCAAGCAGGTTGTTGACTATTGCCTTAGTAGTAAGAATGCACCAAACCTGAAATCAAAAATAAATACACAACATCACAACAGTTAACATTTTAATTATAGCTATAACTTATGAGTATAAAAAATATCATGACATACACTTTGCTAAGGAGACGATTCCGATAATGTAGAAAGCTCGTAAAAGTAGCCACTCAATTGGCTTTCCTTCATGTCACATAGGATCTTCACAAGATCCATTATTCTTTTCACTACAATGTCAGCCATTGCACACAAACTAGAAAAACATGGCTGCATCCCATCCCTCTTTGATGGAGGCAGCTTTGTCACAATATTTTTAATGTGCATCAAGTCTCTAACGATGTCCTCAGTGGTTCTTTTCCCATCCTCAATTTCCCTGTTCAAACCTTGCCAGCATCTCTTGACACTTATCATACTTTCCCCATACTGCAGTTGATCCTCAACTTTTCTGATTCTTTTCTCGGTCTTCTTTTTCTCATGCTTTAGTTTTACCCTTAAATTTTCCATAAGCCTTGGTGCCCATTTGGTGTTCTCCTTATCTTCAATCTCCTAGAGTTTTTCCATGATATCATAGAATTAAAGAAACCACAAGAATACTCTCCATATATGTCACGTATTTTCTATTGGAACACTTTCTAATACACATGTCGCTTGTATAGTTCACTTAAGAATAGAACAAAAACACCAACATTTAAAAAACATAGTGCATATCCAGATATATATGTCAAAGAGAAATATTATGTAATCAGAACCCAAGAAAGACTATAGGTTGATGCTGAAAGTAGAAATGTATAATAGTTTCATCATCTTGTTTGATGTGGCCAACTGGCCATAGTTGGCTTTATTTTGCCAAGCAACTAAAAACAAGGTTAAGACTATATCTCTTGCAACCAATCACCACCCATTTCCACATCCGTGGAGAGCGCATTTAAATCAAGGGTGCCTCATTAGGCATGAAGCTCTCACTGGCCAAATAAGCTGACAACTGATGGCTATTGACTTACATAATTCACAACTTTCATCATCTGTCACCTCATTACCCGGTGCACCCAAACAACGATAGTGGATCCAGGTTTCTTTTATAACAGCGATCCATAAATTAAAGGGTGGCAATTTGATGTGCATTGTTTTATTGTCTTGAGCAATTTCATCCCAGTGGGATCCAACAATTTAACAGGTTTGGCATTGACTTCTCTTCTGGGTGATTAGGCAACATCATTCATTCATTTGATTTGTGAACTGATATCTAGAGTATGTTGCTAACTTGTGCTATTGTGAACAAAAAAACTGGAGGTACATTGCCGAGATTGGACGAAGCTTGAAAAGAAAAGTATACTTCCTAATGCGATCACATACAATTAAATCATTAAGTATACTTCCTAATGGAGGTACATTGTCAAATGAGATCATACAATTAAATTATTAGAAGGAAGGTTAGAAAGTTCACATTTCTTTAAAAAAAATGTTAACACTTACCCACAACCATTTAAACGTCCTTCAGATATTAAGAATTAAATATGTGTGACACACATTTTTTGGATGGACCGTCCTAAGAGTTGTGGTCTGACCCACCTAGGCTTTGGCTATGTCAAAAGAAAGAAGTGCCTAATAACCCAAACTTCTCCTCCTTCGAAACCAGGTATCAGAACATAACACATGAGCTAAAGATCCAACCCTCCACTCAAAATACGAAACGAAAGGGTTGCATTCCAACAAAAAAACTTCTAAGATACCCCTATGTGCTTTAAGCCATATAGATCAACTGTAACAAAATAAATGATGTTTCATCAACTTCATTTGCCAGCGCTCGAGAGATGGTCCTCTACTGAATTGTATCAGTCAATAAATCTATAGGACCTAAAAAAGTTCGAATGAACACCCCTTAAAGCTACTCAACGATAAATGACACAATGACAACCGGGTGAAGTCAAATTGTTTTATGTAAAAATCAAACATACGGGATCTAAACATATAGATTTCTTAATAACATAAATCAAACATACGGGATCTAAACATAAAGATTTCATAATAACATATGGCAATACGTATATGGCAGATAAATATATACTTCATGAAGTAGATACCTCTCGTGAAACCATCCTGAATGTGGCATGTGGAGAATTATCTAGCAGATAGTCTTCAACCTTTGTAGACATTTTTACTGCATTTTGCACCTCCGAGGGTTTCTTTACTGGATATATGTGTAAACATTTTAAGTTGGCAAATGGAGAAACTTGATGTGAGATTAGTTTCACATGTGAAGAAAGAATCTGCAGAAAAATTTAGAAAAGAAAATCATGTACAGAAAAACAGTTGCTGACATCCTTGTGACAAATACATATATGCATGCACTGTTTCCTTCTGGTGCATTATTCTATCTTCAAAACAGTGTTTGGCTAAGTGCTGCCTAAAAAGGCAAAATTGCCAGGTAGAGAGTCCATTCTCACAAGCCAGTGTTTCTTAGTTCTTGATGCCAATGCGTTTTAGAAGTATCAAATCATGCAAAGTTTTTGCAAGCATATAGTCCGAAATGACTTATTAAGAGTCATAATATGATATGCACTAAAATGCAACTTAAAAAAAAGGTATAGCAAGATACTTCAACTAAACATATAAGTAATAGGGTAAAGAAGTCAAATAAGAATATACCTCAACAATTTCCAGGTTAAGTGTAAGAAATTTAACACTTTGGAGATGTTGAAACAGACAAACAATTTTACGAGCACTTGCATTTCCAGTAACACAAAGATCCGCCTTCTCCAATAAATGGATACTACCGTCTGTAGAAAGGTCCAAACAATGATGACCTTTATATAGCAAGGAGACAAGGCCAGGTGCAGAAATCAGATACTGATACTTTTTAAGCCCATTATCGATAGTGAGATTCTTCAGTTGAGGCGCAACCACATTGACAACATTAAAACTCCCTTGAACATCTTCAACTGTGAGATTAGATAGTAAAGGATGACAAATATTTAAACGATTTAATCCTGTCACTTTGCAACTTTTTAAGGTGAGAGTCTTCAAGTTCGTACACTTGGAGAAAAGGCCAATATTTGTATCAGAATTTATGTCCGCATTGCCATCACAACATAAAGTGGTATCGTGGAGATACAATGTTGCCAAGGCTGGAAGCTCCAAAGTTGACATGAGTGCGAGAACAGATCTCTTACTGTCCTTACTGTACCAACTTTCAGGTTCCTTTTTGAAACTGAGATGTTTGAGAGACTCGGAACGAATGAGGGGAAGAGGGAATTTAATACTATCCGAAAGGAAGTATACAATATCCAGTTGTTGGATATTGTGAGAGGATGCATAGCTCATGATTTGTCTAAGAGACCCGGAGCTAAAATCTCTATAAGAATGAAGCTTAATTGAAACCACTTCGACTAGATTATTGCGACGAGACAGAAAATTGGTAACAAATTTCGAGAGCGAGATTAACCCACTGAAATTTTTAACTGAGAAGTCAAGGTAAGGCATTGAAGTCCAGATATATCTCCATCTAGATGATAATGCGCTCAGTTTAATAGCACATTTAATGCCAACAAAAGAGAGAATTCTGTGAATAAGATCATCAGGCAAGTTGCTTAGTCTATCAATTTCATCATTCATTCTCTTTTCAACCTGTTTGTAATCCATTTCCCCCACACTCTACTTTGATACAAACATATGCATTCATATAAACCTTGGATTCATATGGACTCTACATATATTCATTCTCTTGTTAGTCTTTTGTAGCTATAGTCTTGTTTGATTCAGAAAGCTGCAATACAATTGATACGAGTGATTAGATGACTAAAAAAAATGACTATACAGGTCGATGCTGTCTATCCTACCAAGATCTGATAAGTCCTATCGCTTAGGAGGACATATGCATCTAAAGGAACTTTCAGTTTGATCTAATATCAGGCTATTAATTATTGGCTACTTTGGGTGTATATACATTAATCTCTACCATTGGTTAGGTTGAGCTTAAATGAACTTATAAATTTTGGGATTGCTTATCTTAAAGTGTTTAGATTTAAAATGAAATAAGCTGATAAACAGTTTTTACCCAAACATTCAGAGCTGTTTATCCACTATAAAATAAGCTTGCAAGCACTTGCCTACCTTGAGCCCCAAGCTGAATGTAATAATTTGGGCACGAGGGAAACCCCACCCGAGTCACATTTGAGGCCAGGGACTCCAGCGACCACCCTGCAAGACCCACGGAGCCTGGTAAATTACAAGCCAACACAATTTTGAACTGTATGGCTTGGGCCGGTTTCCCCAAGGAGTTCGCAGCTAACTGGATACGAACTTGGAACCTCTACTCAGACTTTCCAAGCTCTTACCACTAGACAACCCCTAATTAAATATACATGAAGTTGACCCACTTAATGAAAGAATAACTTATCCTAAAAAAAAAACCTTAAGGTATGTTTGGAAAGGAGCATTTAACGTTTTGTCTTTTCTAAAAACGCTACTCGAAGAAGCATTTAGCGTCAGAATCTAGCTTCTAAGTTATTTTACACTTTATAATAACTATAAAAGCTACTTTACCAAACGCTTTATAAAACAAACCCCTAAACCCTAAGCTAATGCTTACAGCTAGTGCTAACTGCTACTTTGTGCCAAACATAGTATGTTTTTTTTTTCTAGTCAAGTCTAGTTCTTCAATTTGTCAATTATTGACCCACGCCATACAGTTCACCTGCACTGACTCCGGGCTATCCAAAAGGTAGTCGCCCTGGGATTAGTCGGCTCCCAATGTCGAGTCAGAAAGTAAACCAGGAAAAAAAATGACCAAAATGTGTGGCGTCCTAGGTTAAATTAATTCCTGTAAGTGTCCACGCCGAAAAAGGGGGGCTTTGTGGATTAGTTGCCCAAAAGATCGGAAACCATGAATACCCAAATAAATAAATAAATAAAAAGTGCTTACTCTAGGCGATATTAAAATGACTAATACACAATCAAATTGAACCTAGAACCTTTTCATTGCAAATGTGTTATTATTACTTCGAGTATCATAACCCAAACATTATTTCCTGATAAGTGGTTATTTATGAGCAAAAACACAAGCGGAAAAACAAATAAAATCCTAAACAACCTCAAGATAAAAATAACAAAACTATTAATTACTCAGTCACCTCTTTTATTATGGCTGGCGATTGGGGTTGTGTGAAGTGGGAGTCGGTTAAGGGCGGGTAGAAATAAGAAATGAAATAAACCCTGAATAAGGAGGTTTTGTTTGTTTCTCCAACGGTTACCTACAAATATGGAGAAAACTCTATCTAGTGGGGCCGTGGAGGGGTAACTTTATTTTTCGTTAATTCAGCTCTCAAAACCTGTTATCAAGAAAACACTTTACTGATATCTATATCTATACTACTTATAATATATATTAGCACATGGTACAAACTAATCATAACCCAATCACTTAATAATAATAAAAAAAATAAAACTCGTAATTTAATAAGGAAAATAAAAAAAATTATAAGCGATTGAAACTTTTCGGGATTCAATATTAACATCAATTAAAATTTATCAATGGATTGAGAGACCACTAAATTTTATCGTCACCTCGCTTAAACATACTTAAAAAATATTAAATAAATAATCACTCTGAACTTCTTAGTTTGCTACCTTCAACAACAATCTTTAATCTTATCTCGAGCAGCTATGTTTTCCCTAATAGCGAAAACTATATATAAAAAAACAAAGATGCAGATCTAAAAATTTAAAATAAAGATTGTTTGAACAAATTAATGAAAGTAAAAGATTGTGAAATGAATGAGATGTTGCAAGAGGGTGAGGCGTGAATAGAAGCAGAGGAAAATGGTTTGTAATGGCTCTCAAAACCTAGAATTAGTAAAATGGATGCATGTTGTTCGGGGCTTCTTTGAGTCAACGGCCCATTAAGATTTTATTTTAACCTTTTGTCATTTTTTTAAAACTTTAGTGTCACCTTCCAACTTTAATTAGTGTGTCATTTTCTTTTTCATGACATGAGATATTACTGTTCGCTAAAAGAAGAAAGATATTTGGGTTCTTTTCCATGGATAGGATAGACCAGGATAAAATGCACATAATGATTTGGAGCTCTGTATAAAGACCTATGATTTTTTCAAGGATGAGATAATACATTAACAAAAAGTTGTGTTCACGACTAAGGGACTTACACAGTTACACCCAATAATTCATCACACTAGGCTTCATAACACATCATCTATACGACCTATAAATCTATAATACATTTTAGCACTTCCCTAATCAATTTTAAGATTTTCATAAATAATTTTAAGTATTACAAGTAAGAAAACAATGTTTACAATTATTTAAAACACAAACACATCAATGCAACATATACAATTAATATTCTTCTCAAATCATTCCATCACTCAAAAATATGACCATTTTACCACATAATATAATCTAAACTCAAGCATTTAAAAAAATTAACAATATAATAGGTTATGTCCGAACTTTCAAGATAAAAAAAGAAAAAAAAAATGAAAGTGGCCTTAGATAAGATATTATCAACGGTCTCAGAATTTTGATAGTTTATTATTATTGCAAAAAAAAAAAAAAAAAAAAAAAAAAAAAAAAAAAAAAAAAAAAAATCACCAACTTGAAACATCTTATCACCATAATTAAAAAAATAGAAAACAATTATTCGCCGACAATATTAATTACAGGGTACCCGCCCCCGCAACGCGCGGGTACCC
Organism: Artemisia argyi; assembly: GCA_030686995.1. Taxonomy (NCBI): domain Eukaryota; kingdom Viridiplantae; phylum Streptophyta; class Magnoliopsida; order Asterales; family Asteraceae; genus Artemisia; species Artemisia argyi. The sequence continues at coordinate 120,818,134 of CM060705.1, read as the reverse complement.
TGCTAATATTATTGGAAGGAGATCCCTCAAGTTAAAAAAATAACTTGACTCAAGTCGAGGGAATGTGAGCCATTGGATTTGATTCAATAGCTTAAATCAAAAGAAGTTTTTTTGATTTTTTGATTTTTTTATTTGAGACATTAGATCAAATCGAATGGCTTACAAACACCCAACATGAGTCAAGTTATTTTTTTTAACTTAGAGAATCTTCTTCATATATCATTTGGAAGACACAATGGTCAATTTACAATGATTCTAACATATATGAATCAATTTCATATGTGTAAGTATCAATCTCCATTTACGAATGTCGACCTCGTATATTTTTTTTCAAAATGGATTTTTAGATAGTATCTGATGCGTGGGAATCACATCAGGCTTTACCTCTCGAGAAGCTTACAACCCCACCAGCCAGTGTACCTGATCGTTGTAGTATAGTATTGTGACAAGTATCGGGGGATTGATCGTTCAACTCAGGAATAGTGTCACTAGGATTAGAAAGCCTAAAAACTAGGTCTAGAGGTGAGGGATGATTCTTTTTTGTATTTTTATATTTTATAAAAGCAAATAAAAATCTCGGTTTTTGAAAGAGTGGGCGGAATTAGTTGCTAGTCAACTAACCCAATAACTAAAGATGCAATCAAAATAAAATAACAAAAATGAAATGAAATCTAAGTATACTAGTGGTGTAAACAATGATGGGGAAAATTGTGTTTACTTAGGTTTCATTACTCCCTAGATATCTTTTACAGGTAGATAGTTTGTTACCATTACATGGATGACGGGTCGTATTCCTTAATACCAGTCGTAGGGCCGATGTACAATATTCCCTAACTCTATAGGATCCTACTTCACTCCTATGTCGAGCCGTTAGAAGCTCCTAACATGGGATCATTAGAATTCTCCTACGCATTAAATACAACCAAAAATCATAGTACACCTCTGATCATGTTTCTTAAGACGTTCAAGCATGTTACCAATGGAAGTCTGCCAGTTTTCTTAAGCCTAACATCGAATACAATCATCCGTAACAACTATAAACAAACAATCAACCCATAATTAACATCTAGGTTTCACTACATCTAAGCAAACACACAAGAGATCTAGCCAAGCATGTTAAATTGAAGACAAGTGTAAGATATATTCAAGCAACACATAGACATATTGATTGAATTGAAAAATTACTTATCTCAATTGAACATAAGAGGTTTCAAAGGGTAAAAACCCTTGAAAAAGCTGTGAAAATCGTATTAGGGTTTTTCCCTCAAAGTTGCACACTAATGAATGAAATTTGGAAAACTATATATAGATTTTACAGGATGACGGCATCAAGAAGGAAATTCTGACGCCGTCAACTCGCTGCCCATAATGAAATCGGATTGCCTAGATCCACTTTTGACGTCGTCATGGGTAATTTTGTTCTGGGCCGTCACTAACATTTGGACCATGACGGCCTTGGGTGACGCCGTCATGTCCCTAGTATAAAACTTTCTGGATCGTCATGTGCACCATCCACTCCCACCTCTTGTATTGCTCTTGACGCCGTCATGTAGAATCTTGTGACGCCGTCAGGTACTGTTCCTAGCAAGGAAAATTGAGACTTTGCCGTTTTTTTCACTTTTATGCTCCAAAAACGTTCAAAATGCTTCTTTTTCCAGATTTCTCTCCAAAAGTACCTAAAATGACAAAAGGAACGATTTAGGGCAATATTTGATCAAATAAATTCGAATTCGGGTTTAAATGACCCCCTAAAAACGGTTCATTTTTCGCCTTATCAGTATCCGTTAGATTGATTAGTGGATAAATTTTTAACCATACACATGTCTCCAACGAATGTCAGACGATACTTCAACGCGAAATTTGTATTCTTTTCCATGTATTATTTCCGGGCGACACAATTTTAATGTTGGGCGAGTCCTGGGCGAATGACGAGTCCTGAGCGAGTGGTAGGCGAGTGAGAAAGTTGGGCAAATGCTAGGCGAATGTTTATTATCGCCTAAGTATTATCCTGGATGAATGTTTATGTTAAATGTGGAAAACTAGAAGGGCGGGGGGTTGAATAATTTTGCGTCTTTTTCGTTTAATAAAAGTTCGCTTTCAAAGAATTGATGGTAATTGTAAAAACCTTTGAAGCTAAAGTATAGATACAAATTAATTCACATATATTACATAGACACTACTTATTTAAAGTGTTGAATAGAAATTATAATTTCATATATCTCACTTAATTATAAGTTTGTATTTATATATGTATATGTGTTTTAATAATCTATAATACTATAAGATTATGTCCCTAAATTGAATGTGGAGTTATGATGATAGAGTTGTTAGAGTTAGAAACAAGTTGGAGTCGTTTAGTAGTTGCGTAGTGTACAAGATAGCTAATGCTCGGAATTCAATGCAGCATCGTAATAACTATACAATCATGAAAGGAGATGAAGTGCAAGGGTTGCCAGAATTGATCACATGACATTTAGTATAGAATTAAAAGTCAGTTAGATGAAGTGCAAGGTTGCCCGAATTGATCACATGACATTTAGTATAGAATTAAAAGTCGGTTACATGAAGTGCAAGGGCTGCGAAAGGTTGCAAGAATAATTAATGATTTAACCTAATTCATGCCTATATAAACCGGCAAAAATCACATTTAGTATGTACATTTGAAGATGATTCACACATCTTTTAGATCTTTGATTTGTTGGTAGCGGTATGTAAATTATCTTTTGCAACATTTTGTAGATGATTCAAACATCTTTTAGATCTTTGTAATTAACTTGGTCTTCTTTTTTTTCTTAATTTAGTTATCATATGCAGGTACCATGAAAATCACACAAGATCATGCATGCTCAGATAAATGGAACCAAAGATTGAGATACCAACTATCTTCTTTGTTTCTTACATATTTAGGTGATTGTTATAGATAAGCATATATATAGATATATGTATTATGTTAATGCATTTTCATATACAAGTAATTTATGTACGTTTTCTATTGATGTAGCTCACATGTGCGAATTGATTCAAGAAAATGTGCACGAGCATGTATGTAAAGCAACATTTAAATGGTTAAATGATACTTTTTAGCTTGATTAGTTTATGTAAGTAGTTCCTTTCGAATGCTTTTTGAGAAATACTATAAGATTCAGTCCCTAAATTTAATGTGGAGTTATGATGATAGAGTTGTTATAGTTAGAAACAAGTTGGAGTCGTTTAGTAGTTGCGTAGTGTACAAGATAGCTAATGCTCGGAATTCAATGCAGCCTCATAATAACTATACAATCATGAAAGGAGATGAAGTGCAAGGGTTGCCAGAATTGATCACATGACATTTAGTATAGAATTAAAAGTCAGTTAGATGAAGTGCAAGGGTTGCCCGAATTGATCACATGACATTTAGTATATAATTAAAAGTCGGTTAGATGAAGTGCAAGGGTTGCGAAAGGTTGCAAGAATAATTAATGATTTAACCTAATTCATGCCTATATAAACTGGCAAAAATCACATTTAGTATGTACATTTGAAGATGATTCACACATCTTTTAGATCTTTGTTTGTTGGTAGCGGTATGTAAATTATCTTTTGCAACACTTTGTAGATGATTCAAACATCTTTTAGATCTTTGTAATTAACTTGGTCTTCTTTTTTTTCTTAATTTAGTTATCATATGCAGGTACCATGAAAATCACACAAGATCATGCATGCTCAGATAAATGGAACCAAAGATTGAGATACCAACTATCTTCTTTGTTTCTTACATATTTAGGTGATTGTTATAGATAAGCATATATATATATATATAGATATATGTATTATGTTAATGCATTTTCATATACAAGTAATTTATGTGCGTTTTCTATTGATGTAGCTCACATGTGCGAATTGATTCAAGAAAATGTGCACGAGCATGTATGTAAAGCAACATTTAAATGGTTAAATGATACTTTTTAGCTTGATTAGTTTATGTAAGTAGTTCCTTTCGAATGCTTTTTGAGAAATATTAGAATGAATTTATTGTGTGCAATTGAATTATTATTGAAAAGAAGAAGGGTCGCGCATCGCAAAGTGTTTTCTTTTTCAATATGTAGAATCATTAGTGAGAAACTAATATTTACGCCAATTAAATGAGTTTGCCATAATAGCAAAATACGACATATTAAAAATATCACATTGAGTAATTAATAGAAAGGAAAAAAATACATAATTTTGACTTAAATCCGTTTGTAAATTGTAATATCAAATAAAAAAGTTGAGTTTTAAACATAAGCAAAAGTTCAAACTTTTATCGAAAAACAAAACCGGTGCATTTAATGTGAAGTATATACAACATCGAGATGGAAGTGCAAGGCTTGCTGAAATTTATCACATGATATTTAGTAATTAGTATACAATTAAAATTCAGTTATGGATCGAGATGAAGTTGAAAAGGTTGCAAGAATAATTGATGATTTAACCTAATGTAATATATATAGATATATGTATTATGTTAATGCCTTTTCATATACAAGTAATTTATGTGTATTTTCTATTGATGTAGCTCACATGTGCGAATTGATTAAAGAAAATGTGCATGAGCATGTATGTAAAGCAACATTTAAATGGTTAAATGTTACTTTTTAGCATGATTAGTTTACGTAAGCATGCAACTTGAATAATGAATATAAAAGAAATAATTTTTGCTCAAACCCATTTGTAAATTAAAAAAAAAATTATGTTTAAGATATGATAGTGGAGTCCAAAGGTTTTAGGAATTATTAATAATGTGTTAATTAATATTCATTTAGTTAGCTATTTAGAATCGAGTTTATTGATAAGATTTATTAATATTAGTTAGACTTTATAATGTTAATTTTCAATAAAATTAGTTGTACATTAAAATGAGATGAAGCTAAAAAGGTTTGAACGATTTTTATACAGTTTATGTGTCATTATTATATATACATTATTACACAAACTTTAACTTACAAAATTAATAAAGAAAATATTTAACGCACATTAAACTATAACAAATTAGATAAACCCCGTGTGCTTCATATTATCATGCAAAAACCATCTAACAGACAAGTATTGTAGGGCTAAGTAAATAAGTAATAGACCAAAAGAAACAAAACCATTTTTTTATCATGCAAATAAGTAATAGGCCAAAAGAAATAAAGCCATCACAACTTAATAACCAAAAAGCCCATATATAGAATACAACACCACAAAACCAAAACAACATCAAACACCTTTCAATTTTTATACAAGAAAGTTAAAACATTTCATATGATATACTAAACCATAATTAAGTATACACTCGCCAATATACAGAAAGAATACACGATTAACAATTAGATTATTAGCCCGTGCGTAGCACGGGTTCTGCATGTCTCGTTGTATATACTTATATTTTACTAATGTATAATTAATGTTTTAAATGAAACCTAGTTTGATCTTTATGTAAAATCAATATATGCACAACACACAATTATAACAATGTACGAGAAGCTAGTAAGTAAGCAAGCAAAGAGTGAGAGATGGAAAGATCAAACCGAGAGACAAAGGATTTATAGTGGTTCGGCTACAAGGACACCTTCCTTGCCCTACTCCACTCCCCGAGCACCGAACTCGAGAGTTTTCTTCACTAAGTCAATAACCTCCCTTATGGCGGAGAAAACCGTACACACCAAAAGCTTACACCAATTTACGACACAAAGCAAGATGTCGAGTTCTAATCGTAGCTAGAACCAATCTCACAACAAATATCACACCACACCTTCTTCACACCTTTTCACTTCTTCTATACTTCTTCACACCACAAGTATCTTTACGCCTTCACAAAATACTTCACGACTTCAATGTCTTGCAACTTCACAACTTCAAAGCACTAACGTCTTCACAACTTCAAGCCAATAATGTCTTCACACCTTCAAGCCACTAATGTCTTCACAACTTCAATCTACTAATGTCTTCTAGTCTTCTCCACTTGGAAGCTTCAATTTCTTCACTACTAGTCACTATTGCTACTATCTCCTATCACCACTACTATCCAACACTACTTCTTCACTTCAACTTTCACTTCACACTTACAACAATTCTAGATTCTACAACTAAATCTAGCTAACTAATACATACACCTTATTCACCAAAATATGAAAGATCAACAAGATGAAATAAGCAAACAACTTAGATAGCAAGATGATACTAAGTTGTAATACTTCTAATAGAAGTATTCTTCTCTTTGCACTTGAGTGTTGAGGCTTGAATCACTTTGAAACAAAGATCAAAGTATATAAGATCAAGGGATTTTTAGAGAAAGGAAATGGATGTTTAGATCAGAAAGTTTCTAGTGCAAAAAGGTGAGAAAAATATGTGGAATGATCCAATATTTATAGGGCCAGAAAATACTTTCTGGAGCGTGCCGGTCCCCTTAATTAGGGGGCGGTCCCCTTAATGATTAAGGGGGCCGCCTAGTAAAATTAAGGGGACCGCCCTCCTGAACGTTGGATTTTCTTGTCCTTTTGTGAGGGAAATTTTTCTGGATTAGATTTGCTATTTTTGGTTGAAAATTTGAATTCATAAATTTGTAATGCATTAAACATATTCTTTTAATGCCAAAAATATAATGTTTTGTGACATTTTATAAATATCTAGTGATTAACAAAAGTGTTCCTTTGATCTTATAATACATTAGACACTTTGTTTATTCATACCTTAAGTGATTAGATGATGAAGATGAGTATTTACTACTAAATACTTGTTTATGTCATAATCTTTGGTTTGATGAGTTTTCGTTTTGTGATTATCAAAACATAGAGATATCGAAAGATATGAATAACGTTTTTAGTCATTTATTTATATCAACATTAAATGTTTACACTTTTCTAAAAAAATGGACTTTTTTAGACAATAGCCACATTCATTTCATTCTTCTTGTTGGAACTTACATGTATTGACTTTTGTTCTTTGTTTTTGAAAAATAGTCACTCATTTGTTACACTTGCTTGACTTTCAGATGTTGTCATAGGGAAAGCGATCGAACCAGGGAGTGAATTACATAAAACATTTAGAAGAAAATATCGAAGGCCTTAGTACAGAAACAGACGAGCACAAGATAATGTAGGCGAGTGATGAAAAGTAGGCGAGTGAAAAGTAAGCTAATGAAAAGAATGATAGTGACTATATGGTTCAATTTAGTAAAAGATAAGAAAAGAGTTTGGATTACTAAAATTAGTATCTATATAGATTATTTAAGTAGGGTAGGATTCTTTTCAGAACCAAATAAATTGCAAGAATTGCGAAAACCAACATCAAACAATCAAATTTTTGTTAATATTTATTTTTATTATTTAATTCAAAAGGTAAGATACATATGTGTTTTTTTATATAAGGTAAATTTACATATATTTTTATTGTTCAATTGCTTAAACCTTTAATGTGTTTTGGCAAAAAATATTTACACAAGTGCATTGAATGACAAACATAAATATTTTACATGTATCGTATACATTTCAAAACAAAAACATTACACACAAAATAAAAATTCATGTCATATGCAATTCAAATACAAAATTTTAAAAGCAAATAATTAATGAAAGTTTCGTTGATGTATAGTTGTGTCTATTAATCTTCTCGCAACTTCATGCACTTGTGTCTTTACTGTTTACTTCTTTATTATAATAATTTTCTCGCTAGATAGTATGTACAAAATACACGTGCACTCTTTGACGTCGCTCATCACTCGTACCTGTAACCACAACCAATAATAAATGAATTATTTAAACTCAGAAACTATAAAAGCATATATGCAAGGAAGGCATTCAGAAATAAAAACATATATGCACTTTCAATACATTTCAACTCAGAAACTATAATTTTACCCAAAAAAAAACACTCAGAAACTATAAAAACACATATGCACAGAAGGCATCAAATTCATCAGAAACTATGAAAACACATATGCACTCTTAACAACATATATACACACTCCTTTTATTGATATTGTATCAGCCATAAAACCAGTTTGTACATATATGTATAACTCTTATCTTGATTTTGTACAATCATAAAAACATAAATGCATAATTTAAAACATAAATGCATAACTCTTATCTTGATTTTATACAACCCTAAAAACACATATGCACACCTTTTAATTAACTTTTTATAGACCATAAAACACAGTGGCGGCGATTAGCATGTGCAAATGATGCAACCGCACAGGGCCCCTCGTTGTAAGGAGCCTCCAATTTAGTATACATCCATTAATATTTATAGTTTTATACATATCTAAGTATATAATGTTTTAAATTCTTAGTGTCTTTGTTAAATATTACATAGTATCAAAGTTGAATTTTTAGTGTCTTTGCGTAATATCAAAGAACTTTTTATTTTCAAAAATAGTTAAACTTTTCGTGATTTATGGGGGCCACATTCGTGATTACGCACCGGGCCACCCAAGTCAATGGGACGGCCCAGATAAAACACAATGCAAACTCTTTTTATTGATTTTTTTACCAACCATAAAATACACATGCACTCTAATCATATGCACATAATTCAATTATAATATATACTAATAAGGATTTTTGAACGGGGCAAAGCTTAAAATCTTAGATGGTCCGTTTTAAGTTAAATTGCAACGTGTTTCATTAATGACAAAATGCAATTAGAGGCCCAACAGTATTTTAGTCACTTTGTCATTGGTTAAATCGAGTTCCATGTTTTCCTTTCATGCCCGTTACTCCGTAATCCATCACCAGACGTGAATAACAATGGTGGACACACCTAATATCTATACTATTGAAACACAGCCACACAAGTGTACACTAAAATTACTTCTTGATGGTACTTTGATGAGGCGAAAAATGATCCGTTTTTAGGGGGTCATTTAAGCCCGAATTCGAATTTATTTGATCAAATATTACCCTAAATCGTTCCTTTTGTGATTTTAGGTACTTTGGGAGAGAAATTTGGAAAAGGAATCAATTCGGACGTTTTTGGAGCATAAAAGTGAAGAAAACGCCAAAGTCTTAATTTTCCATGCTGGGAACAGTAGGTGACGGCGTCAAGAGTAACTTCCTGACGGCGTCAAGAGCAAAATTCCATGACGATCCAGTAGAGATTTGACGGCGTCACTAAGGTAGGGCGTCAAGAGTAAAAGTCATGACGGCCTGGAAATGATTAAGTCTTGACGGCGTCAAATGTAGATCAAGGCAGTACGAGAATAGTTTTGGCGGCGAGGTGACGGCGTCACAATGTTTGTCTTGACGCCGTCAGACCCCTTTTTCCTATATATAGTTTTCTAATTTTCACATTAAAAAAGGAGAAATTTTGGAGAAACCCTAAGTACGATTTTGGTGCGAATTTTACAGGTTTTTCAAGGGTTCCAAGCCCTTGATACCTTTCATGTGTAATTGAGATAAGTGTTCTTTTAATTCAATCAATATGTCTATGTGTTGGTTGTCTATATCTTGTTATTGTCTTAATTCCATCATACTAGGCTAGATCTATCTTGTGTTTGTTTGGATCTAATGAAACCTAGATATTAATTATGTGTTAATTACTTGTTTATACTTGTCTTGGATGAATGATTTATATGTTAGGCTTAAGAAAACTGGCAGATCTCCAATTGGTAACATGCTTGAACGTCTTAAGAAACATGAACCGACGCGCACTAGGTCTTTATTGGTTGTATTTAATGCATGAGCCACTGTTTACAATCCCTATAGTTGTGCTGGGCATGGTATAGGAGGAGATAGGAGCTCATGGAATTGGGGAGTTAAGTGTGCCACCCCATGAATGGTATTAAGGAATACGATCCGTCATCCATGCAATTATAACAAGTAATTAACGTGTAAAAGATGTCTAGGCAGTAGTGAAATCTAAGTAAACACATTTTCTCCACTTATTGCTCACAACTTTAGTATAATTTAGTTTATTTTCATTTCTAGTATTTTATTTTGATTGCATCTTTAGTATTGGGTTAGTTGATTAGCAACTAATTCCGCCCAAATCCTTCAAACCCGAGATTTTTAATTGCTTTCTAAAAAAATATAAAATACAAAAAGAATCATCCCTCACCTTTAGAACTAGTATTTAGGCTTTCTAATCCTAGCGACACTATTCCTAAGCTGAACGATCAATCCCCCGGTACTTGTCACTATACTATACTACAACGATCAGGTACACTGCCTGGTGGGGGTTGTAAGCTTCTCGAGATCCCTCGAGAGGTAAAGCCTGTTGCGATTCCCACGCATCATACTTGCTCTTTCATGTTAATCTTTAATGAATGGTTTAACACCTCCCAGAAAATTCCAGATCCAGTCACTCTCTTCTATAACCCACTTTTAATAGCAAAAAACACACACTGATTTACACACCCACTTCCTTTTTCATCAAAAAAACACACACTAAATTCATCATCAAAATCCCATAAACGTACCCGTGACAACACAAATACAAACACCTGTGAATCAAGTGAACTCTTGAACGCCGGAATAAGCGGCGGGAGCATCAACAGCTTTGCAGCAAACGAAAAAAAAAAAAACAAAATCACAAGCAGGTATGATTCGTTGTGTTTTGGTGTGTGCAAACAACAATTTTATCAAAATATCAGCAATTTGCCGTGAGACAAATAATCGTGAAGTATTATGAGTAAACCGTTTAGGAAAACGATTACCTCGCAAAACTTGTGAAAGTGATATTCAAATTGTGAGACCGGGAAGTGATTTCCCGGGTCGTACCCCAACGAGGTGTGAATGGAAAGTTTCGTGAAAAGATCGAGATTGAAATCTTGTATGTTTGGTTGAGAAAGGTTATTTGGTTTTGTTGTACGTTAAATTAACGAAAATTACGAATTAACGAACGAAAGTGGAATAAACGTAACCTAAATGGAAAATTAAACTAAGGAATGCTAAGTACTATTTAAAATAGCCTAAAATGCTACGGGAAACAAAAATCAGGTATCGGGAATCCTAAAAATCACAAATTTCACTTAAACGTGACGTTTATTCTAAATAAACATCAACGCGCAAATAAAAACGTGAATTTTGAGCTACGCGAGTCCTACGGGTTTCCAAATAATTTTCTTACTCACTGAATGACAAAAGAAAATTTTGAGAAAAAGAAAATTAATTTTTAAATAAAAATTCTATTTAATATGAATTAAAAACTAATTAATATTAATTAAATTATAATAAATATTAAAACTAATTAACAAAATGTGAAACTTTTTTTGGTAAATAATACAGGTAATGAAGGTCCTAAAAAATTATGAAAAGCTAGGTACCATGAACAATAAGCTTAAAATAAGCAGTGATAAGCTGAGAAGCTTATTATAACCACAAAAACAAACAAGGGTCTAATATTAATTTGTGCAAAGTATAACCAAGAAAAGACCCAAGGGCATTTGGTAAGCATGTGGTGTGGTGAGTCTGAGTGGTGTGAGAGGAATGACACAGGTTCGAACCTTGCCAAACCCTTTTTGCTAAACTATATATATATATATATATATATATATATATATATATATATATATATATATATATATATATATATATATATATTTTAAATTTCCCTTTTTACAAAAACTTATAACAACTTACATTAAAGACTTATTATGAAATGAGTTTGTAGAAAAGCTGTGAAAAGCTCATTCTGCGAAAAGCTCAGAATGAGCTTATTTGACTCGACAGTTATGAGTCTAAACAAAAGTGAGTTTTGAATAAGCTAAAAGCCAACCATATAAGCACTTAAGTAGGAACAAAGATGCAAACTCACAACACAATCACAAACAATCCTAATCCAACAAATAACAACAATCCAATAGCAAGAACATCAACAGAAATTTGAGATCAAACAAGCTCAGTTGAGTTGCTAGTGTACTCAGCTTAAACAGTCAAAAGGGGCATTTTACGGGGCAAAAATAAGCAGGCAAACAAGCACAAAAAGGCAATCTAATAGTACAGCCAATAAGTTCCCCTAACAAGCTTTTCAAATCATCCAAGTTCAAGTCATGGGGTCGATTATTGAACAAGATATGGGCAACATAAAAACGGGTTTTTGTAACTTTTCTGTCAAAATACACTTTTGCAGCCCGTAAAAGTGGGTTAAGCCCTGAAAGAAAAATTCTAAAAATTAAGAGAAAAATACTACTAAGTGGGTAATTTATAAGAGAACATTTCCCAAAAAGTTTTATTAGATTTGGTGTAGAAACGAGAAAATGAAAAATCAAAAACCAACCAGCTGTTGGGCTGATTTTTTACAGCAATTCAGGGTGAAAATGGGTCGAATTTGGAACATTTGACCCATAAAAGTCAAAGACCAGATGTTCTAAAGTAGCACTATCCTATATTGAGCTAATCTAAGGTATTATAACAACTACAAGAGGCTAAACTAAGATTCTACCCTATACTACTTAAATGACAGTTAATATTGAAATTTTTTGCAAAGCAAGGTAAAATGCTTCAAAACTTTTTGAAAATGAAAACTTAAACTTGAAAACTACCTACAATACTTAAACAAAGCTAAATCAAGTTTGAAATATGGATCAAAACTATTTTATGCAAGAAAAGTAATCTAATGCCAAACACCTCTTATCTAGACTGTTTTGAAGATTTACAAAGCAAGTGTCCAAATTCAAGCACAAACTCGACTAATTAAGCTACACTAATCAAATATGAGTCTAAATAAGTAGGATTAAACAACAACAAACAACAATTATCAATTAACTAAGATTATAGAAAAATCATGTTCCATGAGCTTACTTATCATCCAAGCTAGGAGACCACCAATGAACCAGTAACAAAACCACATCCTAATGTCCCCCATGGGACTCTAAACCATATTCATTCTCCATTTCTGCTTCTGCTTCTTTCTTTCTTCTTCCACTTTTTATATATATTTTTTTTCTTATTCTTATTTAATCTCTATTTTTTTTTCTTTTAGTTACTGAGTGCTAATGTAAAGGTTAGGAAAGCTTAGAACAACATCAACAACCTTTGAGCTAGACTTAAGAAAATTTTAAAGAAATTATGAAACAGCAGGTAATGAACTTGGAATTTAAAGAAACTAGAATACTTGAATTGATACTGAAAAGAGTTTACACACTACACTAATTACTGAATATTAAAATTACATAAAACTACTTGCCTCCTTGGGCTTACAATTCACCACAATTTATACTAATACTAGAAGACTTAGGGTTGCTTTCCTTTGTTGTCCATCTTCTGTGTGACTCAGCAGTCCCAAAAGTGTCCCATGCTCTTTCTTTAACAAATACTAACCGTTGGATTGGACTCTTAATCACCTCAGCCCTCCAATTTGGTTTTGGCGCCCAACATGTGAGGATTGCCAGCGTGGATAGAGGGGAAAGGCAAGTGGGATTGGTATTGGTGAGGGGTAGGGTGGCTGTAGGTGTGTTGGGGAGAGGAGGGGGAAGACAAGTATGTTGGAGAAGGTACAATGGAGGTGATGTGATGGTGTACTGTGGAGGCTAAACCAGGGAAAGGTGAAAAGGGAGGGGGTTGACTTATTTGACCCACACGTTTTATTAATAAACAGATGTTGGATTGGGCTTTGGGTGATGGTTGGGCCAGGGGTGTTGGTGTTTTGGATTTTTGGGTGATTGATATTAAAGGGTCCATTTGGCTTAGAATAAATTCACAAGGACCATAATTGCTAAAACCTGAAAATCAAGGACCATTCATGTCATTTTCCAAACCTGCCCATAAGGACCATTCTTGCCATCTTTAAATTCCACAAAGACCTTTGTTGCATATTTTCCAAAGAAAATCACCCGGGAACCAATTTTGCAAAATTTCAAATTGCAAGGACCAATCTTGTAAAATTTTGAATCTTTTTACCCAGGGACCAATTATGATAACTTTTGAATTCAAAAAGACCTTTGTTGACATTTTTCTAAAATAACTGCTCAGGGACTAGTTTTGTAAATTCTTGAAAGTTGGGGGACTGAAACTGCCAATTGTGCAAACTTTGTTCATTTTTCATTGTTTTTACTCATTTTGCATCTGAAACGTATAAAACACAATCCCTGGGATATTTTTTGTATTTTGATGCATATTTGAGCGTTTTTGGATGTTTTGGCAGTTCAAATACGACAAAAATGATGAGTGTTTGAGCACTCATCAATCCACCACACTAAACTATTGCTAGTCCCTAGCAATACTTTTGGAAAACTTGATGGATTTTAAACTCTTTACCAAAAGCCATCACTTCTGGAGTAGCCAGGTGTAAGAACTGTGGCACACCTAATAACCGTGTGATTTTGAGCAAACCACCAGCTTTCAACGGATTTGATTTGTCTTTACCAAGAGCCGTTTGCTCCTGGACTAGCCAGCTCTTGATGGAATAGTCAACATCTTGGTGAGCTGATTACCAATTATGGTTTTTCCACGGCCTTTACCACAAGCCATAATCTTGCGGGCTTGCCAACTCATTAGCTTTTGAGGATGATGGGGAGTTGAGGAACCATACAATTTTGGGCAAATTGCAAGCCGTAAACGGATTTGAGATATCTTTACCAAGAGCCGTTTGCTCCTGGATTAGCCAATCCCTTTTGTCGTTTAGACACGGCGGACTGATTACCACAAAAATTTTGAAATAAAGTGAAAAAAAATTTAAAATTTTAGGCCAAAAACGGGGATTCTAGACGGTGTAATTTGATAAAATTCGCTAGAATTTTCCCCTCCCCCACACTTAGAATTGAATATTGTCCTCAATATTCAAAGTCCCGGCTATTATGCTGAATCCTTGAACGTAAGAAGATAATATTAAAAGCTAATTGTGGGAATGTCGTTTTTTTCATTTTTCACTTTATTTATCTGTACATACAAACACACATTTTTTTTTTTTTGGAACCTTATATACATATATACATTTTCAAACAGCGGGGGGTTGGCCATTCCCCCACACTAGGGTGGTAGAAAGTAGAAAGAAATCAGAGATACGGGTGAAAACCCGTATTGTTGCTACTGTTTTTGTTTATCAAGTCGCTAGCTTGACTCGATCCCCAAATTCATTGGTCCATGGGGAAACAAGATGTGGAAGAGACAATCTAAATCGGACTTTTATTCAACATGTTTGGATAAACATTTGAAGCATGTGAAAGTTCCACCCCGATGAGATAACCGCCGATATTCAAATAGTGAAAACTAGTATAAACGATACCGGGGTCAAAGATAAGATCCTCATTCCCGAAGGAGTGAATAAAAAGAGAAATCACAACGATGGTGATGAAAGGAAGAAAGATTTTGGGATCTTTATCCTCAAAGTTGAGCTTGCATTGGTTAATTGGAGTTTTAACATTTAAGCTCTTTGGTTTTGTAACAATCCCGGGAGGGAGGGTTAAGGTAAATTCATCATAAAGACATTTCTTATGATAAAATACATCTTCCCCCGGGTCATGATCGACATAATCATGAGTGAGATCATTGTTGAGACGGAATAGAAGGGATTCACTTTTCTCCAGAATTAAAAGTTTCTCGGATGAGGTTGGTAACTTGAAATTCTTATTGGGAGTCATTTTCATTGTAAAAGGAGTTTTTACATCATCGAGTATTCCTGGATTGAATACTTTGTTTTCACAAAAAAATGATGCTCGATGGAAGACTCGGAAGGGGAGAGAGAATCACCCTCTAAAAGGGAGAAATCATGAGAAACAATTGACGGTTCATCAGTTACATTTTCCATTTTTGGTTTCTCACCATCAAATGTTTTGTCATCACAAGATTCGCCATACAAAATATTTTTCCATTCATTTTGATTGGCTTCAAAGTTGAAGAGATCATCATCACTTTGAGAATCACTAAGGTCGGAGTTAGGGTCAAGTGATTGATCATGATACAAAAGACTTTCAATTTCTTTGAGATCGGATTAAAAATCAAAGATATTATCGTCACTTCCCGATGGAGGTGGACAAATGTGAGCGAGTTCATCGGCGAACTCCTCAAGAATAAAGTCAACATTAGAAGTGGTACTGCCACTACTATGTTCTTTGGATTTAGGGAAGTGACTATTGGAGGAGAAATCGATAACATCGATGCTTTTAACCGAATGTTTCTTATGCTTGGAAGCATCGGTGTGAAAAATCATTTTTTCATTATCAATCCTCAAGGTCAAAGTATTTTCATAATGATCAACTAGGGCATTTGTTGTACGCAAAAATGGTCTCCCTAGGATGAAAGGAACTCTCGGGTCAACTTCATAATCAACCACCACAAAGTCGGCTGGGAAGATAAACGTATTCACACGAACAAATACATCTTCAGCTATACCTACTGGGTGAGTAATAGAGCGATTAGCTAACTCTAAGGTCATATGAGTCGGTTTGAGTGTTCCCATTCCAAGTTGTTCATAAATTGACAAAGGCATGAGGTTTATGCCAGCCCCTGAATCGGCTAGAGCATTAGAAACCTCTTGATCATCTTTCAAAGAACAAAGAATGAGAAATTTTCCAGAATCTTCAAGCTTCTCGGGAAGCTTTTTGAGAAGGACTGCTGAACATTGAGCATTAATCGGTGTTTCAGCAAGTTCAAGCAATTTTTCTTTATTGCTAATGAGATTCTTGAATGTGGAAGCAAATTTCGGCATGTAAAGAAGAGCATCCGCAAAACTAATGTCGAAGTGTAGTTTTTGAAATATTTCAAGAAACTTCTTCATTTGGATATCAGTTTTATCACGGAGTTTTTGATCATTAAGCCTCGAAGGATATGGAATTGAAGGCTTAGAAATGCTCTTAGGAAAAACAAACTCAGGAATTGACGTTTGGACGACCGAAGGTTGGACGTGTGCGGTACTTCGTGGGCTTGAGGATTGCACCTTATCCTTTGTCACCTTGGTTTCTCGTTCCTCTTCCTTCATTGGTGGAGGAATAGGAGTCGAGGGTCCATCATAAGCTTTACCACTACGAATGGTAATAGCTTTCAATTCACCCTTCGGGTTGGGAATGGTGTTTCCCGGGAGAGTACCCGAAGTAGAAGGTTGATTCAATTGTCCCATAAGACTAGCAAACATGTTCTCAATCTTGCTTTGAGATTGTTCAATCTTGTGATTTGTGTTTCGAAGTTCATTTTTAAGCTCATTTCCTTGTCTCGACATTGAAGATTGAAAATCATTCTTCAAAGTGTTGATTTGGTTTTGCATCCCCCTCATGTTAGCTTCATTTGCTTTGATGTAATTAGCAAGTTCATTTGAAGTAACATTAGGAGCTTGGTGATTATGAGCTTGAAAACCTTGATTGAAGTTTCCCCCTTGATTTGAAAATTGATTATTGGGGGCATGAAATTGATTTTGAACATTTTGATTTCTTTGTTGACTTTGATTGAATCGATTTGGATTATTGGGTTGAGAAAAACCGGGTGGACCACCTTGATTGCTAGCACGGTAATTTGGCTCTATTTGAGGACGGTATTGATTACCTCCTTGGTTAGAATTACCGGCTATCGCATTAACTTCAAATGGATTGCCATCGGTGGCAGTGCAATTGTAATATGCGTGTGGACCACCACAAGTAACACAAACTTCAACCTTTTTGACTTCGACAGGTTGAGGAGAAACTTTCTTATTTTTGGTGAGAACCAAAGCATGAATAGCTTCCGTGAGTTTGTCAAGTCTAGCATCGGTGCTAGATTGAGCCACGGGTGATGAAGTAGAAGGACTAACATTCACTTGGGAAACAATGGGCTTGCTTCGTGGAATGCGGACCTTAGACTTATTCTCGATGATCACTAAAGCATCCTTTGTGGTTCGATTCAAGAAATTACCTCCCGCGGAGGCGTTTAGAGAGTCTTGATCAATTTGGCTCACACCATTATAGAAAGTGTCGAGTTGCATTAACTCGGAGAAACCATGATGAGGACATTTACGAAGCATATCCTTATAACGGTCCCATGCCTCACCAAATGATTCATCGAATTTCTGAGTGAATTTCATGATCTCATTCTTGAGGGCCGTGGTTTTCGAAGGAGGAAAGAATTCATTCACAAACTTCTTAACCAAATCTTCCCATGTTTCAATTGATCGAGGGGGTTGTTTGTCAAGCCAATTTTTGGCTGCCCCATCGAGGGAAAACGGGAAGAGGAGAAGTTTATTGATAATAGAGGAGAAGTTTTGGGCTCACATGATATGTTACAAAACTTTCTGGGTTCTAGGTGGGTGTATATAGTTTTCTATTCTTAAGAAGAGTTACCACTTGCAGTAAAGAAGGTAAGCAGTAGGCTTGCTTTTAGTAACTCATGTTTTATCGCACCATGTTGAGTATTGAATTTTTTAGATTGAACAACAGTGAGTTTATTCAGGGGCAACACCCATTGTCAACAAGTGGTTGATTGTTGGTGTGGCAATAGGTCGAACGGTTGCAATGGTAATATTTTTAAGACGTTTGCTCATAAAACTAGATGTTTGGTTAGGATACGATTCTGAGTTTTCTTTTTTTTTTTTTTCTTTTTCTATTTTTTTTTCTTCTTTTTTTTAGGTGTTGAGATGATTGAGTTTCGTTAAAGTAATGGCGCATGTAAAAGCATTAGTAAGTTTTAGCGTTCCTGGTCCTAGATCTGGACAGGTTAATAAGCTTTAAATTTGGTGAATAGGATGTTTGGGATAGGTGGAACGGGTACTTGTATTCTGTCATTTAGAATTGGAACTGGTGTTTTTAATCAGTAAATTCAGTTGGTTTTATATTTATAGTTAAAACTCAATGAAAAACCTTTTTTCGATTCATATAATTCATGATCCAAGATTTTTAGTTAGATTCTTAAGTTAGACAATTTTTGCGTTTATATTTTTGCCACTCGAAAAATACAGAAACAGGATCATTAGGGTGCCGCCTATGTTACCCGGACACGGCTGAGTGGCCGTCATACCCGGGTCGGTACGACGCGACGCGACACGAATCCGGGTATGAAATCCGGTCCGGACACGTCACTTTGCGCTTGGGTATGGCAACTTCATCTTTTTTCAGGCCATGTCGATCGGATCTGTGAGCAAGTGCTTAAAATCTCCAGAGTCCATTCTTCATCATACAGTCCGAGGTGGTGTAACAGTGGAGGTGGTGGAGCGTGTAGGTGGTTGCGGTGGGAGCCAAGTGCTCAAAATCTCCATAAATGAAGTAAATACACTGATCTATCGATTTGGCAAAGAAAAAGTATCGTCGGAAAATATTCCGGCGACGGTGGTGGCCGGAAGTGGTGGTGGTGGCTGGAGATAGTAACGGCCGGTGGTGGGGTGAAGAGAAGGAGAGAGAGAAAGTATAAAGTATGTGTGAGTGAAATGAAATAAATAAATAATTTTGGGTTTTTATATTTTTGGGGAGGGACTAAACATGGTCAAAAATCAAACTCGCGGGTTGAAAACCAATTAACATGGACAAGAAAACGACAAAACTCACACAAAACAAAATAAAATAAGAAAAAAAGTACACCCTAGGTTGAAAACGAATTAACATGCACGAATTATCTATATGTATATTTTTTTAGGAAAAATTATTGTCGTATCCGTACCCGAGTCCAAAGTTAGGAAGGTGTCCCCGTGTCCTAAATTTTTTTGGATGACGTATCCGACACTCGGATCCGTACCAATATCGGATACCCGTACCCGTGTCAATGTAACATAGGGTGCTGCCAATTAGGATATACATAAAGACTTAGGTGTATCTCCCATTCGAGTTCACAATAAGGACTATCTTTATGTATTTATATCTCAAGAATCTCTTCTAAATAACTGTTTTTTTTTTCTTTTTTTTTTTCAAAATCTCTTCTATATTACAGCCTATGATATTTTATTAACATTTCTATGATTTCAGGTTGCATGATTTGATAGTGGATCTGTTAGAGGCTTGCGAAAGAGCTGGGATCCGGTGACCGATGATGGAGTCCTGTAGTTATTGGACTGTTAAAAACCTTCGTGATATTTAACGGCTGTTATGATTCTATCAAAGACTCCATGTAACAAATTTTTTTTGCTATGCTAGTGTTTCTCAAGAGAGTTTTGTTTTTATATATGAATTGTGATCAGTTGGTGTCTGGATTGGTCTATGTTGTTTAGGTATGATAGTATATTATGTGGAATGCAGAGTATAGAGTTAACATTAGTGAGCAACTTTAAAATGGCTTAGTGCTATGGTCTTTAGCTTTCAAACAAGAGGTCAATGTTCAAATATACTCACTTTCACACAATAATATGGATCAATATACTCAGTCAAAATTCACGCCAAGTTCCAACAGATCATCGGGTTTTTCCAAGCTCTCATTATGTTGTTGAATGTTATATTTTTTTTGAATTAAATATGCCCATGAATGTTATGTTGTTGACATGGAATAATCATATTTTGTTGTATGCTATTTTCAATACATATATGCTTTGTTATGCTTTAATGAATGAAAAAAAAAATCATTTTTTGTTATGTGTGTGGAAAACTAGAAGGGGGGTTGAATAGTTTACCGATTAAAATCTTTTTAACTTGTTAAGTTAGCTTTGAAACTTTCCGTTTGATCAAAGATATATGCACAAACACAATATATAACATGCAAGTAAATGAAAGAAACGATCAAACCACAACACGAGTATTTATCGTGGTTCGGCTACAAGGACTCTTTTTCCTTGCCCTACGTCCACGCCCCGAGTATCCAACTCGAGAGTTTCTTTCACTAGTCAACAAGCTCCTTTCACCGGCGGAGAAAACCTTACACGTCGCTTATACTTTTACCGACACAAAGCTAAATGTCGAGTTCTTTTACAAGGGCACAACCACTCCCGTTAGTTCTTTTACTAGGGTACAACAACTCCCAACACTCTTTGTATTTTGAGGACTAAAATACTAACCACTCACTTCAGAATATACACAAACAAATGACATGTAAATAATAAGAGTTTACATAATACTAAGCTAACAAGTCTTGCAACGTTGTGTTGGAAACTTGTAACTTTTGATGACCTTGTGAGCTTCTTTGCTACAAAAGGAAACTTCACATTTACAATGTTAAGAGGTTAGAAGAAAAGATGAGTGTGTGTGTTTAAAATATGATCTCAAGAGGTTAGCCAAAAATCAAGTTATGGCTTGGTATTTATAGCACACCACACTACATGCTTGGCGGATCAGGCGGAACCCTCAGATGGGTTCCGCCCGTGTACCCCAGGGTACCGCCGGGTCTGCAGTAGGTTTTTGCAATAACTCTTCAAACCAAACAAGGTCTTGTCTCATAACTCCTAGCAACCAAACAATGTCACATCACTTAAAAACAAGTCAAATACAAAGCTTGCAAGCAACAACAAAGTTAGTCAAACACATTTCTTTCCATAAATGCATAATGACAAAACTTGCCATAAATGTGATGTGACAATTTCTAATTTAAGAAATAAACTTGTGTTTTGTTTTATGAAATGTAAAATGTAGCAAAAGTCTAGTTTATGCAAGTCTTAAAAAGTAAGATTATGTTTTGCTTAGAAACTAAAGTTTACATTTTATCGTTAACAAAACTTAGCGAAGATCGTAAAATATAAATAACGTTTTTAGGCGATATTTGTATTAACAATCTCCCCCTTTTTGTTGATGACAAAACATAAACTTTGTTTTTAAGTAACATGCAAAATCTTGGTTTTCAAGACTTAAAAAAAAATTATATTAACCTTGTTTTACTTAAGAGACGAAAAGCATATCAAGTATTGAAGGTTTAATATATTTCTCCCCCTTTTTGTCGAAACAAAAAGTAGTGTAGCGAAGCGGAATAATGGCCATGCTCCCCCTTGGTCGATACTCCCCCTAAATGGAGTGCCAAGATGGGAAACATGGATTTTGAGACCTACAAAAAAATGGTTAGTTGGTGATATATATAGTCAAGCTTGTAGTTACCACACACATTGCAACCACATTGACAAACCAAAAATTTATCAACCAACAATGCACAAAAGTAAGTAGAAAGAAATATCATTCCAAGTAAAATTTTGACTTATAAAAGTCAAAAGACAAGAAATGTGGACTTATTCTTCTACTTGTACACAAAAACTAAAAAAAATAACCAAGAAAATAAAATAAAGTCCTACATTCCTAGATTGGGGCAAACGGCCTCCATAGGTTGTCTAGGATTTGTTGGGGTGGGAAAGTGCATCCAAACATTCAATGACATGTTGGAATGCAAACCGGGTTTCATTTTGGAATTGGTGAAGCAAGGTTTCGATGCTTTCACCCATTTGCTCACAATTTGAGCAAATATGGGGATGGTTGGGTGAAAATGGGTTGGTTTTAGTTTCTTGGTTTAGGGGTTGGTTTGGTTTTGGTTCTTTGATAGAGGATGGATTTGGTATTGATTCAAGCAAGGTGGTTTGAAATTCCATTGCTTGATGAAGGTGGTTGTCAACCATGCTTTGTATTTCCTCATAAGAGGGAAAGAAAGACTCATAGGTTTGGGCTTGAGAAGGTGGTAGAGTTGGGTGATCATGGTTTTCAAAATTTGGTTCTCCATAAAGAGGACCATGGATTTCACGGTAGATTGGGTGAAATTACAATGGTTTAGGTGGTTGGTATACTTGGTGTGGTGGTTGGGTAAGTTCAAGATCTTCATCAAAGTCAAGAATTGACCTTGGTGAGTGATTAGCAAAAGGTGGTGGTTGGGTAGGTCTTGGTGGAAGATCATTAAGATCTTGGACAAATGGGTGTGGTGATGTGGGAGGAGACCCAAATAGTTCCATTGGCTCAATTTTGGGTAATGGTGATGGTGATGAAGTTTTGGATGGTTGAGTTGGAGCACTTGGTGGAGTTGGGTCAATAGGTGATTTAGTTGGTGGTGGAGTGAGCTCATTTGGTTCATTTGGTGATGGTGATGGAGATGCAAGGTTCAAAAAGTGTTCATTTTTTATGGGTGATGTGAATTCATCCGAGGATGAGGAGCTTAGGTTGATGGCTTGATTGGACCATAGTGGTTTAACACTAATCCGGGCGGTTTTCCGGATGGGTCTTGATGGTTGAGAGGTGTTTGTTGACTTAGTCATGGTGAAAAATGGTTTATAAGTTTCAGAAATTGTGTTGAGGAAGGTATGATTTGATGGTGTTTAGGATGGCTTAATTTATAGTGTTGATGGATTATGGAAAGGAGTGTTTGGATTTGATGTTAGTCCATACAAAAATGGAGGTTTCTAATGATTTGAAAAACTAATTGTGGGTTGTCAAATCATGGAAGTCAATCCAATGAAAATGGTGAAGTAAGAAGACAAGTTTTGCACTAAATGTATAGTGGTTTTGGTGGATTTGTGGTAGTATAAATCTCAGGGATTTCAAGGATCCCTTAAAAGGGTTCCTTCCTTAATGTTTGAGGGGTCCTTGAGGTTGTTATGGTTAAATTTGAATTTTGGCGGGAATTGGTTTAAGATAAGTTTATGGAAGAAGGAGTATCCTATCATGCTAAACACATTTCAAGTAATGGGTTTCTACCTAAAAGGATTGGATTTTGGTGTTTCAATGTTGAATTGGCGAAAAAGAAAACAAAAATTCTGCAGGTTGCTGACGGCACCCTCAGAATACACAGGCGGAACCCATGTGAGGGTGCCGCCTGGTCCGTTGGGCAAATTCTGGAATTCCCAGAAATTGTACTGGCGGAACCCAAATTTGGGTACCGCCAGATCCGCCAGGGGTAAAAAAAGTGGCAGTCCACGTTTTTGACCCGCGAGACGATTTTCAAAATTTTCGAAAACTCCTTAAATCAAAGAGATAAGGCATTTCTGGTTGGGCAATGCAAAAAATAGACATGTAAACATGCATTACATAGGACTTTGACCTTGAGGTCGAGGATTTCACTATACTTAGGGAAAATATTATAAACTTGAAAATTTGACAACTTGCCAAAAGTTGTCTCCCTGCATCATTGTTAGTTGAAACATGTTTCAAATAGTATCAAACATCCTACCAACACATAAATTCAAGAGAACCATTGTTTACATAACCAAATTGTTTAAATAGCACCTTGTGCCAAACACTCCTAACACACTCGCACTCATTGACGGTCGATCTTGTTCTTGAGTTTTCCAAGGAATCTTCCAAGATTCTTAAACATCCCCTTTGTTTGCTTGAACTCCTCCGACTCATTAGGAATATCCGGAAGTTGAGAAAGGTATTCGAGAGGAGGGAGCCTAGAGTTTGGCAAATTGTCATCTTCACTCATTGAGGAAGACGAAGATGAGGTAGGAGGATGTGGGCATTTTCCTTGGGCTTTGTAAACTCTCTTATCACTAAGTGGAACAAAGGTGTGTGGAATGAGAGTGTAGTCAAGACGAAGACCATTTGAAGTTGGTGGCATGGGTGAGATGAACCTAAAGAGACGGGTCAAGAGCATTCCATATGGCATAGCCGTTGTGCCATGCACGGGAATGTCGGCCATTCTCTTGGCCATGTAGTAGGCAAGGTTGAAGGGTTGCCTAACGGACAAGGAGTAGAGCATGTAGCAAAGGCAAAGGTTGATATGGTCACGGTTCCCTATTGTGCTAATGACATTTGCTCTAAGGACTTCCTCCCATTTCTTGAATTGGGGTTTGAGTTCGTTCATTTCCATTCCATATGGGTCCTTATCGACCTCATTCCCCGAACGGGTTCTCCTAGTGGTGGTGGTCCTAACAAAGAGGTGGTCACAGAGTACGTCTTTTGAGACAAGGGGTGTGTCATAAGGATGGATACGGTCTTGGAGGTTGTCAAGAGTTGAGAGGGAGTGCAAGTCGGAATAGAGGCAAGTACCACGGTTTGGGACACCTAGAATTTGAGCAAACTCCTCAAGAGTGAAGGAGTATTGATGACCGCTAACCCTAAATTGATAGACATATGACCATAGTCATCCGTGGAGAGGACTCATGCTGCATAGAACTCTAGAATGAACCTAGGACAAATAGGCTCGTCGATATTCAAAAGACACTCAAAGTTGATTGTAGCAAAATCGGCGTAAAGGTTTGTGCCTTCTAGGAAAGATGGGTCAATGGTTCTACCCTCATGGACATAGTGTTTTTCTAGGGCTTTGAAAACGTTTACTTGATTTGCGGTAAGGCCTTTGGTTTTGTGATGTTTTGGTAGGTACTTAATGGTGTCCTTGTGGTCGTAGTGGGTTAGAGAAGGCATGATGATTCCTAGAACAACAAAATTTCACATTTTAGTTTACGTAAACCACTATTATAATGTGGAAGTTCTAGTGTGTGCCTATATGAAAACAATGTGGAGGTGCGGTTATCTTGACTCATTTTGATGCTTCAAAATCGTTTTATGCAAGTTTTGTTATAAAACAAAAGATAACCCAAACGCTCCTAGTTCAATGTAGCTTCGTTTGAATGTACCCGAAAATATATATTGGTTATGTATTCCCTTTAGCATTCAAGAGACATTATGCAAGTGATGTTTTAAGCACAACGTTTTGATTTTGTA
Organism: Artemisia argyi; assembly: GCA_030686995.1. Lineage (NCBI taxonomy): Eukaryota > Viridiplantae > Streptophyta > Magnoliopsida > Asterales > Asteraceae > Artemisia > Artemisia argyi. The sequence continues at coordinate 120,792,750 of CM060705.1, read as the reverse complement.
TTCTCAATGTGAGACGAAAAAATATTTGTCCTATTTGTGAGAAATTTTTGAAAGGATTTGACATGGGTGTTTTAGCAAACATGTTTATACTAATTAAAGATGCAATTCCTAACTATGGGAAACATGATTAGTTTTATTAATTACCTAATCTCATGCATGAATTTCTTAAGTTAATGCATAACCCCAAGTTTTTGTTTTTGTGCAAGAAATAGATTTCCTAGACTCAGATCAGGATTGTAATCATGTTAAGAATACTTACAATGATGATTGATTTGCAATGTAAATGAATGAAGGACCAAGAATTCGTAGGTGTGGATGAGTGGTGAAGTGAATAGTAGCAGCCTTGAAATGGTGGTATGAGATAATGGGTGTTTGGTTTAATATAAACAAAGAAAATGATTCTGCAGGTCGACGTACATGGCGGAACCCTGGGTTGGGTTCCATCCGTTATGGCTGAGGGTTCCGCCGACCCTGCTGAGAAAAATGGTTTTGGATTTGTTTTGATTTTTGTGATTTTTGTCTAATGTCCAGAACTACAATGTAGGTTCCATGAGTCCTAAGCCTAGCCTAAGAAGATTAAAAGGTTCACGTTTAAGAGGTTTTGTGAGAATGTCGGCTATGTTATCTTCGGAAGAAACTTTCTCAATTGAGATATTTCCTTTTTGGACGTTGTCACGAAGGAAATGATGACGGATTTCAATATGTTTGGTACGAGCATGTTGAACCAGGTTTTTGCTAAGATCAATGGCACCTTTGTTGTCACAAAGAATTGTGATGTCGTTGAGTTGAATTCTGTAGTCGACAAGAGCTTGCTTCATCCAAAGAGCTTGTTGACATGCCTTTCCGGCCGAAACGTACTCGGCTTCCGTTGTTGAGATAGCAAGATCCGTTTGTTTCTTAGAGAACCATGAGGTGAGACAATGTCCAACAAAAGTACAAATACCACTTGTGCTTTTTCTATCGACATAGTCACCGGCATGATCCGAGTCGGCATACACTATGGTGTCTATTCCCGTTCCTTTGGGATACCATAAACCTAAATGTGTAGTGCCCTTAATATACCTAAAAATCCTTTTTACGGCTTCGAGATGGGTAGTTTTAGGATCTTCTTGAAAACGAGCACATAGACAAACACTAAACATAATGTCGGGTCTACTAGCCGTTAGGTAAAGTAGACTACCAATCATACCTCTATATTTAGAGCTATCTATGGATTCACTTTCCTCATCCTTGGTGAGTTTAGTTTCCGTGGACATGGGAGTTTTGATAGGTTTCGAATCTTCTAGTCCAAATTTCTTAAGCATGTCCTTAATATATTTAGATTGGTTAAAGAAGATACCATCTTCTAGTTGTTTGATTTGAAGTCCTAAGAAAAAGTTGAGTTCTCCCATCAGACTCATTTCAAACTCGTCATGCATGATTTTTGAGAAATCCACACATAATTCATGACAAGTTGATCCAAATATAATGTCATCAACATAGATTTGGACTATGATAATATGTGAATGTTTCTTCTTAGTGAAGAGAGTATTATCAACTAAGCCCATGGTATACTTATGGTCAACTAGGAATGTTTTAAGTCGATCATACCATGCTTTTGGAGCTTGCTTAAGTCCGTAAAGAGCCTTTTTAAGTTTGTAAACATAATTAGGTTTTTCAAAATCGATGAAGCCCGGTGGTTGAGCAACATACACTTCTTCATTAATGACTCCGTTTAGAAATGCACTTTTGACGTCCATTTGAAAGAGTTTAAAATTATGTGCACACGCATAAGCAAGTAATATTCTAATTGACTCAAGCCTAGCTACCGGAGCAAAAGTTTCATCGTAATCAATGCCTTCTTGTTGATTATATCCTTGTGCTACTAGCCTAGCTTTGTTTCTAGACACAATTCCATTTTCATCCATTTTATTACGAAAGACCCATTTTGTTCCAATTATTGTTTGACTCTTTGGTTGAGGAACTAATGTCCATACATCATTCCTAACAAATTGGTTTAATTCTTCTTGCATTGCAATTACCCAAGATTCATCTTTAATGGCTTCATTAATGTTTTTTGGTTCAATGGTTGACACGAAACAAAAGTAGTTGCTTTCATTTTGAACTTTTGATCTAAGTGTTCTTTCGTTAATGTTGCCTATGACACCGTCTAATGGATGACTTTTAGATTCTTTGACATTGACAAGTTCTTTGTTTAATAGTTCATCTTCCTTGTCATTACCTAAGATTTCTTGACATTCAATTGCTTGGCTTTCAACTAAGTCATCATCTACCAAAGGTGATGTCTTAGAGGGAGGTGGACTTTCGTCAAATGTTACGTTTAACGATTCCTCGACTCTTAAGGTTTCTTTGTTCAAAACAATGTAAGCTTTACTATTTTGTGAATATCCAAGAAATACACCTTCATAAGACTTTGGGTCAAATTTGGTGAGATAATCCTTGGTGTTAAGAATGAAGAATTTACTCCCAAACACTCTAAAGTATCCTAATGTAGGCTTTTTACCTCAATAAAGTTCATAAGGAGTTTTATTCAAAAATCATCTAATTAGGACTCGATTAAGAATGTACGTTGATGTGTCAACGGCATTACACCAAAACTTTTGTGGAATAGTTTGTTCATTAAGCATTGTTCTACTCATCTCTTGTAATGTCCGGTTTTTACGTTCTACTACACCATTAGATTGAGGAGTACGTGGAGCCGAAAAGTCATGAGTAGTTCCATTTTTATCACAAAAGTTTCCAAATTGAAATTCATTATCAAATTCACGACCGTGATCCGTTCTAATAGACACTATATTAGACCCTACTTGATTTTGAATTTTCTTACTTAGAATCTCAAATTTATCAAAAGCTTCATTTTTACTTTTCAAAAACTTTGTCCAAGTATAACGTGAGTAATCATCTACTATGACCAAAGTATAGAAGTTACCTCCATAACTTTGTATAGCGGATGGACCAAATAAATCCATATGCAAAAGTTCTAGACACCTAGATGTAGACACCATGTTTTTAGCCTTATGGCTACTATGGACTTGTTTACCGACTTTGCAAGCATCACAAAAGTGTTGGTCATATTTCAACTTGGGTAGGTTTCGAACTAAGTCTTTGAAGGAGAGGTTTTCGATTAGTCTCATGTTAGCGTGTCCTAAACGTCTATGCCATAAAGTTGAAGATTCATCTAATGAGGTAAGACAAAGTTTGTCTCTAGATGTTGAATCCAACTTCATGACGTATACGTTGTTCTTAAGGACACCTTTGGCTACGGTTATACCATCTTTAAGTATTTTACTACCGTTTTCACTAAAAAGGACATTATACTTATTACGACAAAGTTGACTAATACTAAGAAGATTAAATCCTAAGTTATCAACATGAGCAACATCATCTATAGAAAGGGAGTCATGAGAGATTGTACCTTTTCCGAAGATTTTGCTCTTAGCATTACTACCAAACGTAACATTACCTCCATCACATTTGTGATATGTTGAGAAGAGGCTTTTATTACCCGTCATGTGCCTTGAACAACCGCTATCTTTAATCCATTCATCCGGATCCAAACAAACTTTGAGGCACACCTATTTTACGAAAAACACTCCAACATTTGGTCCCCAATTTCTCATGGGTCCATTTTGGTTAAGCATACCATTAATTTGTTCCAAATAAGAAAATAGAGCATAAGGGTTCCATGGCATGTAGTTTAAATTTTTGGTAATGTCCAGGAGTGTTTTGATTCCAAACTTGTTGGTAGTTTGGTCGAGTGTTGAAGTTGCTCTTTGGAAAGGGGCGTTTGGGAATTGGAGTCTTAGGTCTTGGTTGAGTAGTCTTAGCTCTAAATTCATTTTTCCTAAGTCCTACTCCAGTTCTAAAGGCAGGTTTTGTTCCATTTTTATATGTAACATTAACAAATTTTGAACGATCCGATGTGGATGGAGTTACTGCTGCAGCAGACCTTGCGGAACCCTCAGGGCCAACGGGCGAAACCCTAATTTGGGTTCCGTCTGGTCCGCGGGCTGCTGTAGCAATTTTGTTTGTTTCATGTGCGTTCTTTTCTTGTTTCGTTTGACCCTTAATGATTTCTACTTTCCTGAAACCTAAACCTGTTTTATCAAAAGGTGACTTTTGAAGTTTCATAATTTCATCCGCACATGAAATGCTCTTATCGAACTTTTTGAACTTTGTGGTTTGTTTGATTAGATCATTTTGAGCAATTTTAAGTTTCTCAACTTCAAGTTTAAGTTCTTCACATGATTTGCATGAGGTTTCAATACCTTTACCCTTTTCTAATCTCTTAGCTTTTTCTTTTAACTCATAGACTTCATTTTCTAAAAACTCCTTTTTAGTTTTCAAAAATTTATTTTTGTTTATGATTTTTAAGCTTAACTCACAAAGTTTGTTATATTCATTTTGTAAAGTATCATCATCTATAGAGGAGTTAGATGAGTCGGAGAGTACCTCATTTGAGTTGTGAGCCATGAGAGCAATATCATCATTCTTTGGCTAAAAATCATCTCCTTTGTAACAATTCGCATTTTCAGGTTAATTACCTTTCCCGGAAAATTTCACTATTCACTTTTAATATTCATTTTTCCCGAAACTTGATTTTTGTTTCTTGGCCTCGAGTGATAAATCATTTCCATGGCAAATTAAAAGTTTAACTTTCATAAGCTCATTTTCGTGAAAGTTATTAAGGAATTACACGTTTTAGGGTAAAACGTCATTCAGAAATTCTACGCACAACGAAATTCGACCCCGTCAGGTGACCCCACATCAGAAAAATGTTTGACACACTCATGATTTATTTGAGAATAAATCATGACTGAGAAAAATCATGACCAGAATAAACCTCGGCCGTGAAAAACTGGAATTTTCAGTTTTAAGCGTTTTTACTCAGCCGTAACCTTAGCCTATACCTGCACCACATTTCTAAGACGATTTGAGTTTTCAACTTTTTAGAAAAAGTCAACATATTTTTCCCTCCTCCATTGACCAAAAATCATCCCTTGATTTTATAAGTCATTCCTTGATTTTTAGGCTTACGGTTTGATGTTTAAAAGACATTTAATACCAACCGACACTAGACTGAGCCCAGTCTAGACATTATAAGTCTTTTTAAATCATTTTTATCACATTAGAAAAGTAACATTTTACTTTTCTCAATTTTACGCAATATTCGTACATTTTACGTATTACGCGTTTTAGACCCGTATTTCCAGTTTTTAGCAGGGTTTTACACCCAAATGGAACCTACCACTCATTTTATATTTTATTATGGAGTATTTTGACATGTTTAACCATTCTTCCAAGTTTCGTATTTTTACGATACCCGGTTTTACGTTTCGTGGCTTAACCATTTACGGTTAGCATTTTACGGAGCCAAAACTAACTCAATAACTTGGATAATATCATCAAAAGTCCACCCTTGCTCCCCAAGCTTGGCAAACCGACTTAGGGGGGGATTCAGCCCCTAGGTGGCTTAATCCCATGCTTTAAGCCTTAAGATGTGAACATGTGTTCAACTTGGTGAGCAAGTGTTGACTAGTCAAGGTTCTAACCTCCTCAAGACTTTATTTAAGCCTTCTCTTCCCCTCCTTGGCCATTCCAACGACCCACACACATAAAAACACACCATCATCTCATCCTTAGCTCATTTACTTCAAGTTCCATCCAAGAAATCAAGTGCAATATCCATACATAAACCCTAGTTTAGTTTTGATTCATCAAAACTACTTCAAATCCTTAGAAACTTTGGTGATTTCTCTTGAGTTTGAATCCAATCAAGTCACCTCAATTTTCATCATCTCTCTTTCAAGATTACAAGAGTAGAAAGATTGCATGAAGTGAAGTGGGTTGAAGCAAGTCTATCAAAGTCCTATCCTTACATGTTAACTTCCTTTCATCTTTGAAAGCCAAAAGTTGTAAGCCAAACCCTAACATGATTCTTGTTAAATAATCATATTCATGTTATTTACATATTATTTGTGCTATATTATGTCTTGTATTCATGTCCATGATGTATAAAAGTGAGCAAAACAAGTTATTGTACATGATTCATAAGACAAGTTACTATAACAAGCAAACTAGTGACTTTCTTGGTAAGACCTGATCAAAATGGTAAAAATATGATATTTGATCATTACATATTACAGTAGAGGACTTAACAAGGAAACCGTAGCAACTTGAACCACCCAAAACGAGTATACGAGTCAAAAGTTACGCCCATTTGAAGTTACCAAAGATTTCCGGCAAAACTGCCTAAATAGCATTCTGATCAAATTTTGATTTTGAAAGTCCCACTTCTGGTCCGATTCATCAAAAAGTTAAAACACAAAAGTTGTCCGGAACGACGTTTTCGTTCAGGATTAAAGAAGCTCGAGCCCTAAAAACGCTTTCTGAGTGATAAAATTCTTCAAATTCTAAACAGCCCATTTTTAGGCGAAAGTCACTAGATTATGGTTATACTTTAAAAGGAACAAGAGGTCTTATGACCTATAATCAAGACCACAACCATGGCTAGAGCCAAGGTTGTGTCTCATGACCTTGGAACAAGGACCAAAGGTCATGGCTAGGCCATGACGAAATGACCATACCAACTTACATGGGCGTAAACATGAAACAAGGAATTGGCGATATATTGAACAAGCAATTTGGATCTACTTCACTTAAAAAGGAACCATGAGATATTACCAAGAGAAAATAGTCATACAAGACTTATGAAACTACCCCTAATAACAATCTTCATGTACTAATAAACTTTCCTAAGTTTATTCAAATATCGGACATGTAACTTTTCGGATCATAACTTATATATATATACTTTATCAACTACTACAATAGTAGGGAGCCTCATGTGAGACATTAGGTATGACGGCAAAGTACCTACCGGGATAAATCTGCCGATCGATATTGGTACACGTTAACGTTTTGGTGTCATAAGCTTAGTGAATTAATAACCTTTCCGGGCATATAACAACGTAGCCCATCTTTGTTTTCTAACTATGAGTGTGAGTCTATAGCTCACACTACGATTATTGTGTTCAAATAATTTAACTACAAACACTACGATTATTGTGTTCAAACGATTTAACTACAAACACTACGATTATTGTGTTCAAACAATTTAACTACAAACACTACGATTATTGTGTTCAACGATTTAACTACCAACATATTGTGTTCAAACATTAAACAAACTCTATGAATATCACTCAACCTTTGTGTTGACCTCTCAAGCATGTATTTCAGGTTCATGACGATCAAGGATGGCACGGAAGGACACGGATACTCAAGAGGGCTATAAATTTTATTATCATTCGAAAACTCATTTAATGTGAATTGTAAACATGGAACCATTTGGGACCTCATTTTGTAATCTCTGATATTTATACAATTTGAATGATAAATCTTTTAAAACGACTCAATTGGAGTTCGTTTTCTATTATTGTGACTATTGTGCTGTCGAGTAACACCCAGTTTGAATTCTGCTGCAACCATGAATTGGGGGTTTTACATCCTTCATAGTCACTCCAAGCACCACCCACAAAAGCTTGTTGAGGTTTGCTCTTGGGTGGTTTTGGACATTCTCCTACAAGATGACTTGTGTCTCCACACCTATAACATTTTCTTTCAACTTTTCCTTTTCGATCATCACGATCTTTCCGGAAGGTTTTCTTGTCATCTTTAGGTTGCCTTACAAACTTCCATCGCCTACGAAAGAACTTCTTGAAGTCTCTCACGGCCATAGCATATTCCTCATCATCACTATCCGAAGTAGATTCTTCATCATCACTTGATTGGACTCTAGCTTTCAAGGCAATGGACTTAACTTTTTCTTTCTTGCCTCTAACTAGTTCCGAATCTTTTTCCATTACCATTTCGTGAACTTTGAGGTTTCCAATTAGCTCATCAAGTGACATGCTTGAAAGATCTTTGGATTCTTCAATTGCCGTCACTTTTGCTCTCCACTTCGGATGGAGTGCTCTAAGAAATTTCTTGACAAAATTCTTACTACAAAAAGATACGTCAAGTGCTTTAAGTGAAGTAATAATAGTATTAAATCTAGCAAAGGCATTATCAATAATCTCATCTTCGGAAATAACAAATTGTTCATATTGTTGAACAAGAAGATCAATTTTGTTATCTTTAACTTGTGAGTTTCCTTGATGAGTGACAATTAAAGATTGCCAAATATCTTTGGCGGTTTTACACAAAAAGACTCTTTCATATTCTTTCTTAGGCAAAGCATTATAAAGCATCATTTTAGCTTCATTATTTTTACCTATTAATTTCTTTTGATCATCATCTTTGATGTTAGTAACTACGTTATCATCATCAATAATTATATACCATAAATCTATATCTTTAGATTTCACATAAGTTTCAAAACGGTTTTTCCAATATATAAAACCATTTGCTTCAAAGAGTGGTGGTCTTTGCATAGATTACCCTTCTTTGTAATTTTCAAAATCCATGGATCGTTTCAAGTTTTAAAACACAATATATTTTAAAAGCTTGAGTAACGTAGCTCTTGATGCCAATTGTGGAAAACTAGAAGGGGGTTGAATAGTTTACCGATTAAAATCTTTTTAACTTGTTAAGTTAGCTTTGAAACTTTCCGTTTGATCAAAGATATATGCACAAACACAATATATAACATGCAAGTAAATGAAAGAAACGATCAAACCACAACACGAGTATTTATCGTGGTTCGGCTACAAGGACTCTTTTTCCTTGCCCTACGTCTACGCCCCGAGTATCCAACTCGAGAGTTTCTTTCACTAGTCAACAAGCTCCTTTCACCGGCGGAGAAAACCTTACACGTCGCTTATACTTTTACCGACACAAAGCTAAATGTCGAGTTCTTTTACAAGGGCACAACCACTCCCGTTAGTTCTTTTACTAGGGTACAACAACTCCCAACACACTTTGTATTTTTAGGACTAAAATACTAACCACTCACTTCAGAATATACACAAACAAATGACGTGTAAACAATAAGAGTTTACACAATACTAAGCTAACAAGTCTTGCAACGTTGTGTTGGAAACTTGTAACTTTTGATGACCTTGTGAGCTTCTTTGCTACAAAAGGAAACTTCACATTTACAATGTTAAGAGGTTAGAAGAAAAGATGAGTGTGTGTGTAAAATATGATCTCAAGAGGTTAGCCAAAAATCAAGTTATGGCTTGGTATTTATAGCACACCACACTGCATGCTTGGAGGATCAGGCGGAACCCTCAGATGGGTTCCGCCCGTGTACCCCCAGGGTACCGTCGGGTCTGCAGTAGGTTTTTGCAATAACTCTTCAAACCAAACAAGGTCTTGTCTCATAACTCCTAGCAACCAAACAATGTCACATCACTTAAAAACAAGTCAAATACAAAGCTTGCAAGCAACAACAAAGTTAGTCAAACACATTTCTTTCCATAAATGCATAATGACAAAACTTGCCATAAATGTGATGTGACAATTTCTAATTTAAGAAATAAACTTGTGTTGTGTTTTATGAAATGTAAAATGTAGCAAAAGTCTAGTTTATGCAAGTCTTAAAAAGTAAGATTATGTTTTGCTTAGAAACTAAAGTTTACATTTTGTCGTTAACAAAACTTAGCGAAGATCGTAAAATATAAATAACGTTTTTAGGCGATATTTGTATTAACAATGTGAATTAGGTTTCTTTTATTTGGTTGTTAATTTGTGCTCATTCTTATGGTTTTCATTAGTAACTGAACCAAGGACTCTTGTCCAAAAGCTTGGCGATGTTGTTTATATACGTGCTGGTTTCACCCATCAGGTTAAAATTTTGAAGGTATTTCACTTACTACAACATTTTTTCAACGCACTATATCTTAATCTTTTTTACTTCTACAACTTTTTGTCAGTTTGATATTCTCGTATTCGATAAAGCCGAATGTCTAAATTACACCAAACCAAAAACCAACCGAAACAATTCATATTCCGATTGGGTCCAGTTTTGGAAATAACCCATTTATTTAAATATTGTAAAATCCCATGTGGTTTCTGTGGGTTGACAGTCGAGCGAGGAAAAAAACGAAATAGGTCGCCTACACGACCGATTCTCATTTCCATTTGGTGTTACTTTTTTTTATCCATATTACCATTTGGTGTTACTTTTCGCCCTTACTGGGGCATCCAATCGCCTGCAAGTCGCTGGAGAGAGAAAGCTGACGTGGCAGGAAAAAAAAAGGGGATTGGGTCACCTTACTGTGAGTAGCCTAAGACCATGTCCACATTCACCCCACAAAGATCATTCACAAAAAATAAAATAAAATAATAAGAATAATAATAAAAGAACCAACCATCTCACATGAACAAACCAAAAGTACATACAACCTAAACTACCATTCTTAACCATCCTAGGAAAACTTATAAACAACACAGATCATAAAACAAGCAAAGACTATGTACATCCTCAGCTTCATCAACAATTCCTCTTGCTCCCTGAACATCTAAACATACTCCTCAATAGGGGTGTTAACGAGTCGAGCTTTTAACGAGCTACTCGAGCTTGAGCTCGTTTAACTCGAGTCGAGCTTGATAATTTTCGAGCTCGAGTCGAGCTCAAACAAAATGTCGAGCTCGAATAATTTCACGAGCCGAGCTTTTAAAACTGGTATTTAGCTCGGCTCGTTCGAAAGCTCGTTTAGTTATTTGAGCCGAACGAGCTAAACGAGCCGAACGAGCTAATCGAGCTAAATATGTAGTTACAAAATATTTTAATTATAAATTTTTAATTACTATTAGTATTATAGGTTAAATATCAAAACTAATAATATGTTAACATTCAATTACATCAAAAATCTACACTTTAGTTTATATATAAAATATAAATTTTAACTAGTAAGATTGAGCTTTTGTTTTTATACACCTCACATTGTTTTCTTTTTGTTTCACTTATCGAATGTGGGATGTGAAATAAAATCTTTTTTCTTTTCTTTTTTCATTCAAGCTTATAAGTAGTACTTTAGATTAAGCATTAGAACAATTTTTATAATTGTAAACGAGCTTTCGAGCTCGAGCTTGAGTAAATAAACGAGCATATCAATTTCGATCTTCAATAAAATAAAAATATTAAACGAGCTTCGAGCTCGAGCTCGAACAATAAAAATATATTCGAGCTCGAGCTCGAGCCAGTTCTTAAAAGTTTATTCGAGCTCGAGCCGAGCTCGAGCCAAGTAGTTAATAAACGAGCCTAGCTCGTTTAGGCCAAAACTCGACTCGACTCGGATCGTTTACACCCCTACTCCTCGAGGTCCTCTTCAAGTGCATTCCTAACCCTAAGAAGGATATGAATGACATTAAGAGCACGTTGGCACATCGGGGATCGAGCCACCAGAATGTACCACAGTCAGAACCCTAAATCATGCAGACAACAACATAGTGAGTCGCATTTAATGTAAATAACTCCCTCTAACTCGATATAACGAGTCTTATTGCGGTTGGGGCAGCAGAAGAACCTTCTTCCTGGATTTCTGTCCGTCCAAGATGTGTTGATGATAACAGCATTGTCGCATCCACAAATCACCATTGCTATGTTCTTAAATGTGTGAGTGTGTGTGTAAATTTTGATCGGTAGTAGGTGTGCAATAATGGTTGATGGTGTGTGTTATATAAGATTGCAAAACTTGGTTACATAAAAGTCCCTCAACAAAAAGGTAGGTGTGCAAGTGGGGTGTCAGGTGAATAGCAAGTGTGAAAATGGCAGGAAAAGTTAAATGGCGAGAATACCCTCTGGTGGAACACACATGAGGATTTACTCACGGGGATTTGTAACGCTCGTTAGCCAAAAGAGACGAATTGCAACAAAGTTGAAACCACATGGACATTTTTAGCAATTAATCTTTCTTAAGGATATTTCTTGCAAAAATGGCAAACAACAAGAACATTTTTTGCAGTTTACCCTTTTATTTAAAAGAAAACTTTGTGTTCATTAACTACACACTAGCGTTGTATCTGCGCAAAGCGGTGTTCACAAATAGTTTTCGTTAGTCTTTGTTTTCTAATGTTTTTTGGTAATGGAAGTTGGTTTAGTCTTCATTTTCTAATGTTTTTTTTTTTATGGAAGTTGGTTTTAATTTTGTATTGTTTTAGAGGAAAGATGTGTATTTAGGTATGTGGAAAGTACGAAATAGGATGAAACATAAATTTGAATTCTTTTGATATTAAAGGTTGTGTTACTCATTATTTGAATCATAAAGTTGAGGATTAGATTCAGGGTTAAGTTTTAGTTTGGGATACGCATGCTCTGTAAAGTGTTACAAATAAACATGTGCTTGCACACATTAACAAAATACTTAAATTAATGCACAAGTTGTTAAAGATAAGGACATAACTAGGTCCAAATATGACCAGGTGCATAATTTTTTTCAAACCGTAATATAGAAACACATTTCGATGGACCAGTGCATTTAAAATGCATTTAAGAAAAATTGATGTTTTTTAATAAAATTAACACCGAATCGGAAAAAACGATAGGAGTCCCAAGCACTCGCGAAAACTCTCTAGTTCCGTCCCTGGTTAAAGATAAAAGTTTTAAAAAACTTACTAAATATCTCCGGTTACAAAGATGGTAATGTATGGCTAAATCTTTAAATCTCATTCAATTTCCCAGCTTCATTCCAAATTTTATTGAAAAGTAAATTATGTTCAATGGATAAAGTTTCTTACGAAAATTGTAGCTACAATTAAAACAACAATTAGGGTGTGGTTGGTTCAAACTCGGAAAATGGTAAGAGAAATGTATTGATAATGATGGGGAAAGGGAAATAAAAGCATTCCCCCAATTTATTGGGTAATGGCCTATTACTATACCCATTAGCTAATATGTCATTACATTATACTCTATCAAGCACATGTTTTCATTAAGTAATTGAGAAACATAATTTTAGACATAATTTTATGTCTAAAATTGCATGTCAATAACTTATTGGTTGTAACGTCGGGACCCTTCACAATCTAATAAGATAACTCCACATATATTAGGCATACAATTAAGCACAAGTTTTAGGTCTCTTAGTCATTTTCCTTTTTCAAATGGGCATGCTGAATCATATATCTATCCATATAGTGGGATAGATAGATTGACCATCATCTTTCCCAGTCCTCACACCTATAACCGCTACCAAGCATGCCCTTACTTTTGACAAGAAGTTTTCTGGGTCAATTCCGCCATAAAAGTCCATCCATTTTGTTCTTGCCCAAAGTTTTCGCATAATATTCAAATACACATATCTAAATGAAAACTTTGTTTCGTAGCTAAAAAATAGATACTTTTACCCGCTCCAACGCGCAAGACGTACAATCCTTGTTTTTCACATTAAGCAACTTACTCATTTTACACCTTTTGTACTATATAAAACAACCGAATAAACTAAAATAGAACACATATGATAACTACTTGTATAACTTATATCTTACGAAAATGGTTATATATATACCATACTAGCAGTCTACTATCAGCTAACACTTCACTCTAACAGTTCGTTAAGTAAACTGCAGAGCATATAGTTAGTGGTTGACATGAATAAATGAAAGTTTGGCATGCTTACAGAGTTGATTATCAAAATGACAAAATCTTAAGTAGAGGCGAAATCTATAATCGCTACCAAATCACACGGTTAACATTTTTGCTACTTATAATCATGACTCGAGTTTTTGACATGTGTTTGAGACTCGGAAAAATATAATCAACCCCTAATTCAACCAACTTGATGACCCAAATTCGAGTAAACCATGTTGTAAAGCTTGTGTTTGGCGTTCAGTTCACTAATGGGCATCGAATAAGCCTAAATGGCTAAAGGCAACACAAGTAACGAACTACTATACCGCCACCTCATCAAACAACCCAACCCAAATGGTAAACAAATTGTTTCCTATAGCTATGATTCATGCATGCCAAGGCCTAATACGAAGAACTACGATGCATAATCTAATTAAAGATGGTGAAAGGGCCGCAACTTTTATATCCAAATTATTATATCTGCATGCAATATGGACGTTGGTTAGGTCTGTGATTTGGTTTGCGTCTAAACCCTAATTTTTTAGGGTTTACTTTTCTTTTTTCCTAATCGTTGTTGCTATTTTATGGGTATCTGATTTATGGCCGGGTTCGAAAGATAATGATATTAAGAGTTCATAGTTGAGTAGTTTGGCGTCTAGGGTTAAGAACATTGATGGGGGTATTTTAGGAGCAGATGGTAAGCCTTTGAATGCATATAGCCGAGTAGATGTTGTCCTGTTAATAACATGGTTCATGATACTCAAGCTCCTATGGGTGACACAACTGGAACAAGTGCCTCGGTTCATAAGTGAAGGTAGTATGGAAGAAAATCAAACGAAACCAACGTCATATGTGTCACTGCTTAATAAGGAACCTGTGAAGAAGAGAATGAATTTTCGTTCCTTAACTACTGACACTACAAGAAAAACTGGTTTTAGTGACAAGTGGGATTTCGTCACTAACAGCAAAAGGTCGTCACAAATCCTACTTGGTGACGAAAACTGAGGTCGTCATTTGTCGTCACAATAGGTCCGTCACTATTTTTTTTAGAGACAAAAATGCAAAAGGTCGTCATTATTAAAATGTGACAAAATCAGAGTCGTCACTAAAATTTTTGACGACATTTTTCGTCACAAAATTTGTCACTAATGGCTATAAGTCGTCATTAATTTTGGTCAAATTATCAACAAAAGATCATCACAAATGGAGCATCAACGGTGACCAAATAAGTCGTCACTATTTTGTGAAAATGTATAAGCCTAATAAACATTAGCCATAGATACCATTAGATATTTTGCACACATTAATTGAATATGCTATTTCAAAACGAATGTATCAAATAAGTAATAAAAACAAATCATTAATGCCATTCCGCATGATTTCAAGCATACATCATAAATCGTACAAAGTACATCTTCATTACATTTATAAACCGTCTAATGTAAACAAAACATATCTATAGGAAAAGAAAAGAGTGTCTTCCCAAGATTCTGATGCTCAACTCAATGTTTTAAAGTCATGTTGCCCCCTAACGCCACGAAATCAATCGTCACTGCAAAACAAGAGAAAAGAAAGATTAACTTATGGCAAATGATACCCAATTGATTACATATTATAATCTGCACATAAGATTCCACTCGGTGACAACAACTCTATGTAAACAGACACAAACCACTAAAATCTAAATACGTTCTCAAGCACCAAACAGTCCAATCATCTTCATAAAATTCAGGTGCACCTTTTACCCCAAAAAGAAATAACCTAATATGAGAGAAAGGCAATTATGTAACTCAATATCCATTGTACCCACATATCATTGTACCCACATATCATTGTACTCAATTATGTAACTCAATAAACTAATAGAAGTTTGCAGTAGATCTTATTCAATGACGCGTTTTAGACCTTACATTGGGGGGTTAAAAATATTTATGAAAATCATTGAAATTATTTAATCTTCAACACCATAGTGTAACCTTGTTTGTTACGACTATGCAGTACCCGAGTTATATTGACTATATGTTCTAATTATTCAATATTTGCATAATCACTTACAAAACTATCATATCCAAAAGTGGAGTGAGCTTACAGTTTACAAAAAAGATGATGTCACTGCCGCAGTTGTAACACCTCCGGTTCTCATGTTTGCATGAACAAGTGCCCCAGATCCAATGGAAGAGTCTTGCCGGCTGATATAACACAATAGTGAGACGCAACATCACTCACACAATTAAAGACAACACAGTAAAACATACCTTTCTGAGATGATTTTCTCAAGATCTATAAACGCGCCACCACAAATAAAGAGAATATCATTTGTATCAATCTGCTGAAAAAACAAATAAACTGGTTAATAAACTAGGAACCTGTGTGTGAGCACTACATATTCAACAATAGTAACAATGATATAAAGGGAATATCATTTGTAACATGTCACGTGGTAAAAATTGTAAAATTTAGTAAAAGATAAACTGTATCGAACAATTAAAAACTCGCTCAAAGTGCACGCAAGCGTTACCTTTGAAATCAGATTTTTTTTTTAAAGAATAGGTATTTGTATGCTAACTCAGCACAGCCTGTTTAAGAAGGCATATAGATTCACCCCTTATCAACCCACCATGATATGATATTGATATCCCATTACAATAATCTATTAGACCCAAGTAAAGGCAGACGGACAAAAGCAACATCTTAAACTTCATGTTGCTCATAAAAGAGTGTAAATTACCTGAACGTTGTCTCCCTTCTCAGGGACATTGACAACCTAAAATATGTGATCTCATGAAAGCATTCTTTTTATTTTGCTTATTTTCAAGATGGACACAATTATTTAGATAAGAACTGATATATTTAGCATAGAGAAATGTAAGAACGTACAGTTCCTTCAAGCATTTTTAGTAACGCCTGCTGCACAGTCTCACCTGACGCATTTCTCCTAATGTTAAGACTCTCAGCCTACGCATATGAAAAGAACAAGAATTTAATGGATCGAACACATCAAAGGTAACAACATATAACTTCTGAAAGTAAATAACTACGGAGTATTAAGCAAAAGCTTCTTTGTAATCTTGTCAACTACATGTCTACATCTATATAAACAATACACATTTAAGAAGCAATTGCACAATTTATGTTAAGATAGATCGAGAATGATCTTCACCTATCATGTTATTACCCTACTTCTAGCTAACAACACCCTCCTTATTAGGCTTGTAAAGTGTCAAATGAAACAAACAGAGATAACAATGTGCTTACTTTTCACATTCACATACACATTTAAGAAGCAATTGCACAATTTCACTCATAGGTATTAATCTCCTAAATGCAACCAGGGCGGAGCTACGGAGGGGGCACGGTGGGCACGTGCCCCCTCACAACTTTCCTGCGTAGGGTAATTTTTTTAGAGATTTTCGTGTTTGTCTCATTTTGCCCCCCTTACAACTAAATGAAATGATGTTAAAGCTCAACATTCATGACAGAATCAGAACGACGGAACCACAATAACAATCGAATGAAAAGGAAAAAAATGTTCTTGCCGGAAATAATTTACAGTTGCCTAGAAAAGCGGAAGAGAAATAGGTTAAAAGAAGATAAGATTCTCTCTCTTCTTGTGATTGTTATTGGTCACATAATAGCATGGGAAAATGGGAAAAGATACTGATTTTTCTTTTTCGATTTCCTTTTTGTTATGGCTTTATCATTGTTTTATATTAATAATAATAATAATAATAATAATAATAATAATAATTAAAAAAAAATTATTCACTTGTTATGTAAGCTACGTAAAATATGTTCACTTAATCGCTTGGTCACTTGTTTCTATATTTTCTTTTGGATTTTGGGCATACGAATTTAAGCTTTACAAACTTATTATTACTAGTGAACTATTAAGCTTTTATACGAAAAGTTTCTAAACACTTTTGACATGAAATGTTGGTTATATAAACATGTGATATTGTGTAAGTTATATTGGTTATTAATGGTAAATTATATGGTAACCAACTTAGCTAGTTCAGTTGGCCACTAAGATTCCTTAGGTGCTTAGGGAAGGGATGTTTGGTTAAGGGAGTTCTTAAGTTCGAGTCCTACCCGAGACTTTTACAGAATAGGAGGAAGTACAAGCGGAGTTCAGGGTCAACATATTGCCAAATTGGATGTCACTGCTACCTGAACTACTAACAACTAACAAGCCATTAAAAAAAATGGTAAACTATATGATAATACGTCACTTGTCCCAAAATATAAGATTTTTAGTTTTATTTGGATTAATTTGCCGTATTTATTTTAGTTATTAGTTTGGCGAAAAAAATTTTGGTGGCCCTCTTCCACACACTTATTTTTCTTTCTCGGCCTGTCGTAACAATTTTTTTTTTGTCCCTTCTAAGAAAATATCCTGGCTCCGCCCCTGAATGCAACAATATTTTAAACGATGCCAACAATATAAGAGAAATCTATAATCAAATAACTGTAAAGCAACAATAAAGATACAATTTTTAGCATAAAAGACAATCTTTTTAGCTTTTTCTTGACCAATAACAAACTTATCTCCTTTGAAGTCGGAAAACTATTACCCAAATTAGACCCACCCCAATTTCCATCCCCTGAACCTGAACCCAAACCAAACCAATCCAGATTCGGTTTACCCGCCCCAGGCAACAAAACAATCATAGCACCGTTTCCAGCAGGTTGCCAGACCTCAGGTGGGTCACCACCAACACTCCCACCAAACATATTAGTATTAATCTTATTAGCATGTTTATAAATAAAAACTGACATTTCTTTTAATGAATACTTAAGCTAAAATGAGACTAACATGTCACGTATTTGGTTCTTCATGTATAAAAATGATAACAAGGTGCCCCATTAGTTATTTTACACATGGGCATCACGATCATCGATTTTTGAACAATAAGTTTACCATGTCAACATTATTTTTGCACAACTGCCACACCACAATATCAGTTCTGACCGAGTAACTGTGGTGAAAGAAGAGACTTAAAATGCACATCATTGGAGCAAAAGTAACCATAAGATCATAGTTGTATCAACGAATTCGATAACATTATTATTTTTTTTTACCAAATCGCATCAATTACTATGAAAAAAATAACACACTAACAAATTTCGCAATTACTAAATCAAATCACCATTAACAGTTCATAATCAGTTTTAATAAGCTATCCTAAACGCCAACTGATCGCTATACATATGCGCATCTTATACTTTTAGGTTGTTCCTATTGATGCACCACTGCACCAAATACTCATATTAGGCATTTGAACTGTACATCTAATAGGAGTAAACATATCCAACTGCATCAAATAAGTTGTTCCATATGACTTCTTTGTATATTTTTTAAACATTTTATCCAACACGTAGTATGCAACGTACAAATATGTCTTACTTCTCGTAGCCATTTTTTCGAACACTTCAAATGCAGTGTGCAGATATATAAGACATTTATCAAACGATTGAATATGTTTGTTATATATCACTTAAGCATTTCATCAAACACCTTGTCTTCAATTTGGTTCGACAAATAGGTGAATCCTTTATCATGCGCAACATACCGAAACTCAACAAACTGTAGCAACTAATTCAAACTCAGCATACTGAATAACAAATACTAGTATCTAATTGTAACCGTTTAACACTAACATAAATAGACACTAACGAGATCTTTATAACACTTAATTATATAAAAAAATGGATGCAGATGCGATACCTCCTAAATAGCAATTATGGTGGCGCCACGGCGGTGGTGATGCACGAGAGCGGCGGCAGTGGTGCGCGACGACGGCAGCATTAGCATGGTGTGCCACGGAGGCGGTGGCAGTGAGTTGTTGTTGTGGTGCTGCACGGCGGTGGCAGTGGTGGTGGTGCATAATATCAATTGGATTTATAAAAGAACAAAATGATTTAGATTGAATTAAAACTGGAGAAAGAAGAATAGATATATACTCTTTTGTCTTTTGGTCCCGATTTATTAATCCATCTTTTCATTTTGTGGTGAGATAATATCTGATTAGTAAAAAGTGTGTTGTTTAGTAAAAAAATGAAACTACTTGCAACTTAAAAGTAGACTAATAATTGAGACATACGGAGTAATAAATAAGTCACTTTTTGACGAACATTTTCATCACTAAACTTTGTTGTCTTCGTCAAAACCATGACTAATTTCAATTCAAAAAATATCTATCACACAATTTTGTGACAAGCTAATGACGAGATATGAGGTTCGTCAGTAGTTTTTAGTATGTGACGAAACATTGGTGAGGATAATTTATTTCGTCACTAAATGATCCGATTAGTGACGAGAATACGGGTCGTCAATAAATTATTCGTCACTAAAAGCAGTTTTTCTTGTAGTGTGATGAAGTTGTGATAATGGCTCACTTAGATATACCAGTGGTTTTTGTTGAAGAAGTTAGGAACTGATTTGCTAATAGCTTATATGGGTATTTTATTGCCAAACGCCTTGCTTTCCCCATAGTTGAGAACTATGTCAAGACCACATGGGCTAAATATGGTACCGAGAAGGTAGTGTTGAATAATGGATTCTTCTTTCACAAGTTTTCTAGCTACTAAGAGGGGTATGGAGCAGGTTTTGGAAATGAACCATGGCTTATTCGCACGATTCCGCTGATATTGAACACATGGACTCCAAATACGCAATTGAAGAAAGAGGAAATTAAATGTACCTGTTTTGGTGAAACTCCATATGTGCCTTTGGTTTTGTTTACCGAAATAGGATTGAGCTTGATTGCGACTAAACTAGGGAGGCCAATAATGTTGGATGCCTACACAAGTAATATGTGCCTTGAATCGTGAGGTCTAAATACATACGCTAGTGCTCTTATTGAAGTATCATCTCAGCATCCACTTTGGAATCTCTTGTTGTTGCCATTCCACTGCTTAATGAACCAGGCCACTCGTTGGAAACTATAGAGATAGATTATGAGTGGCAACCTCCCTAATGTGATACTTGCAAGAGATCTTTGGACACAAGAACGAGCAGTGCCCAAAACTGGTTAAAGTGGCTAGTCAAAATGAGGTGACGGATGAAAGGTTTCTGGAAGTGACTCGAAAAGTTGGGAAAGAAAAGCAACCAGTTAAGAATCCTAAATAAATTGCAGGTATACGTCTAAGCAAGCCACAACCTATCTATCTTTATCGTGTCAAGCAAAAAGGAGTGGCCAACAAGGCCTCCACATCCTCGTCTAATGAGAATGCTAACGGGAAGTCGAATGTGCAAAATAAGGATCAACCTTCTTTTGTGGCTGCTAAAGAACCCACGTCTTCTTGTCTTCTAAAGAGCATGGGTATGGGAATTTCGGTGACACCATTTCACAGGATATTAATGTTGTTTCTTTGAAAAATGCTTTCGAGGCTCTTAAAGAAAATGATACTGTGTTCGGATAAAAAAAAGAAACAAACTTTTCTTGGGATCCTAGGGGTGACAAAGGAAGTTTAAAAGTGGATACTGGAAGTGACAGTGATGAAGTTGAAAACTTAATTGATGATACAAGGAAAAAGGTGGGGCACCTCCCACGAAGACCACTATTTAGTCGGGTAAGAATTCGAACTTTGACCTTCTAATGAAAGAAGATGGGAAGAGTATTTTGTGTGAACTACAAGAGAGTGATGATGATGATGATGATGATGATGATGAGAATGTTTATGATGAAACAGCTACTTCTAATGTAGCAGTTGGATAGTTTTGGTGTTCTGGTTTATGTATGTAGTTAGTGTGATCGTTTTGTGGCATGTCACAAATGATCTAGTAGTTGTTCAAGCAGTTGGTTGAGGTTAATGTGGTATTTCAGCCACATTCCATTATACTTAATTGTTTTTTGTTGAAAATATAATGACAAAAACAATAGTTAAGTTAGAAGATTAGTGTTTATTTGTCAAGTTAGAAAGTATATGTATGTATTATGTATTTTAGATTAGAAGCTTATAATCCAGAAATTGTATATGGGTTGGATCAGAAGGGACGTTTAGTTTGTTAGGGTATAAACGATTATTTAGACTTAGAGTTGTGTCGGTTAGGCATCAAACGATGCGTATAATAGTCAGTAGGTTTTGAAACGTTGTGTTGCTTCATACACATCGATTCATCTATTATACATAGGGTAGGATTATGTAAACATATTTGTAACCCATTCGATTTATATATCAGTTTTATAAGGGGTCACCTATCTTTCTTGTTTCCTATTTTTTTGATTCTTGTATAAATGATGTAAGCATGAAGTTGTTTGATCATTCGATCCTGAAACCCCCAAAACAACCTGTGAAACAGTGGTATCAGAGCGAAGGGATCAAGCAACATAACAATTCATCATTCAAGATTAAAGATGTCGAATTGCAAAAAGAAAGTTTCAAGAACATGGATGTCGAATTGCAAAACAAGTTTTAAGTTTTCTTATTAGGTTTACGATAAGAAATTTTTCAAGAATTTTCTTATTAGGTTTAAGATAAGAAAGATATAAAGTTTAAAAGGTTTTAAAGTTTAAAGTATGAAGACATCAGTTTCAAGAGTATGAAGAAAGAAAAAGAAAGAACTATGGCTGCGTTTTTTTGTTTCAAAGCAAGTAACAGAAACCGTTGTGTTTCAAAGCAAGTAAGAACCGATCATACAATCACAAGTAAGCAAGTAAGAAAGCAAGAAGGATGACAAAAACCAAAAGTCATGGAGAATTCAAGATCTGAAGAAAATATGAACAAGAAGACATCAAGGAACAAGAAAGATTGAACAAGGAGAAGCAAGGAACTATATGTTTTGTCATTGGGGGGAATATGTAGGAAATATAATGACAAAAACAATAGTTAAAGTTAGAGGATTAGTGTTTATTTGTCAAGTTAGAAATTATATGTATGTATTATGTATTTTAGATTAGAAGTTTATAATCCAGAACTTGTATACGGGCTGGATCAAAAGGGACGTTTAGTTTGTTAGGGTATAAACAGTTATTTAGTCTTAGGGTTGTGTCGGTTAGGCATCAAACGATGCGTATAAGAGTCAGTAGGTTTTGAAATGTTGTGTTGCTTCATACACACCGATTCATCTATTATATATAGGGTAGGATTATGTAAACATATTTGTAACCCATTCGATTTATATATCTGTTTTATAAGGGTTCACCCATCTCTCTTGTTTCCTGTTTTTTGATTCTTGTATAAATGATGTAAGCATGAAGTTGTTTGATCATTCGATCCTGGAAAGCCCCCAAAACAACTTGTGAACCATTTTTTTTTTTTTTGGTGTAACAAAACAACTTGTGAACCATTTTTTTTGGTGTAATACATTTTACCAGGGAAATCCTTTATCAGAAAGAAAGAAAGAAAGAAAGAAAGAAAGAAAAGAAAAAAAAAAAGTAGTTTTGATGTGTAATGATATTTCCAATTTGTTCATGTTCAAAACTCCTAGAAGTAGACTTTATTCACTTGTTAGAGCAAAAGGCTGTTACAAATTAAGTTCAAAACGGATTATACTTAATTAATTAGACTTAAATTATACTCGCTCCTTATTAATACACCAGATTGCAGGCTATTATGTGTTACGTCTGAAAAAAGTTTGGAAGCATTTCTATCCATCAAATTTCTTCATCATACTCTCTACATCAACATCTAACCACATCCTACAGGTATACGTTGTTTTTGTACTCATGATGTGCAAGGTTTCTTTCATTATCTATGATCCTTATAACTAGTTCGCTGCTTCATTTATTCCTTATGGACTATTCAGTTGCTTAAAATCAGTGACATACAGATGAGTTGTGGATTAACTAATAAATTAATTCGTAGGAATTTGACTCTGTTGGTTACATTTCTAAGGGACTAATGGTACTTATTTTGGTGTTACTACTTACTTATATGTATTTACAGGGTTATAATATATGGATGATGGTAATCAAGCTCTTGTTATCGATAATGGAAGCGGAATGATTAAGGTACGCAAAACATGATCCTGCGTGATGAGAGATTTTCCTCCGACATGCATCATCATGCCTCTATCATATTCCACATTCTACACATAATTGACCAACTAGAAATTAACATAGCTATTAATTTCATGCATTTTACACAATTCATTTAGCTTTTTAAGCTATGTCCCTCTTCTGAATTAGAGAATACGTAGTTCTGTAACATGTTAATTTAACTGTTACTTTTGCCCTGAACATGAAGGCTGGATTTGCTGGGGAGGAACAACCATTGGTTGTGTTTCCTAGCGTAGTTGGACGACCATCACACACTAGTGCCATGGTTGGATTGGATCAAAAAATGGTTTATGTTGGTCATGAAGCACAATCGAAAAGAGGTATCCTCAAATTAACATATCCAATAGTGCATGGAATAATAAAAAATTGGGATGACATGGAAATGATATGGCATCATACCTTTCAAAACGAGCTCTGTGTTCCCTCCGAAGAGCTCCCTATTTTACTAACAGAAGAACCTCTCAACCCCAAAGCTAATAGGGAGAAGATGACCCAAATTATGTTTGAGATGTTCAACACTCCTGCATTCTATCTTGCTATGCTATGGAGACAGTGATGTCTCTTTATGCTAGCGGTCGTACCACAGGTTTGTAAAATTTAAGAAAAAGAATTCGAGATTTCCGTCTTGATAAACTGCTAAAGTTCTTGTTATTCGATCTCCATAAACTGCTGAAGTTCTTTGCGGAAAGCAAGAAGATTATTTGTGCCTATCGCACCCCCACCATGGCTGAAATCATCACAACTGTTTTTTTCAGCCACAATGAAATATTGAAATATACAAACAGTTCCCTACCCTCTCAAATATATAAGTGCATGCTTTTAGTTTAATTTTAAAAACACTTTACTTTTCAGGTCCAAATCAATTTAAATACTTAAACATTCTGTTTTTCAGTTATTGTATACAAATCAATTTAAATACTTTTTATTCTCTAAAAAAAAGAAGAAAAAAAAAAAGAAAAAACTTTTCTACCTCCGGCTTCTAATCATGTTTGAAATATTTAAAGATATCGTCCTGGATTCTGGTGATGGTTTCAGCCATGCTGTGCCTATCTATGAAGGGTATGCCCTCCCACATGCTATCCTTAAATTTGACCTAGGTGGCCGTGATCTTACTGATTCGTTGATGAAGATCCTTACCGAGAGAGGGTACTCCTTTACAACAACAGCTGAACGGGAAATCGTCCGTGATATGAAGGAACAACTTGCCTATGTTTCCCTCAATTACGAATGGGAGTTGCAGACTGCCAAAACAAATACTTCCATTCTAAAAAAATATGAGATGCCAGATGGACAGGTGATCACAATTGGGGCAGAGAGGTTTCGTTGTCCAGAAGCCCTATTCCAACCATCACTAGTTGGCATGAAGTTTGCTGGAATCCATGAAACGATTCATAACTCCATTGTGAAGGGTGATGAAGATATCAGGAAGGATCTTTATCGGAATGTTGTACTTAGTGGCGGTTCAACAATGTTCCCTGGAATTGCGAATCGTATAAACAAGGAAATCACTGCACTTGCTCCTAGCAGCACAAGAATTAAGGTGGTTGCCCCTCCTGAACGTAAGTATAGTGTCTGGATTGGAGGATCTATCCTAGCTTCCTTAAGCACCTTCCAACAGGTAGTCTTATAAAAACTACATGTTGCAAGTCAACCCATTTACTACTGAATGCGTCAATTCAGGTTATGTATATCTCTAAAGGAACACAACAATAAAAAAATATATTTTAAAATCAGCTTAATATAAATGGATCAACTGAATACAAGAATTCATCCGTCTCGTCAATAACGAAACTGATCAGCTTAACAGAAACAGGTCAAACTGGAAAGGACCCATTTACTTTTAAGCTACCAAAAATGTATTTTTAATGAGTAAAAGTTGCTAGATCATTTTAAATGAGTAATAATTTGAATAAAAAGCACTTGGTCAACCCTCTGTATTAACGTGTTACGGTGGCAAATGCTATTGTTTTTTATTTACTTTTTATCGTACATGCAAATTACGACATCCAGGTTTATATGATAACGCACTGATAAATAAAACGGCTAACACTGATTTTATAACCTTTACAGAGCTGGATTACCAAGGATGAATACGACGAATCTGGTCCATCTATTGTCCACAGGAAGTGCTTTTAAGTTCGTCGCAAAAAAGATTTGTGGTATATGTACTAGGGGCTTGTGTTAATACTTAAATACCACAGATAAATATTTCCATTAGATATTAAGCAAAATGAACATATACTAACAAGTTAATCAAAATCAAATCTTTAGTGGTTCCAGGGTTGAAGCTATTTGTCTTTTATGCCAAAAGAGAGATTAAGGTCTCGCGTAATCTTGGAAAAGAGGTAGTTCTCAACAAGACGACCATTGCCTAAGTGTGTAAGAGCCAAAAGATAATCTACCAAAGAAGTTACTTTCCACCTATTAAGACCACCTCCATTGTATGCACCAAAACACCAAGTTTGGTTTATTGGTGGTAAGAAGCCACTTACAATTTCCCCAAGATAATGTTTTCAATATATCCTAGTACGACTAAATATCAATACTATGAGACAACACAAGAAGATATTTGCTTGCTAACTAATATAAGAGGCTGCCACACTACAAGGATAAGGATAACAGGCGACGAACATTTTCCCGTCGACACAATGTCGACGACATAAGGCAGAAAACGAAAAAAAAGGCGCTTGACCGAGCCCCGCTGCGTTGAATTTTTCATACACATATTTTCCCGTCGACGGGAACATATCACCATACCTTTTTAGCCTCAATAATTCACTAAATTTGGGCGCGAAATTTACCCGCTAATATTTTCCCGTCGACATGTCGACGGGAATATATTAATCACGATTTTTTTCGTAATTAACGTGTGATTAAAGTTAATCAATTTTTGTTTTACGATTCCCGTCGAGTCGACATGTCGACGGGAAATTATTAATAAATATAAATATTCTTAATAAATGGCTAAAATATTGGGCGGGATTTTTCCCGCGTTCTTTTTTCCGTCGACATGTCGACGGGAATATCTCCCCAAAAATTCACCCTACATATAACCTCACAAAACATTCTCGTCTCATTTTTTACCTATATACATTCTCACAAAATCATTTCCGTCTCATTTTACACATACATTCTTGATTCTCACAATGGATGGTTTAACGCCGGAACAGGAGTGCCGTCGACTTGTCGACGGTAACGGCGTAAAAATGTCGCCGGAAAAGCGTCGATTGTACTAGTGCCACTTGATATCCAGTTTTGTTTGATCAAATTCAATAACTTTTCTGGCAATTTAACCTTCAACGGATTATTTTATAAATTTTTCTGGATTGTTTCAAAGCAGTATGTCACCACAAAGAAGTTAAAAAATTACAGCACTTTCTATAAAAGGTTAGGGAGACTCGAATCAATAAAAGCATGCATGAAGCTGTTTGTCTAAATCCTATATGAGAAAAATTAACCAGAATTACTGCAAAAATTACAAGGTTAAACCACTAGAAAACTAAAAGTTGGTTGGTTACCATTATCAACTGTCCAAAAAAAGGACATTCCAGGTATCCCCTAATCGTATTTAATTATTTGTGATCATCATCAATAGTGAGAATTAAATAAGAAAATTTGGCAGATACAATGTAAAACCCGAATAAGCCAATCGTCATAGTTCCACATGATATGCGGAAATTAAAACTTGACAAATTACCATTCCAAGTTGCCCAAGCGGGTTGTTTACTATTGCATTAGTGTAACAGTAATGAATTCAGGAACCTGAAATCAAAACAAGAAGACAAGAAGAGATCAACAATTATGTAAAAATGGGGAGGGAGGGGCTCCATGTTAGCGGTTAATCGAGCCTGGTTAAATGGGGAGCCAATGTTAACGGCTTAATTTGGGCATAAACCACGTGAACAAGGGCATCTAGTGAAATTTTATAAACCTTTATACATTTAATATTTATTGCCACCTTAATAATTTAGAAACCTTTTGAGATGATATACCTATTTCTCCGATGGTATAAATATTTTAAAGCTTTATATTTGTTTCACATAACACATACATTAGAACATTGTAAAGGGGTCTAAGCTTTAGGACTTTTTTCATGCCATGTAATCATGAAATAAAAATCCACTATAGTTGAAACAAAACATGAACGGTGAACTTTTTCAAGTTTTATAAACCTATTCACAAAACCCACATGGTGGATGCTCTAAGGGTAAAAAATAAAAAAATACTCCACATATGTTTTTTAAAAAGTTTAAAATGGCTGAAAATCGCGTTTCTTAAATTCCAAGAGCACACAGTGTCTTATAGCCTTATAACGAAGACCTATAACTCAACACCAAACCCCTTTGAGTTATAAGCCTTCACGCCAGCCAAGCAATAGCTTTTTTTCTTTTCTTTTTTTTTGGTTATATATGTGTTTTATTGGGTTATATGTGAGTCAAAAGTGTTTTATAGCGATGAAGGGAGTGTGTTTTTTAGTTAAGTTATAGGTTTTGAGTTATAGGAGAAAAAGTTGATGTGACAGCCAAAAAATGCTATAACGCAAGTCATATGGCTCTAGGACACCACTTTAAAAGACGATGACGCAAACGTGTCATCAATAAAAATAAGAAAAAAAAGACGATGACGCAACACGTGTCACAATAAAAATAAGAAAAGAAAATTTTGAAGTGTTTTCAAAAACAAAAATAACACAAAATTATAAAAAGAAAATTCTAAAAATATATTATTTGATAAACGAACATGAAATGTTTGTGAATCCAAATGTTCATCAACTGAACATTCTTTTATTTTTCAGTTGTTTTTCATTCACAAGCTTCACATTTGTTCTCAGCTTTTATAATTTTTATTTAGATTTTCACTAGCAAAACAATTGATAAAAAATATAACGATGAACAATGAAACATTGATGAATACGAAAGAATAGATATGTCTTTTTAAAGGTTTTGTTCAGCACATGCTTTGTTAATGAATTTAAAAATTGTTATAGCCAATGTTATGAGAGTATTTATCAGACAACCCATGTATATTAAAGTTATATTAAATTAAAGTAATTGTATGGTTCCATTACTATACATTAAAAGTGTTCTAATGAGACTTGTTGGACAACTATGTTTATTAAAGAGGAATAAGTTTTAAAATCGTGATAAATTTTATACTCACAAAAGTTTTGTAGATTTAGTATTTCTCTAAAATTATACCAAATTAACGTAATTTTAAGAGTACATTAATGTACGTTAAACGCTTTTATTATAAAGAAAACTTTGTGTTCATTAACTACACACTAGCCTTGTATCCGCGCAAAGTGATGTTCATAAATAGTTTTCGTTAGTTATGCACTTAAGAGAGGGTACTCTAACATTATATTCGAGATAGATTCTTTGTGTCTAGTTAGGGCGCTTCAATTCATAATAAAGTCACTTTGCTAGAAATTGTGAGTCTTTTTTTTCTCTTTTTTTTTTTTTTTTTTTTTTTTGAATGGCGATTGAATTAGAAACTAGCAAGGAGCTAGATAATAGTACAAAGGGGGGATAAAGCGTTACAAGGGTAATCAAACCACTCTATCCAATTATATATATATATATATATATATATATATATATATATATATATATATATATATATATATATATATATGTATGTATGTATATATATATATTATATAATAAACAAATGTTTTTTTGAAATTTGTACATGTCATTAAATCCACATGGACAACTTTGCCACCTCACTAATGCCAAATCACTAAAGCCACGTAGCACATTAAAATTGCAATTATGCCCTTACTGTTATGAAGAATTATTTATGTGATTGACAAAAATATAGAAACTCAATTGTAAACTTTGATTTCTTTCCAATTTTGTATGCATAGTCTTCAGTTTAAAATAAAATGTGCACTTGCCATCTCTCCGCTTTTTTAATTAAATCACACACTTTTTTATCTTAATAGTTAGGTTTCTCTTTGATTTACATCTTTTTTGTGTTCATAGTATGTGTCTTTATTCTCTTGTTTTTTCAGTTCATGTGTTTATGGGTGTGATTACTAAACTACATCCACTTATCTGTTCTTTTTCACAAGACGCACTGATTTATTTTATTTTATTTTTGTGATAATTTAGCATGCATCTACATCTTTTTTTATCTGAATCACTGCAATTGATGTTCGATCCCGAAGAGAAGGAAGAGATCTTCAGAAAGTGAGTTTTTTTAGTATAGTTCATCTCAATCTCTATTACGTGATTTTCGATTAGTCATGATGATAGCGAATGATTATTCGAAGCTTATCAGGTTTCTTTCATTGATTATGTAAAGATTGATTTTATCATATCACATGTTCAATTCGTTGTCTTTCTTTGCATTGTTGGCAGGATTCTTCGCCACACATGAGGCCCTCTCTGTGTTTTAATGCTCCAACTCTCCAAGTGACACAAATTACCATGTTTGAATCATTTTAATTAGTAACTTTAAACCAAAGTAACTAACATGGCCGGTGAACCCATGTGACACCTTAACCCATCTCATTCTTTGTAACTATCTTTGGTGATCACCAAAAGTTTTGATAATTGGAATTTAACCTTAGGCTCTTTTGTGCACATTAAAAAGCTTTTAAATTCATTAATGAATTATGCATGCCATAGGTTAATAAAATAAATTATGCATGCCATATGTTAATTTAACATTGCAACTTAATACTTATATCATTGTATGTTAAAAAGTTTGATGTCTTACTCAGTCAGACGTGTTTGGTTATAGCTGCGCTTTTGTTTAGAATGTTATATCGTATTGTTTAGCCCCGTTAGGTTACAAAACCACATCAAGATATGCATATTTTTTTAACTAAAACTACAACCTATATGATATCATGCATGTGTTGTAGTTTTTCTTCACATAGCTTCGTTGGTTTAGTTTTATTCTGAAGATCACCATCCTCACCGACGAGTTTGCTTCCAATAATTGGATAGTTTTTTCTGTTCGTAATTTTTTTAGAGTAAATAGTATGTCTAATTACAATAGTGCATCATTTCAAGATATAATCAAAAACGCATTGCAATTGTAACCTTTTATATCAGATTATTGTTATCGTTATTGGATTTTTTATATGTAAGGTTTATTTTTGTTCGATGTTTTTTGACCTTTTCTCCTTGCTCCGTTCTGACAGGGTTAGTTATTCTGTTATTGTTGTTGAATTGTATACCATATAAATTAGAGTGCAAGTTATGCTTATTGTTTCAGAATTAATATTTTTTACTTTGACTATTTGAAATGTTTTTCAAAGTTTTTATATGCCACCCGTGATTTATCACGGGTCTATAGGCTTGTATTATATATAACAGGAGGCGTTACACGCGTATTGCCACATCAGACATGTCATCATATTGCCGCCGTGTAAACAAAGCTTCCAAGGCTTAAAATCCGGATTTTATTACTTCAAAAAATTCAGTTATGAGGATCGAACCTATGGTTTTTGTAACATGAACAAGCATGATAACCACTAAACCAACATATTTTTTGATTATATCTTGCAAAACCAAATCTATAAACCTACACAACTAATTATTCACCATTTTGATTAGTTTGAAAAGGAATTTATTTATCTCCAAAAATTATATAGCATATATTTAACCTAATCTTATATGACGTTTTTTTTACAGATCGAAAAACCTAAATTTCCCTCAACCATCTTCCCTAATGATCGATAATTATTATTTTTCTTCTTTAATGCTTTATTATGTTCATAATTGTTGTATAACTTTTATGCATATTATGTGTGTTTGAAGGTGAGTCTATTATCAAGTCCCAGCAAGGCTTAACTCCACAAAATGCAAGGAAGATTGAATTTACGTGGAGTTGTACATGTGTTTGGTTTTTCTCCATATAATACAATCTTCATATCTATTTGATCTTACTACAGTTATTGAATGGTAACCATAAAAATATGCTTTTGCAACAGATTATGATCATAGATACATTGATTTATCTAATGGCTGATGAAAGTGATAAGGTTGATGATGATGTTTGGAAGAAGAAGCTGTCCCTTGAGAAGCAAGGTTGTTTTCTAATTAGTAAATCTTTTATTTAGATGTATCTTCATGATTTACACGCAGTGTGGAGTTACAAGAGGTTCTATATGCTGAAGATCAGACTGTATCGAATGAAAAGTTCTGGTAGCTATGTTATTGCGATTCACTCATCTCTGTTATTTTCAGTTTTTTTATAATGCATGCTTCATCAATCAAAAAATATTACAGTTGACATGTATAGATGCGACATCATGCAGATAATGAAAAAAAATTATTATTAGATGCCTATATTTGTTTTAACAATTAAATCGTAACAGATAATGTTGATTTCTCCTTCCATGGCAAAAATCTGTTGGACCAGTCTCTTAAGGATGTTGCTGCATTACTTAAATATCTTGAACAGCCTTGGAAAGGTAAGAACAAATATCTGTAGTTTAGGGTTCTTTGAAGCATGCACATTTTTATATTTTTATGTTTGATTAGCCAGCAACTACTTAGTTGATTAGCCAGCAACTATAATTACGAAGGTGAGTTAGCTGACCTATATTTCATGGAAACATGATACATTGGTCTTTTTATTTTTCTTAACATAGTTATACATTTATCCCTAGCACATAACTTGATGCACTAACACATAACTCTGTGTAGTTTGTAGCACCCTCTTCGTTAACTGTGATTTAAGCGGTTGAACAAAGCTAACTGTGATTTTAGAGGTTCAAAAAGGCTAACTGTGATTTTATAGGTTGAACAAGGTTAATATGTCAACCATGGTATGTCAACCAAACACAATGTGTATTATTTATGTAGGGAGAATTTTCAAAAACATTATTAAAACCACTTCATCTAGAATAAAAGATCTCCATTCTTCTTCTATTTGAATCAGCAACGGCTTTCAGGTCGTACTTTAGTCTATCACAGCGACGGAACTTACGAAGGACCACTAATGCTTTCATTAAACTAAGGGTAAGCTTATATTCCTCTCGAACAGTACAATTTCAAAATTCGCTAAATAATATTAGACATTTGACATAATGTAGTACAGATCACCTTTTAGTAATGAGGTGAAACAATGGTATGACATGGCACGCCACGTCATGTATGAACATGTTGATGGTGGATAGACTATTGACCCAATCTTAGTCTGATAACATAAAATTGATGTTATAAAAATCTACAGGTCCTTATATACTGCTATTTTTTCTTATTCGTAGTCCTTAGAGTGCTCGCGTATGAGTATGATTCCAACGGATCTAAATGGACTTCTAAGGCTCTTGCAGTGTGCACCGTGCCCGGTTTTCGCCTGCCTCTTGATGCCTGCATAGCAACTGCTACTCTTTCAGTAATGCACAATATGTCAAGCCACAGTTGTCTGAATTGGAAAATTGGTGCTACTTACAAAGCAACTGAAAAGGTAATAGTTCTTCGTCCTCTTTTATTATTTATTTTTTGTGCTATCAAAATCAAGGTAAATAGCATTTTTTCCTAATACATTCTGCTAATATGAAAAGATGCGTTTACATGTTACCATTATACGTAATCGTCACCTTTTTTTATAAGCCATTGGCTATAGGTGTGTCACGCCTTAGATCTGATACAAGATGTATGAGAAGACGCGTTGTTGATAGTGGCCCTAGATCATTCGGTTTGGATGTCACAATGAGTAGTTAAATATATACATTTGTCGTGCTAAAGGCCGCCACTTAACTTATTCGGCCACGAGGTGTTTCTTCGTAATCACATCAGGCAAGTTTTAGGAAATTTACGTTTTTTCTAATTTTTATGGTATAATTTTGCAAATCGTATAGTAGTGTGCAGTATTGGAACCTGAACTACATGGAAATGTTATCACTTGGATAACCTTGGCGCTAACAATGTTCTCTTTGATTTTTATCAGGGCTAAACACCTGAAAGCCATGTCACAACAGGCTTGGGAGTACAGAAGTATCCCGACCTCTACCCGTACCAAAGGAGCATGGAAAAGGATCCTGAAAAGAAGAATTACCCCGGTGGCACTTTTGACCCATTGGGCTATTCAAAGGACCCAAAAACGTTTATGACTGAGAAGGTTAAACAGATTAAAAATGGTAAGATACAAGAAAGTGCCCTTTTGATTTATTAGTAACATGTATATTTGATGTATGCCTAATTTGGTTTTAGGATTCGTTTGTTGAAATGCATAACGTCTAGCGTTGTTGGTATTTGTTGGTTTTGTTGTGCAACAATTGGCTTAACTTTAACAAGGAGTTGTTGGAATTTGTGCTTATGTGCTTTTTTTTAGCAATTAACTACAAATAATAAGGGGCTGTTTAGGGTTACTTTTTTGCTTCTGCGCTTATTTGTTTGCTGTAATAACTACAGGTAAAAAGGGGGGGGGGGGGGTTTGGGAACACTTAATATGATTATAGTTATTGAATATATCATGCATGTGTTGACAGATGGTGTTATCAAGAGCCATGGAATCAAAACGCAAGATATCTGCTAATTCTCAACTATATTCAGAAGGCACGTGAGGAGAGATACCCTCAACATATATGCACGGCACTAGAAGGTTAACTCATGTGGCTTTTTCAGATGACTTATTGTAGGTTTGTCGATATCAAGTGGAAATAACGAACCGGCACACTACAAACTGAAGATTGAGGCATTCTTACTTTTGTCTGAAGCTGTGATCAATAAAATGTGAATCTGATGTTTTTTAGATCAAGTGGATTCAAAGAAAAGCTGCAACATCCTCACTTCACCTTACTTGGGTGTCTGAAAGGGTTCATACGAGCAGTGGGATCACGCATTGACGAGTGGTCTAATGGATGTCAAAAAATCTTATAATATATCGATATCTTTGGCTTTTCAAAAAGTAGATAGATGGTAATATTTGATACCGCTTAGGCTGTGGGTTAATTCGCTATGTGTGTGGGTTTGTTTTACGGATTTTGTTACTGTATTAACTTACTATAAGGTAAAATATGAAGATTAAAAGATGGATAAAGACCTGTTGCTGATTTAATTTCTTGATTTCTAAAGATGTGCAGGTCAAAAGACTTCAAGTAATTAGGTTGTGTTGACACACTTTGAAACTTACCCATCATCTACTTTGTTTAGGCTGATGGTACAGTCATCGAGTGTATTACTTCAGCAGTGGTAGTGGCTTCTGCCCGTAGTACTTGGAAAGCCCACGATTTTAGTTATGATGAATCGTGATTTTAGCTGGTATCTAATTGTTGAATTAGAATAAATCGTGATTTTAGTTATCGTATACACAATGAAATGGATGTTTATAATATACTCATGGATGACGAATCCCTTTTGTAGCATATATAGCTGATTGCAGCATGTAGAGTGGAAGATGATCAAGGCACTGAAGAAGTTCTGTTTTGGGCGAGTCTTGCATAGTAGCAGTTACAACGGGTGATTGATAGATTCACGACTGACAACCTGTGAAAGCATTCAGGTAAATAACATTGACGTTTTCACCCCTCTTACAGTATAGCTCCATTACCATATAGGTGTTGTGTTTAAGTCACTTGCATATCTTTGGGTCTTGGATGCATTTTTAACTGATAGCTTGGTTAATGTGTTTAGTTTGTACCAATTAAGGGTGTTTGGGATTGCTATTTTGTATAATCAGTTGCTGAGTTCGGGTGGGAAAATCAATACGTATAACTTTTGGAGTAAGACTCTTTGATGGGAATTTCGTTTGAGGAGTTCATTCAATCTTAAGTTATGAACGTAGTGAAGTTCCAACAACGTCCAGTAGATACCTTTCAAAGATTGCATCATTTGTCTCGCTCACAAAGCTTATCTCAAGTTTAAGTCCTTTAGCCAGCTTAATTAAGAGTTTAAAATGCATTTGTGCGTTGTTGTTACTCGCGTTCAATGTTTCTACTTGTTAGATGCTACCCGCATAGTGGTGCCTCATACCAGGTATTGCTCCAGTTTCATACATACATAGGCATGAACCTTTCCTTATCGAGATTAATAAGAAGCCCCCCATCACCCTTTACAGCTTTTGTGATCAAGAATACATAATCTCAGGGCAGCTAGGGAAAAGAACGGTGTCTATTCCACATGAAAGATTTGCACATGATGAAGCTGAAAAGAAGGCATGCATCAAACCTTTAATATTTACTTTTTTGCCAAATCTATTTCATTACCAAGTTTTGTTGTCAACAATATTGTTTATTTATATGATGTTATATTGAGGATACATTATTATTAGAGTTGAAGTGAAAAGATAGAGCAACTGGAGATTGATCAAAACATCAGTGAGAAGGTAGCATTAGTTCTTCATTTTACAACAAAAGTGTTAGGCTTGCTGCAAGTAGATCAATGAATATCATTTTATAATTGCAGGACGTAAATAAACATCGCGAGCTCTACGAAAGTGAACAAGAAAAGAGGTTGAGTTTTGAGAGTGACCTTAAATATTGCAAGGTATGTGTATGTAATGAGTTGTTAACCTTCGGCTATAAACTTCTTTAATGGATTCTTATAGCTCCTTTGTATATTGCTCTGCCTATGGATGAAAAACGTGCCCCTGCATTTGGTTTAATGAAGATATATGAGAAAAGAAGGATAATTGAATTTTCAGAGAAGCCAAAAGGGAGGTTGGTTTAATGAAAAGGAAGGATAATTCAATTCAGAGAAGCCAAAAGGGAGAAAAATTACAAAAATTTTACCTCCAGGTAAACTATTTAATGTATTTACTATTTAATTATGGCTGCAGTAACGAAAGTACTTAATACGGAGTAGTTGATTTTGGTTCTAATCCTGATGTTGTAGAGAAGCCTCCCATGCCTCTTCGAGACACAATTGCGAAATAAGAACCTTTCTTATTTCTTAATGGCTTATGAAAATATTCCAAGCGGAAAAGAATATCTGGCAAGCTGAAGTACGTCCTTTGTTCATTTAAATTTTATCCGTCTAGCTTCGTCATTGAGATCATACACTCTGGTTGTAAGAAAAGTATATTTTTTTGTGATATAAGTTTTATCTGGTTTTCAAGCACTTGCACTCATTGCAGAATTGGATCCATTTCTTATACACAAGGAATAATTATTTTGCCGACTAAAAAATTAGATATTATACATCTTATGTTGAGGTGTATTCTTGAAGTTCAGTTTTGACATCTCCATCTCAGTTCTCATAACATACTTTTAACATGTTATAATAGCATTTGTAAACTCTCTTGTCTAGAAAATCGAGTCTAATATAAGTGGAGAAATCTGCATGATTAGATTTAAGCTCACTTGGAGCAAAAAGTTCAGTACCTATGTCATTGAAATTAGAATTGAGATTAACGAGTTTCTATCTCATCCATTTCAAGTTTCGCAAATATGGTTTGTTTGACGATAAAGAGGTTTAAATAACATGAAAGCCCAACGATTTGAGTGGTACTTTTATATTTTTATTCAGGTGATTTAGATTGATCAATTTGTCTTTGAACTCTCGCAAAGTTGATCATATGCCCAATCTCGAATGACCTAAGTTCAGTTAACCATATGCCTAACTCGAATAAACTGGGTAACATGGACACATTTTTTAGAGTAACGAAATGTGAGGAATTCCTTGGTTTCTCTCCTTTTAATATTGTGAAAATCATTTTTGCCTTTTTGGCGTACCTTTAAAATAGAATCTAGGAGCTGGAACTTATAGAGCAGAGCCGTCTTGTAATTTTCGGTTGCGCTAGGTAACAACATGATGCGTGG
Organism: Artemisia argyi; assembly: GCA_030686995.1. Lineage (NCBI taxonomy): Eukaryota > Viridiplantae > Streptophyta > Magnoliopsida > Asterales > Asteraceae > Artemisia > Artemisia argyi. Next base: position 120,755,510 of record CM060705.1, on the reverse strand, counting down.
GAATCGCAACAGGCTTTACCTCTCGAGGGATCTCGAGAAGCTTACAACCCCCACCAGGCAGTGTACCTGATCGTTGTAGTATAGTATAGTGACAAGTACCGGGGGATTGATCGTTCAGCTTAGGAATAGTGTCGCTAGGATTAGAAAGCCTAAATACTATTTCTAAAGGTGAGGGATGATTATTTTTGTATTTTTATATTTTTTAGAAAGCAATTAAAATCTCGGGGTTTGAAGGATTTGGGCGGAATTAGTTGCTAGTCAACTAACCCAATACTACAATGCAATCAAAATAAAATACTAAAAATGAAAATAAACTAATTATACTAAGGTTGTGAGCAGTAATTGGAGAAAATGTGTTTACTTAGATTTCACTACTCCCTAGATATCTTTTACACGTTAATTACTTGTTATAATTGCATGGATGACGGATTGTATTCCTTAATACCATTCATCTATGAGCTCTTATCTCCTCCTACACCATGCCCAGCACAACTATAGGGATTGTAAACAGTGGCTCATGCATTAAATACAACCAATAAAGACCTAGTACGCCTCGGTTCATGTTTCTTAAGACGTTCAAGCATGTTACCATTTGGAGATCTGCCAGTTTTCTTAAGCCTAACATATAAATCATTCATCCAAAACAAGAATAAACAAGTAATCAACACATAATCAATATCTAGGTTTCATTAGATCTAAGCAAACACAAAAGAGATCTAGCCTAGCATAATGGAATTGAGACAAGAACAAGATATAGACAACCAACACATAGACATATTGATTGAATTAGAAGAACACTTATCTCAATTACAATGCAAGGTATCAAGGGTTTGGAACCCTTGAAAAACCTGTAAAAGTTGCACCAAAATCGTACTTAGGGTTTCTCCAAAACTTCTCCCTTAATGTGTGAAAATTAGAAAACTATATATAGAAAATAGGTCTGACGGCGTCAAGACAAACAATGTGACGCCGTCACCTCGTCGCCAAAACTCTTCTCGGACTGTCTAGATCTACTTCTGACGCCGTCAAGACTTATACATTTCCAGGCCGTCATGACTCTTTTACTCTTGACACTCTTCCTTCGTGACGCCGTCAAATCTGTTCTGGATCGTCATGGAAATTCATGAAATTTGCTCTTGACGCCGTCAAGGTTTTGCTCTTGACGCCGTCACCTACTGTTCCCAGCTTGGAAAATTAAGACTTTGGCGTTTTCTTCACTTTTATGCTCCAAAAACGTCCGAATTGCTTCCTTTTCCAGATTTCACTCCCAAAGTACCTAAAATCACAAAAGGAACGATTTAGGGCAATATTTGATCAAATAAATTCGGATTCGGGCTTAAATGACCCCCTAAAAACGGACCATTTTTCGCCTCATCATATACCCTTACACTTGAGATTTGCTTGTCCTCAAGCAAATGCGCTTTTATTCTACTCAAAAGACAAGTTAGGGGTCATTTAACACTAATATAAAAGTAATTACAACAAATAATCGTTCCACTCAAGACCAATAGACAAGCACGGAGGTCATATACAAGCACCTCACAAATAGTGTTTAGATACTCACATCTCTCGGGTGTAATAAAGTGTAAATTACAATATGAAAACGGAAAATATCTCTCACTACCTGTCATAGCAAAATAGATTACCATAGGCTTGAGAAATGATCAAACCTCCACCACATGGCGTAAGCACCTAGGATAAACTATCAAAGAGGTCTTTTAAAGGGTTGTAACGTTAGGTGTAGGGATATGAAATACACGATTTTGTTGGATAAAGGAAGTTTTTACTGGTGGCGAGTTAACAATCTTGGTTAATTACATGTACAATATGGCGTTGTTAAGCCAAGACTAGACTCGACATAAGCTAATAAATGAGAAATAACAAAAACATAAAACAAACATAGAATAAAAAAGGGATGGTAGTCCGTATGTTTTTTCTCTTTTTCCTTTTTCTATTTTTTTTTCCTTTTTCTTGATTTTTTCGATATATATATATATATATATATATATATATATATATATATATATATATATATATATATATATATATATATATATTCTTTTTTTCTTTTTTTTTTTTTTTTTGCATACACTCTTACCCTACCATCCAAAATAATACATCATAAGGAGTGGGAATTCCCCTTACACTTGAATTTTTACATACTTTACATTAAACTAATCTAATGACTCGAATTAAGAAAATCAAAACACTTGGAGCACTTTTAGGATTAACGTACATATGGGGGTAATAAATGATGTTCTTCCCCATTACTTCATAAAATAAGTACTTACCCATGAGTCCCAATCGTCCCAAAACAATATGTACAAGGATATGACTCGACTTAGCAACCATGTAATCAATTAGAAAGTTAACTTAGGGTTTAACAAATAACAATAATGCACTAAAAATGAGCGCATACACGGAAGGCTAAGGCGATTTGGTTGTACATTTAAGTGGGGTGTAACAAATTCTTCCTTTAAGTAAAGTGCTTAAAGTTAAAAACGAAAAGATAGGTTCGGAGGGGTGTACTAGGGGTTTCGTGTACTAAAAATGAGTACAACGCTAAGGGTGTGGGAAAAATTAGTTGACTTAACTAGCCAAGTAATATGACTTAAATGGTCAAGTAATTATGATACGGGTTTAACACAAGGGTGATCCTAATGCCTCTTATCATGTAGTAAATCCTACCACACGAATGTAGTCTCACTAGCGGTCTCGGGATGCATCACTAACGCAAGTTCTATAATCTAAATGCTACCGGTACACTCATAAGCACTAATAATGAATGCTTTTCCTATCAAATCTAAAGGCGAACCTCACATTTTTTGGTGAAAAATTTTTCTGAATATACGGTTATGTGCTAGTCATACAATCTCCTATCCATGAGACGCTTGCTATGGCTAAAGTTTCACTCCTAAATGTTGTAAAGAAATTTAAATTTGGCGCTAAAATTACACTAACAAGTATTTCTCATAGTTTTATTACACATCTACCATCAAACAAAACAAACTCAAGCGAAAGTGCATATGTAAGGTATCATCTTTTTACCCTCCCCTTACACTTAAGATGAACATTGTCCCCAATGTTCAAGTAAAGAATGTAAAAGTGAAAAAGTAAAGAGAATGAAATCAAATACTCCCCTGATTCGCTCGGTATGGATAATAGGATTGCCAGGTTAAATCTTCCTCCAAGAAAATGAACAATCAAAGCTTCCCTTCCAGAATATAAATCATCTTCTTGTCATACATAACCTGTAAAACCTGACAAAATAGACAAGACAACCTCGCGTAAAATCGGCGGCATCCTATATAAGTTTCTAAATCCTAGAAAACAAGATAAGATATAATGCTTGTGGAATGAAGTTTGCAGATCTCCTGGAGATTATAAAACTTACTAATTCACAAAAACCATAAGACTCCGTTAGAAAAACAAAACCGGTAAAATTTCCAGATTTTTAACTCCTGACGCCGTCAAGAGTAAAACTCTGACGCCGTCAGAATGGACCTGCAGAAATTCTTATGTTAGGTTTCCGGAAAATTTCTGGAAAAACTTGGTCCTACTTCCTGAAAAATCCTGCAAAACTTCATTATGACTCAATACAAGCATTTGACTCTAACAAATATGAATATACATGCTCATTTAATATCGTGGAGAATCATGATCGGTTTGTTTCTTAAAAACATATTTGGGGTTTCCCCTTACACTTATCTTTTACAAAAATACTTCTAGGTGGAGTTAAGACTAGGCCAAAACAACAAAGTAAAGTATTTCCACTTATTTAATTTAGAAACATGATCTACCAACAATAAAAATACAACATGCATACGGAAGCAAATAACAATCAAACAAATAAAATCACACAAAACATGGGTTGTCTCCCAAGAAGCGCTTTTCTTTATTTACGAGTCTTGTAGCTAGACTCAAGGTCATGGGTTATCGTGTATTGCTTATGCTCACATAACCAAGTGTGAGCCATCTAATAGTCGCCTCATCTTTCTTATATTCGTCTCCTAACTCTGAGCACCCGCGATAGTATTTTTTATTCTTTTCATGCGTGTACTTAAGTCCTTTTCTCTTATCATTCTCACTTAGCATTTCCATGGGCGGATACCTACTACACTTTTTCATGGAAAAATCTTTGAACCTAGGGTGTGTGCGGGGCATTTGATAGACAAAATCTTCATCCCCATCCGAGAATGTAATTAGCCCTTCTATGAGTTTTTCATCGAGGTTGGTCAACCTTTTGAAGGGTTTTCCAAACACAACTTGGGTCAATTTATTATCAATAAACTCTCCTAGATTCTCCATAACCATGAACTCAACAAGATAAGCCAACCTTCCTACAAACACATGCAATGGTATTGCCTTAGCAATAATGTTTTCTCCTTTATATTCTAACTCATCTACCATGATTTTATTGTATTCATTACGTGAGATTATGTTCATTGGAAGAGATGAGTTGAGATAGGCGTTAAAGCTCTTAAATCCAATCTTACAAGGGAATTGCATGTTAAATGAACTATCACACTCAATCCTAGTTCTAGGGTCAACATACCTAAGAGGGTTTATTTCCTCTTCCATTCTATCCTCATTAATCACGTCACCATCATCAAGATCCTCATCAGAGTCCGAATAGTAAAAAGGACTAGCCCTACGGTCATCATCATGATCAGACTCTTCTAGCTCAGAATTATTGTCAAAGTGGTGGTTGGGTGAGAGGTTAGGTGGGTTCTCATTTTCTGCTAAAGGAAGTGGGGCGGGCATTTGGAAAATCCTACGACGAAAAACACGAATAACAGGTATCAAACGATCAATGTTATTGTTATCCATCGAAACAGTTTACGAACAAAAACACAAAGAAATAGATAGACTAAGAGAAAACCTAAAAATAAAACTAAAATCTTACTAGAAAGGAATCTAGCAAGTAGACCTAATAAAAAGAAATTCTAACCTAGACAATAACTATTCCCCGGGCTGCGGCGCCAAAAACTTGATGCGTGGGAATCGCAACAGGCTTTACCTCTCGAGGGATCTCGAGAAGCTTACAACCCCCACCAGGCAGTGTACCTGATCGTTGTAGTATAGTATAATGACAAGTACCGGGGGATTGATCGTTCAGCTTAGGAATAGTGTCGCTAGGATTAGAAAGCCTAAATACTAGTTCAAAAGGTGAGGGATGATTATTTTTGTATTTTTATATTTTTTAGAAAGCAATTAAAATCTCGGGGTTTGAAGGATTTGGGCGGAATTAGTTGCTAGTCAACTAACCCAATACTACAATGCAATCAAAATAAAATACTAAAAATGCAAATAAACTAATTATACTAAGGTTGTGAGCAGTAATTGGAGAAAATGTGTTTACTTAGATTTCACTACTCCTTAGATATCTTTTACACGTTAATTACTTGTTATAATTGCATGGATGACGGATTGTATTCCTTAATACCATTCATGGGGTGGCATACATAACTCCCCAATTCTATGAGCTCTTATCTCCTCCTACACCATGCCCAGCACAACTATAGGGATTGTAAACAGTGGCTCATGCATTAAATACAACCAATAAAGACCTAGTACACCTCGGTTCATGTTTCTTAAGATGTTCAAGCATGTTACCATTTGGAGATCTGCCAGTTTTCTTAAGCCTAACATATAAATCATTCATCCAAAACAAGAATAGACAAGTAATCAACACATAATCAATATCTAGGTTTCATTAGATCTAAGCAAACACAAAAGAGATCTAGCCTAGCATAATGGAATTGAGACAAGAACAAGATATAGACAACCAACACATAGACATATTGATTGAATTAGAAGAACACTTATCTCAATTACAATGCAAGGTATCAAGGGTTTGGAACCCTTGAAAAACCTGTAAAAGTTGCACCAAAATCGTACTTAGGGTTTCTCCAAAACTTCTCCCTTAATGTGTGAAAATTAGAAAACTATATATAGAAAAATAGGTCTGACGGCGTCAAGACAAACAATGTGACGCCGTCACCTCGCCGCCAAAACTCTTCTCGGACTGTCTAGATCTGCTTCTGACGCCGTCAAGACTTATACATTTCCAGGCCGTCATGACTCTTTTACTCTTGACGCTCTTCCTTCGTGACGCCGTCAAATCTATTCTGGATCGTCATGGAAATTCATGAAATTTGCTCTTGACGCCGTCAAGGTTTTGCTCTTGACGCCGTCACCTACTGTTCTCAGCTTGGAAAATTAAGACTTTGGCGTTTTCTTCACTTTTATGCTCCAAAAACGTCCGAATTGCTTCCTTTTCCAGATTTCACTCCCAAAGTACCTAAAATCACAAAAGGAACGATTTAGGGCAATATTTGATCAAATAAATTCGGATTCGGGCTTAAATGACCCCCTAAAAACGGACCATTTTTCGCCTCATCACAACAACAACGAGGCCCTATTACAGTTGTAAACTAAAGAAATTGCGTATAAACTTGACTTATATGACTCATATATATATATATATATATATATATATATATATATATATATATATATATATATATATATATATATATATATATATATGTTAAATACTATACGTATTTATATGCAAAACTAAAAAAAAATGTGACCCTTTTAAATAGAGGCTCTGTGCGACGGCACTTATTGCACATTCATCCGTCACCATTCCCTCTCAGTCTCGACGGATTTAAAAACATGTTGCGTATCTAACTATTTATACTTTACGATTCAGTACTTTGCTGTTTTTTGTCATGATGCTTTGTAACGTTTGACTCATTTTTACTACCTTTGTTGCATACCCTATTTACATATATAAGATGTTGGATTGTGCTAGCTTTCAAAAAATTCGAGTCATATCTTTTATATAATAAAGTAAAACCCCTATTGGAATTTTTCCATTTCAAAAAAATCAATTCATACATTTTTTAGTAATAATTTTTTTAATCTGATTTTTTCTAAAAAAAAAATATCAAAATAACCTTAAATGTTTCTATATTTGACAATAAAAAATTTTAAAAACGTTTTTATACACAAATATTAATAAGGGTCAAAAATACACATGGGTTTGTGGGTTATTTTTTGATAATTTTAGGTCAAAAGTGTAATATTTTTTTAAAACTGGAGGTCAAACACAATCCTTATTCAAGACCATTACCAGGAAAAACACACACACATTAACCTAATAACCTTATTCAACCCTTTTTTTGAATCCTTTTCTTCAATTAAATCCTTGATTAGGTCAACCTTTTATTCAATCTAATAACACACATTAATCTTATTCAATGCTTTTATTCAATTCAAAATGTTTCAACTGATCCATGTGATTAATCAAACCAAAAGCGTGTCCAGATGATTAATAAGATATGACAACTAAACTACCACTGTACAACAACCCGTTGTTGCAACTTTAGCTTTTGGTAGATGTAGCCACGCGCCAGAACAAGAAGAGGAAGAGTTTAAGGTTAATTGCTTTTATAAGTTTATGTTTTATTGGCTTGAACTTGATTTAATCTTGTGTTATTATAAGTTTATTTAATTAAGGTTATTTTCCCTTAAGTCTGCTGAGTTAAAAAAGGGGTCAACACAGGTTATTTTTTCTTAAGTCAAAATGCAGCAGGCCACATGGGGCCTAATGACAGACAATGAAAACTATTTGTTTATGAGTAGGTTGATCTCATAAACGACCATAAACGCGCTGTTTTGTTTTGATTTGTTGATGTTCAGAAAGTTTTTAATAAGTTAAAGTTGTTTAAGAAAGTTTTTACATATTATAGGACTTAAGTGTTAATTTTTTTTGTAAAAAAAACCTCCGGACCAGTTTATATTGTATTACAATTACAATTAGAATCCTAATAGGACCTAAACTAGAACCGGCTAATATAAACTCAATTGATAGCCCAACAATGAATTCATCATCATATATCTGCATCTCATTCAATAAAACTCAAGAAATCACCTGGTTTTCTTTTTCATATCTGTAGAAACATATTTATATGTATTAAACATCTTATTTATCAGGTTTTCTTTTACATCTTCATTGAGGGAACCTAAAAACTTGAACTACCATTATGAATTATTGATTTTTTTTGTTAGTTATTTTGTTTTAAGATTGTTAATTTGATTAAGCAGAGATGATTAAGATTGTAGGCTATGAGTTACCATCGATTATGACTCACCACATATTGTTAGTTTGTATACGAACTCACCTTAAAATCTTAAAGATGTCACTTTCTGGTTCAGTGGCACATGCTTACTAAGAAGATGTTTTATGGGCTTTGAGGAGATTAATGATATAATGAATCAAGATCCTTTTTTATTTAGCATGATTAGAATAAGATAAAAATTTAATAAAGAAAGTTAATATATATGCATTATATATTGGTGAAGCAAAGAAAGATCCAAAGGGTGGCAGACTAAGGTGATACGGATGTGAAATTTATGATCAAGTGTTAAGATTACAAAAAGTGAATTGTGATGTAGATAGTAGAGCCATTGGGTTTCTTGTGATTCATATGTTGACTGGTTAAAACGGGCTAAGTGAATGAGTCTATTAACACAATCTAACAATTAATACAGTAATACTAAAGATAAACCATTACACTTACACGACTAAAAAAATTTGTAAAACTTGGTTTTAATAGTTCAAATGTTGTGAAGTAAACAAATAATTGTTCTTTTCATGTCATATTGTAGCTTAATAAGTGTTGTGATTTTGATTAGGGTTGCTGATAAACATGTGGCAGAAGCAATTGTGTAAAGATGGTATATTTTTTATCTTTCTAATTTGAAGATAAAATTGTTTGATATGTTGAATGTTAATGTTTTCTTAATACATCGTTTTTTATAATTTGTTGGAGATGAAGGTTGGAGTTAATGTATAAATGGAAGAAGCTTTCATTATAAGCAACTTAGCTAATGACGTTAATGAACATAAGCTGGGTCGTCGTCCGATTCAGGTTTGTCCTCACCTCAAATTTGATGTTTACACTATAGTTTCTGCTTGAAAGTCAATTTGCAGACAAATTGGAATTCGGGGCGGAGTATGCCGTGTAACTCAAAACCGATATGTTAAATCATTATATACCATATTTTTACATAACCTTTGAAGAAGAGCAAGTAATTTCCTATAGATGAATTAATTTTAAAGCAAGAATGACGTATGTGGTAAATAAGTGTTTATATTAAAAGTTCAGAACATCATGTGTATGAGTAAGAGTAATTTCTTACTCTCAATTATGACTTTGATACATATGACATGAGCAAAACACTAACTTATAATTTTACTGGGCCACATTAATCTTAGTATCTTATGTATGTATACTACTCAATTGCTCCTTCTGCTATCCAAATGGTATATGTTAGTGTTTTATCTTTACTAATTAGTATCCTTTTTTTTTTTTTTTTTTTTGATAGCATGTATTTAAGCCTTCGGAAAGTCACCCCAAAAATTTTTAGCTACTCGCTAATCCGTTTCACGTAATTTCATTTCTTCTTTGTCTATATAATAGGTTCAAATATATTGGCACTTTAGCTTCAAAACAACCTTCTTATAATTATTAGTAGTTGGTTGGGCTAAATCACTTTGGAAACCTACAACTCTCATAATCACTCATGCTTAATAATATTGATCACAAAAATATTACCTTAAATTGAAATTGGGATTATGTGATTTGCCCATCATCAGAGAAAGTATATAAGACGAAGTCAATAAACTGAGAAAATGCACCAGGTATAATGCTTTTCTATGAACCCGAATCTTCAAATGACCAAATGATATACATATCTATTAGGAACTCATTTTGTTTGACATTTTAGACCTAGCCATAAAACAAGACATTTAAGCAGTAAAAGATCATTAACATTTGACACTACTGTTGAAAGGGTATCCACACATTATGATTTGTATAATATTCTCCAGCATGATGTTGTTGCATCAGTAAGTCCTTCATAATCCTTAGTAATCACACCCTGATATTTATGTAGAAAAGAGTGTCCACAACCATCAGTTTTTTGCATTTTTATTTTTTTTATACGTATGAGGTCTTTTCTTTATAAGTTATGGATTTAATTTGGTGATTCAGATCAACAAAAAATTACGTAAAGCACTAGAGGAGAAAAGTTCAGCAATCTTACAGGCTAACTGTAGAAAATAGATGATTGCAGGGTTACCTAAACTCTTTAACATGATTATGTTTTTCTTTAAATCAAGCAAATGTTAAGTCGTTACGAAAGAGGAACTTATATACACTATAATTTTAAACCATCTGCAAATCTCATACCGCAGTAAGCCTTTATGTTCATGATTATATTTTCTAATACGTTAAGTATGATGTGAAATCTAAAAATGGAGTTCGGGTTCGCCTACACGAGAAGCTTATGAGCAACTGAGATCGTTGCAAGATTTAGCTCCTGAATCATGATAAAATAGCTTCCAGTGGTGATCTTCTATTATGGTAAGGCCCAAATGTTTCACAAAAATGTACCAAGCTTATTTTTTGTTCTCCTTTATCTTTATATAATGCTCAAAGTTCGCATTTTTCCATTTGCAGCATTAACAAAGAATCGAGCCCAAAGTCGATCCGCATAAGATTGTCAAAAGCTAAGACATAATGCACATGGTGAATTAGGTTGCAAATCAAGCTTGAGGCAAAAAGTTTTAGGGGTTTATTCTTTTGTCAGTTACCAAAGACATTCATTATGGTTTTTGTGTATTTGGAGCTTATTGGGATAGTTTCAAATTTTAGGCTTATGATATTGCATCTATTATTTTCACTTCTAGGGTGTATATATTTTTAGAAGCATGAACTCATTAGCTTTTGTTGTTATAGGGGTTATGAAAGTTAATTCATAGTAAATACTAAATTGATGTTTACTTGTCATCTTGATTTTGTTTGTTTGGCACTCAATTTCTTTTGAGCATCAGATACTCACACAAATGTCTTAGTGAACTACATATAAAAGATCGGCCTAGAAACACTTTATAATTTAAGTAAATTAAGTATAACTATAAAACTGATAAAAAGGGTGTTTGTGAATACTTTATTTTTCTAGATTTTCCTCGTGTACTAATGGGGGTGTTTGGGATTACTTATTCTTTATACTTTCTGCTTATAGAATTATTATTTTACATAAAGTTACAACAACTGATTACATGATGTTTATGAATACTTACTCTGATACACATGTTGTATGTTTAATGTCATCAAAGTAAGAACCGTAAGATGAACAACAACTATCAAAGGCTCAACCAGGAGCATCTTTTCCGGCCATAAAAGTTTGTGCAAATGTATTTCCAGGACCAAATCATTGGAGTGAAGGGGAAAGCATGAAATGGAAGGATATTGGCCACGTTTGATTTGCATATTACCGTAGGAATGATGACATCAACATTGCAAGACACGCTGCTAACCAACCTATTAATGTAATTCTGTTGCAAAAAGCTGCTGCTAACCACCCTATTACTGTTTATGTTATATCATGAAAGACAAAATAAAATAAGATAAGATTTTTACAACAAAAAAAGGGTTTGCACTTTGCACCAAGATGTTAGAATTTGATGAAAAGCATGATGTCACAAGGTGAATAAATAAAATTACAACTTCTTATAAGTGTACTTTTGCAATGTAATCCGTAAGGATTTTACAAATTAGGATTCTATCTTTATTAAACAATTGTCATCTTTGTCACATATCAATAGCCATATTCACCAGGTATAATTGTTCATGTAATTCTAATCTGCGGATTTGAAGTGCTACATCAAACAATACCTACAAAGTACCCGACCCTATTAGAACCCGGGTTAGTCAGGCTCGGGTTTATTCGGCTCCAATTCTTATCGAGCAGGAGATATATAATTTATAAAAATATATCAAAAAGTTTAAAAAAATAATAATAACCAGGTCAACCGGGCCGACCCAAACATGAGTTACCAGATAATTTCAACCCGATACCCGAAGCTATTTAGTATTGGAGTTATTCTGGTTGGCCTGAATAACCCGAATACAATTTTAGAACCGCGTAAACTGAACATAATAAGCTTAATCAGCTTCGAGCCCGGGCGTTTGACATAAGTTTATATAAGTATCTACAAAAAAAAAAAAAAAAAAAAAAAAAAAAAACTCTTACAAGTAATTCATGTAAAATACTTCTAAATATGTACAATAAAAATTAGCGAGCATCAACATAAGTTTATTCAAGTCTAAATCAAAAAAATTAACATTTTGGATACATTAAAAAAAAAAAAAAAAAAAAAAAAAAAAAAAAAAAAAAAAAAAGTTAAAAAAATAAATAAATAAATAAAAAGCCTCACCACCATGTGCGTTTACAAGTATTATAACTACACATATGATAAACCTCTAACGAAGCTAAGCTTACAATCGGGCTTGAGCCAACTACGTACTACTATCTAATGCAAACAACATTTCAGCTATGTAAAGGTTAAATTTCAGCATAAGATTAAGAAATAAATTGATCTAAATTATCGATACTCAAACACAACATGTGGTAGCTAAACTTTGTAAATAAAGATGACAATGTCTATGAAAATACCATATATGAACTTTTATCACGTACATGTATAAAACATAATTATAAATCACAATTAAGAATCCTAATAAAAACAAAAAATAAAAATTAAGCTATTTGTTTCTTAATAAATAAAAATACATTATTGAAAAATTTAGAAAAAGCCTCGCGCATGCGCGGGCATTATAACTAGTTAGTATAATACAGTAGCATGGTCATAGCATGGTCACTTATGTTGCATTTCAATAGCATATTCTTATGTTATATGTTTTTGTCAGAGGTCAAAACAATAGTTTTCGAGTACATGATTCATAATTTATTGATTGTCATTTCTCTTTAGCCTTTATAGTGATCACATAATTGATCACGTATCCCTGTTATTTATTGAAGTGCACATATAACTATACGACCGACTTATGCTTAAACGATATTTCTCACCCATCGGACGGGCTATCACTTTGAAACTTTTTTCGCTCATATACGATAACCGTTTATTTCTTTTCGTTCTTAATGCATTCAATAAAAAATTTGGTATTCGATAACCATCTTCTTTTCTTCTTCCGAAAAATACATTAAATTATGTTGTTAGCATACGCTTAAAATGTAAAAATACAAGTCATGGCCACGTCAGGTGAATACATAATAAACAACTATAAAATATCACTGGTATCGTACATGATCAAATTAAAATGTAAAATTTGTAGAAAACTAGAAGGGGGGTTGAATAGTTTTACGTCTTTTTCGTTTTAATAAAAGTTTACTTTCAAATAATAAATGGTAGTTTGTAAAAACCTTTGAAGCTAAAGTATAGAAGCAAATTAATTCACATATGTCACATAAATACTTCTTATTTAAAGTGTTAAATAGAAATTATAATTTCATATATCTCACTTAAATATAAGTTTGTATTTATATGTTTATATGTGTTTTAATGATTGTATATACTTTAATTTACTAATGTATAATTTATATTTTGAATGGAACCTAGTTTGATCTTTATGTGAAATCAATATATGCACAACACACAAGCAATTGTAACTAAAATGATATGCAAGTAAGTTATAAATCAAAGAGTGAGAGATGGAAAGATCAAACCGAGAGACAAAGGATTTATAGTGGTTCGGCTACAAGGACACCTTCCTTGCCCTACTCCACTCCCCGAGTCACCTACTCGAGAGTTTTCTTCACTAGTTCAAAAACCTCCTTTATGGCGGAGAATACCTTACACACCAATTAGCACACCACAACGATATCACACCACAATCACAACTTCTTCACACCAATCTTCTTCACACCTAACTTCTACACACCAATCTTCTACACTTCAAATATCTTCACACCTTTCTACTTTGCTCCTAGCTTCTTCACAACTTAGTACTTCCTAACACTTTTTCTTCACGCCACTTGTTTTTCACACCTTCACTACTAAGTCCTATCCACTACTCCAAGATATATACTACTTCACAACTTCTAGGCTTCAACTTCTTTGTCTTCACAACTATCTCCACTTCAATATGCTATTACCACTTAAATCTTCTAACACGAATCCTATCCACCTCTACTTCTTCACTACTAATACTACTTCACACCTTCAATAGATCTAGATCCAATATCTAAATCTATCTAATCAATGTATACACAATGTTCACAAAGAAATAAATGCTATACAAGATGAACTAAACAAACAACTTAGATAGCAAGATGATACTAAGTTGTAATACTCCTTGTAGAAGTATTCTTCTCTTTGCACTTGAGTGTTGAGGCTTGAATCACTTTGAAACAAAGATCAAAGTATATAAGATCAAAGGATTTTTAAAAGATGGAGAAGGATGTTTAGATTAGAAAGTTTTTTGTGCAGAAAGGTGAGGAAAAAATCCAGGTTTAAGGTGGTATTTATATGCAACAGAATCTGACAGAGGAGCGTGGCCGGTCCCCTTAAACCATGGCCGGCCCTCTTAAAATTAAAGGGACCGCCCTTTATAATTAAGGGGGCCGCCCAGCTGAAACGGCTAGATTCTTTGTCTTTTAGTGGGGAAAGTTTATTTGGTGAAAAACTAACTGATTTTGGTTAAAAATTTGAATTCATATATTTAATATGAATAAAACATTTTTCTTTATTACCAAAAGTGTTTTTCAAAAATATATAATATGTTTATATAATTAATAAACTTTGTATTACTTAATTAAACTTTCCTTTGATCTTATAATGCTTTAATCACTATGTTTATTCATACCTTAAGTGATTAGATGGTGAAAGTGATTATTAACTACTAAATACTTGTTTACTTCATTATCTTTGATTTAATGTGTTTTCGTTTTATGAACATCAAAACATAGAGATATCGGAAGATATGAATAACGTTTTTAGTAGTTTATTTATATCAACAATCTCCCCCTTTTTGATGATTAGAAAACCTAAACTCATTAAATCTAAAAATTAATTTTTAGACAAGTATTAAGTGAGTTTACATTCACTTCTCCCCCTTTTTGTAGAATCAAAAAGGTTTAAGCCAATAAGAGGAAAAAAAAAAAAAAAAAAAAAAAAGACTCCCCCTTGATGTATGCTCCCCCTCGTTTGAGAGCACCAAGGGTTCGAGGAATGGAGTTCTTGCAAGAGAAATATTAGAAGCACAAGCATGGCACAAGCAAATACATATAGCATAGTACAAACTAATAATGAGCATGGCAAAAGAGAATTAGAAACATATATTAAATCGTTCATTAAAAGAAAATGATTACGTCAACCCATAATCATTGTTACATAGGCTACAAAGATGAAATTCTAAGCTAAGTAGAATGTCCTAATGTGCCAACAAGAAGTGTCACCAAACTTTCTTGAATCCCAAAATGGTTGAGGAGATTTATTTGAAAATGAGAAACATAAGCATGTAAAATGCTTGATGGTTTAGTGGAGGTAAACATTTGGTTGCATGGATGTTGTTAGGTTTGGAGATGTGGAGTTTGTAGGTGGTGAAATTGAAGATGGGTTTGTTGGTTGAGGGTTTTGATGTTGTTTAAGTGATGGTGTATGTTGAGATCTAGTAAGAAGATACTCAATCCAAGTAAAGTGCTCATTCAATGCAATAGTTTGTTGTTGGAGGAAGATGCAACAAGGGAAATTGTTAACATGCTTCTCAAGGTGGTTTTTGTTATGTGGTGATGATGGTGAGCTTGATTGCGGTGGATCCAAATTGCGTTGAGCAAGATGTAATGCTAAAAGAGCACTAAGCTCATGTGCCTCTTTTAGCTCCTCAACGAACTTCAAGTGTTCGGAGGAAGGTGATGGTGGTGGAGCTTGATAGTTGTCTTGGGTGAAAGTTTGAACATGCAACATGGGAGTGGTATGTGAAGTTGTAGGATGTAGTGGTGGTACTCTTGGTGGTGGAGACATGGTTGAGCTTGGATAGTCATGAAAACATGAAATGTTTGGGAGAGGTTCTTCATGAGTGGGTGATGTTTTTGTTGAATGAGCAACATGTGAAGTGTTGATTGAGAGATTGGGATTGATGTTTTGGGATGGAGCATGCTCATCATAAGAAGAGGCATGAATGAGGGAATGAGTGGGTGATAGGTTGTGAGATCAATCATTGTTGTGGTTTTGAGGTTTAGTAGTTGGTTGACTTGGAACAACATCACTTGAGTTATGACAAGAATCAAGTTTCCTCCTCCAAACGGGTTTGACGGAGATCCTTGCGGTTCTTGAAATCTTAGGTTTTTGGTTGTTGGGAGATGACATGTTTGGGTGTGATGGCATTAATGATGGGAAGAGGGTATTTATAGTGTATGAGAAATGTGATTTAGGAAGGTAAATTTTGAGGGATAACATGGGACAAAATATGTTTGTGAATTTTGGGAAGTATAGGCTGAAATGGGTCAAAAAGTGATAAAGAAAACAGTATCCCCGACCATCAGATGGCCGGTCCCCTTAATTAGGGGCCGGTCCCCTTAATCATTAAAGGGGCCGCCTTATATAATTAAGGGGGCCGCCCATCTGGTGTTTCCCAGAATGCCAGAAATGGATTTTTTGCAGAAAATTTTCAAAAAGGTTGTGTTTTTGGATTTGGATTCAAGTAAGTTTAACTCTTTGAGGCAATATAGGGCATACTATTCATGAATGTAGAGAGTGATATAAAATTAATAGAAATAGGCAATAAATTTCTAATAATCATGCAATTCATTTATTTATCAATTAAGATATACAATTAAGGAGGCAATAAATTAAATAAGCTAAATAAGCAACTATACGAAAATGATAACACTTAGCCTAGAGCAAGCATGTTGATGATTGTTAACAAGTAACACATAGGTGGATATGATTATATGGACTTCAATACTTGTTACAAACAAGATCCATATGGGCAAGTCATGATTCTCATGAAATGATTTGATTAAATTGTGAATGTCATTTCCAATAGAGGTGTATGATACATGTGAGAAGGTTAAATGTGTTTTAAGCAAAACGTTTTTAGTTTTATTCAACAATGTTTTGAAGTGACTTCAAGTGTGCATTAAAAAAAATTAATCTTGTTTTTTATTAAAATAATGGTTATGAAAGAAATCTTAGTTAAGTAAATAAATATTTCATTCAAAAAGAGAGGAGTTTTAAATATGATGTTTTAATCTTAATAATCAAGAAGTTGCAAGTGAATAATTTGAACTGGAAGCTTGTCATTGTCATGAGAATCAATTGAGCCCATTGTCACATATAATCATCTTTAATGACACCTAAAGATATTAAAGTGAAATGATAGATACTTGAGATCTAAATGCAATGGGACAGGAAGAAACAAAGTAAATAATTCATGGATACAAGATAGACATATGTATATATATATATATATATATATATATATATATATATATATATATATATATATATATATATATATATATATATATATATATATATACAAAGAACATCATAATATCAAGTTGCAAGCAAGTATCAATAATAATGCATCTAGTAAGGCAACTAGTAAGACATATAGCTTAAGTGGAAGGGTTCTACTATAGATTATAGAGAATTTAATAAAAATGATACTGGACTAAACAACAAGAAGGTTAATAATGCTAATATCATATAAGCATATATAAGTGTTGATAATCTAAGAGCATGGCAGCATATCAGTTAAATTATATTCACACACTAATTAAAACATTCTAAAGTATAATATAACATTGACAAGTTTTAGAAAAGAAAAACTTATCTCAGGTCCAGCTTTTCAAAAAGGATGGGCATGACGGTAAAAGAAGAAATTTAGGAGGCTTCATCATGAAAAAGTAACCGATACACCATGATACCAATACTCCAAGAGTGAAGAACAAAATGCCGATACATGAATAAATCCGCAACAACATCATAGGCGAAACATTTGTAGAAAGTGAAACAATATGATAGAGACCAATATCCGTCAAAGGTAATAGAGCGAGATGAGTAGAATAACACGTAATAGGCTCTTCATTCATAAATTACCTAAACAAGATAAACGGCTTGGTACCCAGATTCTCATGGGTCCTAGTTGGTTAGATGACAACATCCATTGCATTTGAATGCACATGATGTAGATGTCGTCGATAAGTACAAGAATTCATCAATAGTTTGTTTTAATTAACAAACAATGATTTTCTTGACTAGAGTAAAAAGTAATGAATGTTAATAGTATTAGTTCTAAATTTACTCACTAGATTTAACAAATTTTATTTGTTTTAATGCATTTGTTGAAGGATCATTTACGATAAATCCTAACCCGGTTTTATCATAGAATGGCTTTTGAATGTCGAGAAGATATTTTAAAGACTTAGAGCTATTTTCAAATTTTGCCAATGTTTTTGCTTTTTCATTTTCCATTTTAATTTCATGTTTGTAATCTCGACATTTTTTACATACAAGATCGATTTCAATATTACTTTTAAGTCTAGACATTTTATCTTATAAAATGATTTCTTTTTCAAAGTTGTTTTCAGCAGATGTTGAAAATTTATTTTTAAAAATAATTTTTGAGTCAATGTTGCAAAAATGTTTGAAGTTGTTTTCCATTTTTTAAAATTCTAATATAAATTGATCATAACAAAAATGTTCAGTTTTGAATTGTACCTTCTTTGTAGTTGTACATTCCTCACATGTTATACGGTGATCAATTTCATTTTTCATGTCGCTCCTTGTTTTGTTTGTAGTTTCACTTGGATCTAGGAACATGTAGTTCTTGCCATCAATACTCGTGTTCTCATTTGTTTAAATATTCTCATGAGCCGTATTATCATCGTCTTCTTTGCACTTGTTGCACCATGATTTATTCACGCTCTTTCTTTGGATTTGACTCATGTATTCTTCGTTGTATATACCTTCAATGATCACATTTGAACTAGTAGTACATGTATTTACATCAACTAAATATTTATTTACTAAATTTTCTAGATTAACTATTTCTTGTGCAATACCAAGTTTATTATATTTGGTTTTACATTTCTCTTGGTGAATCTTTAAAAGACATTTCCAAATATCATTTACCGTTTTACAATGAAATAATCTTTCATATTTAACTTTTGGTAGAGTTTTAAAAATAAGTAATTTGGCTTTAGTGTTTTTATCAATATTAGTTTGAAGATTATTATATTGATTTTCAAAATCTATTTTGGTTGGTTTAAGATCACCAATTGAAATGATATGCCATAGATCAAGATCTATTGATTTCACATAGTTTTCAAATTTGTTTTTCCATTCAAGAAAAAGATCATTTTCAAATAAATGTGGTTGTTGTGCAAATTTCCCTTCTACATATTTTTCAAATTCCATTGATCGTTGCAAGTTTTAAAATACAATCTATTTTAAAAATCTTGCTAGACGTGGCTCTTGATACCAATTGTAGAAAACTAGAAGGGGGGGGGGGTTGAATAGTTTTACGTCTTTTTCGTTTTAATAAAAGTTTACTTTCAAATAATAAATGGTAGTTTGTAAAAACCTTTGAAGCTAAAGTATAGAAGCAAATTAATTCACATATGTCACATAAATACTTCTTATTTAAAGTGTTAAATAGAAATTATAATTTCATATATCTCACTTAAATATAAGTTTGTATTTATATGTGTATATGTGTTTTAATGATTGTATATACTTTAATTTACTAATGTATAATTTATGTTTTGAATGGAACCTAGTTTGATCTTTATGTGAAATCAATATATGCACAACACACAAGCAATTGTAACTATGAATGATATGCAAGTAAGTTATAAATCAAAGAGTGATAGATGGAAAGATCAAACCGAGAGACAAAGGATTTATAGTGGTTCGGCTACAAGGACACCTTCCTTGCCCTACTCCACTCCCCGAGTCACCTACTCGAGAGTTTTCTTCACTAGTTCAAAAACCTCCTTTATGGCGGAGAATACCTTACACACCAATTAGCACACCACAACGATATCACACCACAATCACAACTTCAACATAACTTCTTCACACCAATCTTCTTCACACCTAACTTCTACACACCAATCTTCTACACTTCAAATATCTTCACACCTTTCTACTTTGCTCCTAGCTTCTTCACAACTTAATACTTCCTAACTCTTTTTCTTCACGCCACTTGTTTTTTCACACCTTCACTACTAAGTCTTATCCACTACTCCAAGATATATACTACTTCACAACTTCTAGGCTTCAACTTCTTTGTCTTCACAACTATCTCCACTTCAATATGCTATTACCACTTAAATCTTCTAACACAAATCCTATCCACCTCTACTTCTTCACTACTAATACTACTTCACACCTTCAATAGATCTAGATCCAATATCTAAATCTATCTAATCAATGTATACACAATGTTCACAAAGAAATAAATGCTATACAAGATGAACTAAACAAACAACTTAGATAGCAAGATGATATTAAGTTGTAATACTCCTAGTAGAAGTATTCTTCTCTTTACACTTGAGTGTTGAGGCTTGAATCACTTTGAAACAAAGATCAAAGTATATAAGATCAAAGGATTTTTAAAAGATGGAGAAGGATGTTTAGATCAGAAAGTTTTTGGTGCAAAAAGGTGAGGAAAAAATCCAGGTTTAAGGTGGTATTTATAGGCAACAGAATCTGACAGAGGAGCATGGCCGGTCCCCTTAAACCATGGCCGGCCCCATTAAAATTAAGGGGACCGCCCTTTATAATTAAGGGGGCCGCCCAGCTGAAACGGCCAGATTCTTTGTCTTTTAGTAGGGAAAGTTTATTTGGTGAAAAACTAACTGATTTTGGTTAAAAATTTGAATTCATATATTTAGTATGAATAAAACATTTTTCTTTATTACCAAAAGTGTTTTTCAAAAATATATAATATGTCTATATAATTAAGTAAACTTTGTAATACTTAATTAAACTTTTCTTTGATCTTATAATGCTTTAATCACTATGTTTATTCGTACCTTAAGTGATTAGATGGTGAAAGTGATTATTAACTACTAAATACTTGTTTACTTCATTATCTTTGATTTAATGTGTTTTCGTTTTGTGATCATCAAAACATAGAGATATCGGAAGATATGAATAACGTTTTTAGTCGTTTATTTATATCAACAAAATTAAAAGTCATGCCCGCCCATCGGGAGGGCTTCAAAAACTAGTGTATATATATATATATATATATATATATATATATATATATATATATATATATATATATATATATATATATATATATATATATATATATATATAATTGCCTCTACTAACAATCTAATTGAAGGAATAGTTCTTGATATCATTGAAGATAAGATCTTTAGAAGGTTTCTTGGAGGAAAAAATAACATTGTTCCTGTATCTCCATATGGACCAAATTGTGGTCCCATTCAATGGCTCTCAACTTTTGTAATTAGTCTTTCCTTAAAAGGGAGAGAAATAGGGTAGCTCATAGCATAGCTTTTTTGGCATTGAGTTTTTCTCATGAGCAGGGGCGGAGCCATGTTGGGAGTAATGAGGGGAATTGCCCCCAACCAAGTTCTTGTAGAAAGAGTAAACTATTAAGAAAAAAAGTATAACTGATAGAAAAAATGGTTGGTGCCCTCGCGTTACACCATAAAAGAAGCCATTTACACATCTGGTTAAATGTGATCACTCATAAAAAGTATAACTCGAAATAATCACTCATACTTTCAACGTTTATTGGTTAATATATTTTATCAGCGTGAAGGTCCCTTTTACCGGAAAAAAAAAATTAAGATTTAAATTGTGGTTCTGACATAAAAGTTTATTTTGTTTGAATAATGTTTTGAAAGTAGCAAGCGGATATTTAAGTGATGTTTTGTTTGTCTCATGTTTAGTCAAGTAATTTACCAATGTGCTATTAAAAAAAAAAAAAAAAAAAAAAAAAAGTGAATAACCATCGTTTATGTCAATTCATTTTATAGTTCATTCGTTAAATCATGTTTCATTTTATGAACACCGGCACCTCTTACTAGTATTAATCGCCTTTAAATTAGAGTGATTTTATTCTTGACCCGATCCGACCCAACTTGTTTCGAGTTACACCAAAAATTGTGTTTTTAATATTGTTATCAATCCCTTTCCATTGCTCGCTGCCCCCCCCCCCCCCCCCATCACATTTTCTGGCTCCGCCACTGCTCATGAAATTACGTTAGACGGTAGTGTTTAAAGATCGATGTACTCTTATCTAATATAGAATGATATCTCTTCCCTTCCGAAAGTTCTCGATAACTCAAGACATTGGAACACGCACTGATGTTCATATTTTTAATAGGATTAGCTTTGCTGTAGCTAGAGGAGTGGGGGCCCAGATAGTTTCTCGGCTCCCCACTAATTTCTTGTAAATCCTTTAAGTTTCTAATAAAGTGATGTTTATAAATAATAATAATAATAATAATAATAATAATAATAATAATAATTTTATAAATAATAATAATAATAATAATAATAATAATAATAATAATAATAATAATAATAATAATAATAATAATAGGATTGGTTTTGCTCCACATATTTTTAGTAGGATTGGTTTTGCTGTAGCTAGAGGTGTGGGGCTCAGTTAGTATCTCGGCTCCCCACTAATTTCTTGTAAAATCTCTTTTTGTTTTTAATAAAGTGATGTTTTATAATAATAATAATAATAATAATAATAATAATAATAATAATAAAATCTTTTATTCTTTTATCGAATAAAACTTGGAAGTGAAGAACGGTCCTAAATATACTCATTTAGTAAATGAATCAAAGAAAATATACGGGTTTAAAAATTTTGACTTGAAAAATCTAAATTTAAGAAATAATGTGGGTTTCGATCGGGAAAGATATTTACCTCTCTAGGTCAAAAACCACGCTTGTTAGTATTGTGGAATCATTGAAAACCATTGCATCAAAATGATCTCAAGATTAAAAACATACTACAAATCAGATTATTTAAACATACACCTAGTATATATATGAAAAAACCAATAGGTACGTATTTCATATCTTTAAATTTATTACACAATGCATATAGACAGGTTCAACTGCCTACGACATATATCACGTAACAATTTAAGATCGAATACATCTAAAACATAGGTCCTAGAATGCATGCATGCATACAAACTTACTATATATGTAATCAACTAATTATATAAGTCCATATAGAGCTTTGATGCCTAGAATATCATCCGAATTTAATCCTTTTAGAGATCCTGAAGGGATTGTACTCCACATAATGGCGTTTTCATCTTCGCTATGAGCCAGACCTAGTAAATGTCCTATTTCATGAAGCGCTACTGATTGTAAATCAATAGTATTAGGGACGGGTTCTGGTCCCACGGACCAGTTCTCATCAGCATCGTAATGTAACTTTCCATCTGTTGGCAAAGAAGCATGCGCTAGTATACCAGATGGCCCATCAAAGGGTGCCCCATCGCCATGGTCACCTCTTTCAAAACTAATCTTTAAATCTGCATTTGCAAAATCATCAACTCTTGCAAATGTGAAGTAGCCCGAAGCAGCAGCCCATGTATTGAATGCACGAACAACAGGAGGTACGTATGTTTCTGAAAAATTTTTAGCAAATGCATAGGTTAGGTTGGTTTTATCGACGGGCCATTTAGGGTTGTTTTGTGTGAATTGAAAGTGAGACACAGTGTGTAACCATTTTGGCATTTGTTGGTGAGTTTTTATATCTGGATGTCCGCAACGAGGCATGACCATTCTTGAAATTGTAGGACCATCTACTGTACCGGTGATATTTAGATGATAAAAATTTTGATAAATTTTGAGAGCGGATTCAAGCTCGTCATCAAAGCTTTCATTATTTGCGTTGAGTTGGTTACGTGCAGGTTGATAATTTAGGTATCCGAAACGAGCAAGGTATAGTTTGAGGTCATGGAGGCCTTCAACTTTGCTGCCCTTTTGACAACATCCTTGAAGGTTTTTTATGAACTCAAAGGCTGAAGAATTGGTGTTTTTGCTAGCCGTTTCACTCTTGGTAATTTGGAAGAGAATGAGAAAATATAAGATGGACAAAAAGGTTGATTTTGATGCCATGGCTGTGTATTGTGTTTTTGTTAATGTTTCAAGTTATTGGAGCGTGGACTATTTATAGTTGAACGTAACATTAAAAACTTCGCTTCTTTAACAAAAAAAATATTCAATCACTCGGTCCTAATTGACTAAAATCTCTCGCCCTCCTATGATTTAGATTCCAAAAATTTTAAAACTATGAATTGACGCATTTAAAGGGTTTTATGGGCAAACCAATCCCGGAGACATTTACTCAGTTACCTTATATATTTCAGTCTAACAGGATCCACACTTCTATTTCACGGTAAATCAACATTTCATTTTAGTTTTATTGACGTAGAAAATACAATTATAATAATAAGTGGTATAGAACTCACAAGATCACGTACACACTAATTACTTGATCGTCGGAAATATTTATGCACTAATATACCAGTATTTTCTAAACCACTTTCACATTGCTAAAAACTCTCCCCACTCGTACAATTATTGGTAAATCGCACAAAAATGTATCAAACTTAAAGTTGATTTAAATTTTAGTTACTCAACTTTTTCTTTTTTTTTCTTTTCAATTTAAGGTATTGAAGTTAACTTTTTGTGCAAGATAAGGTTTTTCTCAAATTTCCGAAAGCGATTACCGAGCATAAGTTTAGCCGAAGTGACTTTTAAATGCTCAAATATAACGATATATCACATTAATTTACCAATTCGTCACATAAAATGACCGATATCATCTTTCGAAAAGTTGAAAAACCTTACATTGCACGAAAAAATAACTTGAATACCTTAAATTAAGAGGAAAAAAGTCGAGTACCTTATATTCGAGTTGGTCTTAAGCATGATACCTTTTTGTATGATTTAAAATTATTATGTAGGATAATTGAATGTATTTGCAACGATATTTGGAACCAACGAGTATGGCATGCCGTGCGTTGCAATGGTTAATAATTATACATCTTTTAAGTGATAGACATATTTTGCATTACGATAGGGTCTATGATATGATTATAATTTTTCTAATCGAGTCACATTTATGTTTAGAATTGTGTTTAATTCAGGCCAATAAAAAGACATCGTTATTTGTAAACTTTTTTAGAATATACAAGGTATATTTACAAATTGCAAACATTTTAAAACTTTAGGGGAATGATCCTCTTAAGTTTGGTTAAACGTGAATAGTCATGTTAGGCAAGTTTAGATTTAATTAAAGGTAGAGATTAAAAGTTTGTAACTTTCTCTCTTTTCAGTTTGAATTATTTTTTCATTTTTAATTATTGTTTTTAAAAGCTATGAGCAAGTAACGAGTAACGACTCATCTAAACAACATGAGGACGTCCTTTAACTTTCTAACAATGCTAAACTCATGTGAACATATATTTTCATTTTGAAATCCAAAGCAAAACTAATGTTAAAAATTAGAAAAAGGAAAATCTAAAGTCAGTTTGCAAGAAGAATCAAATTTACCACAACAATTACCCATAACACACTACACGTATATGTAGACATATATTTTTATTTTTATTTTTGTTTGTTTTACTTTAATTTGTTAAGCGTATATGTATGTAGGTGATCAAATATGTCTCACTACTTTCTTTGTTAAACTTAACAATGTATCGGTAATTTTTGTTGGGTGAGGATCATCTCAAGTTTAGTAAAACATGTATATTAGATCTAATTAAGGGTGAAGATTTATACTTTAATAGTTTATTTCACTCTCCTTTTAAATTGAATTAGTTACTTTGTTAATTATTGTTTAGTTACCATATTTCTTTTTACCAAAACCCATCTTTAACTAGTTTTTTGTCAGAGCCTTGTGGTTTTAAAACAAAATTCCTACACTTTTGGAGGCATCCCCATCATGTCGGCTCTCATCGCACCACATGTCGACGTCTTTGTGATACAAACTCTCACCTCACTACATTTTTTTTCGCTGCCAGGTTAAACTTGGTTTCAGTTTTTGTTTTAAATTTGTTAATCGTAGGTGGTGATTTATCTAGTTAAATGGCTGACAGTAGGGGTTGACTACATCTCTTTTCACTAACAGTAGGGGTTAAAGATTCATTTTTTGACAGTACTTGCAACCAGTTACTTTTTGAATGGTGTCATTGTAATGTTTATCTAGTTGATATGGCTCATGCATATACATGTGAACTTCCCAAAACTTTCTGATGGTATACACATATTCATTTTTTATAGTTAAACGACTCATGCATATATATATATTGCATATTGATATAATGTTCTTAACTGCTTAGTGGTTTTATAGCTTACCATGGCTTCAAAGTTTGTTGTACTATTATGTTACAGGGGTGGCAAAATTTGTGATGGACCATAAGGTATAAGTTATAATACGCCTCCAAGTAAAGCTATCAAGGTTCAATATGGAATAAAATTCAATGAACTCATTGATCAAATCCATTGTACTATTATGTTATGTGATTTTGATGTTGTAATGTGTCATGAATTTGCCAAACCAAAGCACATGATTTTTATATACTATGATTCAAATTTAATGTGCTTGAATTGATACGTTCAAGTGTTATGCTTTTAAGTTAAAAAGGAAAAATATGTTGGCTTAAAATGGTGAGTAACAATACCAACAGGGGATGAAATATTGTGACTAACGAAAAAAAAAAGGGAAAAATATTTAATAATATATCATACTTGTCACAAAAATTACTTTCTGTAGCGTACAAAAAAAATAGCTTTTTGATGTACTGAACTTTCATTTTTGTCCTTTTTGATGTATTTTCGTGACAAAAATGTCCTTGGATTTTCAATATTTTGAGGGGCAAAAATGTCAATAGTACATAAAAAAAAGGCCAAAAAATGAAAGTTCAGTACATCAAAAAGCTATTTTTTTTTGTTCGCTACACGAAAGTAATTTTTGTGACAAGTATGGTACATTATTAAAGATTTTTCCCCCAAAAAAAAAGGCAAGTAGTATTATGATGTAAATAACTTTTCTAGTACAATGTTTGTATATATATGTTTTAAAACTACTATGATGTGACAAAAAAAAAAACTTCATTTTTTATATGGCTTTTAAAAACGTAATTAATCATACAAATGTAATGTTTAAGCAAGAAAAAAAAAAAAAAAAAAAAAAAACCTTTTATATGCTTTAACAAAAATTGAGACCCTCCTAAGTTTTATGCGAACATGATAGATCATCTTAATATTATTTTAAGTGAAAATTTAAATTTAAGTAAAATAAAGTGACACATTAAATGGCCGATATATTATCCTTTCTCACAAAACACTATCATCTTCATGTTAAATTTTAAAGGATTTCAATCCAAATCTTTAATATAATATGACAAAGTTCAATGTAGTTCAGCATTTTCTAAAGAGCTGATGAACCAATCCTAGTCATCTATTAAAAAAAAAACAACTTTCACCATTTTTTAAAAAATTAAATATCTCGCAAACCGTTAATCGTTACACAAAACAAATCATTCATCGCGACGGAAATTAAATCATCTTTCTATAAAGGAGCACTTATACATACTTTCGATGAACTTTTTTTTTGATTTTTTTTCCAGTTACGTCTGGAAAAATCACATGTAACTTGTATTACAAATCACATATGATTTATGAAATCACATGTGACTTGTATTATATGTCACATGTGATTTTTCCAGACGTAACCGAAAAAAAAATCGAAAAAAAATTCGTCGAAAGTATATTAAAGTGCCCGTCTACTGAAACATTAAAAAATGCTCGTCGCGATGGTGTACTTTTTTTTCTTCACTTGATAATTTACCGTTTGCAAGATATTTTATTTTTTAAAAAAAGGTGGAAAATGAGTTTTTTGTTTTAATAAAAATAAGTGGCTATGATTTGTTCATTATATTTTTAGATAATTTTAGTTCTACATTGATCTCAACTCAATATAATATAATTAACCGTTTTGGCGTGAAAGTTGATAAACTGAGCAATATATTAGCCGATTGGATTGTTTAACTTGTCAAGATGAATTATTTTTTTGATTTCTTTTTTTTAACGGCAGTTTTTCACACTATTTCACAATATATCTCACAAACGCATTCAGCGAAGCTTGAACTCACAACCTCTAGGTTAATGAGCAATTCACATACCACTAGACCAAAAGCCTTGGATGATCAACAGTTATTATTGACGATCAAATGCCTTGAACTCGCATAACAAAAACTTTGAATAAAACCATAATTTTTTATATTTGAGTTTTACTAAAAAATCTAAATTGTTAGTGTTTTTATTATTAAAGTTATCTAAAACTAATAAGATAAGAAAATTTTATTTAAGCTCTAAAAAATTATAAAATCCCTGAAAATAAGCTCAATTAAAACACGTTGTAAACCCTCCATGAGTCCAGCAAGTAGAAAGACCCGGTGGGTGGCTGCTGAGAAAGATCCGGCTCCAGAACTCAGCCATACTTGAAATTGACCTCCCCATTGGTCTTTGTTCCTTACTTCTGAACTCAGCTACAATGTTATTGAACTGTTAAAAACCTCCGTGATATTTAACAGCTGTTATGATTCTATCAAAGACTCCATGTAACAAATGGTTTCTGTTATGCTAGTGTTTCTCAACGTACTTTTGTTTTTATATATAAATTGTGATCAGTTGGTGTCTGGATTGGTCTATGTTGTTTAGGTATGATAGTATATTATGCGGAATGCAGAGTATAGAGTTAACATTAATGAGAAACTTTAAAATGACTTAGTGGTAAGGTCTTTGGCTTTTAAACAAGAGGCCAATGTTCAAATTGCTCGCTTTCACACAATAATATGGATCAATATACTCAGTCAAAAGTCACGGCAAGTTCCAACAAATCATATGGTTTTTCCAAGCTCTCATTATGCCTTTGAATGTTATATTTTCCGAATTGAATCTGCCCATGAATGTTATGTTGCTGACATGGACTAATCATATTTTGTTGTATGCTATTTTCAATAAATATATGCTTTGTTATGCTTTAATGAATGGAAAAAAATATTTTTTGTTATGTGAGTTAGGCATCTTTTATTTGGTTGTTATTTTAAACATGCAATCAAGCAAAACCTTACTGATGTATTAGTTCTTATTGTGCTCATTCTTATATGGTTGTCATTAGTAATTGAACAAAGGACTCTTGTCCAAAAGCTTGGCTATGTTGTTTAAATACGTGTTGGTTTCGCCCATCCGGTTAAAATTTTGAAGGTATTTCACTTACTACTACGTTTTTTTAACTCACGCTATCTTGAGGGTTCACTAACGGGGATTTGTAACGCTCGTTGGCCAAAAGAGATGAATTGCAACAAAGTAGAAACCACAAGGACATTTTTTGTAATTAATAGTTCTCAAGGATATTTCTTGCAAAAATGGCAAACCACAGGGAAATATTTTCCGGTTTACCCTTTTATTTAAAAGAAAACTTTTGGTTCATTAATTACACACTAGCCTTGTATCTGCGTAAAGCGGCGTTTACAAATAGTTTTCATTAGTCTTTGTTTTCTAATGTTTTTTGGTAATGGAAGTTGGTTTTAGTCTTCATTTTCTAATGTTTTTTATGGAAGTTGGTTTTAGTTTTGTATTGTTTTAGAAGAAAGATGTGTATTTAGGTATGTGAAAAGTACGAAATAGGATGGAACGCAAATTTGAATTCTTTTGATATTGAAAGGTTGTGTTACTCATTATTTGGATCTTAAAGTTGAGGCTTAGATTCAGGGTTAAGTTTTAGTTTGGGATATGCATGCTATGTAAAGAGTTATAAATAAACATGTGCTTGCACACATTAACAAAATACTTTAATTAATACACAAGTGGTAAAAGATAGGGACGTAACGAGGATTAAATATGACCAGGTGCACAATTTTATTATTATTATTTTTTTTTTTTTTTTTGAATCGTTAACGTATGGCTAAATCTTTAAATCTCATTCAATTTTCTAGCTTCGTTGCAAATTTTATTGAAAAGTAAATTATGTTTAATGGATAAAGTTTGTAACGAAATTGTAGTTGTAGCTACAATTAAAACAAACAATCACTTTTGACAAGAAGTTGTTTTCTGGGTCAATTCCACCCTTAAAAGTCCATCCATTTTGTTCTTGCCCAAAGTTTTGGCATAATATTCAATTACACATATCTAAATGAAAAAATTTGTTTCGTGGCTAAAAAATATATATTTTTACCCGCTGCAACGCGCAAGGCATACGATCCTTGTTTTTCACATTAAGCAACTTACTCATTTTACACCTTTTGTACTCTGTAAAACAACCCAATGAATTAAAATGGAACACATATGATAACTACTTGTATAACTTATAGCTTATGAAAATGGTTATATACTATAATAGCATCAGCTAACACTTCACTCTAACAGTTCATTAAGTAAACTGCAGAGCATATAGTTAGTGGTTGACATGAATGTGCTCACTGAGTTGATTCTCAAAATGACAAAATCTTAAGTAGAGGTGAAATCTGTAATCGCTACCAAATCACACGGTTAACTTTTTTGCTACTTATAATCATGACTTGAGTTTTTGACATGTGTTTGAGACTCGGATAAATATAATCAACCCCTAATTCAACCAACTTGATGAAGGGCATCGAATAAGCCTAAAGGGCTAAAGGCAACACAAGCAACCAACTACTATGCCACCACCTCGCAAATGACCCAACCCAAATGATAAACATGTTGTTTCCTATAACTATATAGGGGATAACATCCCTGCTGTAAACAGCAGGGAGTTACCTGCTGCACACACAAAACCCACCCCCCCCTAATGTTACTAAATGGTCCCTGAATGTTCATTTTGCAGCAAAAATGGTCCCTGACGAAGCCTTAACAGCAGCGAATGATGATCATTTTCCCAACTATATATGATTCATGCCAAGGCCTAATACGAAGAACTACAATGCAAAATCTAGTTTAAAATGGTGAAAGGGACCGCAACTTTTGACATCTTTAATGATATTTGCAATTTGTTCATGTTCAAAACTCCTATAAGTTGGCTTTATTCACTTGTTAGAGCAAAAGGCTGTTACAAATTAAGTTCAAAACGGATTATACTTAATTAGACTTAAATTATACTCGCTCCTTATTAATACACCAGATCGCAGGCTATTATGTGTTATGTCTGAAAAAAGTTTGGAAGCAATTCTATCCATCAAATTTCTTCATCATACTCTCTACTTCGACATCTAACGACATCCTACAGGTATACGCTGTCTTTGTACTCATGACATGCAAGGTTTCTTTCATTAATGTTAATGTGCCTTTATCTATGATCCTTATAACTAGTTTGCTGCTTCTTTTATTGCTTATGGACTATTCGGTTTCTTAAAGATATGTTTGCAAGATAGTACATATTCGTAGGAATTTGACTCTGTTGATTACATTACTAATGGACTAATGGTGCTTATTTTGGTGCTACTTATATGTATTTACAGGGTTATAATATATGGATGACGGTATTCAAGCTCTTGTTATCGATAATGGAAGCGGAATGATTAAGGTAAGCAAACCATGATCTTGCATGAGAGATTTTCCTCTGACAGGCATCATCATGCCTCTTATCATATCCCACATTCTACACATAATTGACCAACTAGAAATTAACATAGCTATTAATTTCATTGCATTTTATACAATTCAATTAGCTTTCTAAGCTCTGTCCCTTTCCTGATTTAGAGAATACATAGTTCTGTAACATGTTACTTTTGTCCTGAACATGAAGGCTGGATATGCTGGGGAGGAACAACCGTCGGTTGTGTTTCCTAGCGTAGTTGGGCGACCATCACACACTAGTGCCATGGTTGGATTGGATCAAAAAATGGTTTATGTTGGTCATGAAGCACAATCAAAAAGAGGTATCCTCAAATTAACATATCCAATAGTGCATGGAATAATAAAAAATTGGGATGACATGGAAATGATATGGCATCATACCTTTCAAAACCAGCTCTGTGTTCCCTCCGAAGAGCTCCCTATCTTACTAACTGAAGAACCTCTCAACCCCAAGTCTAATAGGGAGAAGATGACCCAAATTATGTTTGAGACATTCAACACTCCTGCATTCTATCTTGCTATGGAGACAGTGATGTCTCTTTATGCAAGCGGTCGTACCACAGGTTTGTAAAATTTATGAAAACGCATTCGAGATTTCTGTCAAAACTGCTAAAGTTCTTATTATTCGATCTCCATAAGCTGCTGAAGTTCTTTGAGGAAAGCAAGAAGATTATTTGTGCATACCGCACCCCCAGCATGGCTGAAATCATCACAACTGCTTTTGAGATTGAAATATACAAAAAGCTCCCTATCCTCTAAAAAATATAAGTGCATGCTTTTGGTTTAATTTTAAAAACACTTTACTTCTCAGGTCCAAATCAATTTAAATACTTAAACATTCTGTTTTTCAGTGATTGTATACAAATACGGCAAGGTCACGTGACGAAGACTCATAAAACAACAGTTTTGTATATTTCGGATTGTGTTACTTGTGTGTGGTTGGCTTTTCTACCTCCGACTGGCTAATCTTGTTTAAAATATTTAAAGGTATCGTCCTGGATTCTGGTGATGGTTTCAGCCATGCTGTGCCTATCTATGAAGGGCATGCCCTCCCACATTCTATCCTTAAATTTGACCTAGGGGGCCGTGATCTTACTGATTCGTTGATGAAGATCCTTACCGAGAGAGGGCACTCCTTTACAACAACAGCTGAACGGGAAATCGTCCGTGATATGAAGGAAAAACTTGCCTATGTTTCCCTCAATTACGAATGGGAGTTGAAGACTGCCAAAACAAATACTTCCATTCTAAAAAAATATGAGATGCCAGATGGACAGGTGATCACAATTGGGGCAGAGAGGTTCCGTTGTCCAGAAGCCCTATTCCAACCATCACTAGTTGGCATGAAGTTCGCTGGAGTCCATGAAACGATTTATAACTCCATTGTGAAGGGTGATAAAGAAATTAGAAAACATCTTTATGGGAATATTGTACTTAGTGGCGGTTCAACTATGTTGCCTGGAATTGCCAACCGTATTAACAAGGAAATCACTGCACTTGCTCCTAGCAGCACGAGAATTAAAGTGGTTGCCCCTCCTGAACGTAAGTATAGTGCCTGGATTGGAGGATCTATCCTAGCTTCCTTAAGCACCTTCCAACAGGTAGTCTTATAAAAACTACATGTTGCAAGTCAACCCATTTACTATTGAATGGGTCAATTCAGGTTGTGTATATCTCTAAAGGAACACAACGATAAAAGAAATATATTAAAATCAGCTTAATATAAATGGATCAAATAAATACAATAATTCACCCGTTTGATACCGTTTCTATCAAACGGGTCAACTGAATACAAGAATTCACCTTTCTTTTGTCAATAACAAAAAAGAACACAGGTCAAACGGGGAAAGGAGCCATTTACTTTCAAGCTACCAAAAATGTATTTTTAATGAGTAAAAGTTGCTAGATCATTTTAAATGAGTAATAATTTTAATAAAAAGCGCTTGGTCAACCCTCTGTATTAACGTCTTACGGTGACAAATGCTTCTGCTTTTTATTTACTACGTACTTTTTATCATACATGCAAATTACGACATCCAGGTTTATATGATAACGTATTGATAAATAAAAGGGCTAACACTGATTTTATAACCTTTACAGAGTTGGATTGCCAAGGATGAATATGACGAATCTGGTCCATCTATTGTCCACAGGAAGTGCTTTTAACTTACTCGCAGAAAAGATTTGTGGTATATGTACTAGGGGCTTGTGTTAATACCATAGAATAAGGTCTCGCGTAATCTTGGAAAAGAGGTAGTTCTCAACAAGACGACCATTGCCTAAGTTGTAAGAGCCAAAAGATAATCTACCAAAGAAGTTACTTTCCACCTACTAAGACCACCTCCATTGTATGCACCAAATGACCAAAACACCGAGTTTGGTGTATTGGTGGTAAGAAGCCACTTACAATTTCCCCATGATAATGTTTTCAATATATCCTAGTACTGCTAAATATCAATACTATGAGACAACACAAGAAGATATTTGCTTGCTAACTAATATAAGAGGCTGCCACTTGATAATCCAGTTTCGTTTGATCTAAGTCAATAACTTTTCTGGATTGTTTCAAAGCAGTTTCTCTCATATGTCACCACAAAGAAGAAAGTAAAAAAAGAAAGAAAAAATTACACCACTTTCTAGAAAAGGTTAGGAGACTTGAATCAATCAAAGCATAAAGCTGTTTTGTCTAAACCTTATATGAGAAAAAGTAACCAGAATTACTGCAAAAAATTCAAGGTTAAACCACTAGAAAACTAAAAGTTGGTTGGTTACCATTATCAACTGTTCAAAAAAAGACATTCCAAGTATCCCCTAATCGTATTTGATGATTTATGATCATCATCAACAGTGAGAACGAAATAAATTTAATGAGTGACGAGAATTCAAGTAGTCAAAGCCGTTGTCTACAAAATAGGCAACTTTCTAAATGGCCGAATGTTTACAACACCTTGTAAGGAAACATATTGACAATCAGCAAATGCCACACAAAAAATTGGCAAACCTTAGGCAGCCTAACAGGTGTGGACTAAACGGTTGAATCCCAAACTTTTAAGAGTCAAACTTGAACTGCAGACCGACAAATTAACATATCTACCAGATATATGCTTTATAAAAAGCGGTCAACAGAATCCTGTCTATTCTCTATTCCATGCGAATCAACAGCTACATCATGTGCCTAACAAAAAATTATTGCACCTCAAAGTGTCAAAGTACTAACAACGTCAATACTAAAACATGAACTGCAAAAAGTTCACTAAGAGAAAGAATGATCAGCTAAGATTGTCTATGTTTCAATGATGGTGCAGTGTTTGATGTTCCCAAAACGAAAGCTAATTAGCAAACAACCCGAACAGACCGGACCGACCGAAGGACCGACCGAGACCGGACCGGACCGACCACATTCGGTCCAGTCCTCAGTCTTGGGTTTTTGGATAATTCGGTCCTCGGTCCGGTCCGAACCACAAACCGATTATTTTGCCGTGTTAGACCCGACCGACCGACCGAGACCGGACCGGACCGACCACATTCGGTCCGGTCCTCGGTCTTGGCTTTTTGGCTAATTCGGTCCTCGGTCTTGTCGGTCCGGTCCGGTCCTGGACCGATGCTCAACCCTTAGTCTAAACTTTACTAGTTTAATTTCAGCACAGGTGAAAAACTCGGGTCATGTGAATATTCAAATGTTTCAAACTTTCAATACACATCTTTCTTTATACCAACTGCTATGACCGTATGCCATTTCAACGATGGCAAAAAATACATAATTTGAATAGTTGAGCCAGAGATTAGGACAAGTTTAAAAAATTATATTCAAGTTGTTCAAGCGGGTTGCTGACTATTGCGTTAGGGTGAGACTTTGAGAGTAGAAAAGAACGCGCCAAACCTGAAATCAGGAACACAAAGGCAATATGGCAGCAACACTTGGCATTTGTATTATAGCTCAACTTATGAGTACAAAATCATGAACTTACAATTTGCTAAACAGATGGCTCCGATATTGCAGAAAGTTCATGAAAGTAGGCAGTAAAACGGTTCCTCTTCATGTCACAAAGGATTTTCACATGATCCATTATTTTATTCATTACAGTGTCGGCCTCTGAGCACAAACTAGAAAAACATGGTTGCATTTCAGCCCTCTTTGATGCAGGCAGCTTTGTCAGTACTCCTTTAATATTTCTCAGCTCTGAAATGATGTCATCAGTCTTTGCTTTCCCTTGCTCAATCCAATCACTCAAACCTTCCCAACATCTATTGACATGTGTCATCCTTCTACCAATCTGCAGTAGGTTCTCAACTTGTGCAATTTTGGTATCCATCTCTGTTTTCTCATGCTCTAACTTCACCCGTAAACTTGCCATTTGGTTTTGTGCCAATTTGGTGTCCTTCCTTACTCGAACCTCCTGAAGTTATTCCACGATATCATAGAGTTCAGATAAATTAGAAGAACACTCTCTATATATGTCAGAAATTTCCCAATTTTTGTAACCAATATTTGAATTCTTAAAAGGGTTAATTGCACACAATACCCTTTACAAAATAACGAAATGGGCGAAATTTGAAGTATGAAATCTACATAAAGAAAAACATATTTCCTAACGTAAATATATTCAAAGGGGGTCATGCAGTTTAATCATTAAGAACGAATCAGTGGTTTTTTTAGGATGTTGACCTCGGGTAACATCAAATGACACAGTGACAGTCGGGTAACATCAAATTATTCTATGTACAAATCAAACATAAGGATACAAACATATAGACATCTTTACAACCTAGAGCAATAAGTACGACACACGACACATGAATATATACTTCATAAATAGAATACCTCACGCGAAACCTCTGTGAATGTGGCACTTGGAGAATTATCTAGCAAATAGTTTTTAACTTCTGTAGACATCTTTACTTTATTTTGCAGCTCCCAGACTTCTTTTATTGGATAAATATGTAAGCTCTTTAAGTTAGCAAATGGAGAAGGTTGATTTAAGATTAATTCCGCAGACGAAGAAAGAAGCTGCACAAAATTTTACAAAACAAAATCACATATAAATCAGTTAATGACATCATCATAATCATGAGTACAGATAAATGAATGTATGCACTGTTTCCTTCCGGTGCATCATTTTATCTCTAAAACAGTGTTTGGCTAACTGTGACTAAAAAGGGGAAATTCCCAGGTAGGGAGTCCATTCTCACAAACAAGTGTTTCTCAATTATTGGTGCCAACACGCTTTTGAAATAATCAAAGCATGCACTGTTTTTGCAAGCATATAATCCCAACATAATAAGTGAGTCATCAGATACACCAAAGATGAAACTGGAAAAATAGTCATACCAATGTACTTCAACTAAACATACAAGTATCAAACAGAATATGTATTTTTGGTCATGATAAACATCAAGAATTAAATAAGTATACCTCAAGAATTTCCAGGTTAAGTGTAAGATATTTAACACTTTGGAGATGTTGAAACAAGCAAACTATCTTATGAGCACTTGCAATGCCTCCAATGACACAAAGATCCACCTTCTCCAATAAATGGAAACCGTTTGTATAAAGGTCTAAGGAATGATAACCTTTATAGAGCAAAGAGACAAGGTTGGGTGCGGAAATCAGAAACTGATACTTCTCAAACCAATCATTTATAGTGAGACTCTTAAGTTGAGGTGCAACCACATTAACAACATTCAAACTCCCCTGAACATCTTCAAGTGTGAGATTAGATAGTAAAGGATGACATATATTTAAATGATCCAAACCTATCACTTTGCAACCTTTTAAGGTGAGTATCTTTAAGTTTGCACACTTGGAGAAAAGACCAATATCTTTGTCGATATTTTCAGCACAACACAAAGTGAAATCATGGAGATACAATGTTGTTAGGGCAGGGAGCTCCAACGTTGACGTGGATGTAAAGCCATATCTCCTAACAGTCTGATAGACATATTCCCGTCTCGTACTGAGATGTGTGAGAGACTCAGAACAAATGAGAGAAAGAGGGAATTCAATAGTATTTTCATAGAACCATGTGATATCGAGTTGTTGGATATTGTGAGAGAATGCATAGTTCAAAATTTGTCTAACAAACTCTTGGCTAAAATCTCCGCCAAAACAAAGCTTGACTGAAAACACTTCTATTAAATTATTGCGACGAGACAGAAGATGAGTAACAAAACGGGAGAGCTCGGCTGGCGTAGAGAAATCCTCAATTAAGAAATTGAGGTGCGGCATTGAAGTCCAGATATATCTCCATCTAGAAGATAAAACACTTGTTTCAATAGCGTGTTTAATGCCAACAAAAGAGAGAATTTTGTTAATTAGATCATCCGGCAAGTTGCTTAGTCTATCAATTCCAGCATTCATTCTCTTCTCAACCTGCTCGTAATCCATATCCCCCACACTCTACCTTAATACAAAACATATGCATTCACATAAACATTGGATTCACTACATGCATCCAATCCCTTTGTTTCTCTTTTTGTAGTCTTGTTTGGGAAAGCTGCAATTTGACACAATGCAACAATCATGTTAAAAACCAGTTACAGGTGATTAGATGATAAAAAATGCCTATACAGGTCAATGTAGTGATGTAGTCTATCCTACCAAGATCAGCAGTCTGGTCATCCGAATCGTATAATTCCTAGCGCCCCTTGGAAGACATGCATCTAGAGAATTGGTCTAATATCAGGCTAGTTAACTATTGACTAGTTAATCTCTATCGTTACATGCATAGTGATTCATCAACTGTAGATTATAAAGTTGGTTGTCGTGTCTAATAAAAGAGGTTATTTTCCATATATTAAAGACTATCGGTTGAGCTTAAGGGGTATTTGTCTTAGCTTATTTGATTGGCTTATTGAAAATTTAATAAGTTCATAAGCTCACTTTTTAGGCATATAAGCTTATCAACTTGAGCTCTTGAACTTAAATAAATTATTTTATAAGCTCATCAAATAAGGTAATACAAACATCCCCTTAATGAACTTATAGATTTTTATAAGACCTCATTGCAGCTACGTTCCTACCTTAAGCTTGCTGTAGCTTTAAAAGTGTTCACATTTTGATTATAAAAAGCTGATTATTGTTAAAAAAAAAGATAAATCAAACCTTAAATATATCTAACTTTTGGGTAAAGGAATAAAACATCCAAGGCAGATCAGTGCTTTTACCAAAATTGCTATCAATTCCAAAAAAAAATAAAAAATAATAATAAAAAATAAAAATAAAAAGGTAAATAAATAAAAAAATTCTGGGGGCTGAACTTTTTACCCTCCAAAATACCCACAAAATGCACAAAAATAGTCAGCTCCACCTGAAGTCAGATTTCACAGAACCTGCTGAATGATAAACCCCGTAACTATTAAGTATTATTAATAAGTATTTATAGATTACAAAATCATAGGAAACCTTAATGGTCCCTAAGCCCACACTCGGGCTTGGGCCCACTTAATACGTCTAATACCGTCCATAGTTCACATAACTGTGGTAGAAACTAAAAACATTAAACTATTAAAGCTATAACTATTTTTTGACTAAGACATATGACAAAAAGCGGAGACAAATCTTCAAACAATAGCAGCGAAAGCAAAACAAGCATTCAAATAGCAGCAGCGAAAGGAAAATAAGCAAAACAAACATTAAAAATCATAGGAAACCCCGTAACTATTATGTATTATTGATAACTCGGCTTTGATACCATGTTGAATGATAAACCCCGTAACTATTATGCATTATTGATAACTATTTATACATTACAAATCATAGGAAACCTTAATGGTCCCTAAGCCCACACTCGGGCTTGGGCAAGGTGGCCAACTTAATACGTCTAATAAAACAAGTCAAAATTTCAAACATAAAAGAGATCCCAAAACGCCTATTCAGCAAAACATTTGAAAAAGAAGTGACTCAAATTTCAAACATAAAAGAGATCCCAAAACGCCTATTCAGCAAAACATTTGAAAAAGAAGTGACTCTTGAAAACATTTCGGCATTGATGTCTTTTTTTTCTTTGGTTAAAATCCATGTATAGTATTACTAGGCGAGTACCCATGCATATTGACGAGAATTTATAGCGGCAAATAATTATAGTTGCGATATTGTGGTCAGGCATTTCGTGCAACATTTATCTTTACTACATAATACATATAGCGGAAAATAATGTTCTAAAATAAAATCTTCATGAATTCTCATCTTTGTTGGTCTTTTTTTAAACAATGACATCAGCCTTAGCTAGACTACTCATTTTCTATTTCTACCAACCCATACAATAAGGAAATGATAAAAGACGAATGCGTTATATAGTGGTGATTCGTGATTGTGATGCATAAATATAAGTTATTAAATTTCATATTAATTGAAAAATAAGTAGTAAAACGTTCTAAGGCATTAAGCTTTAAAAATAAACTTTCAAAAAACAGTTGTTGATGGTCATTAAAAATATTGATGGCAAATGGTACAATATAAAGAGTTATAAAGATGGTACTCCGTGATTGACTAAGGATCAAATGAGAAGAATTCTTAAAATAAGAAGGATGAGAAATAATTATAATTACACATTAGAGATGCATCAAATTGAATTAGATGCATCCTTAATTTTTTAGATGCATCATAATATATTTTATATCTAAAAATTAGATGCATTTCATCAAGTTACACGAATCCTATACATTTTCCGTCCTCTGCGTGCCAAATTTGTTGCTAGTACTACTTTGCATCGTTTTCACTTCAAAATCACTTTCGAAACTAATTGTGATGCATCTAAATGAATAGAGATGCATCTAATTCAAGTCGATGCATCTCAAATATGCGGTTATAGTTATTTCTCATTCTTCTCATTTTAAGTTTTCTTCTTACTAGATTCTTACCCCTCCGTAATTAAGATAAAACGCATTTTAGCACAAGGGGTATATTAGTCTTTTCCTAATTCTCATTTTTAAGCAAATATCTTTTATCTTCATATGGGTGTTTGTTTAAGCTTATGCAGGGTGCCTATGTGCTTATTAGCTTATATAACAAAAATAAGCCTAATTAAGTGTTTGGCTAAGCTTATATGTTTACGCTTATGAGCTTATATGAGGGGGTTTTGGTAAGGCCAAACTTTGTGGCTTATTTGTGGAAAAGTGGGCTTAAATAAAGATATCTATACTACTATATAATGTATTTGGGACTATTCTATAATTAGAAAGACTTAAAAATTCAAACTTTTACTTATTAATTATGGAAACAACCACCCCTAACAATCACCCCCAACAATTTACAACCACTTCAACAACCACCCCAACAATTTATAACCACCTCAACAACCACCCCAACAACCACTTTCCACCACCCCACCTCCCTCCTCTTCACCCCAACAATCCGCCCCCGCATCGCGCGGGCACCTTTCTAGTTATATAAAAAAGACTTTTATACACTCATTTAATAATTACACCCTTTTAATGTGTAACTGTTTAGATAGTTTTGTTGTCATTTTACCTTAATAATTATGATAAGCATACGCCCAAACACTATGAGCTTATGATATATACATAAGCCCAATTCATAAGCTTAGCGAAACACCCCTTATTTTACCGGTCCAATCTATGGTAATCTTGACCCGCAACAACTACGGTAAATGTGCATCATATAGGTGACATTTCTATATACTGGAATCATTTTACGATAATCAAACAATGTAACGGAAGAAACAAAAACAACTGACTATTTAAACTTTGAAAGGAATTAATTTAAATAAGATAGAAGTGATATATACCAAATGAAGGGGGGATCGACGGCAGCAGATAGTGTAAAGTGCGAGACAAAGAGGGGACTTAGGGTGGGTCCAAATGAGGATTTGAGGAGGTGTTTGTTTCTAAGTTTTGAGCGGGTGAAGTGGGTAGTGAAAATGAAAATTAAGGGTACCAGGGGGTTGGTAGTCGGTGCCTTGCCTCAAGACACGGCAAGGGATGGGTGAGGCACGCCGCCATCACGCGCATGAAGCTTCACTCACGTGAAACTTTCACGCACAAGATGGAAGAAAAAAGTGAACGTTGGGACATATTTTTTTTGACTGTTTGTACTTTTTTTTTTTGTGAGTGATCGGATTCCAACAAAAAAGTGAGTGAATGATGTGACATAAGAGTATTGGTTGAGAGTGAGTGATGGGAGAGAGAGTGGGTGATGGGTTGTCAACCCTCTTATTGTTTGGTCGGTGGGTTGAGTAGGGTTTGCGTTTGAGATTCTTGGTGCAGTTACACCAGTATTCTCACTTTCAATACTCACATTTCAAAACACCAAATTTATTTTCAGAAAATAGATAAATTGAGAAGTAGAAAATCAACATCAAATACACATCCGATACAGATGCCACAAATTGAAAAACCAATTTTGGTAATAAAGAAGAATTAGAAAATTTAAAATAAATTATATGATATTCAAGTCTAACAATATCAGCGATATGAAATTACAAATAAAAATAATAAATCAAAATCATATTTCTTATTTAAAGATATTACTTAAGGTATTACCATCCACCATCTTAGAGTGCCAAAAATTTAGGTCGTTTGACACTTTAAGGGGGAAGATAGTAATACATTAAGCAATTTTTTAAACCACTTGCAACATCTTGAACTTATGTTATATGAGTGCTAGTTGCATAGCTCGCTCGATGTATTTACGAGCCTTTTGAATAATCGTTGAAAAAATGAAGTATTAACATACCAAATTATTTTTTGACATGGCTATGGGTTGACCATATCAAAGGGTCTAATATGATATATATGATATTTAGCTCATTCATATATACTATTGACATTGTTTATGAGTGTGATTTGATCATGTTAAAGGTCTTAGCTATTTGGGAGCAATGACGAGTCAAGTATGAAGGAAGTTATAAAGATTGCTTGATATATACATCAAACATAAAAGACCCCAAATGAAAATGATGAAAAAAAAAAAAAAAAAAAAAATGCTCAAATATGAAAAACATAAATAAAGTATCTTATTTTTTAATTATGCATAAAAAAAACAAGAAATTAACATAAAAACATACATGTCCAAACCCCCCCCCCCCCCCCCCCTCTCTTTATAGCCACGTACTTTCAAAAATATACCAACTTGTAACACTTAACTTTTTATAACAAATTCACCCACGTACTTTCAAATTTTGTTCTGACTTGAAACACATGATATACCGTCAGTTATCATGTGGCAACGTTAGTCCATTTAATCAACGAACGTTTGCAAAGTGAGTCCTTTATACTAACGTCCGTTTTTTATTAAATAAAAATTAAGTTTTCTTACATTTTTCATACATTTTTGTCCGTCTTTATACGAAGTCGTCCGTTTTTATACACTTTCATCCATTTTTATACGTTTTTGTCCGTTTCTATACGTTTCATTCGTTTTTATATGTTTTCATTTGTTTTATACTTTTTGGTTCGTTTTTATACATTTTCGTCTATTTTTATACAATTTTCTTACATTTTTATATGTTTGTGTTGGGAATTAAAAGTCTTCATACTTAGTACTGTCAAGCCAAGAGTTAGTACTGTTCAAGTTACAACTGCCAGTACTAATCAGTTAGTACTGCTAGAGTAAGTTAGTACTGTAGTATTAACTTAAGACTGCTAAAGTGATAAAGATGTGTCAAGTGATTTGTATTGACTTATTCAGTGTATATTCTATATAGTTAGAAAGATACGTATATTCTATATAGTTAGAAAGATACGTATAAGATTAATATTATAGAAGATTTGTAGTTATCTTGTATATGACTCCTTAGTGTATACAAGGAGATCCTAGGTTATGGTGATTGATGTTAGACAAAAAGGAGAAGGACTAGAATGAAAATAGGGACCAAAAGGATCCGGAAGGATCCTCTTGGGCTATGTTCGGCCGACCCACCTCTATAGGAGGTTAGAGTTTGTTTTCTTGAGCTACAAGATTTGAAAACTATAAATACAATGCCTCTTGTATTCATTCTTTCATCTCTTGATTCCTAGCAATCCTTAACTTATTCCTTCTTCTCTCCATTTGAGCCTAGTCGATCAACTACACCCTTATAGGGTTCCTACGCGATCATCTAAGTTCAAATATTAGTGTTTGGATTGTTTGTGATCAAGAACCTAGCTTTTCACATTGAAATGCTACTAATACCAGTGTACAAGAACGAATGACAAACACATTATTGTTTGTGAGGTTTTGGTGATTTGACTAGGGTTTAGTTTAGGGTTTAGGGTTCTTGTTCATTGATTCTTGATTCATTGATTTTTCGTTTTGCTAGAAATCACTAAGGTATGCATATTGTTTATATTCGGTTAATTCATTACATGATTATGATCTTTACTTCTGGTGCATGCTTTGATGTTTACATGTTTATTTT
Source organism: Artemisia argyi (assembly GCA_030686995.1). Lineage (NCBI taxonomy): Eukaryota > Viridiplantae > Streptophyta > Magnoliopsida > Asterales > Asteraceae > Artemisia > Artemisia argyi. The sequence continues at coordinate 120,711,620 of CM060705.1, read as the reverse complement.
ATAATGTTTATGATTAATAAATTCCAACATTTTAACTACCCTAAACTAAGTATAAGCGGAATCCTTACTTTTGGACTAAGCCTTCAAAGCAACATCTATGGCTCCTATTTGAGAAGAGTGTTGAGCTAGTTGTTGGAGAATGGTTTCGTTGGAAGGATTGTTCGGTTGGTCATTTGAATGGTTTTGTGGAGGGTTGTTGGAATTAGTAGAACGAGTGTTAACCATAATGGATCGAGTATTGTTAACTAATGTGTTTTCTACAAAATAAAGAAAAAGAAAAACGTTTTTTGAAAGCCAAAAAGTCTTCCCAACTATTCAAGTATGAGAAAAGAATAGTATGGCTAAGTTTTTAGGCATTTTTTGTTACCAAAGAAAATATGCAATTTGCTTTCTAAATAGTAGTCAATTAGACATGTGATAAATCTATGTAGTATTGTCGGTAGAGTATCTCAGGCTATCTTTGAATGATAGTATTTTACATTGTATATGGCCATGCAAAGTTAGCCTATAAAAACAACATCAAAGAATGTAGAAAATGTACCAGTGAGCTACCAAAGAAAAACAAAGTTTTTACGAAGTGTTTTTAATAAAGAATTTTTGAGCGACAGTATTTCATATTACAAAAGAGTTGTTTATACTTTGTCGTAATAATTTTGTGAGCAATATTTTTGTGAGAGTAACATCTCATATGTCCAACATAAATTGGTATCAGAGCTTGTTCGAATCCATTTGGGTTAAACGAGTTCTTATCATTTTTATAAAGGTGTCATTGCAAGACGACAAGGTTTTGATTTAAGTCATGTTGTCGTCCCAATTTTTGATGGTGAAAATTATGATTATTGGTGTGTCAAAATGGAGACATTGTTTGATTCTTTAGATGTGTTTGACGATGTCAAAAACACATTTGAAGAACCCGTTGATACGGAAAAGTTAACCGAAGAGCAGATGAAAGATTTGAAGCAAATGAGAAGCCAAAATGCAATCGTTCTAAGTATGATTCAATAGGGAGTCACACCGTCAATATTCCCGAAAATCATGCGTCTAAAAGAAGCAAAAGAAGCTTGGGAGGTGCTTAAGCATGAATTTCAAAGAGACGTCAAAGTGAGAGCTATAAAATTACAAACTCTCAGACGAGATTACGAGAACACGAATATAAAGGAAAACGAGTCACTAAATGACTATTCATCTCGATTAACCGATTTGATTAATCAGATGAAAAGTTATGGTGATGAAATTGAAGACCAACGTATTGTTGAGAAAATTCTCATCAGTATTCCCGAAAAATTCGTTCTAATTATAGCAGTTATTGAAAACTGTGGAAAACTAGAAGGGGGGGTTGAATAGTTTACCGCTTTTTAATTTGATTATCTTTAAAACTTTACGTTCGTTTAAGGATATAAACACAACTTTATAAGTTCAATTATTTGAAAGGCTTTACGTGTGAATAACAATCCTAACTTTACTTGTTTAGTTCTTTGAAAAGCTTTACGTTTGTTTAAAGATATAAACACAACTTTACTTGTTTAATTCTTTGAAAAGCTTTGAGTGTGATTAGCTATTCTAACTAAAGACAATATGTAATAAACAAAGATAAAGAAAGAAACGATCAAACCACAACATGATTGTTTATCGTGGTTCGGCTACAAGGACTCTTTTTCCTTGCCCTACATCCACGCCCTACTCGAGAGTTATAAGCACTAATCAAGAAGCTCCTTTCCCGGTGGAGAAACCTTTACAACGTCGCTTACACTTTTACCGACACTAAGCTAGATGTCGAGTTCTTTTACACGGGTACAACCACTCCCATCGTCGCTTACACTTTTACCGACTCTAAGCTAGATGTCGAGTTCTTTACCAAGGGTACAACCACTCCCGTTAGTTCTTTTACAAGGGTACAACAACTCCCGACACACTATGTATTTTGAGGCCTAAAATACTAACCGATCACTTCTACATTTATGATACAAATGAAGTATAAACTACCAAAGCTTATACATGACAAAGCTAACAAGACTTGCAACTTTAGAGTTGAAGCTTGTAACTTCTTTAATGATCTTGTGAAGTCCCTAGCTACATAAGAGGATCACACAAGTCAAATGTTACTGAGTTAGTTGAGAGAGTATATCAAAATATGTCCTAAAGTGATGACTCAAAACTAACAAATGGTTTGGTATTTATAGCAAACCATTCTGCAGGTCTGGCGGATACGGCGGAACCCTCAGATGGGTTCCGCCCGTGTACCCCCAGGGTTCCGTCAGGGCTGCAATTGGTTTTGCAATAAATCTTCCAAACCAAACAAGGTCACATCACATGAATACTAGTCAAACATACATTAGCACAAGAAAACTTATGGTTAGTCAAACACACTTTCTTCCATAAATGTATAATGACAAACTTACCATAAATGTGATGTTATATTTCTATTTAAAGACATAAATGTGATGTGACAAGACTCTTTCTAATTTAAGAAATAAAAACAATGTTTTGTTTAAAAGGAAATGTAATCCTTAGTTTAAACAAGACTTAAACATTTAAAGTGATGATTTACTCTTAGCTAAAGTTCATACTTTGTCATTAACAAAACTTAGCAAAGATCGTAAAATATAAATAACGTTTTTAGGCGATATTTGTATTAAAAACACCAAAGATCTCAAAACTTTGGGTATTCAAGAATTACTAAGTTTTCTCAAGTAATATGAGCAGCGTATGACTCGCCACTCCGGCAAGGCGATTGAAAGTGCATTCCAATCTAGCTTGCAAGGAGACAAGAAACCACCACAAAATTTTGGAAAAAGGAGTTCATCCCGAGGTGGTCGAGGAGGCAGAAATTTTAGAGGTCGTAGACGCGGACAAAGCTACGGAAGTTTTAGAGGTCAAGGCAGCTTTGACAAAAGATCATTTGGCGATGGAAACTCTCACAAGTGTTCCATTTGCAAGAAAGATAGTCACGAGGAAAAAGATTGTTGGTACAAAGAATAGTATAAATGTACTCACTGTAATCAATTTGGTCATCTAGAAAATTTTTGTCGAAAGAAAAACCAACAACAAGCAAATTGTTTAAAAGGAAAACAAGAAGATGAAAATGTTTTCTTTTGTCACTCAACTAATGTTAAAAGAAGTGACACATGGTTTCTTGACAGCGGTTGTAGTAATCATATTTTTTTTGGGTAAAGGGGAGTAATCCTGCACCCTGGTAAATATATAAACCAAAACGTTTAAGTACAATGGATATAGGTGAAATCCTATATCCATTTTGGTCGATATTGACACTACAGGAAATTTTCAAGTAAAAATGGGAAAAGGAGCAGTAGTACAAGTGAAGGGAAAAGTCAAGATTTCGGTCAAGACAAAAGCAGGTATCAAATACATTAATGATGTTTTACTAGTTCCCGACCTTACGCAAAATTTGCTTAGTGTCGAACAACGAGCATGGATACTCTGTAATTTTTGAAGGTAAAGGTTGCACTATTTATAATAAAGGAAGAAATAGAGAGTTGATGCAGAAGATAATAATGGGGCAGAACAGAAGTTTTCCGATCACATTTAGATACGAAGAACACTCTGCATTGAAGGCCACAACAACATATGATGCTTTGTTATGGCACAGGAGTCTTGGACATCTAAATTTCCAAAGTCTAAATTTACTCCACCAGAAAAATATGGTCGGAGGTCTGCCACAAATTCACGAGATTGACGGAGTTTGTGAAGTGTGTGCACTTGGTAAGCACCATCAGAAATCATTTCCGAAATGAGTCGCTTGGAGAGCCAAGGAAATTCTCGAGCTAGTACACACCGATCTTTGTGGTCCGACGAGGAATCCATCTCATGGTGATAATCTCTATTTCATTCTATTTATTGATGATTTTAGTAGAATGACATGGGTTTATTTCATGAAAGAAAAATCTCACGTTTTTGAAATTTTCAAAAAGTTTAAAAATTTTGTCGAAAAACAAACGGGGAGTTTTATCAAAATTTTAAGAAGTGATCAAGGAAAAGAATACAACTCAAAAGAGTTTGACAACTTTTGTGAGGATGAAGGCATGCACAGATAGCTCACAACTTGATACATACCTCAACAAAATGGTGTAGTCGAGAGAAAGAAACAGACCGTTGTAGAAATGGCGAAATCAATGATGCACGAGAAAGGTTTACCAAAAAGTTTTTGGGCAGAAGCAGTTTACACAACAGTATATTTGTTGAATAGAAGTCCAACAAAAGCCCTCGATAACAAGACTCCACTTGAAGCGTGGAATGGAAGAAAACCTTCGATAAGACATCTTAAAGTTTTTTGGTACATTTGTTATTCTCAAATACCAAAGCAAAAAAGATATAAATTAGACGAGACAAGTGAAAAGTGTATTTTTGTAGGCTATAGTAGCAAGTTAAAAGCTTATAGATTGTATAGCCTAAAAACAAAAAATGTAATAATTAGTCGAGATATAATTTTTGATGAAAATTTTTCCTGGAATTGGGAAGAAGAAAAAAAGGAAGGTCCAAGTTTTCCCACTAACAATATGCGGGATGAAGCACATATGGAAAGTGATGAAAAACAACCATCACATGACGAAGTACCTAGCGAATAACCTGATGAAGAATCTCAAAGTCCACCACCAAGAAAATTTCGTTCATTGACAGAAATATACAATGGTAATTTTTGTCATGTAGAACCAGAAAGTTTTGAAGAAGCGATTAGAGAGGAATCATGGAAGAAAGCGATGGCGAACGAAATTCAAGTTATCGTAAAGAATAACACATGGGAGCTTACAGACAGACCTTTAGACAAAGACGTTATTGGTGTCAAATGGGTCTACAAAGTCAAGTACAATGCAGATGGTTCTGTTCAAAGAAACATGGCGAGACTAGTTGCAAAAGGTTACTCACAACAGCCTGGAATTGACTACGACGAGACATTTGCTTCAGTTGCTCGAATGGACACAATATGAGCAATCATTTCACTAGCAGGGCAGAAAGGTTGGTTACTATACCAACTCGACATCAAGTCAGCATTTCTCAATGGAGAACTTAAATAATAAGTTTATGTGAATCAACCGCAAGGATTCGAGGTTGAAGGAAAAGAAGAAAAAGTTTACAAGTTGAAGAAAGCGCTTTATGGACTCAAGCAAGCACCGCGAGTGTGGTATAGCCAGATCGATTGTTATTTTAAAGAAAAAGGTTTTGATCAAAGCAAGAGCGAGTCAACCTTGTATGTTAAAAATCAAGGTACAAATGACATTTTAATTGTAGCGCTCTATGTCGATGATCTTGTATTCACAGGGAATAACAAGAAAATAATTGAAGATTTCAAGAATGAGATGATGCAAAAATACGAGATGAGTGATTTAGGACTTCTAAATCATTTTCTCGGAATGGAAATATATCAAGATGATGACGGCGTTTTTATTTGTCAAGAAAAGGATGTCGAGAAGATTTTGAAGAATTTTGATATGTTGGAATGCAAACCGAAGGACACTCCTTTGGTTGTCAATGAAAAGCTCATGAAAGAAGACGGTTCAAATAAATTGGACGCTACACTTTATCGAAGTTTGGTGGGAAAATTGTTATACCTCACAGCAACAGTGCATCATGTTTGCCGCAAATTTACTCTCAAGGTTCATGCACAATCCTAGTCAAATTCACATGGGAGTTGGTAAAAGAATTTTAAGATATTTGCAGCGCACGAAAGATTTTGGAATCAAGTTCGAAAAAAATGCAAATATAAATTTGCATGGTTTTTGTGACAGTGATTGGGGAGGATGTATAGATGACATGAAAAGTACATTTGGATATGTTTTTTTACTTGGTCCAGGTGTGTTTTGTTGGTGCTCCAAAAAGAAACAAACAGTAGCACAATCATCAGCAGAGGCAGAGTACGTAGCAGCAGCTCTAGCCACATCACAAGCAATTTGGATATGAAGAATTTTTGAAGATATTGGAGAAAAGCAATTGAAGCCTACAACAATTTTCTGCGATAACATGTCAGCAATAGCAATCGCAAAAAACCCGGTTCATGATAGCCGCCCAAAGCATATCGCTTTGAAACATCATTTTATTAGAGAAGCAATTAAAGACGGAGAGGTGCAACTCGAATTTTGTGGAACAAATGATCAGCTAGCAGACATTTTCATAAAAGCACTTCCACGAGAAAAGTTTCAGGAGCTCAAACGAAAGTTGGGAGTTCAACCAAAACACATTACGGGGAGAATGTAAACTAATGTGTTTTCTACAAAATAAAGAAAACGAAAAACGTTTTTTGAAAGCCAAAAAGTCTTCCCAACTATTCAAGTATGAGAAAAGAATAGTATGGCTAAGTTTTTAGGCATGTTTTTGTTACCAAAGAAAATATGCAATTTGCTTTCTAAATAGTAGTCAACTAGACATGTGATAAATCTATGTAGTATTGTCGGTAGAGTATCTCAGGCTATCTTTGAATGATAGTATTTCACATTGTATATGGCCATGCAAAGTTAGCCTATAAAAGCAACATCAAAGAATGTAGCAAAATGTACCAATGAGCTACCAAAAGAAAAACAAATTTTTACAAAGTGTTTTTAATAAAGAATTTTTGAGTGACATAGTTTCATATTACAAAAGAGTTATTTATACTTTGTCGTAATAATTTTGTAAGCAATATTTTTGTGAGAGTAACATCTCATATATCCAACAAGTATGGCTCTGATACCAAAATGGTATGAGCGACAAATGAATCAAAGCAAAAGGTAGTCAATTCGGGAACCAAAATCAGATTAGATAAAAAGGAGTCCATATTTGTGTATGAACTGGGTTAAGATTTAGGAATGAATGGATTGAAAATTATTGTAACAAAAAAGTTTGTATTGATTTGGAAGAAATCAAGAAACAGTTGTGGTTGTTTTTTGTGTGTTTCAACTTGGAAGAGAAGGAGAAAGGACAAAGAATCGAACCAGAATGTGAGATTAGTGGTCGTGTTTTTTATTTCGTATTAAAAGCAAAAGAGAAAAGGGATCAAAGTTTTAGTTAGACAAACACCCACAATGATTTGTGTTAATGTGATTTGTAGTGAAAAACGATCGAGAATCAAAATTTACTTCACCGGAGAAAATGAAGATGTGGTTTTTGATTTTTGAAGATGTAGATGTGGGTGGTAGCTGGAAAGAATAAAAGTGAGGATATATGTTGAATAGTGGGACCAAAAATAAAGAGGAGTGAGACAAAGAACAGTAAAACGACAATTATACCCTCACGTGCAAGTTATATGAGAGGTGTTTAACGATCAAATCTAACATCCTTTAGTTAAAGGACCATGAGTGCTATGGGTTTCAGAGTTAAGGACTCTCTAGGCCAGAAAAAAAGTTAAAGGATCAAATATGCAAGTCAACACAAACCACATGAACCATTCGCGAAATTTACTCTTATAATTATGCAATGTTTAAAAGGATTAACTTCTTATTTCTAAAAACTATAAAACTTAATTAATAAATCTATGGTCAAAATCGAGATCATATAAAATCCTACGGTTGAAAAGATTCTACATACATCGAAATTATTTTTGCTTTGTACTAGCGTAAAATCATAAAGTGATAATATGGAAAATCAACATTTTACAACTTTGTGGCAAAAACAAAATAACCAAAACTTTAGGGTCCTCAAAAACAAACCACTCATTCGCCTCCATCCTTACATATAAACCCTAAACATCATCATCTTCACTTAAACCCTAACACCCAACCAGCAGCCAAACCCAAACCCAAATCCCAAAATGGGTCAAAAAGCAAAAGGAAAGCATCGTTTGGATAAATTTTACCACTTAGCCAAAGAACACGGCTACAGATCCCGTGCAGTATGGAAAATTATCCAACTAGATTCCAAGCACAACTTCCTACGGTCCTCGCACGCGGTCCTCGACCTCTGCGCTGCACCCGGTGGGTGGATGCAAGCAGCGGTCGAGCGCGTGCCCGTAGGAAGTTTAGTTTTAGGTGTAGATTTAGACCCAATTAGGCCCATTCGAGGCGCGATAGCTATACAAGAAGATATAACTAGTAATAAGTGTAGAGCTAGTGTTAAGAGGATAATGGGTGAAAATGGTGTTAAGGCTTTTGATTTAGTGTTGCATGATGGGAGTCCTAATGTTGGTGGAGCGTGGGCGCAAGAAGCCACTAGTCAGAATAGTTTGGTTATTGATAGTATTAAGCTTGCGTCGGAGTTGTTGGCTCCGAAAGGGGTTTTCGTTACCAAAGTATGGATGCTTTTTAACTTTTGTTTATACCCTTTTGTGTTCTGTTGAATTTAGGGATGCGGGTTCGAGTTTGTTTGAATTGTAGTATGAAATGATGTGTCTTATTGATGTTTTGATTTGTGTGTTTAATTAGTGATTATCAGTATCATTATAATAAATTTGTTATTGTTTTATTGACTTTTAGCTAAGTAACCAATTATCGGTTTGTGGCTTTTTATGTGTTTTGGTTATTGTTAGTATTAAGCTTGCTTTGGAACTTTTGGCTCTAGAAGGAGTTTTTGTTACCAAAGTTTGATACTTTTTATACACTTTTGTGATATGTGGAATTTAGGGATGTGGGTTCGAGTTTGTTTGAAATGTTGTGACTTATTAGTGTTTTAGTTTGTGGGATTTGTTGGTAGGTATGGATTTTGGTAATTAATTAAATAGTTTATGTTTTCGGTATAATCGTGATTTATTCATATTGTCTAGTTGAATATAGCGATGCAAGGCATTAAGATGGTTCAAGTTTGGCTATAAAAATTGAATTGTTGGTTAAAAATTAATTGCAGTCTTTAGACGAATTAACTGTTTTTGTAAAATCTGTTTATCACTTTGTTGAGGCCTGGTTTGTTGTGTAGTATTGCTGATTTTTTGTTTATAATATTAGCAAGTTTTGTGGATTAATGGTTCTGTGCAGTTGGTGTAACTTTGTTTTTCAGGAATTTTGTGATGCTTAGCTCTCTGTTGTTCTCCATGTTCTTTCGCGAGTTTTTGTTGAAAATATTGCAGTCATCTTTTGTGTTGGCTTTTATAAATGTTTTTGTATATATGTTTGTATACTTTTATGGGGTATACGTGAGCTCTTTTGGCTTTGTGTTTGATTAAATTGTTTATTGACAGTAACATCTCCTTACATTTTATTTTGTTTATTGTAAGTCTGATACGATTCTTACCAATTTCAAAAATACTATATTCTGTAACAGGTCTTTAGGTCACGGGATTACAATGCTGTCCTGTATTGTCTTAGACAGGTATTAGATCTTTTCTATCGTAAGCAATCATAGTTTGTGCACCTGATATATATATTATGTCGTTAACCTTGAATTATGTTTGCAGTTATTCGAAAAGGTTGAGGTCGATAAACCAGCTGCCAGTCGTTCGACATCTGCTGAGATTTATATCATAGGTCTAAAGTACAAGGCACCTGCTAAGATAGATCCTCGTCTTTTTGATGTTAGGCATCTATTTCAAGGTGGCAAAGAACCCCCAAAGGTAATATCATTCACAATATTAATCCAAGTTATCTTCTGTTTATCTGTTATAGCAGAAAACTAAATGTGTTTTTATTTTGTGTGAACTTACCAATTTCAGGTAATTGATGTGCTTAGAGCAACAACAAAACAGAAGAGACATCGTGACGGGTAAGCCCTCTAATCCAGATTTGTATTCAAAATAGGAAATTACGTGTTGTTTCTTGGCACACTCACCATTAGCATTTTGTGGACTGCGAAGAAGTTCTTTTAGTTGCAATGACTTGACGCCTCTTTGTTTCCGATTGTTGGTTAAGTGCTAACAAGTTCATGATGTCAGGTATGAAGATGGTGATACCACTTTGAGGAAAACTTGTTCAGCCACAGATTTTATTTGGTCAAGTGCCCCTCTCGATGTTCTTGGTACTGTTACATCTATAGCCTTCGCGGAGGACACTTGTCTTCCAATCAAGAATCATAAATTAACTACTGAGGAGGTACCGCCCTATAAACTTTTTTCTTTTTCGTTTTCAGTGTTTAGAATGATTTCATCTGCCATTTCCTTTAATCCACATTTGAAAGTTTTTTACTTATTTTATCAGGTTAAAGCACTCTGTGAAGACTTGCGTGTTTTAGGGAAACAAGACTTTAAGCATTTGCTGAAGTAAGGAGCGCCTTGCATTAAACCTAATCTTATTTTCTGTATATAGTTTATTGTTACTTAATTTTGTTTTATTGGCATATTTAGGTGGCGTATCCATATGAGAAAAGCATTATCTCCAGAAAAGGAAATTCCTATACCTGAAGATGCAGAACCCGAGAGCAAAGCTGATGAGGATGAAGACGAAGATGATGATGGACTTAAAGAAATGGAAGAACTGACAAATGCTATGCAACGGAAGAGAAAACAGGCAAAGAAGACTATTGCAAAACGAAAAGAAAAGGTTTGTTCTTTATTTTATATTTGGTTCAACAATTATGCTGTATTATGTGTGTTTTTTGTTTTTGTGTGTTCGTTTTTATCTTACTTTCGACTGGACTTTGCAGGATAAAAAAAGGAAAGCAACTGGGATGAAGAGTGATGTAATGGAGGATGGTGGATATACTGATGTCGATTTATTTACCATGTCATCTTTGAAGGTCATATTCATATCTTCTCATATTGTTTTTCACATTTTAATTAAGTTTCATATTTTTATTAAACCCAGTTTCATCACCTTTCAGGGAAAGAAAGACTTGGCCGCTGTTGATAACACTGAAGATGATGGTCCAATTAATGAAGCGGATAGTGACAATGAAGGATCACAAGCAGACTCACAAGACGAGTCACTCAGTGATATAGACTCTGATGAAGAGCGTCGAAGGTGAGTTTATGTCTTGTATGATTTTCTGCTAAATGAAAAAAATTCCGGATTACATTTTAAGTGTATGTGGATATAAATAAACGCTATACATCGTTTTTCAGGTATGATGAGAAGATGGAGGAGTTGATGGAAGAAGCTTACGAGCAGTATCTAAATAAGAAAGAAGGAACTACAAAACAGAGAAAACGGATGAAGAAAAAGCACGCTGAAGATGGTGAACTTCTTGAGGTTTGGCTTTTTACTTTTTCTTCTTACTCTTTCGAGATTTTTCTTTGTTGTTTATTTATGTATTTGTTTGTTGAGGTGGTGAAACGGGCTGATTGGGTGGGTCTCAAAATGAGTCAAAACTGGAATGGGTTGGGCTGACCCACAAACATATTTTGTCTTACTTTTTCTTGAGCTCTACAACTAAAGTTTAAAAAATGGTTGGGGAAGGCTACACTATTGAATTTATTATTGTTGTATATCTGTGTTTTACTCGTTTTGAGTACATTTTATGTTATTTTTCATCCATTGAACGATTTGATCTGATTTAAACTTACATATATTTTAGTGTTCAAGATTTTTCTGTAATGTAGTGTGGTTGACATGTTTATATTTTCTGTGATGTAGGGCGACGAGGATGAGGATGTGGATGCTATTCATCCGGATGAAGATTCTGACAACGATCAGCGTGAACAAGAATCGAATCCCTTAATGGTATCCCTTGATGATTACGAGCCTACTGCTGAAGAAATTGCTGCAAAGTGGTTTAGTCAAGATGTTTTCGATGATGACAAGGAACAAGAAAACACAAAAATGGATTTAAGTGAAGATGAGGAAGATGATGACATGCAAGTGGATATAAAACCTGATAATCAAATCATGGTCCCACGTAAACCGACATCGAAACTTAAACAAAAGAAACCTCAGCCCACTCAGTCTGCTGCTGCTGCTACTGAAGATATGGAGGTTGTCCCTGCTATAAATACAGACTCTAGTGATGACTCATCATCCGACGAGTCAGATTATGATGTGGAAACAAAAGCTGAAATCTTGGCTTGTGCCAAGAAAATGCTGAGAAAAAAACAAAGAGAACACATGCTTGACGATGCTTACAACAAATACATGTTTCATGATGACGAAGGGTTACCTAAATGGTTTATTGATGAAGAAAAAAAACATATGCAGCCCATGAAACCCATAACGAAAGAAGAAGTTAATGCAATGAAAGCCCAATTCAGAGAGATAAATGCTCGACCTGCTAAGAAGGTGGCCCAAGCAAAGGCCAGAAAGAAGCGTGTTGCAATGAGGAAGATGGAGAAGGTTCGAAAGAAGGCGAACACTATTGCTGATCAAGAAGATATTAATGATCGATCCAAGATGAAGATGATTGATTCACTGTACAAAAAGGCTGTCCCAACGAGACCAAAGAGAGAGTTGGTGGTAGCAAAGAAAGGGGTGCAAGTGAGAACAGGTAAAGGGAAAGTACTAGTCGATAGGAGGATGAAGAAGGATTTAAGGAAAAATGGGATGAAAAAGGATAAGGAAAATGCGAAAAAGAAGGGAGGAAAAGGAAAAGGCAAAGGAGGTAAAGGATCGGGACCGCCCAAGGGTAAGACGGGCAGAAGTGAAGCGCCTAAGGGTAGAGCCGGAGGAAGAAAGTGAAGGTAAAGGAATCTACCCCGTGAAGGGTAGAACAGGTAGAAAGCGATGGTGTACCAATAGGTGAGATATGGTTTGGTTTCTGAACCAAGGAAACGCTATTTGAATTGAAATTTTGATCTGTTGTTTTATCGTAGAATGATTTTGTTTGAAGGGATATTGGAAAACCAGCAAAAGGAAGTTGCTGTCCTATTTTATTACTCAAAAACTTATTGTTACTTAAATGGTTACATTTGATATATTTCACTAATTTAAGTAGCTTTGCTTTTTGGTTCTGTATAACTACTGTATTATGCTTGATATTAGGTTTACTGTGTATTATAAGTAGTTATACCGGAAGACTTTTCTATTCGTACATACAAGTGAGTTGATTTGAATTACGCTTCATCGTTAACGGGTCATCTGGGTTAAAAATGGATCATATTCATTTTAAAAGTTAATAACATCTCTTTTTTAGTATGATTGTTATACTTTGAATGCATACTTATATCTGAATGGAAATTTTTTGGGTTGCCACAATATTGATGAAGCCAGTTTTTACCCATACGAAAAACATCTAATCATACCTTCACCCAATCCTACCTGGTTATTAGTAGTAAAGTTGAGACTTGACAGTTAACTTTTGTACTAAGTACTTATACGATGTGCTAATGACGTTGACTCTTTACTTTTTTTAGTGACAAGAAATGTCGTTTTCAGCAGTCACTTTACATGAGATATTAGGACGATGTGCTGGTGATGATACCCCCTTTAAGTTTGATGTTAAAACACATCTGTTATATCTAAGATTGTTTATTAAAGTTAATTATACATCTAAAACTGCATACAAACCTTTTCTCAGTTCTATAACTCAACAAAGTTGGAGGTGATCATATTACGAGATAAAAAAAGGTCTGGTAAGGAAGAATCAATACACCATTCGTCCTACAATAAATGTCCACTATGGACATGACAGTTTTAGGAAAGTAAAACTATTCTCTTTTGCAACAAATAAAATGTCACCTTAACTTGTTATAAATTTTTTGATTGGTTGAAATTGGGAAATGAGACTTGTTTGGGACAAACTTAAATAGTAAGGTGAATAACTTTTTATGAAATGGAGGGAGTAGAAAACAAGCTACTCTTGTTATTTCAAATTCAAAGGTATCACTTGACTCTGATGATAGTTATGCCCTCCCACACGCTATCCTTCAGTTTGACTTAGGGGGTCATGACCTCACTAATTTGTTGACGAAGATCTTTACCAAGAGAGGCTATTCCTTTACATCAGCAGCTGAACGGGAAAGCGTCTGTGATATGAAGGAGAAACTTATCTATGTTTCCATCAACTGCAAATGGGAGTTGGAGACTACTAAGTTCTTCCATAGAAAAAAAGGGGACAAAATTACATCTTCGATAAATTACATCTTTAATAACCAGATCAGCCAATAGTCTTAGTTCCATACAACGGAGGCCAAAAAAACCATGTCTTGAATATCCAGAAAGAAAGACAAATTTCTAACATTACCATTCCAAGTTGCCCAAGCGGGTTGATTACCAATACATTAGCGTAACAGTAATGAATGCAGGAACCTGAAATAAATTACATCTTTAATAACCAGATCAGCCAATAGTCTTAGTTCCATACAACGGAGGCCAAAAAAACCATGTCTTGAATATCCAGAAAGAAAGACAAATTTCTAACATTACCATTCCAAGTTGCCCAAGCGGGTTGATTACCAATACATTAGCGTAACAGTAATGAATGCAGGAACCTGAAATAAAAAAACAATAATACAATATGAGACTAACAGTTAGCGTTTTCATAGTAGCTATAACTTCCGTATAAAAGAAATCATGAACTTACAATTTGCTAAGAAGACGGTTCTGATATTGTAGAAAGCTCGTCAAAGTAGACACGAAAACGGCTTCCCTTCATGTCACATAAGATCTTTACAAGATCCATTATCTTATTCACTACATTGTAGGCCTCTGAGCATAAACTAGAAAAAGATTCTTGCATCTCAGCCCTCTTTGATACAGACAGCTCTGTTAGTGTGTATTTAACGTTCTGCAACTCTGAAATGATTTCATCAGTCTTTGCTCTCCCTTTATCAATTTGCTTGCTCAAACCTTCCCAACTTCTATTGAAATGTGTTATACTTCCACCAATCTGCAGTAGGTTCTCAACTTTTGTGATTCTGTTATCCGTCTCAGTTTTCTCACGCTCTAGCATCACCCGTAAACTTGCCATTTCCTTTAGTGCCAATTCGGTGTTCTTCTTATCTCTAATCTCCTGAATTTTTTCCATCATATCATAGATCTTAGAGAAACCATATCAAACTGTCTCTCCATATATGTCACAAGTTCCCAGTTTAAACACTTTCTAAAATACATGTAAAGCACTGGTGGTTCACTTTAAGATACAGCAGAAGCAAATACCAACGTTTTAGAAGCAGTGATAAATCCATATGAATTAGTCCAAGTGGGAATCCAAAAATTTAACAGGGTCCATATGATTTTGCATGCACGCTTCAATTATTTGGATTCTAACTAGGTTCGTTGACCCCTTTAAAACACACATCACGTTGCGTTCAAGTGAAGTGCACACAGAAAAAAGAGGCCAAATCAAAGTATACCTACAGGAACTTTACATATAAACCATATCTCAGGAGGGCTGAAACTGAATGCGCACAAACATCATTTAGGCAATGAATTTTCTTATATGAGGTAACTTATCTCCTAAACGGAGATCTAAAATGTGTTTCAACTTTGCTTAATATGATGCAAAAAAAATTGATCACAAATCATTAGCAAATGTTAACACTTCACACAACCATCCAAACGTTCTTGAATAAAAGCGGGAGAAAATTAATCCCCTTGTGGCCACGGAGGTTCACCTGCGCCGACTCCGGGCTATCCAAAAAGGGTAGTCGCCGTGGGATTAGTCGGCTCGCAATGTCGAGTCGGAAACACATGATTACCAAAAAAAAAAAAAAAAAAAAAAAAAAAAAAGTGGGAAGCTCCTTTTTAATCATTACAAAAGGGCATGTCCACTAAGAGTTGTTCTTTTAGGATGTTGGCCCATTTTTTAGATGGACTGCCCTAAGACTTGCGGTCTGACCCACCTCAGCTATGTCCTAATGTCCAGTAAAAACACTGACAGGAAATGATGTGTTCCAACTAAGCTTTTAAGATATCCCTATGTACTTTTGGTCCGTAAATCAAAACTAACTTTATCTAAAACATTCATATGAACTGCATGAGTTAAAAACAACACCACCCTCACAAGCTTCTCATATCAGTGATAAATGACGCAATAAACAGTTGGGTGAATCAAATTGTTTTTTATGATAAACAAACATAAGGACATTAACATATAGATTTCTTTACAACATAGCAGATTAATATGCACTTCAAAGTAAATACCTCACGTGAAACCATTGTAAATGCGGCACTTGGAGAATTATCTAGCAAATAGTTTTTAACTTCTGTAGACATCTTTACTCCATTTCGAACCTCCGAGAGTTCCCGTACTGGATAAATATGTAAACTCTTTAAGTTAGCAAATGGAGAAGGTTGATTTGAGATTTGTTCCACAGATGAAGAAAGAAGCTGCCAAAAAAATTACAAAAGAAAATAATGTATAAGAATACACTTAAAAGACATCACGGTAATCATGCACACAAATACTATATGTTGCACTGTTTCTCTATGGTGCATAGTATTTTCTGAAAAACAACTAAAAATGAGATATCGCCAGGTGGAGAGTCCTTTCTAACTAAAAAGTGTATCTCAATTCCTGGTGCCAATATATTTTTTTGAAGTATCAAAGCATGCATCTATAGCTAGTTTGAGAACCAGATTGAAATCGGAAGTATTAAAGCTGCCACTGTTTCTGCAGGCATATAATCCGGATTGACATAAGTGTCATCATCGTATAAGATACAGTAAAAATGAAATGGAAAAATTGTTATAACTATATAATTCAACTAAACATGATATAAGGGTAGAGTATTCAAATAGAATATGGCTCTTTTAAACTAACAAATTAGAACAAAATTTTACTTGTTCTAATCTTTATCTTGTTTATAGAATCATAACAGTATTTTATTAGATTGTTGTAAGAATGAAATATACCGTACCTCTAGAATTTCCATATTAAGTGTAAGAAACTTAACACTTTGTAGCTGTTGAAACAGACGCACAAACTCCTGAGCATCTCTTCTAATGCCAAAACTTACACAAAGATCCACCTTCTCCAAAGAATGGAAACCTTCTGTAGAAAGGTACAAAGGACGGAGAAAATTCATATAGCACAAGGAGACAAGGTCTGGAGCAGAAATCAGAAACTGAAGCTCCTCCTCAGTCACATTACTTAAAATGAGATTTTTAAGTTGAGGTGCAACCACATTTACAACTTTCAAACTCCCATGAACATTTTTAAGTGTGAGATTGGATAGTAAAGGATGACAAATATCTAAACGATTCAAACCTATTACTTGGCAACCTTCTAATGTGAGATCCTTCAAGTTTGCACACTTGGAGAAAAGACCAATACATTTGTCAGTATTCTCAGTATTGTCATCACAGCTCAAAGTGATACCTTTGAGATACAAAGAATTTAAGGCTGGGAGATCTATAATTGACGTGGGTGTAAAGACAACTCTCCATCTCAAACTAAGATGTTTCAGAGACTCAGAACAAAAGAGAGGAAAGGGGGATCCATTATCATTCTCACGGAAGCATTTAATATCGAGTTGTTTGATATTGTGAGAGAATGCATAGTTCATGATTTGTCTAAGAGAATCGGAGCTAACACCTCTATAAGAATGGAGCTTGATTGAAACCACTTCTACTAGATTG
This sequence comes from Artemisia argyi, assembly GCA_030686995.1. Taxonomy (NCBI): domain Eukaryota; kingdom Viridiplantae; phylum Streptophyta; class Magnoliopsida; order Asterales; family Asteraceae; genus Artemisia; species Artemisia argyi. Next base: position 120,694,323 of record CM060705.1, on the reverse strand, counting down.
TTGCGACGAGACAGAACATTGGTAACAAAATTGGAGAGCCTGGCTGACATCGAGAAATTCTCAACTGAGAAGTCAAGGTAAGGCATCGAAGTCCAGATATATCTCCATCTAGATGATAAAGCACTTAGTCCAATAGCACGTTTAATGCCAGCAAAAGAGAGGATTTTATGAATAAGCTCATCCGGCAAGTTGCTTAGTCTATCAATTTCAGCATTCATTCTCTTTTCAACCTGCTCATAATCCATTTACCCTGGACTTTACCTTGATACAAACATATGCATTCAGATATTCATCGGACTCTTTCCAATGAAGTGGACCACAAAATTAGGATTCATATTTATCTTTCTGCTGCTAAAGTCTTGTTTGCTAGACCATCATCCTTATCACGCCATTCTTTTGACTCTGCAATTTGACAGTATTCAACAATATGAACATATTAGAATAAACAACTGATACAAGTGGTCAGATAATTAATTATAAAAATGTGCATAAAGGGATCTTTCATGCTGAGTCTCATATCAAGGTTAGTTACTTATTAACAGGATAGGGGGCTATATACATACATCTTACTTGTTACATGGTGAATTTTCAAGTATCGTTTATATGAAGTTGTATTTGTGCAAGCTTTTTTTAAGGGCAATGCATTAGATAGTTTTTGGGTAAGCTTATGTGGTATTAAATGTATTAATAGTGAAATGACTAAAAAAGACAGACATCTCCTAGTGAATGAGAATAATAAAGACGAAAAATGTGGGTAAAATTGTATATTAGCATAAGCACTTGCAAAATAAACCAAAAAGCTAGGGAAGGTTATCGAAAACCGCTTAAACAAAATAATAATCTTAAGTTGTTTGGCTCTATACAAATGCCAAGAGTAACTTATTGTGTTTTGAAAATACAATAAGCCGATTACCTATTTAATTAAGCTTACCCACACACCACCTTAAATAGGTTTGGAAATATTGCATTTAGTGTGTTAAAAAATTCTCATTACTACTGGTTAATTGCTTATTTCAAAGCAGATAAAGCAGTTTGAATCATCCAAACCGCTTCTCCTTATCTGCTCATTTTGGAACAAAAGCAGTTTTCAATGAACTAGATTGATAATTCTTGCTGCTTTTTTTACAAGTAATGAGTACACAGAAACACAAGCCCAAAAAAGATAAGGGTGCATTTAGTTAGTGAGAAATACCCCACTTTTCTAAGAAAATTTTCAAATAAAACTGAGAAAACTAAAAACCTGTTTAGCTGTTATACATTTTCAAAAGATTTTTTAAAAAATGAAAATCTAGGGTGCGTTTACTTGTAGAAAAATTTCTTTAATTTTCTATTTCAATTTCTTTAGAAACAGGGAAGGGTTTTTATCCCTAGAAATGTATAAAATTAGAGAATGTGTTTAGATTATATTTTTCAGAAAATTAGAGCTCTTTCCTAAAGTCTAGTTATAATTTGGAAAATGAGATTTTCATTTTTTGATTTCTTTCAAAAAAAATTCTCAAAAATGTGTAGCTAAATGGATTTTATGTTTTTTCAGTTTCTAATGAAAAATGAAGGATTTTTCACCGACTAAAAACATCACTAGCTTTTCAAATTTGAAAAGTCCAATTCACCCTTCCCTACTTTTCCGGAGGAGAAAACCCCCTTCACAAGGAAACTAAAAACTCGGGTGCGTTTAGTTGGTAAAATATATCCCATTTTTCTAAGAAAATTTTTCATTTGAAAATGAAAAAATTGAAAGTCCGTTTAGTCACACATTTTTCGAACAATTTTCAAAGAAAATGAAATTCTCATTTCCTAAATTTTAAAATAAGAAATTGAAAAAACCCATTTTACTCCTCACTTTTTTCTTTCTCATTTTATTCTCAACAACAAGAGACGGGATCTCCAAAAAAAAACACATAAACCATTCTAACCGGTCATCCTCCACCGCCTACCGTTGCCGCCACCGTCGCAATCCGAGTTAATATTTTTAAAAAGGAAAAATATAACTCCAACTAAACGGGTTTTTAAAATTCTCAACTCTTCTCATGAAAACAAAAACCATTCCTTTCTCAAGGAAGTTAGAAACGAGAGAAAAAATAAAATAAAATAAAATAAAAAATAAAAAAAATCTACAACTAAATGGCACCGAAATATTTCTACAACTAAACGCAACCTAAAAATTTCAACTTCCTACTTATCAAAGAAAATTAAAAACACAATTTTGACATCTGGGTTGAAGACTCGCGCTAATCTGAAAAGGGAAACTAATCCTAAAACAAATCTTAAAAGTATGTTTATATTTTTTAGTCCTAGTATATGTCTATTGAATCATTTAGAATAGTGAAACACATTATAACTAGAAACAATAGTAATGATGAAAATATTAGTTTATGACTTACTGTCAAGTAGGAAGTCGTGACGGTGGCGATTGGCGGGCTAAAATGTAAAGGTTAACTGAGCAGGGGCTGTTTCTTTTCTTAAATTGTAGCAAGTACCATGTGTGAAAGGGGTAGACAATTTATGTATGTTGGAAGTTGTTTTATTAATTCTCACGTTTTTCAAGTAGCCGTTATGTTTATTTTTTGAATAAGTCTTGTTGGCTAATTATTTGCCATGAGAAGTAGTCAATTAGTTGAGATATTTTAGGCTAGTAATCTTTTCATATCTTTGACTCTTTGAGTCCCACTGGTCATGTACTCGCCTATTTAAAGGCTTACTCAGTTATCAATAACATCCATCCATTTTAGCCTTCAATTTACTCTTAATATATTCACTTCAATATTAACTTGTGTCACAATCTCCAACAAAATTGGTATCAGAGCCTTCTTTCCTTTGGGAATTAAGTCTTTGAAAATTCAATCCACACACAAATAATGGCCGCCAACACCAGTGTTAACATCTCTCAACCACCGATTCCGATATTTAAAGGTGACTCATATGAATTTTGGAGCATCAAAATGACAATGTTGTTCAAGTCTCAGGATCTCTGGGAATATGTCGAAACAGGCTATGAAGAAAACGGGGACGATGAAGCTCGCAACAAAGAACATCGCAAAAAAGATGCCAAAGCTCTTTTTTTCATCCAACAAGCAGTAGATGAGTCAATCTTTCCAAGGATAGCAGCAGCTACTAAGGCCAAGCAGGCCTGGACAACACTTAAAACAGAAGATCAGGGCTCTTCCAAAGTAATCACCATTAAATTGCAATCGTTACGACGTGATTTTGAAACTTCCTACATGAAACATAACGAATCGGTGCAAGATTTTCTTGCAAGAGTTTCATCAGTTGTAGGACAGATGAAGTCGTATGGCGATAAAATTTCAGATGAAACAGTGGTAGCTAAAGTATTAAGGAGCCTACCTTCCAAATTCGATCACGTGGTAGCGGCAATTGAAGAATCTAAGGATCTATCCACCTTCTCGTTTGATGAGCTAATGGGATCACTTCAAGCTCATGAAGCAAGGATCAACCGATCGAACGTGAACGGTGAAGAAAAGGCTTTTCAGACTAGAGGCGAGTGTGAATCCTCAAATCATCATGTAAGAGGAAGAGGCCGAGGAAGCTACCGAGGAAGGGGCCGCGGTCGAAACTCTATGCTTAAATGCTCACACTGTAAGAAGCCTGGGCATTCCGATGACTACTGTTGGTACAAACCAGAAGATGGGGTAAATTATGTTGAACAAGATGAAGATAATTTCTTGTTTATGGCGACAACAACAACAAAAGAAGAGAAGAATGAAATATGGTACCTGGACAGCGGCTGCTCGAATCACATGACAGGTGATCGGTCTAAGTTTAAAGATCTTGACGAAAGCATAAAATCACAAGTGCGCCTGGGTGATAATAAACACTTGCAGATCGAAGGAAAAGGTATAACCGAGGTCTCTACAGGTAACCAAAAACGGTGTATTAGAGATGTTCAATTTGCTCCATGTTTGACACACAATTTATTGAGTGTGGGTCAGTTAATGGAATCTTGTCACAAGATAGTATTTGACGAAGGTAAATGTGTCGTGACTCACAAACCTACTGGAAAAGTTATTGCTTGTGCTCATATGTCATCAAATCGCATGTTTCCACTTGATTGTACCAAACAAATGGAAATATCTATGGTGAGCAAAGGTCTAGCAGACAACGAATTGTGGCATCAGCGGTACGGGCATCTCAACATCAAAGGACTGCAATTGCTAAAGAATAAGGAGATGGTCAGTGGTCTTCCTGCAATCAAGCCGCTAAAGCACGTTTGTGAAGGTTGTGTGGTCGGAAAGCAAACTAGGCAATCATTTCCGGTGGGTAAATCAAAGAGAGCTGAAGCAATACTCGAACTCATTCACACCGATTTATGTGGCCCAATGAGGACACAATCATTGGCGGGAAGCAAATACTTCTTACTATTTATCGATGACTTTAGTAGGATGAGCTGGGTATATTTCTTAAAGCACAAATCAGAAACTTTTGAGTGCTTCAAGAAATTCAAAAGCCTTGTGGAAAAGCAAAGTGGGAACGTTGTGAAAATGCTTCGTTCTGATCGTGGAGGTGAGTTCACCTCAACTGAATTTCAAACTTTCTGTGATGAGCATGGGATAGAGAAGCAACTCACAGCCCCATATACTCCGGAGCAAAATGGTGTGGCCGAGCGTAAGAACCGAACCGTCATGGAAATGGCTCGATCCATGCTTAAGCAAAAAGGAATGCCAGACTCGTTTTGGGCCGAGGGAGTTGCTGCAGCTGTCCATATCCTTAATCTATCACCAACGAAAGCAGTATGGGGACAAACTCCCTATGAAGCATGGAACGGGAACAAACCTTCTGTAAGTCACCTACGAATATTTGGCTCAATTTGCTATGTTCTCATTACAACTGCACGACATAAACTAGACAGAAAGTCACACAAGTATGTTTTTATTGGTTATTGTCCTAACTCAAAAGCCTATCGTCTATATGATCCGGTGAGTAAGAAAATTACTGTTAGTCGAGATGTCGTATTTGATGAGTTTTCAGGTTGGAATTGGGAAGATACAGGCAGTAATCAAAAGTCCCAAATTGAAAATGAAGAAGAGCAAAGTATGCTTGATCAAGATGAGCCAAAAGAAAATGACAGCGAAGGACCGAATTCAGCCTCATCATCACAACCCTCAATACCAGGAAAAACAAATTCCGCATATTCATCTGAAGAGTCGTCCGAGGATTCATCTCCCAATCGGTTAACTCAACCGCGCAGAAGTGAACGTGGCCTCGTTCCTCGGCGTCGGTTTCCGATTGAGGGAGAGGATACACCATCCTTGGCCTTGTTTGTAGGTGATCCAGTCAATGTGGAGGAAGCCATGAAAATGGAAGAATGGAGACTTGCAATGAAAGAAGAGTTATCAGCAATTGAAAAGAATCAAACGTGGGAGCTCACTGATCTTCCACAAGACAAAAATGCCATTAGTTTGAAATGGATTTTCAAGACAAAATACCTGGCAGATGGGAGTGTACAAAAATATAAAGCAAGGTTGGTTGTGAGAGGATTTACACAACAGCAAGGAATTGACTACGAAGAGACGTTTGCCCCGGTGGCACGATTCGAGACCGTACGGATTGTCTTGGCTATCGCTGCTCAAAATCAATGGAAGTTATACCAGTTTGATGTCAAATCTGCGTTTTTGAATGGTGAACTCAAGGAAGAGGTGTACGTAAGTCAGCCACCAGGTTTTGAAAGTAAGCTCGAGAAAGACAAGGTGTTTCGTTTAAAGAAAGCTCTTTATGGGCTAAAACAAGCACCGCGTGCTTGGTACAGCAAGATCAATGAATTTTTTCAAAGCAACGGGTTTGAAAGAAGTCCTCATGAACCAACACTTTATGTTAAGAGGCAAGGTATGACTGATCTACTCATTGTTAGTCTATATGTTGATGATATGATCTATACTAGCTCATCTCCCAAACTTTTACATGAGTTTCAAGTGTCTATGAAAAATATGTTTGATATGACTGATTTGGGAGAATTACAATATTTTCTGGGATTGGAAATTACTCAAGTCAATGAAGGAATATTTATGTCACAAAGAAAGTATGTAGAAGACACTTTGAAGAAATTCAATATGCAAGGATGCAAGATTGCTGCAACACCAATGAACATTAACGAAAAATTACATATGGAAGATGGTACGGGGTTGACTGATGCAACAGTGTATAGAAGCTTGGTTGGAAGATTGATTTATCTTACTCATTCTCGTCCCGACGTGGCGTATTCTGTTGGAGTATTATCTCGATTTATGCATTGTCCAACAATGCATCATCTCGGGGCAGCAAAGAGAATCCTACGTTACTTGGCAGGAACTAAAAGTTATGGGATTCGTTTTCACAAGACTAAAGATTTTCGGCTTCAAGGATACACAGACAGTGATTGGGCCGGTTCTGTTGAAGACAAAAGAAGTACATCAGGTCATTGCTTTATTCTCGGCACCGCTGCCATATCTTGGAGTTCGAAAAAGCAAGCAACAGTAGCATTATCCACGACGGAAGCAGAGTATGTAGCAGCTTGTGCAGCAGCTTGCCAGGCTGTTTGGTTGCGAGGAATCTTGAATGACTTGGGGCAAGAACAGTTAAACGCTACAAGCATAAAGTGTGATAACCAATCAGCAGTGATGTTAGCAAGGAATCCAGTTTATCATAACAGAACAAAACACATGGATATCAAGCACCATTACATACGGGAACTTATTGCAAGAGATGAAATTGAACTAGACAATTGCCGAACCAATGAGCAAGTTGCAGATATCTTAACAAAGAGTTTACCACTAATGAAGCATGAAGAACTCAGTGAGAAGCTTGGAATGTCGACGTTCGAATGAAGGGGGAATGTTGGAAGTTGTTTTATTAATTCTCACGTTTTTCAAGTAGCCGTTATGTTTATTTTTTGAATAAGTCTTGTTGGCTAATTATTTGCCATGAGAAGTAGTCAATTAGTTGAGATATTTTAGGCTAGTAATCTTTTCATATCTTTGACTCTTTGAGTCCCACTGGTCATGTACTCGCCTATTTAAAGGCTTACTCAGTTATCAATAACATCCATCCATTTTAGCCTTCAATTTACTCTTAATATATTCACTTCAATATTAACTTGTGTCACAATCTCCAACAAATTTATGTCTAAAATAAAGAATAAAAAAATATACAGTGTATATTAATTTGAGTCAATTTGTAAAAAGATTTGAGTATACGAGCTTGTTTGACATGAGCTGTTTGAGTTTTTTTTTTTTTTTTTTTTTTTTTTTTTTTTTTTTTTTTATAAAAATAATCTCCTCTAAAATAAGTAGCTCCGTTTGGATAAGTTAACTTTAAGCTTTTATTTCAATCAAATAGCTCTTAAATGAAAAAATGATCCATGAAGTTTTTTAAATATTTTAGAGCTGTTAAAACTTTAAAATACAGATATACCCTTCAAATATTTGTTTACAATTATAAATATGTGCTTTTATGTCATTTTACATCTTATAACTACATTTAAGAGCTAACTTACCAAACACTTTTATTAAAAAAAAAAGATATAGCTTGTAGCTCATATTAACAGCTTTGCATTTTGCAGCTTACAGATTACAGTTTACAGCTTATAGCATTAACAAATATATATTTCCTCTTAATTAAAAAAACAATACAATTATTTTTAAAGAAAATATATAATATATTTAATTTTTTAAATAAAAATGAGCTGTTTTAATTGTTTTAGGTCTTTCTACAACGATTTGTATAACATGAGTCTCGTTTGGCCCTTGCCCGCCTCGCCCATCCGTTTTGTCACTTTGATGTGAAAATGGTCGATTTTTGTGCTTACTATATCTATGCTACTGTATAATGCATTTGGGACTATTTTATAATTAGAAAGGCTTAAAATTCAGATTTTTTTATTTCTTATTATGAAAGGATTTCAAAATTAATTGGTTAGGAAGTAGGTTGGTTAGGAAACAAGTTGGTTAGGAAGTTTATTAGGAAGCAGGTTGGTTGTTGAAACTAAAATTATTTGGCTTAACCATCTCTACCATCTTTACTTATAAAGCATAAAGATAACTAAATGTGTAACCAAATAATGCAAAAATAGTCACAGGTACCCACCGCCGCATTGCACCGTTCTAGTTTTCTTAATTGTTGTGAATGACCAACTTGCCCCTGTATATTTAGCCCGGAAGACAATACTAGGCCCAACAATCAACTAAGCCCAAAAATACTTGGCTTAATGAATCTGATCCCCATCACCCTAAACACTTTCACAAAACAGTCAAACACTTTGACTGAAACACAAACACCAGTTCAAACTCAGTCACTCACAGATTCACATATTTCACACACACTGGTAAGATTTTTTTTTTTTTTTTTTTTTTTTTTTTTAAATATTTTTTAATTATATAATTGAAAAATTTGTATCCAGGCATTATATGATTACTGAAATGACGAATCAATATTTTTGCATTTAACTGGTGATGTGCTAAATTAGCTTTTTTTTTTTTTTTTTTTTTTTTTTGGCATTTTGATAAGCTGAAAAGGGTTTTTATTCTTAAATTTATAGTCTGTATAAGTTTTAGCTTATTCAAACACCCGCTTAGAAAAGAGTTGCACTGGTGATATATACTCCGTACTTGGATAGTTTGATTTTTAGTCAGTGTTGGAGTTTAAGGGAATCACTGATTTTAGGTAACATATATTACCAGCAGCTGTCTCGCCTTATCATGCTCACACCAAGCCACTTCATCACTTAGTCCCGCACCTATATTAACAAGGCCCTCGCCTTTTCTGGCTTAGCACTTCGGCTATGAGGCCTGATGTGGTTTTATGTTATATACAATCAAACTTTTAGGTTTATTTTGAAAAACAAAATTGCCCCTCGTTATTGGGGTTTTGGGTTCATTCCAAATATAAAGTATAGAAGCTCTCTCATCTCTCCTCTATGACGCCCGTATCAGCATCCTATATCTGCCACTAGAAGATTTTCAGAATTTGTTTAAACTTCTTTTTGTAGCATATATAGCTACTATTTAACTATAAGAATCGAAGACTTAAGGTATGCATGCTTATTAGTTATTATGTTTATAAAATTAAGCTTTTTAATTGCTGTTTCTATATCAGACACTATCATATGCACACTATATGCAAAAAATAATGCAATCGGGCCCTTGGCTTTTGTCGCATTAGTCCTAGGAAAGGCATTTTGCCTTTTACTACCTTCACTTTTTTCTTTAGGCTGATATCTTTTTTGCTTATCGATTTAGTATACTGTTACAATTGATAGTCCATGTATAACTGTTTGTTTGTTTGAGTTTTTTTTGCCCCCCATGACAAACCTATATCATCCCCTTACACTTAGTGTTTATTGTTTTCGGTAGGGTTCTTGTGTGGATTTGACTAAATATACCACGACTATCATTCTTTGTAGAGTTTTAATTTTGTTCTTACAAGTTCTTTAGAAGAATGTTCGAGTAAATGGCCATACAATCTTTATACTAGGAACAAATGACCTAAGCCTCAGGTTGAAAGTAGGAACTTGTTATAAAGTGTAAAAAGCCATCAAAAATGGTATAGCAACATACATCACAGGAATGTTGTAAACCACAAACATAATCTCGGTCAAGTTTTCCTTCTCACTCTCTTGGGGTTCAGTGGTAGTCTTCATGGTAAACATGAAGCTTGTTGTAAATGGTATGGTGCAAGATTGTCTTTGTATTATCATAATTTCTGTCTTGCTATTCCATGTTCCGTTTTTAGATATGTTAAATTGAGTATAAATTTGTTCAAGCCAGTCTTATCATTTGTCATAAGCATCTTATGGGCCCAAACAGTCATTACTTAAATGAGTAGGGGATGGTTGGACGCCCAACTATCTGCACACTACTTTTGATGCATCGTTTTTGGAAAATCTAGCCTTTTAGCCAATCATTTAGAGGATTCAAGTATTCAACAATAAGATCTGTAGAAGTTACTTGCTTAGTATCTATATTTAGAGGAAAAAGTTTAAAAACTAAATGATATACGGAATAAGTCAAGAAGTTATAAACTAATACATACGTATATCTCTCTATACACACAATTGATGGTTTAATCGCGTCACCTCACATGATACTACTACTACCACATAATAGTTTAGAAGTTTCCCGGAACTTGATTAGCTTTAAGCTTTGTTCATCTCGTAGTGAATATGTAATTGTCACATGTCCTATTGTTATACTATTTATAAATTTGTTTCCAATAGGCAAACATTTGTAGACGATTGGTTTAAAAACTAGATTTGCTGATAATGAAGCATGAAGGATTGTGCTAGCTTTTATGCTTTGTTCTTGATATCTGATATTTTCAACATAGGCACTTCCTAATCTCCTTAGTTCAAAATTCTCAACATCTTCCTCTACTTATCCTGTTATGCAGTCATGTCATCATAACCACACAAAAGTAAAGATTTTGAACTTTGATTGATAAGTTTTTCTTTTGACCTGGTCCGTTTTGACCTGTTATCTGACCTAATCTACTACCATCTCTAGTTCCTAGTACTCCCGTCAAAAATATTTCTGGATCCGGCACTGACTACGTGTTCAGGGGCCCCATCCTGAGCTTCCAATACTCCAACATCCGATACAGTTGGAACTTGCTACTGCTGAAATGTATATCATTCTCTGATCAAAGCTCATGTCTTGAATCGAAATCACCCTGTTATCAGATAGTAGCCAATGCCATATTTTTTAAACCATTAATTTGGTACATATCCCCTGAGAATACCTTTTCTTGGCATATTTTGTATTATCCTTCACTAAGGGGTTATTTGGGATTGCTTATTCAAAATAGAATTATGCGTTTTGAAAACTCATAATCAGATCAGCTGTTATAAAACGTGAGTTTGAAACTTGGTGTTTAAATATGATTATGCAGTATGATAACGTAATAATCAGATAGTTTTTCAAGTGTTTGGCAAACTAGATTATGTACTAAGTTAATATGTAAAATGACCAAATTAGACATCACTATTAACTTTCGTGAGTCATCATTTCCTGTAGCCAAAATCTGAATATAATTAGCTTTATATTTTATTGGGCATTACGTCTGATTAAATTTATCAAATGGGCTCATGTGCTTTTTTTTAAAGGCATGCTTAAAGATTGTTTTAGGCTTTATATACTTATAGCTAAAACAGTTAGGTTTCATCTTCACGAGTATCTTATGCCGCCATGGCCAGACCTACATTACAAATTTTAAGAAAAGAGAGGGTAATTCGGTATTTAGATAGGATAACTAGAATTGCGTTTTGGATCAGCAGGTAAGTAGGTGCTTTTTCAAACCTGCGTTTTGATGCCTCAGAAACACAGATAATCAATTTTTGAAAATTGGCTGCCAAACACTTCGCGCAGATTATCTGTGTTTTCTAACCATGGCAATCAGATAATCAGCATCAAAATGCACTCCCAAACACTCCCTAAGATGTTGGTGTGAGGGACATCAATAATTTAGAACCAGATATGCTGGTGCCATTGCTGGACCATACCTGTTTTTGCTTTATTTCATTAAGAATATGCTTACCCAAGAAAGGGAGGGCTTTACCCGGTTTGAGTCTGCGTGGTGGTGGGCTCAAACTCGTGGTGTAGTCGCCAAAAGGTTGTATGCCATGGTTACCCAAAAAAGATGCATACCCACAGTAGATTATTCTGAAGAATCTTACATAGGATGTATCAGACTCTCTGTAATATGCAGTCTTATTTTCAGGGATAATGCACAAGCAGAGGAAAAGTCTAGCTTATAGTTCTGTAGATCACTTTGAGATAAATGCATTTTTATATCTTTGTTGACTTACAACTCAGTATGCTAAATAAGGTCAATTGTGGACTTGCTGACCTTAAATACTTTTTGAGTGGTAATTACATTCTTATTCTTTGTGAACAGATGATCAAATTGATCGTGCAGTTCTATAGCATTTAGAATGATAAATACTTTGGGTCTTCCTAGTAAAGTAAGCAGCCAGTGACATTTACTTTTGCCTTTAATATTATACCTACTGCAGTTTGCATCTAATATTCTTCTTTTGTAGCACAGAAAACTTATTACATAGTAAATCTGTTACTTCTTTTTGCTAGCCCTCAAGATTATGCGCTTCAAATTTTGGAGAATTTAAACGAGCTAAAGCATCCGGAGTGAGGATGGAACTTTCTATTGCTCAACCAGATGATTGGCATCTTCATCTTCGTGATGGTGATCTTCTTGAAGCTGTTGTCTCTCACAGGTTATTTGAACATCATTTACTTCTTTTTGACTTGATGATCTTTAATTTGTAACTGAATACTTTTGCAATTAAATATTGATAGTTTTGTTTGATAATTATTATCTATATAGTGCAAAACAATTTGGAAGGGCAATAATTATGCCGAATCTAAAACCACCGGTTACAACAACTGCTGCTGCTGTTGAATATCGTGATTCTATCCTAAAAGCACTGCAAGGCAACACTGACTTCACGCCGTTAATGACACTATATTTGACGGATAAAACATCTCCACATGAAATTAAACTAGCAAGTAAGTCTTATTCAACCTTTTGGACCTTAAATCATTTTAACCTTTCTAGAAATTTTAAGTGTTTCATTGTGCAGTCACATCTCTGGTTTATTTTAGTATGTTTGGATGCATTATCAGTTTGTACTAATTCTGTTCAATCCCGTTTCTAGTTGCATAAAACCATTTATCTTTTCGTTTGTCGTGTTTTAGTCATTGTGCGCTTTTTTTGTACGTCTGAGTGATTCAAATATGGTACTGTGTTATATTTTAGTCTATTGGTAACAATAAAAAAAACTGTCATAAACTGGCTTTCACCAATGATAGTACTAGGACTAAACGGGACACTGTAAAGTAAAGTTGGTATCTTAATTATGTATCCTGCTATCTGTTAGTCAAATGTAGTACTATCTGATGTGGATGATAACCCCCAGGGTCAACATTGTAGTTGTTTACATACATCAACCCCTAAATGATTACTATAATAATGTGTAGGTTTAAGATTATGCTGATACATTGACTCTGATTCATACTACTTAAATTTAAGTGTATCTTACACCTTACAGTTTCATATGATTTGATCCTTTATGATTCAGGAAAAAAGCTTCAATAAAAACCTTCTCAGTTTTTATCTATCAACTTATATTTCTGAAACACTTTTCTGACAAGTTTATCGTTATTAGTTCTTGATCAGGTTATCAGTTTCAATAATGAATTTTTTTATATTAATCATCTTCTTTATCATAAAGGCCATAAAGAGAACATTAAAACATGATGGTTATATTATTTTGGCAGACAAAAATGGTAGTTTAGAATGTTATCAAATCATAAAGTGTGTCTTATTGTGTATCCGTGGCTTCTTATGTTGATGTAGATCATTCCATGAACAATGGCTACTCGTTTATTATATAGTATGTAGTTGAATGTCTAGTATTGTTGCATATATTGCATGTGTACATGCATTTTCACGCAGCATGTCTAATTAGAGCTTTAAGTTTAAGAAGTTCAAATAAAACCTAACATATTATAGATCACTTAGTTACCAATGAGCTAATTATAAGCTGTTTTGACAGGAGAGAGTGGGGTTGTTTATGGTGTGAAGTTGTACCCTGCTGGTGCTACTACAAATTCTCAAGATGGTGTCACAGATCTGTTTGGGACATGTGTACCTGTGCTCGAAGAAATGGTCAATCAGAATATGCCTCTTCTGGTATTATTTTCTTTCTTGATCTTCAATAAATGTTTTATTTTCAATAACCGCTTTATCTTTGTGAATTTTTAAAGATTGTTTTTCATGTAATGGTGTTCGCGTGATATAGTTATTCCTGTAGTTGATGAGATTCACTGTAGCTTCAGTGACTAGTACAAATGACAATTAAAGTTGAGAAATTGCTATTAGTTGCAAATGACAATTAAATGGAAAAAAAACACATGATCATATTTTCCTTACTCAAGATTGCTTTAAGATTAACATGTTACATTTTCATTTTTATGCCAACCAGACTATAGTTAGAATATGTTACGAATTTACAGGTCCACGGAGAAGTAACTGATCCAGAAATCGACATATTTGATCGTGAAAGGGTATTCATTGATACCGTTTTAAAACCCTTAATACAAAAGTTTCCAAGATTGAAGGTTGTCATGGAGCATGTTACTACCATGGACGCCATAAAATTTGTTGAGTCTTGTGATGAAGGTATTATTTTGTTTTCTTGTTTTGTGTGCAGTTATTTTATGTTTAACATGAACCCGTTTTTTAGGTCATGTTGCGGCTACTGTCACCCCACAACATCTTCTTCTCAATAGAAATTCAATTTTCCAGGGAGGATTGCAGCCACACAATTACTGCCTTCCAGTACTCAAGAGGGAGACCCACCGTATGTATCTTAATTTTCACTTATACAAATAACATTATAAATGTTATTTAAGTGATGTTCTATCTATATATTTGTGTTATTATTCGCGAGTCTGCCCCTGGTCATTGAATTTATTTGAAAAAAAAAAAAAAAAAAAAAAAAAATAGCTATCTGCTCTAAAAATCAGATATGGACCAGAATGTAAACGTTGATACCATATGCCTATGAAATTAGATGGTTATCGATTTTGCTACAGCTTTTGGCTTGAGAAGCACATAACCCATTTGTTTTTGTTATTAATGCAGGACAAGCTATTGTTGCTGCGGTAACGAGTGGTAATAAAAGATTTTTCTTGGGAACGGATAGTGCACCTCATGATAGGCTTAAGAAAGAATCTGCTTGTGGATGTGCTGGTGTATTTAACGCTCCTGTAGCACTCTCTGTCTATGCTAAAGTTTTCGAAGAGGTATATTTAGACTGCCTATTCTTGTTTCACATGCCTACACATCTTTCGTTTTTCGTTTCCTTATAAAAAAATATATTTAATTATGATGCATGACTATTTAGTAGAGGTGGTCAATTTCCAACATTTTACTTCTGAACAGCTCGATTTGGTTGTCTTTTATCTCTAACGTGTTCAAATGGTTCAAAACTCTAAGTCACCCAAAGTGTAATTTGATGAATAGAACCTCCTGAATCACTTAAAAAAGTATTAATGTGGAAATGATATACTTTGTGTAGTCGTATTTGAGAGTAACGATTTAACAAAAGTAAAAATAAATAATATGGACAAAAGGTGTTTCAGATTTTCAGGTCTACCCAACCTGAACAGGTGCAAAATTATCTCAGTTCGGATGGTTACCAACCTGCCAATTTTCCCACATCTAGTAGTTAGTTGCTCGTGTAATGCGAAAGCAAGTTGATGAATCTGCTCTTAGGTGACTGCATTTATCAAAAAAATCTTTTAAATGATCATTTCATGCTGTTGGTATAGCCTTGTTTACTACACGACTACCACTTTTATGCTGATATGGTTACCAAGGTTGTGTAGAAACGTCACATGTGAAGGCCATATAAGAGAGTAAACTGTTAAAAGGTGACATTTCATGGGTTGCAAAATGGGCAGATTGGGCAGGTTGGTGACTGGATCAAAATGTTGACCTACTAATAGCTTTTTCGTTCATTTTTTTTTAACTTCATACATAGCTATTATATTAAGTTTGATTAATAAACTATAACTAATATTTGATAAAGATTCATATTTTTGAAAAGCATTGTAGGAAGTTGAACACACTTTAGTGTACTTTCGGTGACTTTCTCAACTCTTCTACCTTTTTGTGGTTGAAATGACCTTTTTGAGCTTATAATGCAAACAATTAATGATTCTTAATTTGGTCAAAAGAATACGCCCTGCTTTGTCATCAACTCATTGGTATATTTCATAGATGAATAGATGATGCATAGTTATTTGTGGTTTTCATGGAACTTATTTACTGAAGACTTGATATAAACGTGTTCTTAATGGACACGTAATTTGGTTTTAGGCTGGTGCATTGGACAAACTGGAAGCTTTTACGAGCTTTAATGGGCCAGACTTTTACGGGCTTCCAAGAAACACAAGAAAAGTTACCTTGAAAAGGACAGCGTGGAAGGTTCCAGAATCATACTCATATGCATCTGGAAGTATAGTTCCGATGTCTGCTGGTCAATCACTCGAGTGGCTGCCATGCTTGGATTAACTCAAATATTTTATACGTCTCATTCTGAGAAGGCTCTACTGCAAACAGTGAGGTTTCTCCTCACGAGTTTAAATTATGGAAACAATCTTTTTTGCAACATCGAGGAATAAACTGCAAAGAAGCTGTATGTGAACTTTTGTTGCGTTTATGCAGAGCTGAACAATTTTCATTACCGGAGGGTGAAATGAATAGAATCAGTCTGATTGTGCTTTTCTGGTAAGCTTGTAACAACCATTAGATTTACTGCTGAAGTCATGAAATTCAATAAAAACTTGTGGGTTTTACGCCCTTTTTTGTGAACTTTTGATCTTTAAGGAAAAACTGAAACAGTGAAACAGATGTATCTATTGCAACCGAGTGTGGTTTCATTTCTCAGGGCCAAAGAAGCTGAGTTCCGTCACATTTTGAGCATTTAGTTTTTGCTACTTGTCATTTGTCTACTTGTCACTTGATGATATCACCTTATTTTATCCGCCATAGATTTCATTGACATCAACAACGCCGGTCATAAGCAATCCGTACCTATAATGTTTAGTCTTCTCAAGTTCTTTTTCAAATATTCTTGCGTTTTTGAAGGTTCAAATATGTAATACTCATCACTCACCTTAAAACATTCACAATTAAATCCCTTGTTCAGTAGTAACTTTACCTCCACCAACAATAATTCCAAATTTGCCGATATCATGACATTTGTAGGTTATACATTATATTTTTGAAGTTGATAAACAAAATATTGTTAATATATAACAAGTAACTGTTCAAAATGGGGTGAGATCAACACGGGTTGAACATTAAATGGGTAGTACAGGTCCAAGTGGTTTGACCCGAGAAATAGACACATTGGGTAGTCCATTTTCTTGCATCAAGAATACACTTTGGTTCTTTGGTTTTTGACTTGCCTGAATGTTTTCCTTAAAGGCTAAAGCTAACTTTTTTGGAGTAGTTATTATCCGGTAGAAATAAAACATAACCCGGACCGACCCATTAAAAGGGTCTAAATTGCAATATCTACTCGTTAGTCGTTATAATGAATGCTTCTGCACCTTTGATCAGTTATTCGGGGCACCGTATATTAATGATTAATCCCAAATATAAAGAGCTAACATTATTTTTTTAGTTTTAGTTTTTGATTAGCCAACATTGCTTTTCTCACGTATTCTTTTTAGTTTGAACCGTGTGGAATATTAAACCTTAACAAGTTAATCTTTGATAAGCTAAATGAAAGAGTTATGGAAAGTGAATGTTGACTTCTATGTTTTGCAGGTCAACATATTACTGCTGATATTGGGTACAGTATGTAGCATACTTGAAAGGATAATTATGCGCATATACTCCATAACACCATTTGTGCTTCCCACATATATATGAATGACAATGTGTCTGCTTAGATATTCAGCAATGGTATAAAAAAAAGGTTCATGTATCACCATCCCATTTACCCTTTGTAGATGATTTAGATATGTCGATGAATGTCGTATGAACCCCTTGATTCAACGTGAGCTTTGAACCTAAAACCAATCATCCATTCACTCGACACCTAACTCAAATGAGCAAACACTTCAACCCCATGCGCACACTACGTCATTAGAAACATCTAGAGATTGCTCAATTTTCCTAGTGCATTTGTCCCTTCCCACTGGAGCACTTTCTCCTTAGTTGTGGATTGTTAAATTGCGTACCCGGGAGACTCACCAGCTGGCTAGTACTGGGAGAGTAGGTCAAGGTTTTTTTTTTCAATCATTTGTCCTAGTGTATATGGCCCTTCTTAAAATGTAACACAATAATAGTTCTTCTTTACATTCTTCAAGTTCTTATTTGTAACCTTTATTTCTTACTTCTTAGGCTTACTTAGAATTTTCAGAGCAAGACTTTTAACTGCCTGATTACAAACTTGACCTCTTGACATCAGTTCTTTGATCTAGCACAAGAAGTGCCTAACATGACATGATCCATGCTATTGGCACAAATTATATTCAAATAATACTCATTAAGTTGTAGTTTTTATTAGCTAATCTGAATCTTTTTGTGAAATAAGAAACTGGTAGTGTTTGGGTTTTATGTTAAGCAACATCCTACTACTTAAAGCATGCCTACCATAACAAATCATTATTTTCTCACAAACCCATATATACTTCTTCCTTTAAAGCTAAATAAACTAATCACACCACCAAACCTCTTCCCTTGTCAAACACAACACCTTTTAATTATTACTTTACTAAAACATATCTAATTGTCTAATCCAAAATCTATTACAACTATTATCAAAATTATAAACTATAGTTTTAATACCTACTAAGCAACTTGTTGTAATAAGCAAGTATATAATTATACTAGCTTGTTTGTATCAACAATTCAACATGTATGATTCATGCCACTCATACACTGTACATATAAAGAAGCTTACGTTGGTTTAGTGGTTTATCTATCAATTTGCTTACACATATCTAGATAATTAATTATCTATTTGGTTCTTACAATATTATATAAAACTGAATAAAAAGAAAATATATATATAATTATATTAACCATTAGATGTTGAGCTCAATCATGTTCTGCTACTTGCAAGTTGGTATATAAGTTGTGGTCTTGCGAAACAACTTTGAAATAAAATTATGGTCTACTACTTGGGAGTTGGTATATATATAATCATGTATTGGTTTAAAGATATATAACGTGTATTTCTATTAATAAATTGATTTTTACAATAATAAACTGAAAAGCAAAGCATGGGCAAAGGCTCATGCGGGGTATGGAAAACAACAAAGTAATGATGTTTCATGCATCTTATATTACTACGGTACTTTTAGAAGGTATTAATCATGAGTTTTGCCTAATTTGTTTGGATTGTATTTTAAAAGTATCAAGAACGTAAAACATGGATCGACTAGTTATTATAGTAGAGAAATGATAGGGAGACCTAAACTTATGCCTAATTTTAGACCTAAAAACAAGTGGTATTATGCTGATAGTTGCAGACATAGATCCACTTATTTTACAACCCATCAGGATGATGTCACTTAGGTTTAGGTTTAAAATTAGTCATAAGTTTAGATCCCTCTATCATTTTTCATTATAGTAATGGTGTACCGTGCGGTAACATATTATTTACGTGTCGCTTCAGTGCCATCTCAACATTTTACATTTACAAACCAAAAGTACCTCATTTGCAGTGGCTTAGCTGTTTGCGTGCCGTTTCGCAGTTTTTGGACCACACCATTTATTTTTTCATTTTCTCAAACAAACTAAATTTTCATTCATTAAAAAAAACACATGTTTTAAAATACGAAAATTAAAAATACAATACGAAAATTAAAATACATTACACAAAAATAAACATGCTTCTAGCTTTTAAAGTTCCTAGCCAACATCAAGTTATTTGTGTTCCTCATATCAGTTCTAGTCATCATTTCAAGCGTGTGCAGACCTAGTCGATAAGGGATGATCTGGTTGCGAACCCACCCTTATTATTTCAGGCCTACGGCTACGAACTCGATCATGAAATCGACGAAACAAGTTCAACAATTGCTCCGCTAGTGCAATCTCAACATCAAGTTCTTCCCGTAGTCGCATAAGGATAGTTAGTGTCACATCATTTGGTTCAGTAGTCATAGTATCCGTTGTGTAAAAAAATGAAAGATAGTTGGGAGAGTTTAAAAAGAAGTTGTGTGAAAAAATAAATGATGGTAAATGGGTATTTATAGGGGGAAGCCGTTGGAGTAATACAAATTCAAAAAAGAAGTTATACACGTATGAAATCAAACAAACTAAATTTACATTCATTTAAATAAAAATGTAAATTACAATACGAAAACTAAAACACAATCGTCCTATTTATTTCCTTTATGCATCCAACGAACTTTTGTATTGATGTTATCTTGTATTTTGCTCACCAATTTATACAAATCATTTTTAATCTCGTAATCTTTCCAAGATTCTTCTTCTAGAAAAGTCGAATTTGTTTTTCTTACAGAATGTCTTTGCATTCCGCGTATGCTTTCTTCATATCATCTTTAGCAATGTGTGTGTTGTTAAACTTCTCAGCTAACTCGATAATCTCTTCCTGGCGAATGTAAACCCCATCAATTAGTTTTTGAACACCATATTTGATTTCATCAACGGTATGTGAAAGTGAGCAAGATAATTTTTTGTGGAAAGAATTAAGATTTTTGTGTGAAAAATGGTTAATGTATGGGCAGTATTTATAAAGGTGGGATAAAAAAAATACCATTTGAAAAAATAGTCGTTTGAAGGCCAAACAGTCAAAAATTTTTGTGAGATTGGTTCTAGCTAGGGTTAGAACTTGACATTTTGCTTAGTGTCGAAAATTGGTATAAGCAAATGTGTGTAAGGTTTTCTCCGCCATAAGGGAGCTTGTTGACATAGTGAAGAAAACTCTCGAGTTGGGTGCTCAGGGAGTGGCGTAGGGCAAAAAGGTGCTTCGTTACCGAACCATTATAAATCCTTCGTGTCGCAGTTTGATATTTCCATCTCTTATTTATTACTTTACTTACATTGTTACTCCTAAAGTCGAATCAAAGTTTCTATTGTGCAAGAGTTAAGTTCACATAAAGTCGAATCAAAGTTTCTATTTGCAAAACAAAGTTTTTACAACAAATTTAAAAAGACGTAAGACTATTCAACCCCCCTTCTAGTTTTCCACACCTATCTTGTATGCACTTATTTTTAGTGCATTATTGTTAATTGTTAAACCCTTTGTCAATTGTCTAAATTGGTTACATGGTTGTTAAGTCCAGTCATATCTTGTAAATACAGTTTTGGGATGATTGGGACTAATGGGTAAAGTACTAGCTTTTATGGAGTAATGGTGAAGAATGTAATGTTATTACCCCCTTATGTGCGTTGTTGTTTAAAGTACTCAAAGTGTTTTAATTTTCTTAATTCAGGTCATTAGTTAGTTATGTGTAAAGTATGTAAAAGCTCAAGTGTAGGGAGGCTGCAAGATCCTTTTTATGTATTATTTTGGATGGTAGGGCAAGAGTGTATGGAAAAAAAATAGAAAAAGAAAAGAGAAAAAAACAACGGACTACCATCCCGTTTCTTTTATTTTTGTTTAAGTTAAGGAAGTGTCAAGAAAAATACAAAAAGAGTTAGTAGTTAGCGAGTCGAATCGAGTCTTGGCTTAGTAACACCTCATTGTACATGTAATTGACCAAGATAATTGACTTGCCGCCAATAAAAATTCCCTTTATCTAACAAAACAGTGTTTTCCCATACCCTTACACCTAACGTTACAACCCTTTAAAAGACCTCTTTGATAGTTTATCCTAGGTACTTACGCCAAAGTGATGAAGTTTTGATCCGTTCCAAAGCATATGGTAATCTATGTAGGTAGAGAGTGTTTTATTTTCCCATTTCCATATGTTATATAACTTTATAAACTCGAGAGATGTAAGAATCCAAACACTTTATGTGAGGTGCTAGTATATAATTTTCGTGCTTATTTCGCCTTTTGTGGAACGATTGTATGTTGTAATTACTTTTATATTAATGTTAAATGACCCATAACTTGTTAATTGATTAGATAAAAGCATATTTGCTTGATGACAAGCAAATAGGGATGTTTGATAAGGATTTGTTTGATACATTTTTAAAGGGTCATTTAAGCCCAAAATCGTATTTATATGATAAAATATTGCCTTAAATAGTTTTTTTTTGCATTTTAGGTACTTAGGATGAGAAATCTGGAAATCGGCACTTTTTGAACGTATTTGGACTGTGGAAAACTAGAAGGGGGGGGGGGGGGGTTGAATAGTTTTACGCCTTTTTCGTTTTGCTTATTTTATAAAAGATAGTTTCTAAGATGAAACTTTCAAATCACTTTAATACATAAATATATATACTAGTTAATTTATGATTTAGTATAAATACTACTTATGTATAATGTACAATTTCAAAACACTTAATTACAAAAGTATAAATACAAGATTTATTAAAGGTTTTATATATACAATGCTTATGTATAATGTTTGGAAAGAATATACAATTTCATATATTTTATGTAAGCATATATATGTGTAGTAGTGTATAGATATAATTATATGTACTAGGTTGGTTTTTGTAAGATTAGTTTTATGATTGGATTTTAGTTTGATCTTTATGTGAAATCAACATATGCACAATACTATCAATTATGACTATGTGTGAAATGCAAGTAAGTAATAAATCAAAGAGTGAGAGATGGAAAGATCAAACCGAGACACAAAGGATTTATAGTGGTTCGGCTACAAGGACACCTTCCTTGCCCTACTCCACTCCCCGAGTCACCTACTCGAGAGTTTTCTTCACTAGATCAAATATCTCCTTTATGGCGGAGAAAACCGTACACACCAATATACACACCAATTTACACACCAATCTTCACACCAATCTACACACCAATCTTCACACCAATCTACACACCAATCTACACACCAATCTACACACCAATCTTCACACCTATCTACTATTTTCTTCACACCAATCTTCTACACACCAATCTTCTATACACCAATCTTCTATTCTCTTCACACCTTCAAAGTATTAATGTCTTGACACCTTCAAGTCACTAATATCTTCGCAACTTCAATGCACTAGTGTCTTGACACCTTCAAGCCACTAATGTCTTCACACCTTCAATGCACTAATGTCTTGACACCTTCAAGCCACTAATGTCTTCACAACTTCAATCTACAAATGTCTTCTAGTCTTCTCCACTAGAGATCCTTAATTTCTTCACTACAAGCTCCTATTGCTACAATCTCCTATCACCACTACTATCTAACCCTTCTTCTTCACTTCAAGTTACACTTCACACTTACAACAATTCTAGATTCTTCAACTAAATCTAGTTAACTAATACATACACCTTATTCACCAAAGTATGAAAGATATACAAGAAAATATAAACAAACAACTTAGATAGCAAGATGATACTAAGTTGTAATACTTCTAATAGAAGTATTCTTCTCTTTGCACTTGAAAGAATGAGGCTTTGGATCACTTGGAAACAAAGGCTTATGAAATGATCAAAGGATTTTTATGATTGAAATGGAGATCTAGAACAGAAAGTTTTTGTGCAAAAAGGTGGTGAAAAAATCCAGGTTCAAGGTGGTATTTATAGGCAACAAGTTCTGACAGAGGAGCGTGGCCGGCCCCCTTAAAGCATGGCCGGCCCCCTTAAAATTAAGGGGACCGCCCCTTATAATTAAGGGGGCCGCCCAACTGTAACGGCCAGAAAACTTGTCTTTTAGTGGGGAAAGTTTATTTGGTGAAAAACTAACTGATTTTGGTTAAATATTTGAAATCATATATTTAGTATGATTAAAACATTTTTCCTTATTACCAAAAGTGTTTTTCAAAGATATATAATAAGATTATATAATTAAATAAACTTTGTATTAGTTAATTAAATACCCCTTTGATCATACATTGCACTAAGCACTTTGTTTATTCATACCTTAAGTGATTTGTTGGTGAAAGTGATTATTTATTACTAAATACGTGTTTACGTCATGATCTTTGGTTTGATTAGTTTAAGTTTTGTGATTATCAAAACATAGAGATATCGGAAGATATGAATAATGTTTTTAGTCAATTATTTATATCAACAATCTCCCCCTTTTTGATGATTACAAAACCTAAACTTATTAAATCCAAAAATTAATATTTAGACAAGTATTTAGTAAGTTTACATTCACTTCTCCCCCTTTTTGTAGAATCAAAAAGGTTAGGCCGAATAAGCTTCGTGAGAGAAGTTTAAACGGGTAGAAAACTCCCCCTTGATGTATGCTCCCCCTCGTTTGAGGGCACCAAGGTTTCAAGAAAGTAATTTTTGTAAGAAAAATATTAGAAGCACAAGCATGGCACAAGCAAATACATATAGCATAATATTAGCAAGTAATAATCATGGCACAAGGTAATAAGAAACATATATTAAACCATTCAATAATAGAGAAATGATTATGTCAACCCATAATCATTGTTACAAAGGCAATACAAATAGAATTCTAAATAACATAGAACATCCTATAGTGCCAACAAGGAGTGTCATCAAACTTTCTTGAATCCCAAAATGGTTGAGGAGTTTTATTTGAAAATGAGAAAACATAAGCATATCAAATGCTTGGTGGTTTAGTGGAGGTAAACTCTTGGTTCCATGAGTGTTGGTGAGTTTGTAGAGCTTGGTGGTGGTGGATTTGAAGTGGAGTTTGTTGGTTGAGAGTTGTGATGTTGTTCAAGTGATGGGGTTTGTTGAGATCTAGTAAGAAGATACTCAATCCAAGTGAAGTGCTCATTCAAGGCAATGGTTTGTTGTTGAAGGAAGATGCAACAAGGGCAATTGTTAACATGCTTCTCAAGTTGGTTTTTGTTATGTGGTGATGATGGTGAGCTTGATTGTGGTGGATCCAAATTGCGTTGAGCAAGATGTAAAGCTAAAAGAGCACTAAGCTCATGTGCCTCTTTTAGCTCCTCAACGAACTTCAAGTGTTCGGAGGAAGGTGATGGTGGTGGAGCATGATAGTTGTCTTGGGTGAAGGTTTGCACATGCAACATTGGAGTAACATGTGAGGTAGTAGGAAGTGGTGGTGGTACTCTAGGTGGTGGAGATATGTTTGAACTTGGGTAATCATGAAAACATGATATGGGTGGAAGAGTTTCTTCATGAGTGGATGATGTCTTTGTTGAATGAGCAATATGTGAAGTGTTGATTGAGATATTGGGATTGTTGTTTTGGGATTGAGCATGCTCATCAAAAGAGGAAGCATTAATGAGGGTATTAGTGGAAGATAGGTTGTGGGATGACTCATTTGAGTGGGTTTGAGGTTGAGTTGTTGGTTGACTTGAAACAACATCACAAGAGTTATGACAAGAATCAAGTTTCCTCCTCCAAACGGGTTTGACGGAGATCCTTGCGGTTCTTGAAATCTTTGGTTTTTGGTTGTTGGGAGATGACATGTTTGGGTGTGATGGCATTAATGATGGAAAGAGGGTATTTATAGTGTATGAGAAATGTGGTTTAGGAAGGTAAATTTTGAGGGATAGCATGGGACAAAATATGTTTGTGAATTTTGGGAAGTATAGGCTGAAATGGGTCAAAAAGTGATAAAGAAAACAGTATCCCCGACCATCAGATGGCCGGTCCCCTTAAATGGAGGCCGGTCCCCTTAAATTTAAGGGGGCCGCCCTTATGATTTAAGGGGGCCGCCCATCTGGTGATTCCCAGAATGCCAGAAATGGGTTTTTGGCAGAGAATTTTCAAAAAGGTTGTGTTTTTGGGTTTGGATTCAAGTAAGTTCAACTATTGAGGCAATATAGAGCATACTATTCATGAATGTAGAGAATATCATAGAAATAATTAAAGTAAACAATTAATTCCTAATAATCATGTCATCTACTAATATTTCAATTAAGTTGGGTAACTAAGGAAGCAATAAAGCAAACTAGTTAAGTATGCAACTATGTAAAGATAATGGTAAGTAGGATAAGTGCAGACAAATTGAAGATTGCTTATGATAAACACGTGGGAAGACATGATTATATGAACTTCAAGACTTGTTACAAACAAGATCCATATGGGCAAACCATGATTCTCATGAAATGATTTGATTAAATTGTAGATGTCATTTTCACATAAGTGTATGACATATATGAGAAGATAAAAACAATGTTTTAAATAAAATGTTTTTAGTTTTATTCAACAATGTTTGAAAGTAAGTTTTCACTTAATCCCATAAATCTGAGAATGAAAGAGTTTAATGAGAAGCAAAGTTCATACAGATAAACTAGCGTTAGGTATATATAGGAAGTGCAATTTAATCAAGTTGGAGAATGAGTATGAGACTATTACTAGTGGTGCTCAATTCAGGCTAAACACGACCGTTTTTACGGGTTACACACACCCAACTTCTCACATAGAAGCAATTCAACCGTTAGGTTAAATTGAATTTCTAGTCAATAGATTCTCCAGTAGTCATTCTCCTTTTTAGACGAAATCGAGTTCCTAAATTTACCTATCGAAGATTACCAAATATGTAGTTTACTTGATTCACTAATACTTAGCTTAATGTTTTGAGATACATTCAAGTTAGTATCCCAATAAAACAAAATTTGTTTTGTTTCAAAAAGAAAAAATGTTTCTATCTTGATAAAGATCAAAATAATGTTATGATAGCTTATGATTAAGCATGTTGTTTGAAAAAGCATAAAATAGATATTCGAAAGGTTTTAACTCAAAGAAAGAAGTGTTTAAATATGATGTTTTGATTTTGACAATCAAGAAATTTTAAGTGAAAGATACACTTCAAGAGAATCGATTAAACCCATTGTCACATATAATAGTTTCTAATGGCAACTAAAGATATGAAGAGATATGATAGACATTAAACATCTAAATGCAATGAGATAGGAAGGGACAAAGAAAATCATCAATGAATACAATATAGACATATGAATATATGCATGTATACAAGACACATTGTAATATTGAGTTACTAGCAAGTCTTAATTATAACACATCTATTAATGCAACTAGTAAGATCATATAGCATAAATGGCAAGTATTCTACTTTAAATCATAGAAGATTATCAATATAGATGAAACCTAAGATAAATAATAATAGACATAGCAACAAGAGGGTTAATTATCCTAATGTTATGTATGCATATATTGGTATTCATGATCTAAGAGCATAGCAACATATAGATTAAATCATATTAATATACTAATTGAAGCATATTCTAATATAATGTAATGTAGGCAAGTTTTTGAAAAGAAAACTTACCTCAGGTCCAGCTTTTCTTTAAGATTGGTTATGAGAGCAATAGAAGACTTCAAAAAGATTTACCCCAAAGCAAGTTGAAGAAGCGAAGTAAAGTTCCAATGCATTAAGGATCAAGGAGTCTTGATCATAGAAATACTATCGGTCGCAACAATCATCACAAGACGTGCAGATTAAGAATGGTAGAACAAGAATCCTTCGTTATGAGGTAGTAACGAACACACCATAAAGTCAATGCACCCAAAAGTGAAACACAGACCGCCGAAGATCAAGGATAACCGCCATAATGTCAAAAGTAACACATGTGTAGAGTGTGAAACATAATAGAGGGAACCAATGGTCATCAAATAGAAGAAATCGAATAAAGTGATCCAAAAAGTAGTAGTTCCTTTGATCGTTAATTACCTACACATGACAGAGAGCTTGGTACCCAGATTCTCATGGGTCCGAGTTGATTAGTAGCGAACATCCAATGCACTTAAATGCATATGAAGAGGATGTCATCAAGAAGTACAAGAATTCATTATTTGTTTGTTTTAACAAACAAACAATAACTTTCTTGACTAGAGAAATAATCAATGGATGTAAATAATAATAGTTCTAAATTTTTCCACTAGGTTTAACAAATTTTATTTGTTTTGATGTATTTATCAAATACTCATCTGCCGTAAATCCTAATCCGGTTTTATCATAAAATGACTTTTGAATGTCAAGTAGATATTTTAAAGATTTAGAACTATTTTCGAATTTTGCCAATATTTTTGCTTTTTCCTTTTCCATTTTAATTTCATGTTTATATTCTTGACAATTTTTACATTCAAGATCAATTTCAATATTACTTTCAAGTTTAGACATTTTGTCTTCTAAAATTATTTCTTTTTCAAAATTATTTTCAGCGGATGTTGAAGATTCATTTTTAAAAATAATTTTTGAGTCAATGTTGCAAAAATGTTTGAAGTTATTTTCCATTTTTGAAAATTCTAATATAAATTGATCATAGCAAAAATGTTTAGTTTTGGATTGTACCTTCTTTGTAGTTGTACATTCCTCACATGCATCAATACTAGTGTTCTCATTTGATTGAATATTCTCATGAGCCGTGTTATCATCGTCTTCTTTGCACTTGTTGCACCATGATTCATTCACGCTCTTTCTTTGGATTTGGTTCATGTATTCTTCGTTGTAGATACCTTCAATGATCACATTTGAACTAGTAGTACATGTGTTTATTTCAACTAAATGTTTATTTACTAAATTTTCTAGATTAACTATTTCTTGTGCAATATCAAGTATACCATCTTTGGTTTTACATTCTTCTTGGTGAATCTTTAAAAGACATTTCCAAATATCATTTGCCGTTTTACAATGAAATAATCTTTCATATTTGACTTTTGGTAGAGTTTTGAAAATAAGTAATTTGGCATTAGTGTTTTTATCAATTTTAGTTTGAAAAATTATTATTTTGATTTTCAAAATCTATTTTGGTTGATTTAAGATCACCAATTGAAATGATATGCCAAAGATCAAGATCTATTGATTTCACATAATTTTCAAATTTGTTTATCCATTCAAGAAAATGACCATTTTCAAATAATGGTGGTTGTTGCATAAATTCCCCTTCTAAATATTTTTCAAATTCCATAGATCGTTACAAGTTTTAAAATACAGTCTATTTTAAAAATCTTGCTAGACGTGGCTCTGGTACCAATTGTGGAAAACTAGGAGGGGGGGGGGTTGAATAGTTTTACGCCTTTTTCGTTTTGCTTATTTTATAAAAGATAGTTTCTAAGATGAAACTTTCAAATCACTTTAATACATAAATATATATACTAGTTAATTTATGATTTAGTATAAATACTACTTATGTATAATGTACAATTTCAAAACACTTAATTACAAAAGTATAAATACAAGATTTATTAAAGGTTTTATATATACAATGCTTATGTATAATGTTTGGAAAGAATATACAATTTCATATATTTTATGTAAGCATATATATGTGTAGTAGTGTATAGATATAATTATATGTACTAGGTTGGTTTTTGTAAGATTAGTTTTATGATTGGATTTTAGTTTGATCTTTATGTGAAATCAACATATGCACAATACTATCAATTATGACTATGTGTGAAATGCAAGTAAGTAATAAATCAAAGAGTGAGAGATGGAAAGATCAAACCGAGACACAAAGGATTTATAGTGGTTCGGCTACAAGGACACCTTCCTTGCCCTACTCCACTCCCCGAGTCACCTACTCGAGAGTTTTCTTCACTAGATCAAATATCTCCTTTATGGCGGAGAAAACCGTACACACCAATATACACACCAATTTACACACCAATCTTCACACCAATCTACACACCAATCTTCACACCAATCTACACACCAATCTACACACCAATCTTCACACCTATCTACTATTTTCTTCACACCAATCTTCTACACACCAATCTTCTATACACCAATCTTCTATTCTCTTCACACCTTCAAAGTATTAATGTCTTGACACCTTCAAGTCACTAATATCTTCGCAACTTCAATGCACTAGTGTCTTGACACCTTCAAGCCACTAATGTCTTCACACCTTCAATGCACTAATGTCTTGACACCTTCAAGCCACTAATGTCTTCACAACTTCAATCTACAAATGTCTTCTAGTCTTCTCCACTAGAGATCCTTAATTTCTTCACTACAAGCTCCTATTGCTACAATCTCCTATCACCACTACTATCTAACCCTTCTTCTTCACTTCAAGTTACACTTCACACTTACAACAATTCTAGATTCTTCAACTAAATCTAGTTAACTAATACATACACCTTATTCACCAAAGTATGAAAGATATACAAGAAAATATAAACAAACAACTTAGATAGCAAGATGATACTAAGTTGTAATACTTCTAATAGAAGTATTCTTCTCTTTGCACTTGAAAGAATGAGGCTTTGGATCACTTGGAAACAAAGGCTTATGAAATGATCAAAGGATTTTTAGGATTGAAATGGAGATCTAGAACAGAAAGTTTTTGTGCAAAAAGGTGGTGAAAAAATCCAGGTTTAAGGTGGTATTTATAGGCAACAAGTTCTGACAAAGGAGCGTGGCCGGCCCCCTTAAAGCATGGCCGGCCCCCTTAAAATTAAGGGGACCGCCCCTTATAATTAAGGGGGCCGCCCAACTGTAACGGCCAGAAAACTTGTCTTTTAGTGGGGAAAGTTTATTTGGTGAAAAACTAACTGATTTTGGTTAAATATTTGAAATCATATATTTAGTATGATTAAAACATTTTTCCTTATTACCAAAAGTGTTTTTCAAAGATATATAATAAGATTATATAATTAAATAAACTTTGTATTAGTTAATTAAATACCCCTTTGATCATACATTGCACTAAGCACTTTGTTTATTCATACCTTAAGTGATTTGTTGGTGAAAGTGATTATTTATTACTAAATACGTGTTTACGTCATGATCTTTGGTTTGATTAGTTTAAGTTTTGTGATTATCAAAACATAGAGATATCGGAAGATATGAATAATGTTTTTAGTCAATTATTTATATCAACATGGACGAAAAAGTGAAGAAAATAACAAAGTCGCGAAAACCCGTTAGAAAAGTAAGGTTGACGGCGTCACGAGTTACAAGGTGACGCCGTCACTTGATGATTGGAGCTGGATAATGATTAACACACGTTGCTTCAAAAACAATTCATGAATTAACATCTGACGGCGTCACGTATATTTTAGAGTAGGGAGTCACGTTTTAAGTTAACAAGAGACGGCGTCAAGAAGAAGCTGACGGCGTCAGGGTTTACTGAGTGTCGCCGTCAGAACGGTGACTTGCACAAGACGAAAACCTAATTACAGCGAGCTGATGGTGTCAAGATCCATAAGCTGACGCCGTCAGAGATGTAAAACTATATATATTTCCGTATGTTTTTTTATTGTAAAGTGTGATATTCTTTGGGATATCTTGGAGTAATGTTTTAAGCACGATTTTCTCTGCTTTTGTAATGGTTCTACAACCCTCAAAACACATGTTTTGTTAAAGATAAGTTATCCTTTTAATCATTCAATATGTCTATGTGTTGTTTGATTATTTGTTTATATTTTCTTTGCTTTAACATGCTAGCTTAAATTAATTAGTGTTTACTTAGATTTGATGAAACCTAGTTATTGAATATTGATTTGTTGTTTATTGTTTAATTGATTGCTTCACGTTAGGCTAAGAAAACTGGCTGACCTCTTTTATGTAACTAGCTTGAACATCTTAGAAACGCAACCGTAGAATGCACTATTAGTTTTCCTCGTTGTATTTATTGCATGAATTGCGGCTTGTAGATCCTAGAAAACTTAATAGACTTTAAGGGTTTTAGGGGAGACTAATATTCATAGAGTTGGGGACTTCGGTATCTCCCCACGACTGATATTAAGGAATGCAACGCTTCAACTAAAACAAGGATGTGACAATTTAACGAATCAATAGGAGATAACTAGGAAGTAATTTTATCTAAGTGAACACGCTTTTCCCATCATAAGAAGTTCACCAATTTTACTTTTCTTTGTTAATTAGTTTAATTAGTTTTATTTTTAAGTTTTATAAGTAGACTTGGGTTAGTTGAATAGCAACTAATTCCGTCAACTCTTTCAAAAACCGAGATTTTACTTGCTTTCTAAAAAATATAAGAATACAAAAAGATTCATCCCTCATCTCTAGACCTAATTCGTCATACATCTTGACCTTTTCACAACTATTGCGAGACTATTCCCCTAGAGAACGATCAATCCCCCGGACTTACCTATAATACACGACAACGATCAGATACACTGCTAGGAGGATTATAAAGCTTTTTTCGAGGTCTTACAAATCTCGCATCACCCACTTACACGCCAAATGCACCTTTAATTTGATGGAAGGCATGGTTTATGTCACAACTCGTAAATTCTGGTCTTTTCCCGAACTTTCAACATTTACTATTCATCGGTTACTATTCATCGATCACTATTCATCATTTTACTATTCATCATTTTTTAGGTCAGTTTGATATTCTGATAAGCGTTTTAAAATTTTACTATTCATAAAACACTATTCACCTCCGGAGAAAATTTGTCATTTATGCGTGAGTTGCGTCATTTCTGTATACGTACGATTATTTACCTAATAAACGTTATCTTATGAACTATTATTTTGAATAATTGATCCGATAATCCCAACTATGGTCCTAACACATTTTTATACTCATAATAATAATATAAAAATTATATTATTAATTTACCCGGTGTTTTCAAATCAACTGTTACGTTTTCCGGTCAAAGCTTATAACTCCGTCGGTTTGCGTTATTTCAACCCGATCATTATTTTAACACCCGATTCTCATCAGGAATAATATTTTACAACTTTTACAACTTTATTTTGTCCCGAATAACTTTGATAAAATTTATTTCTAGCAAACTCGGTACCCGATTATAACTAAAACAAACTAATACTTACACCAAAACTACACTAATTCCTAATTAAATCAAGAGACAATGCCTCCCCTTTTCCCTCCTTTGTGAACCGGCCCCCCCCCCCTCCTAGCTTCTCATGTGCAACTTCACCAACCTAACCATAAATGCTTACCAAACTCTTGTCTAAACACCTAATAATATCTAAATATCATCCCATTTTTCATTTCTACTTTCAAAACAACTAGCAATATTTCCTCTCTTTTTCTTCTTGGTGTGTTCGGCCACAACAACAAACAAGAAGCAATCTTCATTAATTTCTCAAGATCAAGTCATTATCTTGTCCTTATAGTTATCCTTGTTGGGGTTTTGCAATAAAAACTCAAGGTTTCTTAGGTTTTACTCATCCAAGCTCTATAATCTTTCTATGTAAGTTGTCAAACTCTTGTTCATAATTTCTTCATGTTATTTTTTATCATCATATGATTTCCATTCAAGATCTACATGCATATGTTAGTTATACCACTCATTTATATATATATCTAACTTTTGAACTCTAGAAATGGATTATAGTTAGATCCTTGTTAGATCCACTTGATTTATGATGTTTAGGAACCCATGACACCCTAAGAAGGTGTATGGTAAGATTAGACTAGATTTGTGGTGATTGAAAGTGGTTTGGTTGGATTAGAAACTAGTTTGGAACATTAGAAATGGATTTTAAACATATATACAAACCTACTGTCCTTAAAATGAAAACGTGGCAAACTCAGTGGGTTTGGGGTAACTTTTGACCAAATATTTAGAAAATACATTCCGAGACGGAACTATGGCCGAAAACGGGGATGAAAACGAGTTAATAACGAAGGAGATATGATTTTCCGAATTTAACGACGAAAACTAGTTTTCTGAAAAACTGCATGCTGTTGGACGATTTTCGTTGGACAAATAGAGGCGTTAATCGTAACCTAGTGGAGCCGAGCTATCGAAAATATATTAGTATATACTAAAACGAATCCGTGGATATAAAGAACGAGTAAAATGAGCTTAAAACGACCAAGTTATACATGTTTTAAAATCGTCAAAACTATATATATATATAGTCACTATTAAAAAATAATATAACTACGTACTAAATAATATATTTTCTAGATTTCTTATTCAAGGAGTTTATTTTTAACTAACGAAATACGTACGACCCAAGGTTTATTTATGCGACTACTAGACGATATCTTAAGGTTTTCAAAACGAGGAATATAACACTAACGTTTTTATATACGATATATTACGACAAGTTTTGTAATTCTAGTTGGACTTATTTTTCTTAAGTATGGAAAATACTTTACTTTGACAATAACAATTATTTCCAAGTTACGAGTGGTATAGGTATCATGTGCATGTGCATTCATTACATCCTTTCATGATCTAAGTAGATCACTATCATTCATATTAGGTTGCGGTTAGAGATCGAACCTCATTTCTGTGTATCCACTTTTGTCATCGTAGCTATCGCACCAGGTGAGTCATAGCCCCACTTTTACTCTTTTATACTCGTTTTAACTCTTTGGGGGAGATACATGCTCAACTACTTACTTACTTGTACAAATACTCAAAACATTTATACTTGATAACATTTATACTTGCTTGATACTTGAAACCTTATACTTTTATACTACGCTAAGTTGTTATTACTTTTAGCAGAACTACTATATGTGCCTTAATGTGTAAACCTTGATTGTGTATTCTTGAGCAACGTATACTTTGAGAAATGACACCCAGTAATCATTTATACTTTGGGAAATGACACCCAGTAATCATTTATACTTTGGGGAATGGCACCCAGTAATCTCATAACTTTGGGAAATGGCACCCAGTAGTCTTCAATCTTTGATCAGTGGCATGTACCCATATCAAATACTCATATGTCTTAATCATACTATATATATTAGCAGTGGGTTGTGAACACACAGGTTACAAGTCTCTTATGGCGGGACTTGTAACTGAGTGGATTTACGATGCCTTTGCTGTGTGATCATTTTCTATAGACTTTATTTGTTAAACAAACTCTATGAACTCACCAACCTCGTGTTGACACTTTAGCATGTATTTTCAGGTTTTAACCTATGGCACGCTACAGGAGGTTTTGGCAGGGCATGGCATGGTCATAGAAGACTCTGATTATTTATATGAGGACCGTTTTAAACTATTTTAAGGGCCTACTTCCGCACTACTTTTAACAATGTAAATTTAACATTTTTGATTTAACTATTTTATTCTAAATGATCGAAGTGAAAACCATTTTTGAACTTGTGTTGTAATACCAATTGAGTTACACCCCAGCTACACGTATGCTTCCGCTGGACCCGATTTTGGGGGTGTGACAGTTTATTTATCTCGGTTTCGTTTTTTTGTACACGTGTCTAAATGATACTCCCTCCGTCTCGAAATTATTATCAACATTTTTTTTTGGGATATCTCAAAATAATTATTCACTTTCCATTTTAAGTAAGAAAAAGAGAATTTTTAAAGGAATATTTTATTTGAGTAGTTGAGATTTATAATGGTCTCATTTTTATTAAACTTTGTGATTTTTATCTATTGACAATAATTTTGAGACGAAGGGAGTAAAAAAGTTGATATCTGTCATCTTGAAACTTTTAATGCTAGTTAGAGGTGCAAAAAAATCGGTTTTTTTCGGTTTTCGGTTTTTTAATAACCAGTTATAAAAAAACCAGTTTTTCGAATAACCAGTTTCGGTTCGGTTTCGGTTTTTCGGAATCGGTTTTCTTCGGTTATAAATGTTCGGAATCAGTTTTTTTCGGTTATAAATTTTCGGAATCGGTTTTATTCGGTTTTTTACCAGTTCGCTTTTTTCGGTTAATAATGTTCGGATTCGGATTTTTTATCGGTTGTTTACCGGTTCATTTTTTTTGGTTCATTTTTTTCCGGAATTTTACTAAAAGCTTCGAACATTTATTTAATAAAATTGTTAATTATCAAACATATAATTAAACAATATTCTCATAACTTTTATTTAAACAATACAATTATACAACAAAAAAAATACAATCATAACTTTTATTTATACAATACAATCATAACTTTTATTTAAACAATACAATCATAAAAACATATAAATACTAATACATTTTGCGAGCTTCGGCATGGCCATCACCCGAAAACATATTAGTGTAATCAAGTATATCGAGCTTCGACATTGCCATCACCCGTTATACTCAACTAGTCACTCAAGTCGCCATCAAGATCATTTTCTTCCAAAAAATCTTGTACATCTAAATCTTCAACTTCAAATTCTTCAAACTCACCTTCATCTAATTCGCCTTCGGTATTCGTAGTCGAAGACGAAGGTGATATCCCCGCTTCTTCTTCTTCTCTTATTATACCTTCTTCAACATCTTCATCTATTATTGGATCATCCAACGACGATTCATGTTGTATCCTATCTACTCCGTCCAAATAATCTTTCAAACATACACATACTTCCACGGATTCGCATGTTAGTCTTGTCCTTCTATCCGATATAATTCGACCACTAACCGAAAAGGCCGATTCGGAAGCTACCGTCGAAGCTTGGACCGCTAATAAGTCACGAGCCATAGCGGATAAAACCGGATATTGGATTTCCCTTTCTTTCCACCAAGCCAAAATGTCAAAGTTTGCAAACTCATTGGGACTTAAAGTTCTTAAAAAGTTTGTAGCCATATATTGTCCCAATTCGCTTGTTGGGGCCGATGATCGTTGACGCCTTGTAGCGTCTTCAAATAAAGAATTATAAAGGTTTATATTAATGTCTCTTGTCATTTGGGACGATCCGGCCCGCATTTGGTCAACAATTGGGTTTTGTTGGTGACCATATTTTGTTGCATAAATGCCAAACAATTTTTGAAAATGATCGTTAAATCTAAAAATTTGAGATTCTATATAGCCCACGTCATCACCGTCTAACCCAAAAGATAAGTCTAAATTTTTCATTATTTTTTTTATTAAAAGTTCTACACCTCCAACATTTAAACATGGATTAAGTGCGGCGGAACAAGTAAAAACTAAAGGTAAACTAGCAAAATATTTTATAAATTTCTTTTTTATAATTTTAACCATTTTTCTAAACATTCGTGAAGGTGAGTTTTTTAAATCATATAACTTTTCCGTCATAGCATAAATTTGTTTTAAAACTAATGGGCTAGTTGGGTAATAAACACCCGATAATATAGTTGTTGCCTCTTTAAAAACTTGTAAAAACATAGTTAATTCATTTAGTCGATCCCAATCTTGGTCGTTTAGTATTATGTTGGACAAATTTTTATTAATAAGTTTTTGATTATAAGCATGTAAAGTCGCACGTTGTCGTAATATATTTTCAAACATCATGCAAGTAGAATTCCATCTAGTATTAATATCAAGGCAAGGTCCTAGGGGTTGTTCATTACACATTTTACGAAAACGTTTATAGTTTATTTGTCGTTCGTTGCTCGATTTATATATCAATACTAATAAACCCCTAAATTTCGTATATAAACTATCACATATTTTTAATGCCGCTTGTACGGATAAATTTATAACATGAGCAACACAACGGGAATGAAAAAAAGCACCATCTAAAATAGGTTTTACACGTAATTTTAACAAGTCCATAACTCTAGTATTATTTGATGCATTATCTAGTGAAATCGTAAAAACTTTATCATCTAAATTATATTCAATTAAAGTGTCATGCAAAATTTTTCTTAAATTACATCCCGTATGAGGATAACCAAATATTTTAAAAGCGATTGTCCGTTTCATTAATAACCAAGATTCGGGATTAAACCAATGAGCCGTAACGGCGAGATAAGAATTTGCCATACCATGTGGTGCGGTCCAAGTATCCGTAGTTATAGAAACACCATATTTATAATTACGAAAACCTTCAATTATTTCTTTTTAGCCGTTTTCCATAATTTAAAAGCATCACTTCTAAGAGTAGTACGACTTACATGTTGATACCGCGGTTGTAGCCTCCTTTTGATGATCTCCGTAAGCTTGACGTTGTCGAAGTGGTTGAATGGAAGCCCTTGTTGAATGACAAACTTCGTAAAATCAAGTCGAAGCGCATCCGCATCATATATAAAAACTTGACCATCCGCACCAATAGTAGTTTGCAAACTAGTATTTTGACCCGCCTTACAACTACCAATATGATTCCTAAGTGTAGAGTTAGACCCGGTGCCATAAAAATGCCCACATTTCCGGCAACGCGCTTTTACGTTACCATCTTTCATAACACACATATCAAAATTAGTCCACACATCACCTTTTCGGGTGGTTGGTCTAACCTTTTCAACATCATCGTTTGTGTAATGTTTTCGGACATTGCTAGTAGCAACGGAGGGAGTAGTGGAAGCTTGTTGTGATTGTGAGTTTTCCATTATAACGAAAATACGAAATAGCGATTTTTGAGCGTTTTTGAGAGATTAGAGAAAGAAATGAGATTGTTTTTGATGTGTTTTCAACCCCAACACATTACCTCTATTTATAGTGCCTTAAAACTCCCCAAAACCCTCAAAAAATTCAAAAAAAACAGTCATATGGCTACTAGCCGTTTGGCCTCGGTATTTTAAAAAAAAAACCGGAAAAAAACCGGTTAAATCCGGTTTTTTTCAAACGGCTACTTTTTTTTTTTTTTTTTTTTTTTTTTTTTTTTTTTTTTAAAAAAAAACGGTTATATTTTTTGAAAAAAACCGGTTAAATCCGGTTTTTTTTTTCAAACGGCTACTTTTTTTTTTTTAAACGGTTATATTTTTTTGAAAAAATCCGGTTAAATCCGGTTTTTTTCAAACGGTAACATTTTTTACTTTTTTTTTTTTTTTTTTTTTTTTATTTAAAACAAATAAAACCGGTTAAAACCGGTTTTATTTTAAAACCGGATAAAACCGGATATAAAACCGGAAAAAAACCAGTATATTATGAAAACTCATAACCGGTCTAACCGGTTCGGTTTTAGAAAACCGGACCGGTTTTTTATAAAACCGGTTTTGTGAAAACCGGTCACCGGTTTTACTACCGGTTAAAAAAAAAACCGGTCGGGGACTTGAACCTCTAATGCTAGTACATGTGTATAACCATATGAGTATAGGAAATATTCTTTAAAAGCATAAAAAAATTCAAGAAAACTAAAATGTTTTTAAAAATTTTCAAAAAATTCCACAAGATACGGGACATTGGTGGATACAAAATTTGTGAAGAAAGTTTTTCTAAAAGTGCACGACTTTGATTGAAAAAAATTGTAAAACTTTGCGTATTACTAGTAAAATTTAGTAAATCGACATTTTGTACATCAAAAATTCTTTTTTGCATCTAGTTTCTTTTTAGTATGTGTGTGTGTATATATATATATATATACACATATATATTATATTACATATCATATAATATCATATATGATATAATATGTAATATCATATATGATTTTTTCGGCCACGAAAAAAAACGTGAAAAAAAAATTGTCGAAAATATGTCAAAGTGCCTATCTATAGAAAGATAATTAAATGCTCGTCGTAACGGTATACTCCCTCCGTCTCAAAATAATTATCAGAAGACAAGAATCACTTAGTTTAATAAAAGTGGGGACAATTTAATTTTTAACCACTCAAAGAGAATATTCTTTTACTTTATTTTATAGTTTTTACTTAAAAGAAAAATTGGACAATTAAATTCAGACATCCCTAAAATGAAATATGGACAATTATTTTGAGACGGAGCACGGAGGTAGTATTTTTTTTCGCTTAACGATTAACGGTTTGAAAGATATTAATATTTGAAAAAAAATGATGAAAGTGGTCTTTTTAAATTGTTGTGATTAATCTCATCCATTAGATCAAATAAAGATGGAGGAAAGATGAAGGGTGAAGATTAGTCCCTTGGTACGTAAAAAAGTTTGGTCATCAAATGATCTTATATCAACAACAATTCACTGGATGTTGTTTATATATATATATATATATATATATATATATATATATATATATATATATATATATATATATATATATATATATATATATATATATATATATGATAAAGATCAAATAAAAAGACAAATTTTCGTAAAAAGAATAAAAAGAATTTTTTTTTTAAAGTTCTTGAAAAATTCCAAAAAAATTCCACAAGATCGGATATATTGGTGCATGAAAAAGTTGTGAAGGAAATTTTTCTAAAAGTTGATACTTTATCCGAAAAAAATTATAAAAAGATACGTTTATGTATTAAATCGCTTTTTGGTGTATCAAAAACTCATTTTTGGACCCAACTTCTTTTGACTTTTTTCATCAAAATAACATTGTGCATCTAACTAAAATAAGTTGAAAATTTTGTGCATTAAATTTTTTTTGCGCATTAAAATTCGTTTTTTGTGCATTAAAAAAAACGTATAAAAACTCAAAATTAGAAAACCTTCTTTCACAAAAGTTTTGGAATTTTTCGAGAAGTTTAAAAAAAAATTATTTTTATTTTTTTACGAATATTTGTCTTTTTATTTTAACTTATATATATATATATATATATATATATATATATATATATATACTTATATATATATATATATATATATATATATATATATATATATATATATATATATATATATATATATATATATATATAACACATTTTATGAACTCTTGTATTCCATAATTATACATATCATTTTAAATATGATATGTGATAGTATTAAATATAGAATTTTTATAGATCATTTAAATATGAAATACTTAAACAACACTTAATGAGTTGTTGTTAACAATTCTCAATTAAAAGCTAAATATAACAAAACATGAATATAAATAATGTCTTGCCGTCTCGCCTAACCTATATCTCTTCCATTTTAGTAAACAGCACAAAATTGAAACAAAGATCATTTTCATGTTATTTTGGATATGTATAAAATCTCTAGAGGTGCATTAAAGTCATTCGTTGATTGTTGGTGTAATAATTAAAGGACCCATTGACGCAAATAAATAGCCAAAATGACACCACCAACCCAATTCAATCTTCTATTTCTATTTATTCCTCGTAAAAACATATATATTATTTTCTACCTTTATTGTCTCACTCAAACAAATATACTATACGTGCTACATATTTTACTCATCAATATAAAATATTTTTAGATAAAAATGTGAGTGTTTACGTTTTACTTTTCTCATATCTTGTTCTGACGGGATTGAATACTTTTGCTGTTCAAAAAAACATAAATGTATTTTTACTTTGATAAGGATACGCATATGTGATATGTTAGCCGTCGGTATTAAATAAATACAACTGCTTATATCACAGTATCACACCCTATTTTCTATTATTAAACCTTACATTTAATATACACTAACTTTTATAAATTTAAAAAATACAATATTTAAATAACCAAAGACTTTTTTGTTACTGCCTACTTTTTAGTTGAGCTAGATTTAATGTTTTAGTTCAAGTCCGATGAAAGTGTTTTGAGTTTGGTTTGTTTTTTTTGGTTGACTTGCTAAATCTGTACTTGTTCAGGATTTCATGTTCTTTTAAGGTATGGCTTTTTATAGATCTATGATCTTGTTATGTTTAGTCTTCTTTTGGGTTATTTTTTTTTGTACCCAATTTGGATCTAAGGTGAGAAAAATAGTTAAAGATGGTAAATTTTTATGTTTTTGATTATGGGTTTGTTAGATCAAGTTGGTTTATGAGATCTTTTAATGTTTTTGTTTTTAAAGTTCATAGTTTTTGTTCTATCATTTGGAGAAGATGAGAATCTAAGTGGTATTTGGAATATGCTTATGGTTGATTCTCATTTTGTAAAAGTAAGAATTAGAAAAAAAATAAAATAAAAATGAAAGAAAATTTTTGGTTTTCAAGATTTATGGTGAGAAAAGTTTGAATTTTTCAGTGAATTAGATTGGCTGCTTATTGTGTTTTCTTGGGAAGCATATAAGCAGTTTTGTGTGTTTGCATGAAGGAAAGTGCTTAAAATGTTTTGAGATACATAGTTTGAGATTGCTTATTTCAAATTAATTATCTTGGATTCTTGATGGATCCAAAATTATGGCTTAAACCTTAAGGTGTAATGAGGGGATGTTTGTATAAGCTTATATAGCGGGCTTAAGGCTTATATGGTTTCCAGCTTATGTTTCGTAAGCCTATTTTTTCGGCCTGTTTCGAAGCCTATGTGTTTATTAAAGTTTATTATGACATAATAAACTTTTATGGGTTTATAAGTTTCGAAGTAAGCCGGAAAAAATAGGCTTATGAAACATATGCCGAAAACATAAGCCATAAGCCATAAGCCCACTGTATAAGCTTAAACAAACACCCCTTAAGTTTGTTTTAGATAAGCTGACTATCTGCTTATAAGGGATGACCTTAAACTGTTTTAATAAGGAATCCCAAACACCCCCTAAGTTTCTGTACATGGTTATGTTCATAAACTTTATGTGATTGAGACTGAATTTTTATGCTTTTTCATAAATATTTTTGCCATTTTTAGTAAGGTTAAAGTTACAAAACTCAACTTTGCAAAGTGAAAAACCAAATAAGGAGCCCTTGATCTTTAGTAAGGCTAGGATGACATCTTAGGATTCTATCACTAATTAGTTCCATAAATTGAGCTTTACTTTAGATTGAAACTTGAAAGTATGTTTTAAAAATGAAAAAGAAAGCGAAGTCATTCATTGATAAAGGTATGCAATTTAGTCCTCTTTAAACCCATGTGAACCTGTCTTTTCTGCTTATCTCTTTACTTTTCTTCACTTTTTCTTTCCTATGCTATTGATCCCCTCTCACTACATTCTGATTCCAAATTCTTAACTATTTTGCAGCAAGATTCAATGTCAAATTCCTTGTGATCTTCACCAAAAGAGTATCTGTTGTATTTCTTGTTTGTAAATGTCGTTCCGTAGCATAGTTCGTGACGTGAGGGATGGATTTGGGAGCTTGTCGAGGCGTAGTTTTGATATAAAGCTGTCGGGTCTTCATAGTAGAGGCAAATCTCAAGGATCAGTAAATGATCTGAATGACAATCTTGCTCATCTTGTGATTCAAACTAGTCGATGGGCTAATTTACCTCCGGAGCTCCTCCATGACGTGATTAAGAGGTTAGAAGAGAGTGAAAGCACTTGGCCAGCCAGAAAACACGTAGTTGCGTGTGCTGCTGTTTGTAAATCTTGGAGGAGTATGTGTAAAGAGATTGTTACAACTCCGGAATCTTGCGGGAAGATTACTTTCCCTGTTTCCTTGAAGCAGGTGTTTATTCATATACTTTTATTTCTTTATTTGTAGGATTTAGTAATTATACTTCTGTGTCCCATTTTTTGGTCATTTGGAAATCAAAAACTTCTAAAAAACTGCCTCATTAATAAAATGTACTAGTAATATTTAAGTAATAAGTAATTTGAAACACGTGTATAAAAACTATTTTAAGATTACGGGTTCCAAAATGACATAAACTGGACACAAAACGAACTTGTAGTTACTTAACTGTCAAAAATGGTACAAATGAAATAGCATGTTGGTTAAAAAAAAAAAAAAAAAAAAAAACCCTATAACTTGTGCGCACAAACTTCTGAAATTAGTTTTTAATAGTCTTTCATTACATTTCCAGCCAGGACCTCGTGACACTACTATTCAATGTTTTATCAAGCGGGATAAATCGAACTTGACGTATCATCTTTTCTTGTGTCTTAGCCCAGGTGAGTGGTTGAAATTCTATATCTGCTGTATATAGGACCGGTTTTGTTTTCATGTAGATTTTTTGTTTCTTAAATTCGGTTTAAATTTGGATTTGCAGCAGCGTTGCTAGTTGAAAATGGCAAGTTTCTGCTTTCTGCTAAAAGGACTAGGAGAACTACTTACACTGAGTATGTTATCTCCATGGATGCTGATAATATTTCAAGATCAAGCGATACTTATATTGGCAAACTCAGGTATAAAGCTTGATAAGATCAAAAACATCTTCCTATAATTATGAATAGCAACAGGAAATTGCGGTTATTGACATGTTGGCAGGATTGGGTAATGGGTCAAAATGGGTAATTTTTGCATGGGCTGGCTTGGATTGATGCAGCAAAAATCCTTTTTGCTTTTTTATGAACAATTTATGTGTCAGATGTGAATATTATTATCTCAAGTAGCACAAACGTTATTTTAGGCGCTAGAAATATACTTTCTGCCTGTTCATCCCTATATTGACGCATTCCATTTTTACTATTTTTTATTTGACCCATTAGAGCTAACAAAATCTGAAATACATTTATAAGTTATGTGTTGAAAATTTCCCCTTTAAATTTATTGCTCGTTTCTTTCAGATCTAATTTTCTCGGAACAAAATTTATAATATATGACACACAACCTCCACCGTCTGGAGCCCTTGCCCCTGCACCAGGCAGATCTAGCAGAAGGTTTTATTCCAAGAAAGTCTCACCAAAAGTTCCAAATGGAAATTACAGCATTGCACATATCACCTATGAGCTTAACGTGCTTGGTACACGGGGCCCACGTAGGATGCACTGCATCATGCATTCGATTCCCACCTCAGCACTCGAGCCTGGTGGCTCTGTGCCAGGTCAGCCAGAGGACCTCCTTCCTCCCCGCTCACTTGAGGACTCTTTCCGCAGCATTTCCTTCTCCAACACCGATTTCAGCAGCTCGAGGTTTTCAGAAATTGTTGGTGCTGCTATATCGCGTGATGTTCCTGAAAGTGAAAAGGCAAAAATGCCCTTGGTGCTGAAAAACAAGGCGCCGAGGTGGCATGAACAGTTGCAATGTTGGTGTTTAAATTTTAAGGGGCGTGTGACGATTGCTTCTGTGAAGAACTTTCAGCTTATTGCCGCCCAACCACCACCGGCAGTGGTGGCGGCACCATCATCATCTGCAGGAACTACTCAGCCAGCTCCATCGGAGCATGACAAAGTGATACTGCAGTTTGGCAAAGTAGGGAAAGATATGTTCACAATGGATTATCGGTACCCTTTATCTGCATTTCAAGCTTTTGCTATCTGTTTAAGCAGCTTTGACACCAAGTTAGCTTGTGAATAGAAGAAAAAAATAACAATGAAAACCAAAATTTAACAATAGGGCTTAAGGGAAGCGAATTTCTTTTGTGTAATCTTCTCTTTTGTTAGTGGAAAAGGGAAATTGTTGTTGTTGATGTTATTATTATGTTTTTGGCAGATCAAAACTAAACATTTTCTTTCTTCTTGCAATCATATCTATAATCCATCTTACTGTTGGTTGGCATTTAATCCATTTGATGACGTGACATGATATAGTATCATACTACCATGTTGTGTCATCAGTATTGAGTTTGATGGTATGCAGCGTAATGTGACTAACCTCTGTGTGCGTGTGTTCTAGAGTCATTTGGTTTCTGAATACAATACATAGCCTCAGAAGGCTTACAACATCGCCCTCAGAAGGC
The DNA here is from genome assembly GCA_030686995.1 of Artemisia argyi. NCBI lineage: Eukaryota > Viridiplantae > Streptophyta > Magnoliopsida > Asterales > Asteraceae > Artemisia > Artemisia argyi. Next base: position 120,649,576 of record CM060705.1, on the reverse strand, counting down.
TTACAACATGCATTTAATTTTATCCCTCTAACCCCCTTGGTGTTGTGATACCTAAGTTTTGAATGACTAGAGTACAGAATAACAGAAATCCTGATTTCATTTTTTGGTAAATTGTCTGCGTGACTACGTTTTTGGCTACATCCTCAAAACTGAATCTCATTCAAGAATGATGCTTTATGCTTTATGTTATGATCTCGTTTTCTGGTTCCAAAATCGGATCCTAACACACCAACTCATCTATCTCTTTGATCTTCTGTTGGACCCTGGTCGAGAAGCATGCTGGTTCAGCTCGAATCACAGAGTTCCAAACATCAATGCACCCTCTGTAAAATCCCAACTCCTCACCAGCTAAAAATCCTGTTTGTAACCCAGCTTGATGTCCATCGTCTTTTCCAGAGGCAAATCCGGCATCATACCCTTCTAGAAAGCCGTGATTCAAGTGGGCGTCTACTAAATTTATTGATGCATCAAATATGTCGTCCAGAAGATACATATAGCCTGCGATAGGCATAAGGAAGAAATTAATGAGAAAGAAGATACGGATAATGCTGATGTGAGTAATTCACGATAAGCGAACAGTGCGTTTTAAGGAAGTATGTACGGTTACTCAACCGTTCAACTCTAATAACGCTTTTTAGATCAATGATCTCTATAATAGTCTGTAATGTCTTAATAGAAAAAGAAACGTATGAGCTTGCAACTGTTAACTAGGATACTAAATCAAGTGTTTTCAAGATTTGATAGAAAAATTAACATACATAATCATGAGGTCTAAATATCAGGAATACTTAGTGATCAAGTCATAGATGACATAATCTCTCCATTCTAAAACAAATTTGTTAAGTTAAAATTATCTGGTTCATTAAACGGAGCTACAGACACTATAAGCTGCCCAAAATACTAAAAGACCCACATTAACTGGTAGACAAAAGTGTTAGGTCCATATATTTTTTCAGGTACATTGAGTTTAAGAAACAACACTGTCAATTCCAATGGTTCTGAATGCTAATAATTAAGTAATCACTATTGACTTCATTTTTATATAGTTGATGAAAATGATTAACCACGTAACTATAAAAGCTTGTCGCAACAAAATTTCGTTACTATGCACGGGAGTTTGTCTAGTTACATGAAAGCAACTTTGCCTAAAACTTAAAAAGTTAAAATATGAGTAATATGTTATACCAAAAATACCCTTTCAAAGCTTATCTATACTATCTATAATAGAAAAATGGTCAAAAGTGAAATGTTGAGTTTTCAAGTGAAATGTTGAGTTTTCAACAATGGTCAAATGAGAGAGAAAGTGAAATGTAATTAATACTCTTATTAAAACACCCTAATACTTAAAAGTACAATTATTTATTCAGATTGTACAACCAAATTAAAGCATATCTACCAAATTAAATACAACAAATTCAAACATAAATCGGGTTGACATGGGACGCTTCAAACTCGGCGGGTTGACCCACTTTAATTTGACTCGTTTTCGACCCTGCCTATCTATACTATCTATAATAGAAAAATGGTCAAAAGTGAAATGTTGAGTTTTCAACAATGGTCAAATGAGAGAGAAAGTGAAATGTAATTAATACTCTTATTAAAACATCCCAATACTTAAAAGTACAATTATTTATTCACATTGTACAACTAAATTAAAGCATATCTACCAAATTAAATACAACAAATTCAAACATAAATCGGGTTCACCTGGGACGCTTCAAACTCGGCGGGTTGACCCACTTTAATTTGACCCGTTTTCGACCCAACCTAGCAAGTTGACCCGGTTTAAATACAACCAATTCAAACACAAATCGGGTTGACCCGGGACGCTTCAAACCTGGCGGGTTGTGGCGGGTTGACCCAGTTTAATTTGACCCGTTTTCGACCCAACCTAGCAAGTTGACCCGGTTTAAATTGACCCATTTTTCGACCGGAACGGTTCAACCGGTTGAACCACCCGGGTCGAACCGGGTTTCAAAACATTATCCATTACTTAAAAGTACAATGATTTATTCACATTGCACAACCAATTAAAAACATATCTACCAAATTAAATACAACCAATTAAAACACAAACCGGGTTAACCCGAGACGCTTCAAACCCGTTTTTCGACCGGAACGGTTCAACCAGTTGAACCATCCGGGTCGAACCGGGTTTCAAAACATTATGTTTAATTCACAAATCTTCAAACTTTATTATTTTTCGTTTATAACCTATAAATTTTTTTTATCAATAAACTATCTGTCGCTATAAAATCCCGTTGCTATGCACGGGTACTCGTCTAGTGTTTAATGTTTAATTTTAGTTGGGTGGCAATTACTATGGATATATACAAATTTGGAAAGCATTTGTAAGACAGCTAACATTACAGTGGAGTGATTTCAAACTTGATATCTTTGTTTCATTTGTCATAAAAAATTGACTTTGGTTTTTAAATTTGAATCTTATCTATAATCATTCAATAATCACATTTAATTAAATTTCATATAAAATATACATATTCAACTATACGTAACACAACCATTTCAAGCATTCACCATTTACAAAATTAGATAAAATAAATTTGTAGTAGAAGCTTAGTGTTTCATCTAATGTTGATAATGTTGTTGAATAATCTCTTAGCCAAGGTGATGTTAATGTAAGATTGTAGTATTTTGATTTTTGCGTTTTTTAGTTTTAATCACTTACTACTTTAATTTTCAGATTTTGTATTCAAGATGTATCACAATTCCAAAATTTGAGTCTCACAATCCTTATTTCCATCACAATCTGTTAAATTGAAATTGGGATGCCATATTTTAAGTTGTATGCATAATCTTTACATTAAACGCTTAACCACAATATCACAACTATAATTATGAGCCGTTATAAAATTCTGTCGTTATGAACGACTGATGTAAATAAAACGAATAAGGCAGAGCAATAAGAGGCACAACATGATACTCTCTCGAGTCCTGGCCCATAAAACTAGTAAATGTGATATTATTGTAAATCAAATGCTTTCTTCATGACCGACTCGATGGGTTTCAAGTTATAATAATAAGCTTTCAAGGGTGCACGTTGTGAGAACAATTTAGTTTTAATAAAAATATGATTTTTTTGAATTGCTACTGTTGACGTATATGTCCAGAGGATTAAGTCCGGACGGCATGAACCAGGCCGAACGGCACGGACTGGTCGAACGGTACGTGAAACCTACTAGCCGGAGAACCAAAGCAGAACACCCACGTGCGCCACATTCCCAGATATTTAGGGACCATGTCGGGCACGTGACCTGACATCTACATACTAGAGTAGGCCTAGGGTGGCTGTACTGTTACAAGTACTTGCGACCACTGTTCACTTGTACGACGAGTAGTATTTGCAGGTACACACATGTATCAAGGGTGGGTAGTATAAATACCCCCCACCCCATTTAATGTTCACAACACCACACACACGCATTTACTCACATTTATTATTATCCCTTTCGGTCTATAATACACCCTTACTCTCACGCCGGAGCTTGGTTCTGGGATAAAACCCGGGGCGAGGCTAACGTGTGCATCTCATTTGTGCAGTTATCAAGGAGCGTTGAAGGAGGAGACTGGACTTTCCGTTAGGTGTACCGGAGAGCAAACTTTTACTTCAACAAATTGACGCCATCCGTGGGACTCGTTATTCAATCTACCGAACGACAGAATGACGAGTATTCCACCTGAGCCCCCGGTCTCCCACCGAAGGGGACGGGACGAATAACAATGAAGATGGTCCGGAAGGTTCGAACCAGAACAACAAAGACTCACCCAGCTTGCATGATTTGATTCAAAGCCATATGGCATCCCTGACGGAGTTGGTTAGAAAGCATAACGCTCTCGGGGGGAAGTGTTCTTAAGCCTATACGGCTTGACTTCAGGGAAGAGGGCGACAAAGATCAAACTAAGAGCCGGACCGGAGACAAACCGGAAGATGATTTACAAAAACCCTTCAAGTCGGTCCTTAAATCACCGTTCACTCGGATAATAGTCAAGTTCTCCGGACCGAAGCATACGATGCCGAATAACATCAAACTGTACGACGGGTATACGGATCCGGACTACCATGTTAACCGGTTTGCCGGGGCAGCAAACCAGGGCGAGTGGCCCATGCCCGTTTGGTGCAGAATGTTTCAGCAGACGTTGGATGGTCCAACGCAGGGCTAGTTCAGTCGCTTAGAACCGGGTAGCATTGATACGTAGGATGATCTCGAAGAGCAGTTCGTCACTCGATTCTCCCTACGGCAAAAGGGGATCCGAGATCCGACAGAAATTACCAAGATCGTGAGAAGGGCTAACAAAACCCTTCCGAGCTTTAAAGAATGGTCACAAGTGTCCGGAATTAGCTAAGCGTTTTTCTGATCAGGTGCCGCGCATAGTGAAAGAAATGATGACAAGGGTTGATGACTTCGTCCGGTCGGAAGAAGCGTACAAAAGTACAGAGCCCCCGAGAGGAGAAATACAAGAGTATGGCAGGAAATCCAGTTTCTCTCCAAGGGTTGACAGAGCCCGTGGATCCTATTCGGAAAAACGTAGAAACGATCAGAGAGGGGATTACCGGTTCAAGGAGCCATACTCCCCATACGTTCCGCCTATGAATGAGAATAATCATCGAAGAGATTTCCAAAGAAAGGAAGGGGGACGAAATGACAACAGTCGACCGGGACTGATGGCCATGATCAAGCAGCCGAAAGAGATACTGGCAACAGAGCATCAGCTCCGTCTACCACCCCACCCCCACTTGTTGGCAGGCTAAGTAAGAAAAATGCATATAGGTATTGTGACTATCATAGAGAGAAAGGACACCTCACTAATGACTGCCACCAGTTAAAGATGCAGCTCAGAATGGCACTAGAATCAGGAAAGTTAGACCATTTGATCTGAAATGTCAAATACCAGGGAAGAGAGCCGCCAAGGGAGAACAACAGGGGAAAGGGAAAAGTAATAAATATGATCGGAAGCGAAGGTCACAGGAAGAGAAAGACAAGGGAACAAAAAGAGCCGTGGATGCGAGTCCCCATTACTTTTCATCCGGTCCAGTCAGACGACTTATCGGATGAGCCTCTCATAATCGAGGGAGAATTGGAAGGGTACCTAATACGAAGGATTTTTGTGGACGAAGGGGCTTCGGTGGAAGTGATGCACGAACACTGTTTCAACAACCTGTGCCCTTCAATCAGGTCAAGGCTTAGACAAACCGATTCACCATTGATGGGATTCTCGGGAGAAGTGGTTAAGCCGCTTGGGAAGATAGAGTTGGGTGTATGTTTCGGCGATCACGGGTTATTCCGGAAGACTATGATGAAGTTCGTGGTGGTAAGGTCTCCGTCACCTTACAACATACTCTTGGGAAGGACTAGACTAAGAGAATTAAAAGACATCCCGTCCACCATTCATGCCATGAGAAAGTTCCCCACTCCGAAGGGAATCGCTACACTGATAGCAAGGTCGGCATCAATTGTGGAATGCCGAAGGCTAGAAGAAGGGCAGTTGTCACCGGAGGAAAGAGAAGAGCCGATGGCCAAAGTGGCCCTTCAAGAGGCAGAGGAAGAGGTAGCCTCACGGAAGTACTGGTACACCCTGGTTACCCTGACCAATTGGTAACAATCGGAAGGGGATTCTCAAAAGAATGTCGGAGAAAATTGATCAAGCTATTAAAACAGAACAAAGACATGTTCGCATGGCAGCCGACAGATATGACTGGAGTGCCGAGGTACTTGGCACAACATACCCTCAATGTTAGGATGGGGGACACTCCGATAGCGCAAAAGAGACGTACGTTTTCCCAAGAAAAAAATCAAGTAATAACAAAAGAGGTGCAAGAATGGGTAAAGGCAGGCATCGTCAGACCAGTGCGATAACCCACCTGGATTTCCAATCCGGTGTTGGTGAAAAAGTTTGACGGAAGCTGGAGGATGTGCATAGATTTAAAAAATTTAAACTCTTCATGCCCAAAAGATTACTACCCTTTGCCGGTGATAGAATGGAAGATTGAGTCCGTGATGAGTTTCCGATACAAGTGTTTTCTGGATGCATATAAAGGATACCACCAGATTCATATCAAATTTACCCACACCGGCTTGTTTCACCACCGATGCAAAAGCAGGTTGCTCATTCGGCATTACTTCGGCCATGTTCTAAAAGGGATTACCGAAGGACTGGTATTAACAAAGAAGAAAAGGAAGATAAAACGCACCTCGGAAGAAGAAGAATTCACTAATACGTATGAACGAAAAGATTAGTAAAAACACGAAATAACTGTGTGTAAAAAATGAGAGGTAAAACTTCTATATATAAGGGGACACATGGGGGAAAGCGAAACGTCGCGTCAGTCAGCGTGTCTCTGACGGCCATGTTAACAAATGATGGTAATTTTAGTATCATCGGCTATTTTAGATAATTATGATTTACTAGAGACCAATGAAATTTAATGTCATGCTGGATGCGAGTTAAAAAAGTGTGGAGTGCACACTCGTTTGAACTAATATGTTTTCACCACGACAAAGATGCAGGGGTTAAGGGGGTTGCACCCCTTTAGAGGTAGCGTCACTTGCTGGGTCAAAGGGCAACACCCCTTGTTATATTTGGTGCTCTAGATATGGTACCTGTTTTTCCACCAAATCCCAACCGATGTAACTATTAGCCAACAATCATCACTGTTGGAAATGACCGTTGGAAAACAACCGTTTTTAACCTTCTTGTAACTGTCAAAGTATCTGCATGTTAACAGATTCATTGTCTCATTTAAACATACGAAAATTCACACAATTCCTCTTTGTTTTACTTAGTTTTCTTGTGCTTAGATACTAAGAGCATCTCCAATCCATTCAATCATTTTGAGTATAATGGAATGCCACATATGCATAGTATAATTTTATATTAATCATTCACAAGTTCACAACCCATTAAACCCACTACAACCTTAATTACAGTTTTATGGAGAGAGAAATGAGAGAGTTTTTTACAAAGAGGACGCACCTTTGAAGTTTAAATATGGTGCAAACAAAGAGGAACTCATATTACACCTACTCTCCTCACAATGCAATTGAATGATGACGTGGGGTGTAAACCATTTCATTGAACCATGCCAACTCACCCCATTGTGCATGGCCTAAGTGTTATTCTTGAAATATCCCTATAAAAATTTCGTGATACCCAAACATTAAATAGCCAAAATACTTTATTAAAAAAAATTACATACACAATTTAAAAAGATATCAAATATTATAATCAGAACCTTCACACAATTTCTAACAGGCAGTTTGTCATACGTCCAACTCGTTGAAATGTTGCTTTCTCCCGGTAGTTTTTTGCCAGTTAGCTCGTCTCACATGCATTCCAATTTTCACACTGATTTAAATATGAGCCTGCCATTAGTTCACATGTCTCTCGACCGCCGATTTAATTGAGTATATCACTTGTACAAAGTTATACGTAATGTTCATAGATGGTGAAAAGGTTAGCCAAGGAGAGCATAAGAGCCTATTAGGATGTTTCGTGAACGGTGAACCTTTCATTTCTGAAGAAGCTTCTTCTATTTGACGATTAATTTTACCACAAGAATTTTTAAATGATATGGATAGTTTTGCTATGTTTTGCTAATCTTTCTAATAATCATATAGTTGATAGATAATTAAAAATATTCAATATACCTAAAAACCCCCGACAGGATATTTGGCACCTATTATTATTATTATTATTATTATTATTATTATTATTATTATTATTATTATTATTATTATTATTATTATTATTATTATTATTATTATCATTATTATTTTATTTTATTTATTTGTTTTTATTATAAACATCACTTTATCTTTTATATAATACAAGAATTACATCATTTCAGAGTGTTTTTGCAAATCCATTCTCATTGAAAAAAAATTGGACCAATAGGAGAGCTCGATTTTCACACATAAGCAAAATCAAGCAATATGATTGGCCAATAAAAAGTCAAAATTGAATTGATTTTGGTCAAACTTTAATAAATTTGGTGGAGAATTTGATTGATAAAAAAAAACACATAAAAATATAGGTGTCAAATTTATGAAAATAAAAACTTAAGAAAAGAGGAGGTAATTAATAAAACCTTAGTGATTAAGTGTAAAATTATAAGTCTCCATGTTTTTTAATAACTTTAGATAATAAACAAATAACCCCTTACACTTCATACCCCTTATACTTTATAATGTTAACGTTGTTTAAAATTACATGAGTAATAGTATTAGTTTTTTTGACTTTCATCTATTAAAATAAATTTGGTAAATATGCGAAATAGTTTTAATATACGTTAAATATTTTTTAAACTAATTTTAGTTTTAAACTTTCATCCATTAGAATATTTTTTTTTAAATAAGGACTCATGTTACTATTTAAAAGTTTAATTTATGCATACACGGGTTTGAAATACGGTTAAATTATTAGTAACGGGAATATAAATATCAAATGGTAAGCATGAGTTACTGTGATATAAAATAAATATACGTGATTCTACTTATAACAACGACTCATGAAATTGTTATTTAAATTATATATATGGATATCCATAAAAATATTTTAAAAACTTTACGGAACATATTTTAACTTTATCAACGCTCATTATGTGCCACTAAACTCGCACATTTTGTACAACATGATATCAATAGTTAAAATTAAACAACAACATTAACCTCAAACTCAACATCTCTGTCAGTTAAAAATGTTATACAAAGCTAATTATTAAAAACAAAAAAACAAACAAAAACAGATCGGCTAGATAGTCATTCTTTAATATAGAAGGTGTTTTTCTTAAATTATAAAAAAAAAAATGCACGCATCATAATCCTTATTTGATATAACTCACCTCCTAAATCAAAAAAAGAAAAACTACGTAGGTGATAACCTAACTTTATTCATTGACTTGATGTTTCAAAAAAAAATAATAAAAAAATAAATAATAATAGTTGGTTGTTGTAAAGGAATTAAAAGTATGTACATGAGAATTATTCAGCAAGAATATATAGTTTTTAATTAGGTTATTACGTTACTATACTGCGATAATGTTATTGACTTGGTAATCACGGATGTGAGATACAATCATTATTCTATACTTATGATTTATGTGTAAACCCCTTTTTGCATCTGAATAGAATCCGAAAAAGACCTCAACAGCACTTTGGCTTATGCCTAATCTAGCTATAGTTTTTAGTAAAATTTTTTATGAATTAACTTTTTTATTATACATACCAACTTTTAGTAATTTTTTTTATGTTTTATTGAAAATTTCTACACTTAATATTTGTGTTTTTACTATAAACACACTAAGCTATGATAGAATTAGTTGAGAGTTCAGGGGTTTTTTACTAAGCTTCTCAAAAAAGCTTATAGTTTTATTATAAACTTATTGTGTTATGGTAATTGATTAAGCGAATAAGCACCTTTAATAAGCATAACCAAACACCCCTTTAGTTCTAATCTGAAAATTTCTGATTTGATGTTATGACTAACTTTGTTGTTATCCTCACTATAATGCAACATGTTAGTGGTTTTTGCAGTTTTATGATCTTATCGCACACTAAAGTGTAATGCAATTTATTGTGTGCGCTTTTTAGAGGAGGATTAAGTATCAACACATGATTGTCATGGAATGTTAATGTACCAAAAATGTGTTTTAGTGCCTATACGGGGAATTTTATGGTAGAAATTCTTTTCGGAGTGTAATTTGTCTTTGAATGAATTAATAAAACTTAGCAGGTATTTGCCGTCATTGATAACACTATGGGTGTCAACCAACAGTCTAAAATATGGGTGTGTTTTACCTTGATGATTTAGGCCAATTGTGAAGAAAGTTGCAATAAAGTGAAAGGTCGGTAAGGATTCAAACAATCCTAAAAGACTTGTGGATGTACTCTTCATTTTTTATGCATTTATAATTTACTTATACAAGTAATAATAATTTCCTTATATAGTTCGGGTTTAGAGAAAAAATTATTCTTATACATTATAAATAATCGTAAGATTAAATTTGAGTTCTACCAATTACATTTTTTTTTTTTTTTTTTTGTTTCTCTTTATGTATAAAGAAACTATAGTGTAAGCATCTATGTTAATTTGGTAATTTTATGATCAAACATGAGAAGTAAATAGCACAAACTTATGAAAATACAAATTTTCAAACAAAAAGGTACATTAGTAAACATGGTATGATGGTTATTCATAATCATGAAAATGAATTAATCTTCAAAGCTATCTAAATATGCTACATATATTAACGAAAATATAAGTAAAAAAAATACCAGAATTACAAACACATCGTAAATTGAACTAAAATCATATATCACTAACATCTCATGCAAGTCAAGTATCATCATGTGATTTTGCTTGAATAATAAAATATAATTTTTAATCCAAAACCATTCTCCTAAAATAATAGGTAGATTATAACATATATACATATGATTTTTAATTTTTAGTCCACTAAGTAAAACTATTTGAAACATGTTAAGTGGTTCATTTCTTAATCGATAATAATACATAATCAAAAGTAAATTTTATAAACCCTGTGCGTGCACATGTATTATAACTAGTTAGAAACTTATAGGATTTACAAGAAGTTAGTGGCCGAGATATTATTATTATTATTATTATTATTATTATTATTATTATTATTATTATTATTATTATTATTCACGAACCTATATTAACATGAGGATACAATGTTAAAATTAGCCGCTTGCAATTAGCGTATGCCAATAAAAAAACATATGATGTTGCATATAAATTAAGTAATCTTAGTGTTCCACCATTAATCCAAAACTCGAAAATGCGATTTTAAACTGAAAATAATCTTACGAATCACAAGCTTATTATTCTGTTTTAAGTTTTGATGAAAATAAAATGTCCCGTAAATGAATTGAATACAATTCTGGTTTCGTTGCTACGTTTTACAACCAACAACAAATGCACAAAAAAGTAAAACGTCTCATGTGTACAAAGTTTTGGGGTCTATGATGTTTATTGTTTCATTGCATCGGTCGGTTGGTAAACTGTGCATATTCATGTGAATACTCTATGACATAGACGTAGCATCTTCTTCTTTTATTTTGAACAATTTTTATTTTTCTTTATATTCGTTTCACAAATTATACTTTTCTAAACCTAGGCATGTTTGACAAAAATAGCAATAGCTTTGAGTAGTATTAGTTTTTTCTATAAAAATGTTTGGTAAAATAGCTACATTTTTAATCATAATATGTAAAACAACTTTTAAATGATTAACGCTCTTAAATAGTATTTTATGAAGCGTTTGAGAATTAGTCTTTCTAAAAAGTAGCTACAGCTTACCGCTCTTTTGTCAAACGACCACTAAAACTCAAAATACTCATTGCTCACCGCTCACCGCCCCCAAAAGTTCAACACCAATCTGTGCCCAATATACCCCTATATAATATGGATTATAAGGTTTTGCCAAATGTTTGGTAAAATAGCAGTAGCTTTGAGTAGTATTAGCTTTTTTCTATAAAAATGTTTAGTAAAATAGCTGCATTTTTAATCATAATGTGTAAAACAACTTTTAAATGCTTAACGCTCTTAAATGATACTTTATGAAGCGTTTGAGAATTAGTCTTTCTAAAAAGTAGCTACAGCTCACCGCTCTTTTGTCAAACGACCACTAAAACTCAAAATACTCATTGTTCACCGCTCACCGCCCCCAAAAGTTCAACACCACTCTGTGCCCAATATACCCCTATATAATATGGATTATAAGGTTTTGTCAAATGTGACCGGGATAATGACGTAAATATGTGACGTGGCAAGAAATGAAAATGTGACGTTTTGTGCCAATATCTCGGAGTGGTATTCTTTGCTGGATTCTTTTGTAACAATTCGCAATTTCAGGTTAACTTTTATTCCCGAAAATTTTACTATTCACTTTTCACTATTCATCTCAGAAATTTTTATTTCATATTCTCGTAAGTTAAACTATTTTAACGATAATCCGAGAGTTTGACGCTCGTCGGATCATTTCTGCAAAAATCACAAAGCCGTGTCCGAGATTTACTTTTAGGTTTAAACGTCATTCCCGCATCCCGATATGTCCATAAAACATTATAAACAATAGAAATATGATTTTCTCTCATTTTAGGACAATTCCAAAAGTTTTGGAATTTTACGTTTTTCAGTTCAGCGTTTTACGCGAATTACGCGTTTTAGACCCGTGTTTCCAGTTTTTAGCAGGGTTTCAGCACCCGATAGAACCTACCACTCATTTTATATTTTATTATGGAGTATATTGATAAGTTCTAGCATATTTATAAGTTTCATATTTTTAGGATACACGATTTTAAGTTTCATGACTTAATAACTTACTGTTAGCGATTACCGGGACCAAAACTCACTCCGTAAGCTAGATAATACCAAGTTTAAGTACCTAGTCACTCCTCCCATCATATGAACGTGTATATGATGATTCACCAAGCCTTGGTGGCTTGGTGATAAGCCTTGGACTTTAGGATACTTGTATATTAAGCAAACTTGGTCACCAAGGGTTCATTAGATCATTACAAGTGTACATCTTGGCCTCCAAGTTTAGGCAACTTCCTAACACCTTCCTAGCACCTCCTCAAGGCCCTATATAACCCTCCTACCCCTCTTGAAGTCGTTCACAACAAAAAACAAACACAAACACTCTTATTTTGATTTCAATCTTCAAGTTACACACCAAAGTTGAAGGCCTAGTTAGTCTCTACATGAATCAAGAGTTTGTTTGGTGATTCCATGGTTAAATTAAGAGCTACATAAGGGTACTAGGGCTGAAGTTAATGGGTTTTCACAAGGTCTATATCAAGTCTATCAATGGTTAGCAAGAGTTATGGTGAAGGGTTTACAAGCTTAGGTTTAGTGTCCTAGTTCTATACTTGACTTCCTTTTTTTAGAAAGCCAAAAGTTGTAAGCAAAACCTAACATACTTTCTTGCTTAATTATCATTTTCATGCTCTTTGTGTTCCTTTCATGCTATATATGTTCTTGTTATTGTGTTCATGATGTTTAAAAATGGATAAAACAAGTATTGGTATACATATGTTAACTTATGACAAGCAAACTAGTGATTTTCATGGAGAACCACGACTAAAATAGTATAACTTTGATATTTGACACTTACTTACTGTTAAATAAGACTTAACAAGGAAAACATAGCAATTTGAATCACCCAAAACGAGTACCCGAGTCAAAAGTTATGGCCATAAGAAGTTAGCGAAACCAAAACGGCAAAACTGCCTAAATAGCATTCTGATCAAATTTTGATTTTGAAAGTCACCCTTCTGGTCCGATTCATCAAAAAGTTAAAACACGAAAGTTGTCCGGAACGACGTTTTCGTTCAGGAACAAAGAAGCTCGAGCCCTGAAAACGCTTTCCGAGTGATAATTTCTTCAAATTCTTAACAGCCCATTTTTAGACCAAAGTCACTATATTATAGTTATGAATTACTAAGACCAAGAGGTCTAATGACCTAAAGCCAAGACCACAACCATGGCTAAAGCCAAGGTTGAGTCTCAAGACCATGGTAACAATGACCAAGGTCACGGCAAAGCCACGGCTAAAGACCATGTAACATTTCGAATCAAAAACTTATATATATATATATGTTATCAAATACTACAATAGTAGGGAGCCTCATGTGAGGAGTTCATTAAGTAAGTCGTCGAGATGAGTTGTGGATTTACGAATTAAAGTGTCCTGGCTCCTCGAACGTTTACTCCATGACTTCTGAATTATGTCGGCCCGAACGGTAGTAAGAGATTTACAACCTATACATGTTTCATAGACCACTTATATTCAACGACTTACACTATATACTAAGTACTACATCATGAACATTATGCAAGATATATATAGGCAATTCTTCGTATTCTTAGACGCTACTCCAAACCTAAGTCGCAACGTTCTATTATAGGCTGTTCTTAGAGACTTTCGCGATTCGACTACCACTTTCATTTCTCATTACATAAGCTTAAGGTGAGTCATAGCCCCTACTCTTTTCATACTTGTTTTAACTCTTGGGGGGGATACATGCTCAACTACTTGCTTACTTGTACAAATACTCAAAACATTTATACTTGATTGCTTTATACTTGATTGTGTTATACTTGATTGCATTATACTTGATTTCATACATACATGACTGTTTTATACTTTGGGAAGTGGCTCCCAGCAAACTTTTATCTTTGGGAAGTGGCTCCCAGTAAACTTATATCTTTGGGAAGTGGCTCCCAGTTATCTTTGGGAAGAGGCTCCCAGTACTTGTAAGTCTCCTTGGATAACACATGCATTGGGTTTCGGAGATGAAGTAGAACCAATGCTATTACCTTCCTTGTGAGCAGCATACCCAAGTGAGGTCTTCAGAGATGAAGTAGAGACTCACTACTAATTGCTTAATTGTTTTGATGAACTTATACATGTCTTTATTATACTATATGTTAGCAGTGGGTTGTGAACACACAGGTTACAAGTCTCTTATGGCGGGACTTGCAACTGAGTGGATTCACAATGCCTTTGCTATGTGAACATTCTTTATAGGTTTTTCAACTGTTTTAAGACAAACTCTATGAACTCACCAACCATTGTGTTGACACTTTAGCATGTTTATCTCAGGTTAGTAAGGCGATAGCTAGTGCGTGGAACTTAGAGTCAAGCTGCATATTCTGAAGACTTACGCTTTTATCATTTACCATTCAAAACTTTGTATACATTTATGTATCATACTTTGGAATCTCATGTTTGTAACATTGAATTCATTAATCGAATGGTAACTTTTCAAAACGTCTCATTTAGAGTTCGTTTTCTATAACTTGTACTTTGTATTATGAAGTAGCACCCCTATGACACAGTCTTCCGCTGCGGTATTCTGGGGGTGTTACATCTTTGCATGCTTCCTCTAAGATGCGTTCGTTTCTTGAAGGGTTAGGAGGTACTCTCTTATGGTCTATATGGAGCTTTCGTAACTGCTTGGTCTTCTCTAGTTCCCCGTCTAAAAAGGCAATGCTTTGGGACTCTATTGTTTCTCAATCTTTCTTGTGGATTTCATCTAGAAATCCTAAGCTTAAGTTTAGTTGGATAGGTTGGTTACAAAAGCATGTAATTTCTATTTCTTTCATGTAATATCTTTTTGTAGCTTTTGCTAGTTCTTAATTGGCTCATCTGTTATTGTTTTCTTACGCCGTGTTGCAAGGGGTGGGGTAGAGAGTGTTAAATTATCGGAGTTGTGCTCTCGTTTGGAAACTTTTGAATTGGCTCAATTGCAAGATCGTTGGATTTGGTCTATGACAGGTACGGGAGATTTCTCTGTTGCTTCGGTTAGATCGATGTTGGATGACAACAGGTTTACCGGTTGTGTTTTCTCAGACTAAGGTGATGTCTGTGGAAAACTAGAAGGGGGTTGAATAGTTTACCGTTTAAAATCTTTTTAACTTATTTAGTTAGCTTTGAAACTTTCCGTTTGATCAAAGATATATACACAAACACAATATATAACATGCAAGTAAATGAAAGAAACGATCAAACCACAACACAAGTATTTATCGTGGTTCGGCTACAAGGACTCTTTTTCCTTGCCCTACGTCCACGCCCCGATTATCCAACTCGAGAGTTTATTTCACTAGTCAACAAGCTCCTTTCACCGGCGGAGAAAACCTTACACGTCGCTTATACTTTTACCGACACTAAGCTAGATGTCGAGTTCTTTACCAAGGGTACAACCACTCCCGTTAGTTCTTTTACAAGGGTACAACTACTCCCGATACACTTTGTATTTTGAGGACTAAAATACTAACCGATCACTACTGAAAATACACAATCAAATGAAGTGTAAACTACACAAGTCTACACAATGCTAAGCTAACAAGTCTTGCAACGTTGTGTTGAATACTTGTTACTTTTAATGAGCTCGTGAATCTCTTTGCTACAAAAAGAAACTTCACATATGAAATGTTAAAGGGTTAGATGAAAGAATGAATATGTGTGTGTGTAAAATATGATGTAGAGTAATAAGCCAAAAATCAACTTGTGGCTTGGTATTTATAGCAAAGCCTTCTGCAGGCCTGGCGGATACGGCGGAACCCTCAGATGGGTTCCGCTCGTGTACCCCCAGGGTTCCGCCGGGCGTGCAGTTGGTTTTGCAATAAATCTTGTAAACCAAACAAAGTCACATCTCATTACACCTTGCAAACCAAACAAAGTCACATCTCATAATATCTAGTCAAACACTAAATTTGCAAGCAACCACATAGTAAGTCAAACACATTTCTTTCCATAAATGTATATTGACAAAACTTGCCATAAATGTGATGTGACAATTCTATTTTAAGAAATAAAAAGTGTTGTGTTTTATGAAATATAAAATGTAGTAAAAGTCTAGTTTATGCAAGTCTTTAAGACTAAGATTATGTTTTACTTAGAAACTAATGTTTACATTTTGTCGTTAACAAAACATAGCAAATATCGTAAAATATAAATAACGTTTTTAGGCGATATTTGTATTAACAATCTCCCCCTTTTTGTTGATGACAAAACATAAACTTTGTTTTTAAGTAACTCACAAAATCTTGGTATTTAAGACTTAAAAAAAATTATATTAAACTTGTTTTACTTAAGTGATAAAAATCATATTAAGTTTTGAAGGTTTAATATATTTCTCCCCCTTTTTGTCGAAACAAAAAGTAGAGTAGCGAAGCGGAATAATGCACTTGCTCCCCCTTGCTTGTTACTCCCCCTAAAAGGAGTGCCAAGATGTGAAACATGGATTTTGATCCTACAAAAAAAATGGTTAGTTGGTTATATATATATATATATATATATATATATATATATATATAGTCAAGTTTGTAGTTACCACACACATTTCAACCACAATGACAACACAAAAATGATCAACCAACAATGCACGAAAGTAAGTAGAAAGAAATATCATTCCAAGTAAAATTTTGACTTTGAAAAGTCAAAAGACAAGAAATGTACTTCTAAAAAAAAAAAAAAAAAAAAAAAAAAAAAAACCAAGAAAGAAAAATAAAATCCTATTTTCCTAAATGGGGCAAACGGCCTCCAAAGGTTGTCTAGGATTTGTTTGGGTGAGAAAGAGCATCCAAACGTTCTATGACGTATCGGAATACCGGGTTTCATCTTGGAATTGATGAAGCAATGTTTAGATGCTTGCACCCATTTGCTCACAATGTGAGATGAGTGGGTGGAAATGGGTTGGTTTGGGTTTCTTGGTTTGAGGGTTGGTTGGTTTTTGGTTCTTTGGTGGAGGATGGATTTGGTATTGAGTCAAGCAAGGTGGTTTGAAATTCCATTGCTTGATGAAGGTGGTTCTCAACCATGATTTGGATTTCCTCATATGAGGGGAAGAAAGACTCAAAGGTTTGGGCTTGAGAATGTGGTGGAGTTGGGTGATCATGGTTTTCAAAGTTTGGTTTTCCATAAAGAGGACCATGGATGTCATGGTAGATAGGGTGAAACAACAATGGTTTGGGTTGATGGTACACTTGTTGTGGTGGTTGGGTGTGGTTAAAATGCTGATTTTGGTCTAGAATTGACCTTGGTGATTCATTTGCAAAAGGTGGTGGTTGTGTAGGTCTTGGTGGAAGATCATTTAGATCTTGGACAAAAGGGTGTGGTGATGTGGGAGGAGACTGATGAAGCGAAAAATGATCCGTTTTTAGGGGGTCATTTAAGCCCGAATCCGAATTTATTTGATCAAATATTGCCCTAAATCGTTCCTTTTATGATTTTAGGTGTTTGGAGAGTGAATTCTGGAAAAGAAGCCATTTTGGACGTTTTTGGAGCATAAAAGTGAAGAAAACGGCAAAGTACCAAATTTCCATGCTGAAGATACAAGGTGACGGCGTCAAGAGTAATATCTTGACGGCGTCAGACATGAAGATTAAAATACCGAAGGTGGTGACGGCGTCAAACGCCTTCATGACGGCGTCAAAGTGGCAAGAATAAAATACCGTGGTCGGTGACGGCGTCACATAGGCCGTCATAAGTAGATCAAGGCCGTCCGAGGAAGTATATGGCGGCGAGGTGACGGCGTCACATGTAACTCTTGACGCCGTCAGCCTGCTTTTCCTATATATAGTTTTCTAGTTTTTTCATTAAAGAGAGAGAAGTTTTGGTGAAACCCTAAAGACGATTTTGGTGTATCCTTTACAGGTTTTTCAAGGGTTCCAAACCCTTGAGACCTTGCATGGTAATTGAGATAAGTGTTCTTCCAATTCAATCAATATGTCTATGTGTTGGTTGTTTATATCTTGTTCTTGTCTCAATTCTACTATGCTAGGCTAGATCTCTTTTGTGTTTGCTTAGATCTAATGAAACCTAGATGTTGATTATGTGTTGATTACTTGTCTATTCTTGTTTTGGATGAATGATATTATATGTTAGGCTTAAGAAAACTGGCAGATCTCCAAATGGTAACATGTTTGAACGTCTTAAGAAACATGAACCGAGGCGTACTAGGTCTTTATTGGTTGTATTTAATGCATGAGCCACTATTTACAATCCCTATAGTTGTGCTGGGTCATGGTGTAGGAGGAGATAAGAGCTCATAGAGTTGGGGAGTTATGTATGCCACCCCACGAATGGTATTAAGGAATACAATCCGTCATCCATACAAGTGTAACAAGTAATTAACGTATAAAAGATATCTATGAAGTAGTGAAGTCTAAGTAAACACAATTTCTCAAACCACTGCTCACAACCTTAGTATAATTTAGTTTAATTTCATTTTTTAGTATTTTATTTTAATTATATACTACCTCCGTCCCAAATTTATTGTCCCCTATTGACTTTTTCGGTATTTACTTTTTAACTTTGACCTTAAATATTTTTGTTTATATTACATAATACTTGATACAAAATATATGAACGGATTGAGTTTAAAATGTATTTTCATTTGATATAATTTTTATCAAAAATTGTATAACACAAACAAAAATATTTATAGTCAAAGTTGAGAAAGAAAGACCGAAAAAGTCAATAGGAGACAATAAATTTGGGACGGAGGGAGTAATAGATTTGGGTTAGTTGAATAGCAACTAATTCCGCCCACTCTTCCAAAACCCGAGATTTTACTTGCTTTCATAAAAATATAAAAATACAAAAATAATCATCTCTCACCTTTAGAACTATTAATTAGGTTTTCTAATCCTAGCGACACTATTCCTAAGCTGAACGATCAATCCCCCGGTACTTGTCACTATAGTATACTACAACGATCAGGTACACTGCCTGGTGGGGGTTGTAAGCTTCTCGAGATCCCTCGAGAGGTAAAGCAAGGTGCGATTCCCACGCATCAGAGACCCAAATAACTCCATAGGTTCAATTTTGGGTAATGGTGACGGTGATGGAGTTTTGGATGGTTGGGTCGGAGCACTTGGTGGAGTTGGGTCAATGGGTGATTTAGTAGGTGGTGGAGTGAGCTCATTGGGTTCATTGAGTGATGGTGATGGAGATGCAAGGTTCAAAAAGTGTTCATTTTTGATAGGTGAGGTGAATTCATCCGAAGATGAGGAGCTTAGGTTGATGGGTTGATTAGACCATAGTGGTTTTACACTTATCCGGGCGGTTTTCCGGATGGGTCGTGATGGTTGTGAGGTGATTGTTGACTTAGTCATGGTTAAAGATGGTTTAGAAGTTCAGAAATTGTGATGAAGAATGTGTGATTTGATAGTGTTTAGAATGATTTAATTTATAGTGATGAAGGATTGTGGAAAGGAGTGTTTAGATTTGATGTTAGTCCATACAAAAATGGAGATTCCTAATGATTTGAAAAACTAATTGTGGGTTGTCATATCATGGAAGTCAATCCAATGAAAATGGTGAAGTGAGAAGACAAGGTTTGCACTAAATGCTTAGTGGTTTTAGTAAATTTGTTAAAGTATAAATCTCAGGGATTTCAATGATCCATTAGAAGGGTTCCTTCCTTTCTGTGTGAAGGGTCCTTGGGGTGGTTATGGCTATTTTTGAATTTTGGCGGGAAATGGTTTTGGTTGACTTATAAGGAATGAGAAGTGCTCTATTGTGCTAAACACATTGCAGGAAATGGGTTTCTATCTAAAAGGATTGGATTTTGGTGTTTGGATGTTCAAATGTTGAAAACAAAAACAAAAATTCTGCAGGCAACTATCGGAACCCTCAGAATACACAGGCGGAACCCATTTGAGGGTACCGTCTGGTCCGTTGGGCCAATTCTGGGTTTCCCAGAAAATACATTGGCGGAACCCAATTTTGGGTACCGCCGGATCCGCCAGTGCTGAAAAAAGTGGCAGTCCGCGTTTTTGACCCGCGAGACGATTTTCAAAATTTTCGAAAACTCCTAAAATCAAAAAGATAATGCACTTCTGGTTAGGCAATGCAAAAAATAGACACGTAAACACACATATCATATGACTTTGACCTTGAGGTCGAGAATTTCACTATACTTAGTGAAAATAACATAAACATGAAAATTTGACAACTTGCCAAAAGTTGTCTTCCTGCATCAAAGTTAGATAAAACATGTTCCAAATAGTATCAAACATTGTACCAACCCACAAGTACATCACAAACATTGTTTAAACAACCAAATTAGTTCAAATAGCACCTAGTGCCAAACGCCCCTACACACCCGCACTCATTGACGGTCGATCTTATTCTTGAGCTTTCCAAGGAATCTTCCAAGATTCTTAAACATCCCCTTTGTTTGCTTGAACTCCTCCGACTCATTAGGAATATCCGGAAGTTGGGATAGGTATTCGAGAGGTGGGAGCCTAGAGTTTGGCAAATTGTCATCTTCACTCATTGAGGAAGACGAAGATGAGATAGGAGGATGAGGACGTTTTCCTTGGGCTTTGTAGACTCTCTTATCACTAAGTGGAACAAAGGTGTGTGAAATGAGAGAGTTGTCAAGACGAAGACCATTTGGAGTTGGTGGAATGGGTGAGATGAACCTAAAGAGACGGGTCAAGAGCATTCCATACGGCATAGCCGTTGTGCCATGCACGGGAATGTCGGCCATTCTCTTGGCCATGTAGTAGGCAAGGTTGAATGGTTGCCTAACGGACAAGGAGTAAAGCATGTAGCAAAGACAAAGGTTGATATGATCACGGTTTCCTATTGTGCTAATGACATTGGCTCTAAGGACTTCCTCCCATTTCCTAAATTGGGGCTTAAGTTCATTCATTTCCATTCCATATGGGTCCTTATCGACCTCATTTCCCGAACGGGTTCTCCTAGTGTTGGTGGTCCTAACAAAGAGGTGGTCACAAAGTACATCTTTTGAGACAAGAGGAGTGTCATAAGGATGGATGCGGTCATGGAGGTTGTCAAGAGTTGAGAGGGAGTGTAAGTCAGAGTAGATGCAAGTACCTCGGTTTGAGACACCTATGATTTGAGCAAACTCCTCAAGAGTAAAGGAGTATTGATGACCACTAGTCCTAAAGTTTATAGACATATGACCATAATCATCCGTGGAGAGGACGGCGGATGCATAGAACTCTAGAATGAATCTAGGACAAATAGGCTCGTCGATATTCAAAAGACACTCAAAGTTGATTGTGGCAAATTCGGCGTAAAGGTTTGTGCCTTCTAGGAAAGACGGGTCAATGGTTCTACCCTCATGGACATAGTGTTTTTCTAAGGTTTTGAAAACGTTGACTTGGTTTGGGGTAAGGCCTTTGGTTTTGTGGTATTTTGGTAGGTACTTAATGGTGTCCTTGTGGTCGTAGTGGGTTAGAGGAGGCATGATGATTCCTAGAACAAGAAAATTTCACATTTTAGTTTAAGTAAACTACTATTATAATGTGGATGTTCTAGTGTGTGCCTAAATAAAAACAATGTGGAGGTGCGGTTATCTTGACTCATTTTGATGCTTCAAAAACGTTTTATAATGCAAGTTTTGTTATAAAACAAAAGATAACCCAAACGCTCCTAGTTCAATGTAGCTTCGTTTGAATGTACCCGAAAATACATATTGGTTATGTATTCCCTTTAACATTTAAGAGACATTATGCAAGTGATGTTTTAAACATAACGTTTTGATTTTGTATTCTCAATGTGAGACGAAAAAATATTTGTCCTACTTGTGAGAAATTTTTAAAAAGATTTGACATGGGGTGTTTTAGCAAACATGTTTATACTAATTAAGAATGCAATTCCTAACTATGGGGAACATGATTAGTTTTGTTAAACACCTAATTTTATGCATGAGTTTCTCGAGTTTAATGCATAACCCCAAGTTTTTGTTTTTGTGCAAAAATAGATTTCCTAGACTCAGATCAGGATTGTAATAAAGTTTAGAATACTTACAATGATGATTGATTAGCAATGTTAGTGAAAGGAAGACCAAGAATTCGTAGGTATGGATGGATGGTAAAGTGAATAGTAACAGTTTGGAAGTGGTGGTATGAGATAATGGGTGTTTGGTCTAATATAAACAAAATATTGATTCTGCAGGTCGGCGGACACGGTGGACCCCTGAGTTGGGTTCCGTCCGTTATGTCTGAGGGTTCTGCCGACCCTGCTGAGAAAAAGACTTATAGATTTGTTTTGATTTTTGTCTAAAGTCCAGAACTACAATGTAGGTTCCATGAGTCCTAAGCCTAGCCTAAGAAGGTTAAAAGGTTCACGTTTAAGGGGTTTTGTGAGAATATCGGCTATGTTGTCTTCGGAAGAAACTTTCTCAATTGGGATATTTCCTTTTTGAACATTGTCACGAAGGAAATGATGACGGATTTCAATATGTTTGGTACGAGCATGTTGAACCGGGTTTTTGCTAAGATCAATGGCACCTTTGTTGCCACAAAGAATTGTGATGTCATTGAGTTGAATTCCGTAGTCGACAAGAGCTTGCTTCATCCAAAGAGCTTGTTGACATGCATTTCCGGCTGAAACGTACTCGGCTTCTGTTGTTGAGATAGCAAGAGCCGTTTGCTTCTTAGAGAACCATGAGGTGAGACAATGTCCAACAAAAGTACAAATACCACTTGTACTTTTTCTATCGACATAGTCACCGGCATGATCCGAGTCGGCATACACTATGGTGTCTATTCCCGTTCCTTTGAGATACCATAAACCTAAATGTGTAGTGCCCTTAATATACCTAAAAATCCTTTTAACGGCTTCGAGATGAGTAGTCTTAGGATCTTCTTGAAAACGAGCACATAGACAAACACTAAACATAATGTCGGGTCTACTAGCCGTTAGGTAAAGTAGACTACCA
The DNA here is from genome assembly GCA_030686995.1 of Artemisia argyi. Taxonomy (NCBI): domain Eukaryota; kingdom Viridiplantae; phylum Streptophyta; class Magnoliopsida; order Asterales; family Asteraceae; genus Artemisia; species Artemisia argyi. The sequence goes on along the minus strand of CM060705.1, from coordinate 120,626,321 downwards.
ATCATACCTCTATATTTAGTGCTATCTACGGATTCACTTTCCTCATCCTTGGTGAGTTTAGTTTCCGTGGACATGGGAGTTTTGATAGGTTTCGAATCTTCTAATCCAAATTTCTTAAGCATGTCCTTAATATATTTAGATTGGTTAAAGAAGATACCATCTTCTAGTTGTTTAATTTGGAGTCCTAGGAAAAAGTTGAGTTCTCCTATCATACTCATTTCAAACTCGTCATGCATGATTTTTGAGAAATCCACACATAATTCTTGACAAGTTGATCCGAATATAATGTCATCAACATAGATTTGGACTATGATAATATGTGAATATTATCAACTAAGCCCATGGTATACTTATGGTCAACTAGGAAGGTTTTAAGTCGATCATAACATGCTTTTGGAGCTTGCTTCAGTCCGTAAATATCCTTTTTAAGTTTGTAAACAAGATTTGGTTTTTCAAAATCGATGAAGCCCGGTGGTTGAGCAACATACACTTCTTCATTTATGACTCCGTTTAGAAATGCACTTTTGACGTCCATTTGAAAGAGTTTGAAATTATGTGCACATGCATATGCAAGTAAGATTCTAATTGACTCGAGCCTAGCAACCGGAGCAAAAGTTTTATCGTAGTCAATGCCTTCTTGTTGGTTATATCCTTGTGCAACTAGCCTAGCTTTGTTTCTAGACACAATTCCATTTTCATCCATTTTATTACGAAATATCCATTTTGTTCCAATTATAGTTTGACTCTTTGGTTGAGGAACTAATGTCCATACATCATTCCTAACAAATTGGTTTAACTCTTCTTGCATTGCAATTACCCAAGACTCATCTTTAATGGCTTCATTAATATTTTTAGGTTCAATGGTTGACACGAAACAAAAGTAGTTGCTTTCATTTTGAACTTTTGACCTTAGTGTTCTTTCGTTAATGTTGCCAATGACACCATCTAATGGATGACTTTTAGATTCTTTGACATTGACAAGTTCTTTGTTTAATAGTTCATCTTCCTTGTCATCACTTAAAATTTCTTGACTTTCTATTGCTTGGCTTTCAGCCAAGTCATCATCTACCAAAGGTGATGTCTTAGAGAGAGGTGGACTCTCGTCAAATGTTACGTTCAACGATTCCTCGACTCTTAAGGTTTCTTTGTTCAAAACAATGTACGCTTTACTATTTTGTAAATATCCAAGAAATACACCTTCATAAGACTTTGGGTCAAATTTGGTGAGATAATCCTTGGTGTTAAGAATGAAACATTTACTCCCAAACACTCTAAAGTATCCTAATGTAGGCTTTTTACCTTTATATAGTTCATAAGGAGTTTTATTCAAAAATGGTCTAATTAAGACTCGATTTAAAATGTACGTTGATGTGTCAACGGCATTACACCAAAACTTTTGTGGAATGTTTTGTTCATTAAGCATTGTTCTACTCATCTCTTGCAATGTCCGATTTTTACGTTCTACTACACCATTAGATTGAGGAGTACGTGGAGCCGAAAAGTTATGAGTTATACCATTAATATCACAAAAGTTTCCAAATTGAAATTCATTATCAAATTCACGTCCGTGATCCGTTCTAATAGACACAATATTAGACCCTACTTGATTTTGAATTTTCTTACTTAGAATCTCAAATTTATCAAAAGCTTCATTTATACTTTTCATGAATTTTGTCCAAGTATATCTTGAGTAATCATCAACTATGACCAAAGTGTAGAAGTTACCTCCATAACTTTGTATAGCGGATGGACCAAATAAATCCATATGCAAAAGTTCTAGACACCTAGATGTAGAAACCAAGTTTTTAGCCTTATGGCTACTATGGACTTGTTTACCGACTTTGCGAGCATCATAAAAGTGTTGGTCATATTTCAACTTAGGTAGATTTCGAACTAAGTCTTTGGAGGAGAGGTTTTGGATTAGTCTCACGTTAGCGTGTCCTAAACGTCTATGCCATAAAGTTGAAGATTCATCTAATGAGGTAAGACAAAGTTTGTCTCTAGATGTTGGATCTATCTTCATGACGTATACGTTGTTCTTAAGGACACCTTTGGCTATGGTTATACCATCTTTAAGTATTTTACTTCCGTTTTCACTAAAAAGGACATTATACTTATTACGACAAAGTTGACTAATACTAAGGAGATTAAAACATAAGTTATCAACATGAGCTACATCATCTATAAAAAGGGAGTCATGAGAGATTGTACCTTTTCCGATGATTTTGCTTTTAGCTTTACTACCAAACGTAACATTACCTCCGTCACATTTGTGATAAGTAGTGAAGAGGCTTTTGTTACCCGTCATGTGCCTTGAAAACCGCTATCTTTAATCCATTCATCCGGTTCCAAACAAACTTTGAGGCACACCTATTTTATGAAAAACACTCAAACATTTGGTCCCCAATTTCTCATGGGTCCATTTTGGTTAAGCATACCATTAACTTGTTCCAAGTATGAAAATAGAGCATAAGGGTTCCATGACATGTAATTTGGAGTTTGGTAATGTCTAGGAGTGTTTTGGTTCCAAACATGTTGGTAGTTTGGTCGAGCGTTGAAGTTGCTCTTTGGAAAGGGGCGTTTGGGAATTAGAGTCTTAGGTCTTGGTTGAGTAGTCTTAGCTTTAAATTCATTTTTACTAAGTCCTACTCCAGTTTTAAACACAGGTTTTGTTCCATTTTTATACGTAACTTTAACAAATTTTGAACGATCCGATGTGGATGGAGTTACTGCTGCAGCAGGCCTGGCGGAACCTTCGGGTCTAACGGGCGGAACCCTGGATTGGGTTCCGTCTGTTCCGCGGGCTGCTGTAGCAGTTTTGTTTGTTTCTTGTGCAATCTTTTCTTGTTTCGTTTAACCCTTTGAAGTTTCTATTTTCATGAATCCTAGTCCTGTTTTATCAAATGGTGACTTTTGAATTTTCATAATTTCATCCGCACAAGAAATGCTTTTATCGAACTTCTTTAACTTTGTGGTTTGTTTTATTAGATCATTCTGAGTAATTTTAAGTTTTTCAATTTCGAGTTTAAGTTCTTCACATGATTTGCAAGAAGTGTCAATACCTTTACTCTTTTCTAATCTCTTAGCTTTTTCTTTTAATTCATAAACTTTATTTTCTAAAAACTCCTTTTTAGTTTTCAAAAACTTATTTTTGTTTATGATTTTTAAGCTCAATTCACAAAGTTTGTTATATTCTTTTTGTAAGGTGTCATCATCAATAGAGGAGTAAGATGAGTCGGAGAATACCTCATTTGAGTTGTGAGCCATGAGAGCAATATCATCATTCTTTGGCTTATCGTCATCTCCTTCATAGTCACTCCAAGCACCACCCACAAAAGCTTGTTGAGGTTTGCTCTTGGGTGGTTTTGGACATTCTCCTACAAGATGACTTGTGTCTCCACACCTATAGCATTTTCTTTCAACCTTTCCTTTCCTATCATTACGATCTTTTCGGAAAGTTTTCTTGTCATCTTTAGGTTGCCTTACAAACTTTCCTCTTCTACGAAAGAACTTTTTGAAGTCTCTAACGGCCATAGCATATTCCTCATCATCACTATCCGAAGTAGATTCTTCATCTTCACTTGATTGGACTCTAGCTTTCAAGGCAATGGACTTAACTTTTTCTTTCTTGCCTCTAACTAGTTCCGAATCTTTTTCCATTACCATTTCATGACCTTTGAGGTTTCCAATTAGCTTATCAAGTGACATGCTTGAAAGATCTTTGGATTCTTCAATTGCCGTCACTTTTGCTCTCCACTTCGGATGGAGTGCTCTAAGAAATTTTCTGACAAAGTTCTTACTACAAAAAGATTCATCAAGTGCTTTAAGTGAAGTAATAATAGTGTTAAACCTAGCAAAAGCATTATCAATAATCTCATCTTCGGAAATAACAAATTGTTCATATTGTTGAACAAGAAGATCAATTTTGTTATCTTTAACTTGTGAGTTTCCTTGATGAGTGACAATTAAAGATTGCCAAATATCTTTGGCGGTTTTACACAAAAAGACTCTTTCATATTCTTTCTTAGGCAAGGCGTTGTAAAACATCATTTTAGCTTCATTATTTTTACCAATCAATTTCTTTTGATCATCTTCTTTAATGTTAGTAACTACGTTATCACCATCAATGATTATATACCATAAATCTATATCTTTAGATTTCACGTAAGTTTCAAAACGGTTTTTCTAATATATAAAACCATCTTCTTCAAAGAGTGGTGGTCTTTGCATAGATTGCCCTTCTTTGTAATTTTCAAAATCCATGGATCGTTTCAAGTTTTAAAACACAATATATTTTAAAAGCTTGAGTAACGTAGCTCTGATACCAATTGTGGAAAACTAGAAGGGGGGTTGAATAGTTTACCGTTTAAAATCTTTTTAACTTGTTTAGTTAGCTTTGAAACTTTCCGTTTGATCAAAGATATATACACAAACACAATATATAACATGCAAGTAAATGAAAGAAATGATCAAACCACAACACGAGTATTTATCGTGGTTCGGCTACAAGGACTTTTGTGGAAAACTAGAAGGGGGGGTTGAATAGTTTTACGTCCTTTTAAAATTTATAAACACAAGTTTGTTTTAAAAACTTCGATTCTAGTTTATGTGAATTCAATACTTGCACTATATGAACAATTGTATGATAACTAACTAACAAAACTAATATAGTAAAGGTAAATAAATAAGTAATGAGAAGAGTTAGAAAGATCAAACCACAACACAAGGATTTATAGTGGTTCGGCTACAAGGACACCTTCCTTGTTCCTACTCCACTCCCCGAGTCACCTACTCGAGAGTTTTCTTCACTATGTCAACAAACTCCCTTATGGCGGAGAAAACCGTACACACCAATATACACACCAATTTACACACCAATCTTCACACCAATCTACACACCAATCTACACACCAATCTTTACACCAATCTACACACCAATCTACACACCAATCTTCACAACTATCCTACCTCACTACTAATCAACTTCTACTATCTACACAACTTCTATATCTTCTAAACAATTAATCACAAGCACAACACAATATTCACAAATGAATATATATACACTATACACAACTACTCTTCAACACTTCTTGAACTTGGTTGTAGAGAGTTCTTCTTTTGCACTTAGAATGAGAATGGATGATGAGGGATTGAATCACTTGAAACAAGGATTAATATACAAATGATCAAAGGGTTTTGGATGAGTTTTAGATGGTTATAGATCTGAAAATTTCGTGCAAAAGGTAGGGAAAAATTCCAGAATTAAGGTGGTATTTATAGGAGAAGAAATCTGACAGTTTCTGACAGGGGAGCGTGGCCGGTCCCCTTAAAGCATGGCCGGCCCCCTTAAAATTAAGGGGACCGCCCCTTATAATTAAGGGGGCCGCCCAACTGTAACGGCCAGAAAACTTGTCTTGTAGTGGGGAAAGTTTATTTGGTGAAAAACTAACTGATTTTGGTTAAATATTTGAAATCATATATTTAGTATGATTAAAACATTTTTCCTTATTACCAAAAGTGTTTTTCAAAAATATATAATAAGATTATATAATTAAATAAACTTTGTATTAGTTAATTAAATACCCCTTTGATCATGAGATGTATTAAGCACTTGTTTATCCATACCTTAAGTGATTAAGTTGGATATAATGATATAAACTAGCTTAATACTTGTTTACGTAGTAATCAAACGATTGACGAGTTTACATTTTGTGATTGTCAAAATATAGAGATATCGAAAAATATAAATAACGTTTTCATACATTATTTATGTCAACAATCTCCCCCTTTTTGATGATTACAAAATTTAAACTCATTAGTCGAAAATTAGTCTATATACAAGTACTAGAGTGAGTTTATATCACTTCTCCCCCTTTTTGTTAGCATCAAAAAGGTTATCCCGTGTTAATGGAAGCTCCCCCTTGATGTAAGCTCCCCCTCGTTTTGAGGCCAAAAGGAATCGAGATATGGATATCTTGCAAAAATATTTAGTAGCAAGCAACATATATATGTATATAGCGTGCAAAAGTATAAACTAAACATAATCATAACATTAATCAAGTGAAATTAATACATCAAGCATTACATCAACAAATGAAACAAGTAATGCTACAAACAAAAGCCTTAAAGGCTTACAATCATCACATAACAAATAAACCAAAGCTCAAACATAAGAGTCCTCTCTAGAGCTTGCCATCCAAAATGGTTTGAGGTACTTTTATTTGTAAGTCACCAAGCATGTTTAATTGGGAGGAATTGATGGTGAACATGAAGATGGTGATGGAGGAGGAGTGTTTGTTGATGGTGGTGGAGGGGTTGTGTTTATAGGTTGTGGATGCAACAAGTTCTCAATATGAGAAAACATGTATTGCATTTCATCTCTTAGTCCGAACACAATTGTTCGGTTGTGGATGCAACAAAGGCAAGTGTCACCATGAGCTTCAAGTAAGCTCCATGGGACGGGGTTATAGGTTGGTGGATTGATAGGGGATGATGAGAAATGTGCATCAAGAGGTGTTAATGGTGATAATGAGAGGGTTAATGCAAGGGTGGAGTGTTCATTGGTAGGTTGTGATGGTTGAACCATTGGTGGAGGAGATAAGTGGGTGTTTATGTAGTCATTAATGGATGAAGTGGATGGTATGGAGGAAGTAGAATTTCCATTTGTTGAGGGTGTTTTGGAGGGTGCATTTGGTGCACTAGGAGATGAACATTGAGGTTGTGGTGATGGGGTGGTGTTGTCTTCATTTGTAAGATCAATGAAGAGTTGTTTGGGTGGTATAATGACAAGTTTTTGTTTCTTGGCATTGTTTGAATGGGTGGTTCTTGGTGATGACATGATGATGGTTTATGAATGATGAGGATGATGAATTATGAATTAAACATGCATGGGGATTATATAGTGGGAAAACATGTTTAGAAGTGGAATTATTTTGAAATTGTAATGTTATATTCCAAAATCAGTTTGGTTTTTAAGAGTAATGATAGCTGGGACTAGCAAAAGGGATCACAGGATGCAAAAGAAAACAGTGTAAAAACTGTTTCAGATGGCCGGTCCCCTTAAATGGTGGCCGGTCCCCTTAATTTTAAGGGGGCCGCCCTTTATGATTTAAGGGGGCCGCCCATCTGACGACCCAGAAACCAAAAATTTTCAAAAATTTTCTGGAAAGATGTTATGTTCTGGTTTGAATGTGCAGCAAGCTCAATTTGGACATTTCACATTTGTTTTGGTTTATTAGAAAGCATACATGTCATATAGTTATATAAACATTAACTAATCATGCAAACATATATATAGATCAAGAGAAACATGCATAAAAATATCAAAGACAATCAAGTTATCATCCTAAACACATATTCAAATAACAAGTATTTCCGAATAAACTTCGGACAAATAGCACACAAGACATAAAAAATAAAACATTGTTTAACAAACATAATCCGACCATATCATTTCTTTTTCTTCCCGAAGATACCCTTCAAAGTCTTCCCAATAGATTTGAAGCCACCTCTAACTTCTTTGTGCAAGCTCTTTTGTCTTCTAAGCATCTCGGTAGTTCGTTCATGAAGCACTTCTTCAGTTTGATCACTTGGAGATGGAGTAGAATAGTTGGGATAGTCAAGATCCTCTAAATCGTCAACGAACTCAGAAAACGAAGGGGTACTAGCATCATGGATGTTTTCCTCCTCATCGTCATCATCTTGCCTTGAGGATGATCCATGAAAGCTATGACGACGAGGTTTACCCTTGTCACTCCGAGTTCGTCGAGCTTGTTTTAGAGCGAGAGTACGTAGAGTGGGGTAGATGGACTCATAAATACTATTGTCAAGATCGGGGTAGTACTCGATAACATGACGATAGATACGAGTAAGGAACATTCCATATGGAAGGTTGGCTTTGGGAGTTTTTCTAGCACACTCAATCCATTTGATAAAGAAGTAGGCCAAATTGTACGGCTTTTCGACAGCTATACAATACAACATGTGAGCAAGGCTAGCCGGGAGATGGTCCCGGTGACCTCCAGTACCAAACGCATTCTCACGAATGAGTTATTCCCAACGCTTCATGTGAGGGCTTAATTCTTTGAGGAGAAGTTGGTATGGAGAGATTTGAACATTTTTGGATTTTATTTTTCGACTTGTGGTGGCACGATCTATACCAAGGACTTGACGAATTTCGTCGGGATGAGGAATTTCGTCGAGATATGGACCGAAGGTTGGTCGATAGCGATTAAGAGATTCGAGGTCCCACTCGTTTGAGAAAACGGCTTGACCTCTAAATGGAATTTGGAGGATATGACCAAATTGTTCGAGAGTTAGGGTGATAAATTCATTTTGAATCATGAAAGAGATGGTGATGAAACCAAGATCATTGGTGTGGACGGTGACTTGGCTATAGAAATCCATAATGAAGCGAGGAATAATAGGTTCATTTATTTCATAAAGACAATTGAAGTTGATGCTTGAAAACAAGCGATTTATGTACTCGGATTGAGCAAAAGCAAGATCTACTACACGTCCCTCATGAATATTTCTATCTTCAATTTGACGATAGATAAGTCCAATGAAAGGAGATGTGGTAGGGAGTTGAGAAACTTTGGGAATGTAGTTTTTAGTGTGAGAAAGATCTTCGGTAGTTGCTTTGGGCATTTTCACTTAAACACATCAACAATACAAAAAGACCAAAATAAATATAAAGAAAGATAAAAGTATATGTTTATTGTTAAGGCTTATGTTGGAACGTAAACATACTTCATCACTAATCCTAAGAAGTAGATTACCATGTTCCTTAATGTTGTTTTTAACTCGTTCTAGATATATTTTACGAAGTTTAATGGGTGGTTATGGACAAGTCCAAACGCCCTTTAAACATCTATATATATCATGAAATTTGCTAGATTTACATTAGATTGTAAAACTAGTTATTTCTTGCGAGTTTCTTATGCATGTAATTTGTTTTTGAAAAAGATGGTTTGTATTTTTACTTAAAAATGTCATTTTTAGTAATAAACCAAACGCTTCCTTAACTAGTGACTTATAACTCAAGTGCGTCAATATACATATGAATTATATATCTTGACGAGTTCGATAAACAATTTTAAGGTTTATAATTATAACAAAGTTTTATAAAAATTATAATGACTATGTTTTGATATTATTTGGACATAATCCAAACACCCCTATATTGTGAACCAACATAGTTTTTCTTAGTCGAAAAAATGTAATTTCAAGTTTTACAAGTTACACAAGTATAATGTAATTAGTTTTAACACGTTTTCAAATCATTATTCAACAATAAGTTTACTAAAATTTTTGAAAAGGAGTGTATGAAATTTTTCAAAAATTTTCGACATGATAGTTTATAATAACTAGTTTCTAGTGTTAATCAATCATCCTAATCCTAGGTGAAGCATTTGGTAATGAAGTTTTAAGGCTTAATTCGAAATAAATTATGAAATTTGACGAATTTTATAAAACATGCATAATCATGAATATGATCAAATAAGATGAAATTAGATGAAATGTGTTATGAAAAGCTTACAATATGTAGTGGTGATTGTGTTAGATGAATTTGCCCTTTGCGAATTAACCCGAATTATGTGATTTGGAAGTGATTTGAGAGGTTTTTGGGTTTTGAATTTCGTCACAGCAAAGGCAGGGAAAGAGAGGGATGAAAAAGTGGAGTGTTTGGCAAAAGGAAGAAAGGGAAAAACGGGCTTGAGCTCTCAGAGGGCCGGTCCCCTTAAACATTAAGGGGGCCGCCCTTAAAAATTTGATATTTCAAGTTTTGGTTTCTGGAACAAACAAGAAAATATTTATATGTATATACTAGATTTATATTTAATCAAAAATACGTTGAAGAGTATACGCACGAGAGGAATTACTTGACATTTTTACTTGACATTTTGTCAATAAAATTTTCTTGATCGTTTCGGATGAGATTCATCAAGTTGTCAAGCAAACGAGAAAGTTGTGTAAGGTTTATAAGTATATGTATATATATATATATTATATAGTATAGGCTTATAAGACGAGAACATAGGAGGGAGACGTATGCAACGGAAGCCGGGAGTTTGTTTCATCCATAGATTTTTCGACTCATCTCACTTCATCAGCATGAGTGTTGATTGAACATTAAAGTTCAATAAGGCAAATGGGGAAAAGAAATGTTCGTAAACGAACAATCTCTAGTTCTAGAAAATCAACAAATGAATTTCCTAGGTTATAAGATCCTAAATATAGCTAAGTGTATATATATATATATATATATATATATATATATATATATATATATATATATATATATATATATATATATATATATATATATATATATATATATGTATATTTAGATATAATATAGTTAAAAAAAATTAATAAGACAAGTAAAATCACATGAATATAACACACTAAACCAAACATGCATTTCTAGACAAGGAACTTAAAAGGAAATGTGTACCTTTTGTCTTTAATGCGTTAATCTTCAAGGTCTTCAAGAAGTAAATCGGACAAGAGGTGACAATGAAAAGTTCCATGTTTGGATGGCGAATATTATTTACGTTGGTGCCCATTGTTTCATTTATCCAAAGTTATTTGGTCCGAACATGTTTTGTATTTGACTTGGATGCATATAAGGTGGAAACATTCCCCACGGATTGAAGTTCCACATTTGTTGATTATAGTTAAAGTTTCGTCTATTATGGTTTGTTCTTGGTTGAGGTGTTTTAGGTCTAGGATAAGTATTATTTGGTTTCCTAGGTGGTGGAGTTTTAGATCTTGCTTTAGGTTTAGATGATCCAACTTCGGTTTTTAAAGATGGTTTATAAAATGGTTTTATTTCTTCATTACTAGCGATAGGTATTATTTTATTTTCTATGAGTAAATGTTTAGGATTAAGTATTGAAGGTTTTGGTTCATTTTCAAATTTAATGTTTTTAGCTCCACTTGTTGAAGATTCAATTGAGTTAAATCCTAGTCCGGTTTTATCTCATGATATTCTTTGAATACTTATAATTTTACTAAGTGAGTTACTACTATTTTCAAATTTATCAAGTTTGCAAATTTCATCCTTAAGTATGTTGTTTTCACTTTTAAGCTCTTGACATGTTTTACATTCTTCAACAATTTCTTTTCCTTTTTCAAGTTGATGTATTTTAATTTTTAGTTCAAGCACTTCATTTTCTAGTTGGTTGTTTATGTATTTTAGTGATTTATTTTTAGCCATAACTAGTTGTCCTATTTTACATAATCTATTGTATTCACTATCTAAATCTTTTTCATCTAATGATAGATTTTCATCACTAAAGTATTCGGATTCGGAACGTACCTCACTTGATGATTTTGCCATGAGACACTTTTCATCCTTTGTTGTTTCATTCTCATCTTCATCACTATCACTCCAAGCACCTCCAACGAATGCTCTTTGATTTTGATCTCTTGTCATCATTGGACATTTTCCAATGAGGTGATTCGGATCACCACACTTGAAACACTTTCTCTCATTCTTGCTATACTTGTCATCATTATTCTTTTGAGGTGTTCTTCTTTCATCGTGTGGTTGTCTAACGAATCTCCCTCGCCTTTTGAAGAATTTCTTGAAATCTCTTACGGCCATGGCATATTCTTCGTCATCACTATCGGAAGATGAGCAATCTTCGTTGTTAAATTCCTTTCTAGCTTTCAAGGCGATTGACTTGCTTTGTTCACGTTTTTCTTTAACCATTTCGGAGTCCTTCTTTATAATTGCTTCATAGACTTTCAAATTTCCAATTAATTCGTCAAGTTGTAGCGTTGACAAATTCTTTGATTCTTCAATGGCCGTCACTTTAGCTCGCCATTTTGGGTGAAGAGCTCTAAGAAACTTCCTAACAAAATTCTTACTAGAAAAAATCTCATCAAGTGCTTTTAAACTTGTGATGATAGTGTTAAATCTAGCAAAAGCATTATCAATTGATTCCTCTTCCGGAATCGTGAATTGCTCATATTGTTGAACAAGTAGATCTATTTTGTTATCTTTGACTTGATTATTACCTTGGTGAGTTATTAATAAAGAGTTCCAAATTTCTTTTGCGGTTTCACACATAAAGATCCTTTCGTACTCTTTACGTGGTAGCGCATTATAAATAACCATTTTTGCTTCATTATTTTTAGCAAGTTTTCTTTTTAAATCATCATTTTGTTTTTCAAAAGGTACGATTTCATCTTTCTTAGTTTCGGGGTTATTTTGAATAGGTAAAAAATCACCATTGGTAATAACATGCCAAAGATCTAGATCTTTTGATTTCACATAAGTTTCGAATCGATTTTTCCAATATAGAAATCCATCACTCTCAAACACACAAACACAATATATAACATGCAAGTAAATGAAAGAAATGATCAAACCACAACACGAGTATTTATCGTGGTTCGGCTACAAGGACTTTTGTGGAAAACTAGAAGGGGGGGTTGAATAGTTTTACGTCCTTTTAAAATTTATAAACACAAGTTTGTTTTAAAAACTTCGATTCTAGTTTATGTGAATTCAATACTTGCACTATATGAACAATTGTATGATAACTAACTAACAAAACTAATATAGTAAAGGTAAATAAATAAGTAATGAGAAGAGTTAGAAAGATCAAACCACAACACAAGGATTTATAGTGGTTCGGCTACAAGGACACCTTCCTTGTTCCTACTCCACTCCCCGAGTCACCTACTCGAGAGTTTTCTTCACTATGTCAACAAACTCCCTTATGGCGGAGAAAACCGTACACACCAATATACACACCAATTTACACACCAATCTTCACACCAATCTACACACCAATCTACACACCAATCTACACACCAATCTACACACCAATCTTCACAACTATCCTACCTCACTACTAATCAACTTCTACTATCTACACAACTTCTATATCTTCTAAACAATTAATCACAAGCACAACACAATATTCACAAATGAATATATATACACTATACACAACTACTCTTCAACACTTCTTGAACTTGGTTGTAGAGAGTTCTTCTTTTGCACTTAGAATGAGAATGGATGATGAGGGATTGAATCACTTGAAACAAGGATTAATATACAAATGATCAAAGGGTTTTGGATGAGTTTTAGATGGTTATAGATCTGAAAATTTCGTGCAAAAGGTAGGGAAAAATTCCAGAATTAAGGTGGTATTTATAGGAGAAGAAATCTGACAGTTTCTGACAGGGGAGCGTGGCCGGTCCCCTTAAAGCATGGCCGGCCCCCTTAAAATTAAGGGGACCGCCCCTTATAATTAAGGGGGCCGCCCAACTGTAACGGCCAGAAAACTTGTCTTTTAGTGGGGAAAGTTTATTTGGTGAAAAACTAACTGATTTTGGTTAAATATTTGATATCATATATTTAGTATGATTAAAACATTTTTCCTTATTACCAAAAGTGTTTTTCAAAAATATATAATAAGATTATATAATTAAATAAACTTTGTATTAGTTAATTAAATACCCCTTTGATCATGAGATGTATTAAGCACTTGTTTATCCATACCTTAAGTGATTAAGTTGGATATAATGATATAAACTAGCTTAATACTTGTTTACGTAGTAATCAAACGATTGACGAGTTTACATTTTGTGATTGTCAAAATATAGAGATATCGAAAAATATAAATAACGTTTTCATACATTATTTATGTCAACAACTTTTTTTCCTTGCCCTACGTCCACGCCCCGAGTATCCAACTCGAGAGTTTCTTTTACTAGTCAACAAGCTCCTTTCACCGGCGGAGAAAACCTTACACGTCGCTTATACTTTTACCGACACTAAGCTAGTTGTCGAGTTCTTTACCAAGGGTACAACCACTCCCGTTAGTTCTTTTACAAGGGTACAACTACTCCCGATACACTTTGTATTTTGAGGACTAAAATACTAACCTATCACTACTGAAAATACACAATCAAATGAAGTGTAAACTACACAAGTCTACACAATGCTAAGCTAACAAGTCTTGCAACGTTGTGTTGAATACTTGTTACTTTTAATGAGCTCGTGAATCTCTTTGCTACAAAAAGAAACTTCACATATGAAATGTTAAAGGGTTAGATGAAAGAATGAATGTGTGTGTGTAAAATATGATGTAGAGTGATAAGCCAAAAATCAACTTGTGGCTTGGTATTTATAGCAAAGCCTTCTGCAGGCCTGGCGGATACGACGGAACCCTCAGATGGGTTTCGCCCGTGTACCCCCAGGGTTCCGCCGGGCTTGCAGTTGGTTTTGCAATAAATCTTGCAAACTAAACAAAGTCACATCTCATTACACATTGCAAACCAAACAATGTCACATCTCATAATATCTAGTCAAACACTAAACTTGCAAGCAACCACATAGTAAGTCAAACACATTTCTTTCCATAAATGTATATTGACAAAACTTGCCATAAATATGATGTGACAATTCTATTTTAAGAAATAAAAAGTGTTGTGTTTTATGAAATGTAAAATGTAGTAAAAGTCTAGTTATGCAAGTCTTTAAGACTAAGATTATGTTTTACTTAGAAACTAAAGTTTACATTTTGTCGTTAACAAAACATAGCAAAGATCGTAAAATATAAATAACATTTTTAGGCGATATTTGTATTAACAATGTCGATTAAAATCAATGTGTTTGCTTGAAAAGTTCGATTGGATAAATTACCAACTAGATTGAACCTTTCTCTTAGAGGGTTGCCTATCCCTTCTATCCTATACCCGATTTGTGATGAGCATGTTGAATCTACGACACATATTTTCTTCTTTTGTTCTATGATGAAAGATCCCATTCGTAAGGTTTCAATCTGGTGGGACGTTAGAATTTCCGATAGTTCGTCTTATTATGATTGGTTGAATTAGATTACGAATATTCAAATTCGGGCGCAAGCTAAATGAGTTTTAAAAGACATACTCTATGTATTGTGGTAGCAAGTTTGGAGATTTCGTAACAAGATTGTTTTTGGATCGAGTAATACAAGAAAGACGCGTTTATATGATGAGTTAATTTCATTATCATATAATTGGTGTAACTCTAGATGTAAAACCAAAATTAGTTGGATAAATTGGTTACAAAATCCAATGTTATCTATTTTGTAAATTTTTTAACTTATTGCTAAATTATTTTATTTTATTTTATTTTATTTTTATTTATTTTTTATTTATTATTATTATTATTATTATTATTATTATTATTATTATTATTATTATTATTATTATTTTACTTTTTTCGCCGCATATAGATTATACACAACTATAACATAAGTTTGCAAAATTTGTTTATGGTTTTCACTTTCATTCTTGGGCTTATGTATTGTATCTATCATAAAGGAGTATGTTATAATGCATAAAGACCTACTAAAATTAGAAATTCTTAAAATTCAGCATTGCTTATTATAGTAAGATTCAATAGTTTGCACATAATTAATACGCAATTAATGTGATCAAGATATTTAATATAGCCAATTAATTAACTGGTCAATAAAAACAATTAATGCAGTTATTAAAAAACCACTTACATAAATTATCAAGTATATTGTACAACCAATCAAACACAATTATTAAATGTCACTAATACAAATAATAAAACACTATACAAATATTCAAGTCCGAACGGACAACGGGCCAAAAGGGCTTGAGCCCAAACGGGCTCGAGCCAGAATGGGCACGGGCAAAACGGGGCTCGAGCCAGAACGGGGCATGGGATAAACGAAATTATTGATATCCGTAAATTTAAATTGTCAAAAAGACTATAATAAACTAAAAATTCATGATTCACTGGAAAATTTTATTTCAGGGTACCTGTCGTTGCAACGCACGGATACCCTGCTAGTACTACATTATAAAGTATTTGGGATTTCCTATAAAAGGAAATGTTAAAATTTTAAGATAAAAAACATTACTATAAAAGGAAAAGTAAAAATTAATGTAAAATCTGAAAATTTAAGTCTCATTTAAAACTATATGTAACCGCCCTCTAATAATGATACATTTGAATGAAATTATTTATACGAATAGTTCACTAAACTTATAACCACCAATTTGATGCTAAAGTTTGAAAAATAAAAGTGTTAACCATTTACACTATTAATATTTAAACGTTCTTCTTTTGAAAAACATATTTCTACTTCTTTATAGCATTTGAGACATGCTAAATAAGAAAGTGTAAAATGAAAAATATTTGATCGCCACAAAAATAGTCACCGGGTGCCTGTCGTCGCATTGCTCGGGTACCCTTCTAGTATAAACAAAGTATTAACAAAAGAAAGAAAACGATGGTAAAGAGAGCTAGAATATAAACTTAGGAAATTGACAAAAATATGTGTCTCAATTAACAACTTTTATGGGGCGTTTACTAAATTAAATGGTTCTATATGAAGCTATTAATTAGGTGATGTTTGAATTTGATTTAATTGACTTAATATAAAAAAATACTGAATTTGTTAAGTCTTATAAAAATTGTTTGTTTGTAAATTAATAAAAAAAACAAATAACTGAAAATATCTATAATACTATAAGATTCAGTCCCTAAATTTAATATGGAGTTATTATGATAGAGTTTTTAGAGTTAGAAACAAGTTGGAGTCGTTTATTAGTTGCATAGAGTACAAGATAGCTAAAACTCGAAATTCAATGCAGCCTCATAATAACTATACAATCATGAAAGGAGATGAACTGCAAGGGTTGCCCGAATTGATCACATGACATTTAATATAGAATTAAAAGTCGGCTAGATGAAGTGCAAGGGCTGCGAAAGGTTACAAGAATAATTAGTGATTTAACCTAATTCATGCCTATAGAAACCGGCCAAAATCACATTTAGTATGTACATTTAAAGATGATTCACACATCTTTTAGATCTTTGATTGTTGGTAGCGGTATGTAAATTCTCTTTTGTAATATTTTGGAGATGATTCACACATCTTTTAAATCTTTGTAATTAACTTGGTCTTTTTTTTCTTTTATTTATTTATTTATTTTTTTAATTTAGTTATCATACACAGGTACCACTAAAATCACACAAGATCATGCATGCTCAGATAAATGAAACCAAAGATTGGGATACCAACTATTTTCTTACATATTTAGGTGATTGTTATAGATAAGCATATATATATATATATATATATATATATATATATATATATATATATACAAGTAATTTATGTGCGTTTTCTATTGATGTAGCTCACATGTGCGAATTGATTCAAGAAAATGTGCACGAGCATGTATGTAAAGCAACATTTAAATGGTTAAATGATACTTAGCGTGATTAGTTTATGTAAGTAGTTGCTTTCGAATGCTCTTTGAGAAATATTAGAATGAATTTATCGTGTGCAATTGAATCATTAGTGAGAAACCGCGCATCGCAAAGCGTTTTCTTTTTCTATATGTAGAATCATTAGTGAGAAACCAATATTTACGCCCATTAAATGATTTTGCCATAATAGCAAAATACAACATTTTAAAAATATCACATTGAGTAATGAATAGAAAGGAAAAAATACATAATTTTGACTTAAATCCGTTTGTAAATTATAATATCAAATAAAAAAGTTGAGTTTTAAACATAAGCAAAAGTTCAAACTTTTATCGAAAAACAAAATCGGTGCATTTAATGTGAAGTATATACAACATCGAGATGGAAGTGCAAGGCTTGCCGAAATTTATCACATTATATTTAGTAATTAGTATAGAATTAAAAGTCGGTTATTGATTGAGATGAAGTTGAAAATGTTGCAAGAATAATTGATGATTTAACTTAATGCAATATATATATAGATATATGTATTATGTTAATGCATTTTCATATACAAGTAATTTACGTGTGTTTTCTATTGATGTAGCTCACATGTGCGAATTGATTAAAGAAAATGTGCACGAGCATGTACGTAAAACAACATTTAAATGGTTAATGGTACTTTTTAGCATGATTAGTTTATGTAAGCATGCAACTTGAATAATAAATATAAAAGAAAAAATACATAATTTTTGCTCAAACCCATTTGTAAATTAAAAAAATTATGTTTAAGATATAATAGTTGAGTACAAAGGTTTTAAAAATTATTAATAGTGTGTTAATTAATATTCATTTAGTTAGCTATTTAAAATTGAGTTTATTGATATAATTTATTAATATTAGCTAAACTTAAATGTTAATTTTCAATAAAATTAGTTGTACAATAAAAGGAGATGAAACTAAAAAAGTTTGTAACAATTTTTATACAGTTTATGTGGCATTATTATATGTATATTATTACACAAACTTTAACTTACAAACTTAATAAGAAAATATTTAACACACATTAAACTATGACCAATTAGATAGACCATGTGTGCTTCATATTACCATGCAAAAACCATCTAATTGACAAGTATTGTAAGGCTAAGTAATAGACCAAAAGAAACAAAACCATTTTTTATCATGCAAATAAGTAATAGGACAAAAGAAACAAAGCCATCACAACTTATTAACAAAAAGCCTATATATAAAATACAACACCACAAAACCAAAACAACATCAAACACTTTTAAATTTTTATACAAGAAAGTTAAAATATTTCATACAACATACTAAACAATAATTAAGTATACACTCACCAATATACATAAATAATACACGATTAACAATTAAATTCTTAGTCCGTGCGTAGCACGGGTTCTGCATATCTCGTTAAATAAAAAAACTGAGGGTGTCTGCATTAAATTATCTCTTAGTTAAACATGACTCAATACAAAATTTTAACAAACAGTCATTTAAAGAGTAGGGTGTTGTTTTTTAATGGATCTCTCCTTTAAGAGAGAATAAGAGTATTTGGCCATTCTATCAACTAAGAAAAAAATAAACACCCTATTAGTGAGCTAAAAATTACCAAAATAAGATTCCTGAATAGATTACCATAACTCCAAGTAAATATCATGGATATAGATAGTTAATTCTAATTAATTTAATATAAAGATCACAAATGTTACTTACTTTTTTTTTTTTTTTTTTTTTTTTTTTTTAGCTAAGAGATGTGTGAGAACCATGTGGGACCTATGGCTCTTAGTGTGTATTAATGAGGAGAGGAAAAAATCTTATGTCTTGTAGATATAGACTTATTAGTGAAAATAAGTGAGCTCAATATTATTAAATACTTTTATGGACCTTGTGGACCTAAACCCTTAGCTAAGGGAAAAAAGAAACACCCCTGACCATCCAGCAAAGTTATACCTAATGTTTGACGGCATACTTTAAAAATGGATTTCTTGACAGTAAAGATATGAAAGAAAACTCGCCAGCTTGTCGATAAACTCAATAAGTTATCTTTAACTTAGCAATTTGTTAGTATGTTTAAATACAACAGCAAGTTTCAAATTTTAGGGATGATCAAAGAAACCAAAATCATCCTACAAAATGGACTTATTTTTACGTTAGTCTAATACAACTTTAAAGGTTGTTTGTTTAGTCTATCGTGATTAAGGCATTATTACTTTTTTTTTTTTTTATTTTTTAAGCAATATGAGTTCGTTTAATCTATGTAATGGAGACTTTGCATCTACTATAGACGTGACACTGTGATTTGATCAATGTTGTGACATTATGTGCTACTCTGTGTCTCTGTCACAACTCAGTCTCATAACTTTTTCAAAACACATCACCTTGTGTTGGTCGATATATATCAACTCAGTCTCATACTCTCATATTTATGTCTACACGATGAAGCTTTCCTCACCGTCCCGCACGACATATTAGTTATTCTTTTTTAAGAATGTGATATCCATGCCTAACTCATTTTTCTAAAGACAAATGATCTCTTTACGGATGAGATTTTCTATGCCTAGGTTACCCGCGAAGAGAGAGTTTTTCTACTCAGATATACGCGACCTCATTGGGTTAATTCCGTGACCGTTTCCAACCCTCCATGGACACTTTCGAATGTATACACCTAATGAGTTTTGAATCTTTAACGTCTTGTGAGAAAACCAAGTATCTTACCACCAGACCCGATCATTTGATGAGGGTTAAGGATAAGCACAATCAACAAACTATTTTACATACGGCTTCCACGATTTCTCTTTTCTCATAGCTACCTTTGAATCTTTGATCTACCGTATGTTCTAATTTACTTATCAAGCATATAATTTATAATATTTTTGTTTCAAATTATAAGTTTATTTTTTTTTATTATTAACTTTTTTCTTTCAAAACAAATGTCAACTTTTATATTTCAAATAATCAAAATAATTATAAAAAATAAGTTTAACATTATTGCCTTTCAAAAAAAAATGTTCTTTTTCTTTTTAAAAGGTTAATTCCATATATACAAAACATAAGCATTAAAATATTATATTTATCTAACTAAAAATCAAAATGCTATGTATACTCGATAAAAAAACATCATACTGTACTGTCATATTTACCTATTTCATTAACTAAATCATTTGAAATTAGTTTTATATCACCAAAATTACCATCTTACCCTTGATAATAAAACCAAGATAAAGTTTCATCTTTATGTACATATACTTTTTTTTAAAAGGCATTACGTACTGATAAAGACCTTACTGGTAGGAGTAAGGTTACTCCTAAACCAAACTGAGGTTACTGGTAGTAGGAGTAATGCTTCTTTGTTTTGGTCGTGACTCAGACTGAGGTTACTTGTGGTTTACAAGTAACCTTACTTCTCAACATGTAGCCTTACTTCTTTTTGGATCGTGAGTTTACTGGTTTTTTCTTTCCGGTCGTGTCTTTGATTTTAGTTTCCATATTTTTGTTTTTTTTAGAATAATTAAGTTATCTTGGTTTACAAGATTAGTTTTCCTATAAGGGCTCTTATCATTATAACTAATATCTTTTGATCATTAATAAAATTATCTTTTAGGAGTTTATGTCATGTTTGGGTTTATTCCCGCAAGGTGTGCCTTGTTTATCACCAATGGAGTTTTGTCCGATTAGAAAAACATAAGTTTGTTGGGTTCCAATATTTATTGGTAGCGCTTATAAACGGCCAGAAAGAATTATCTTACCTTTCTCTTCTGTCAGTCTTTGAAGTTTCCTTTCTTTGAAAACGTGAAGTGTTTTTGTAAATTGGATAATATGGAGGATTGTCATATTCGGTTGGGAAAATCATGGACGACAAGAAGTTCAAGGTTTTTATGATTTGAAGTGTGATCTCTACTTTTTCTTATGGGAAGGAAAGAGAATTGTGATGATTCCATCCGAAAAAACAAGAACATGTACCAATAACTGAGGTTAAGAATGAGAAAAAATTATTAAAGACCAAGGTTGTGTTGAAGAACACGTTGAGGACTTCAAAGAACTTCAAGTTTGTAAGCAAAGTGAAGACAAGATTGCAACTTTAGTAGAAACAAAAGAAGTTGTAGTTTTGAAGAATTATGAAGACAAAGTTTTGGGTTTTAAAGATGAGGACGTGTTGAAGGTTTGAAGGTTGGTGAAGTCAATCAAGACTTTGGTATGGATCTTAATGAAAAGAAAACGGATAAAGTTAGGTACTTGAAGCATCTCAAAGTTTATAATTATTCGTCAAGCAAGTCTATTTACCACAAGAGCTCGAAGATGATTTCTTTTCTAAAGAAGGAAGATTATTTGGGATTAACTAATCGAAGATTGGGTTTGTATGTTGACTTGCTGGAGTGTGGAAAACGAGTGAAGATTAAAGTCATCAAACAAGTGTTCAAGGTCTTTCCCACGAGCAAAAGTACACATAAGAACTCAGGATGAGTTCTTCTAAAGTGAAGGGGAATGATAAGGACCTTACTGGTTACCTGTAAGGCTACTCCTAAACCAAAGTGAGGTTACTTGTATTAGTAGGAGTAATGCTTCTTTGTTTTGGTCGTGACTTAGATTGAGGTTACTTGTGGTTTACAAGTAACCTTGCTTCTCAATAAGTAGTCTTACTTCTTTATGGTTCGTGAGTTTACTTTTTCTTTTGGGTCGTGTCTTTGATTTTAGTTCCATACTTTTGTTTGTTCTAGAATAATTAAGTTATCTTATTTTACAAGATTAGTTTTCCTATAAATATAAGACTTTTATCATTTTAATTGATATCTTTTGATCATTAATAAAATTATCTTTTAGGAGTGTCTCTCATGTTTGGGTTTATTCCCGTAATGTGCGCCTTATTTATCACCTTTGGATTAAGGTAGTTTTCCTATAAATATAAGACTTTTATCATTTTAATTGATATCTTTTGATCATTAATAAAATTATCTTTTAGGAGTGTCTCTCATGTTTGGGTTTATTCCCGTAATGTGCGCCTTATTTATCACCTTTGGATTAAGGTTTATCTAAATATGCTTCCGCGCGTTTTGCCCCACGTACATATACTTGTCCAAATTTTTTTGATTATTTGCTTTAAGATCCCTTTATTGTTATGCCACAAGTGGATTTAAAAGTTAAAACCAATACCAAACATATGACCAGAGCTTCGAAATGACATTATGAATTGATGTTGATGCTACTCTTGATTATTAACTTAATGGTGCGTTTGGTATTTCACTATGAGAATTAAACTATAACTATGAAAGTGATACATGATGTTTGTTTAAGATGAGAGGCCCACTATTATGAGAATGAATGATAGATTTATTCTATACTTGATGTACCACAAAAGAGTAATGAATTAATCTATCATAGGTGAGGGGCCCACCACTATGATCAAACTAATATTCATTGTGATTCATGGTAGTATATCAAATGCACCCTAAGTGTGTCAAAAGTAAAAAAAAAAAAAAAAAAAAAAAAAAAAAAAAAAAAAAAATCCCATCCAAATGTATATATATATATATGTAGGATTGGTGAAACTTCATTTCTAGACGACACAAATGCATTAATATTGGAATGATTATTTTGCTTTAGAGTAAAAGTTTTTGTGACTCATTGAGTGTTGTATACGAAATCATATGTATTCATACATTTGGGTGGTGTATTATGTTATGCATAGGTGTGTTTTATCACAAACTAGGTTCTTAACCCGCGCTTCGCGGCGGGTCATTTTGTTGAAGAAGGATAAACGGGGCGTTATACCACTAAGTGGATGGTATAAGAAATAGTAGCGTAAGTAGTGAAAGTAACATTAGACAGGATACCATATTATACATACATAAAGTGTTTGCGCAGCCGTTGGATAACATATTCTGCAAAACATAGTTAGTGTCTAACAACGGCAAACTGCAGCCTAAGTTAACATGTTTGTTGTGCTGGAGGATAAGCAACTGTATCATCCAACTCGCCACCACCGAATCTGTCTTTCCTGCAATCATTAGAAATGCGGCAAAACAAAAGTGGTGTCCAGTTAGAGAATCACAACAATGTACAACACAAATATGTAATATACTTGTTAAATTTGAAATGTAAATTGCAAAGATCTTACCTAAGATTCATAGGCATTCCGGACAGACTTGATCCTCCAATTACAGGTTTCTGAATCAGCAGCAGCAGGAGTGCCGTCAAAGGCTGCAACAACAACCCGATTATTCTACCTAATAAGAAAAAAATAAAACAAAGTTTTCAACAAAGGCATCAAAAAGCTAAAAATAATGTAAAATTAACCTCCTTTCATCGACTCTATCCATCACTTTATTCCCATCTAGATGGCAAGCAGTACGTATCAAATTAACGTCCCTCAAATCACTTATATATGAATTAACCTACTCATCTCATAGGCCCGATAAAAAAAAAATTGGCACATTTTCTACCTAGTATTTTCATTACTTTATAAAAGTAAGCACCTACAATGTGCTTAATGGCTTTTCTCTGTCTAACATAACTTACTTCTGCATATTCGCTTTGCTTTCCAGTTCAATAACTTTCAGTTTTAGTTCATATGCATCCTTTTGTGCCCCTACATTTAACGAATGTTTTAACATTATGTTATTTATATAATACATGTAGAACGATACTTCCTAATTCCCATACCTTTTCAAAGTAAAGTCAACATTCAGGTTCTCACAAACATTCATAAATAGCTGCTGTAATGATTTATCAATTAATTTTTATATCAGGCTCTTTCACAACAGGAATACATGATTGCGGATTTTTTTTTTTTTTTTTTTTTTTTTTTTTTTTTTTTTTTTTTTTTTTTTTTTTTTTTTTTTTTTGCTGTGGCAAGCTCTTTCACTTTTGTATTAGGCCGTTTCCATTTGCAGTTGGTGATCATGAAGGTTTAAAATTAATGTTGAGATTATCTCATGGTGATGTGTTAACAATAAAAATCAATAATCAATATTGGGAAGGGAAAAAAAATCATTATATGCTTAAAACATAATTGAAAGGTGTATGCAAAGCTCAAATGTACTGCATAACATGTCTTCTAAGATAAAGCACGCAAGTAATTTTTTGTAAACGTTACCTTGGCCTTTTGGATAGGACGCCTCTTTCACGTCAACACTCGAAGTCTGATCTCTGGATGATTTTTAATCATAATTAATATAGAGAATATACCATTTATGCACAACTTAGAAATAACTATCCTTAAGAATACTCACTCTTTTCCACAACAAATCCGTTGTTATTGAGAATCTCTGCTACTGTGAATGTCTGACCACTGTGGCTACGGCTGCACGAATGACCAAAGTTACTTGTTAGTCATAAAAGAATGCAACATTTATGAAGTTGCTTATAGGGATGTTTGGGAAATTTCACATGCATAAATCTTTGTTTCATAAACAGAATGCGGTAACATAGACGTTTGAGTCTATGAAGAAATATGATGCATAGGCAATCTTAATCACTAAAAACAAAATGCAATAGCAATAAGAATAAGAATATACTCATAAGAATGACACCAAATATGGCTATTACGCCATTTCAGTCCCATGTACAGAACCCATACCCACCCATTGAGCGTCCAAAGTCAACCATTTCAGCCCCCGACCTCACACCCATTTCAACCCCCGAACCGTAACCCACTCATTTAAGCCCCTAAACTCACCCCTGGAATACGAATATGCTGTGTAGTGACGTAAGTCCATTGCGGCTGAATCCTAAAAACAGCCCCACAAATAACACTAACATAAATAGTCAACCACCTTTTTAATAACCACACCTATGCTACTGAGTAAAAAGTTTAATTTGATACATGCTAAGAATCAGGTTATTATTTCCATATGTTCAGACATCGTGGAAAACCTAGCAAGCTGAGTAGCTGTATTTGC
Organism: Artemisia argyi; assembly: GCA_030686995.1. NCBI lineage: Eukaryota > Viridiplantae > Streptophyta > Magnoliopsida > Asterales > Asteraceae > Artemisia > Artemisia argyi. The sequence goes on along the minus strand of CM060705.1, from coordinate 120,601,157 downwards.
AGCCGCCACTGCTGGTTCACTTGCAGCCGTCATGGCAATGACATGTGCCGTTGTGTGCGCACGATCGTTCACTTTCACCAGTTGGCTTAATGCTTTTTAAAATGATTTGGATGAAAGTAGGAAATAATAAACTGCATAAATATCGAGAAATTACCAGGTTCAAGTGATGAACATATGTTAACAATTTTACTTCAGGAATAAATTCTTTTGATGCTTGCATATCTATCTTCTTTATTGCAGCCTCCTGCACTTGTTGAACACCAACACCGAATCAGTTAAAAAAAGCAAATCACTATTATAAGGCTAAATTATAGAATTAACACACACAAAAGATTAACCAACCTCACTATTTGCAGGTTTTTTACGCGCATTTCCATTATCCATTCTATCAGCTAAAAATGTCACATTTTTCGAGAGCACTCGCTCTTTAGACTCTAAAGATGAATCATGTTAACCCTTTTTACAATTTTTAACCTTAGCTGAACCAAGCTCATATCCATTATCCAACTTTTAAGCCAAAAAAGAAACATTTTTCGATACCCTTTGATCTTTAGACTCAAAAGAAGCATTTTCACCTTTTTTTTAACCAAACCCATTTCATTTTCACCCAAAAATGCAATCTTTTTTGACACCCTTTGATCTTTATCCCCAAATGAAGAAAACGCCACCATTAGCAAACTAATGTAACGTAAGCTTTTGTAATAATTTTTTGTCATTAATATTTTTCTTTTAGTGGGTTACTACTGCTTACCTTCAATCAATGTTCTTACATTATAAAAAGCTATTCAATATACCTTAATTTGTTGAACTTGCATGTTGTTGTCGGCATTGCAGCCTTACTACTGCATTTTAGCCTTGCTAGTGTTGTTGCCATTCCGCATCGCTAACGCCATTCCAGTCTGATTTGTTGATGGCTTTGCAGCCCATGATCTTTCCTGTAAAGCTGAACATGCAGTTACAACTTACAAATGACTTAAGTAAAAAAGTTTAATATTTATAGAGGTATAAAAAGAAATGGGCGTGGAATGTAATTTTACATATGTTGTCATTCTAAGCCATGGGACCTCATCAAAGCCCTTGCGAGCAGTAAAAACTACACGATCGATATCTCCTGCATCGCCTTCGGCCACATCGGCCATGATTTCTCCTATCCTTGGACCCAAGGCTTTGAAATTTCTTCCCTGAAGGCTGAAACGAAAATATATTCTCAGAAGCAATGACCTTTAAGAAAAAGGTTGTGTGAATTGTGGCTACTTATTTAGGGTTATTACTTGCTGTTAAATTTAGTTAAGGATAAACCAATGATTTAGACAACTAATTTAATACCCGCTGCAGCAAAACTCATCTGATTTGCAAATTCACTTTAGTCGCACATATAATACATTAAGGTGGTGTTTGGGATTACCTGTTCTTCTTCTCTTATAAGCTAATATAAAATAAGCAGTTCAAAATATACTATCTGGCCAAACTAAGCTAATCACCTCGACTGACTGAAAGTGTGCTAAAACCGAGCTTGTTATAATAAACTTTTCTTACAGACCCATCAGCTGCTTCAACTGCTTCTTTTGCACGGACGGTCACTCTTGACACTTGCAAATGATTTTTATTGCATTAGCAAGTAAAGAAGTCAAGATAGTAAACTGGTCGGGTTGAGCCAGTTGGATAATGGGCGAAAACATATAATCATTTATGGGTCGAATCAGGTCGGGTTTGACCTGAAAAAATTGTTCCTTTTCGTAAAACATATAACTATGATGTGAAATATGATTACAAAAACTAAACTATTTAAAAAATCATTAAACTTTTTTGAATAAATTGAAGTCTATAAATTACGAAATACACGTTGGGGCTTAATCAACTTTCGACCAAATAAATGGGTCACAATTAAAAATGCACTTTGGGGCTAGGGCAAAAAAAAAAATTTTTTTTTACCCGTTTTAGATAATACAGATAGCTATATGGGTCACAATTGACAACTCTATTTTAGTAGGCACCGAGGCATTGAGCAAGTATGGTATGATTCTGGGATGCAGGTAAAGGTTGCACGTTACTAATATTAGTGCAATCATTGTAGTCTATGCACTTTTGATGTTGAATATACAATGTTTCAATATAGAGTTCATAGCAGCAGGTTTTTGGTAATTTGGCATTGAAGATTAAATTATAAGATTGCATTATTTCCTTTTTCATGAAACCTACAATTTCATACTATTAATCATATATCTTAAATATCCTTCAATAATCTTATGACTTGGACATCTTGTTGGCCCACATCAATAGCACCTATTCTTAGTAATAGCTACATAAAAACAACTAACTTCAAATCAGATACTGCCCAAAAATAGACTATTGCAATCTCAGAAAGAAAATAGTCCCATTTTTTTATTGATTTGTTAATTTGGGCCAACTAAATAGAAAAAAATAACCAGCTTGATTTAAGGTCATTTGCACCTTTGACAACATGTAAATAAGACCAACTCCAAACCTAGCGAACACATTACCTGAACCCATCTCCTAAACCCATAAATAAAGCACAAACTAAAAGATCATACCTTGAGCTAAACTTTGTATAAAAACACGGGGGTGTAACGGCAGTGGAACCTCTTCCTGCTTCTTCATCAACTGAAATGGTTAATCACGCAAACACATGTTATCACCACATACCAAATAAACACAGAAAAAAACATCAAAATAATAAAAACACGTGACTATAAATCAAACCTTTTTTTGTAGACATAAATTCATTTTAAGAATAACAAACCTATGAGTAAATTTTTAGCAAACCTTTAGCAAACCCTATTATCAAAGACACGATAAAATCATAACAATATCTCATTTATTTAGCTACTTCCTGTTACATAATTAAATGATACAATTTCTATAAGAAGTTGTTATATAATTCAACTTAACATAGATATATCCAAATTAAATTTAAAGACAGTAACATATCAGCTCAATCAGAAAGTAAAGCACCAAATTTTCAGGAAAATGCCCAAAGTGAGGAAAACCCCCAAATCATGTGCAAACCCTAGCCTAAAATCAAAGTGTGATATGTAATCGAAACACCCAAAAAGGTAAGAACAACAAAATTAAGGAGGCCACACCTAGTATTATCGACTATACACTACAACAGACGCCCTTGCAAGTGAATGATCTAGAAAAAGGTTTTAACCCTAACAAATATTGGATATGTGGATGGGAAAAAAGGGTTGCGTACCTGATAACAATTGGCAAAAATCTAGCCACAAAACATGACTTATCTCAAAAAAAAAAAAAAAAAAAAAAAAAAAAAAGCCCCCCGCCCCATTAAAATATTGGTGTACTGTAGAACTTCCTGTAGCTCAACTCACATGAATCACTATAGATGCTCCATTTCCATTCGGGTCGTAACGCCGGTCGGGTTTAACTTTACCCGGCGGTAAGCCGGATAATGAGAGAAGACGTGAGAGAGGTGGTGGGTATTTTGATGCTTTTGTCTTGATGGATCCGGGCTTCGGGTTGCACTGTTACTAAAGGCCTCAATCTTTAATATATATATATATATATATATATATATATATATATATATATATATATATATATATATATATATATATATATATATATATATATATATAATTAGTTGATTTGGATGCAACATCAAATATGAATGCAAAGATGATGATATCTCAAATTTATATTATAAAGGTATAATGGCAATTTAAATAAGTAAATCTATTTTCAAATAATTTAAATAATAAAATAGGCAAATCTGATATTATTATGTTAAAATTGAGTATATATTGTATATTGATTTTTAGTTTGGTAGATATTGTTAGCAGGATGTTTATAGGGCTTAGCCCGTGTGTACTTTGTCTTGGCTTGTATTGTTACATAAGCTCATTATTTTTGTATTCAACTAAATGATTGTAATCAGTGAGACAATAAATCAATATACGGCTTAAGGCTTTAATATGGTATCAGCCTAAACGATCCTCCCCTAAAATAACTCACATCAAACCCTACCGATATCTCCTCCATCATCCTTCTGCCGTCACTTAAACCCTACCCTAACATCACAATGACAAACGATACACCACCTCCAACAGCGTCTACTCTCACTCTTGTTGAGAAACTATATGCTGTCAACAACCTTAATAGTGTTGTCCCCGTCAAACTCAACATCGATGAGTTAAATTACTCATCGTGGTGCTACTTTTTCAAAATCCATTGCAACAACTTCGGTGTCCTAAAGCACATTGAAGGTGTTACTGCAAGCTCTTCTACATCCGATCCACCAACGGGAGAATGGCTCACTGCCGATTCCATAGTGAAGTCGTGGATTCTTTTAACACTCGCTCCCGCCCTACAAGGATAGCTAATCAAAGCAAACCCTCCCACGGCTAAAGCGGCTTGGGACCTCGTTGAAAAATCTTTCAAGACAACAAACGTACACGTACCGTTGCTTTAAAAGGCGAGTTACGTGTCATTCAAATGGGTGATCTTAGTGCCGATGCTTACTTTCGAAAAATTGAATCTATTGTCACGTTATTAACTGATCTTGGTTCACCGATGTCGGATGATGACATCGTCACCTATGCCATCAATGGGTTAAGTAACAAGTTTGCAAATCTTGCGATTGTTATTGCACATCGGGACCCGTTTCCCACTCTCGATACTATGCGTTCTATGGTTACAACCGAGGAGATGAGGCTAAATTCCATGCCTCAAACCTTATCAACCAACACTACTTCCCCAGCTCAACAGTCACCTTCGAGTAACGCATCAACCCAACTCGCCAATATAATCCCAATACCCCCTCAAAATCCCAATCCCACGTCGACTCACCCCATGGTCACACGCTTTCGTGTTGGTTCAAATCGTCCTACCCAACGTTTTACATTCCATGTGTCTACCATTTCACCTCTTCCCAAATCATACACACATGCGTTTCAAGACCCAAATTGGTATAGTGCTATGATAGATGAATATAATGCATTAATTAAAAATAATATTTGGATTCTTGTGCCTCGACCACAGGACGCCAACATTTTTCATTCCATGTGGCTTTTCCGACACAAACATAATGCATATGGTAGTCTTAGTCGCTATAAGGCTCCTCTTGTGGCAAATGGCAGTACTCAGCTTACAAGTATTGAAGTGGATGAGACATTTAGTCCGCTTGTTAAACCAGTTACTATACGTACAGTTCTGAGCCTTGCTATTTCTCGACATTGGCCTTTTCATCAACTTGATGTCAAGAATGCATTTCTACATGGTTTTTTGTCTGAGACTGTTTAGATGCATCAGCCTCGTGGTTTTCGGGATCCTCGACATCCCGATCATGTTTGTCTTTTTGCAGAGATCATTATATGGGCTTAAACAAGCCCCTAGGGTCTAGTTTCAAAGATTAGCTGCTTATGCTGCTCGTGTTGGGTTTCGTCACAGTCGGTGTGACTCCTCGCTTTTTATTTATCGACAGGGCTTTGATACAACTTATTTATTGTTATATGTTAACGATATTGTTTTGACTTCATCTTCATCGCTACTTCTACAGCAGGTTATTGCTTCACTTCATGCGGAATTTTCCATGACTGACCTTGGCCCTCTTAATTATTTTTTGGGTGTTTCTGTCACGCGGAACACTTCGGGGATGTTTCTTTCTCAAACAAAGTATGCTACTGAGCTTCTTGAGCGTGCCTCTATGCTTAATTGCAACCCTTGTTGGACTCCGGTAGACACAGACACTAAAATTGCAGCTGATGGTGATCCTGTTTCCGATCCTACTTTGTACCGTAGTCTTGCAGGTGCTCTACAATATCTTACTTTTACTAGACCAGATATATCTTATGCAGTGCAGCAGGTTTGTCTCTTTATGCATGATCCTCGAGAGCCACATTTCTCTGCTCTCAAACGGATCTTACGTTATGTTCGGGGGACCTTGGATTATGGATTACAGCTTTATTCATCGTCCACATCATCCTTGGTTGCATACTCAGATGTCGATTGGGCAGGATGTCCGACTACACGTCGGTCCACTTCAGCCTACTGTGTTTTTCTTGGCAACAATCTTCTCTTGTGGTCCTCTAAGCGTCAATTTACGCTTTCTCGGTCTAGTGCTGAAGCTGAGTATAAAGGTGTTGCCAATGTTGTTGCAGAGACTTGTTGGTTACGTAATTTATTACGGGAGCTTTATACACCGCTTTCTACTGCTACCATTGTTTATTGTGATAATGTGAGTGCTGTCTATCTTTCTTCCAATCCCGTGCAACATCAACGCACGAAGCATATAGAGATTGACATTCACTTTGTTCGTGATTTGGTAGCAGCTGGTCACGTTCGTGTTCTTCATGTTCCTTCTCGATACCAGTATGCGGATATCTTCACCAAAGGCTTACATACTCTGTTGTTTGAAGAGTTTCGCTCCAGCTTGAGTGTTCGTTCTTCTCCTGCTCAAACTGTGGGGGGCTGTTAGCAGGATGTTTACAGGGCTTAGCCCGTGTGTACTTTATCTTGGCTTGTATTGTTACATAGGCCCATTATATTTGTATTTAACTAAATGATTGTAATCAGTGAGGCAAGAAATCAATATACGGTTTAAGGCTTTAGCAGATATAGCATTTTAAAGTTTATATTTGGTATATAGGAAATTAAGTAGTTTTTAACCGGGAAGTGATACATGTTATTCGAGTTGTAGTTTTATTTTATTTTATTTATTTTTTTAGGATCAAATAAGAAATTTAATTAAGATGAGAAAAATGTAAAGAAACTATAATCATAAATTTGAGATGCACCTACAAAAATAAATGTAACTTCCTATTCTTATTTTTTTTTTCTTATTTGTAATATTTAGCTAAAATTTATTCTAACTCTTCTCATTTCAATTCTTTTCGCTAGATCTATTACCGCTCAATCGCTCATTATATATTCAACATCTCTTTCTTAAGTTGACTATACAAATTTTGTATTATGTTTGTATTACAGCATACCATTATTTTATTTTAAAAAAATAGGTAAACCATACTCTTTTGGGTTGGTTCACTATGGATAAACTATTAAACTATCTTTCACAACAACTTGTTTATACTTAGAGTTTATTCCATACACTTTCATGTTGCAAAAAAAATACTAGACATAAACAAATACTATTTTTTCAATTTATCTGACAATGAGCAAGTAATGTTTTTTTTCATGTTCAAAACGTTTATTCTTGTAAGCAAAATAAAAACAAACCAAAATCCCTTCTTCGATACTCTCTCCCAAAAAAACAACAAAAAATATTTATAAAAATAGTATTAAAGTTTGTAACTTAGGGTTACTAAATTTCATCTTTATTCAGCTTTGGAAACTTCATCCTAATAAGGTACTTGGTTTAACCTCAAATTTCTGTTTTGTGTATTAAATTTTTAGTTTTATGCATTTCTGTGATATGGGTTTTGTTTAGAGTATTGAATTGCATATGGGTTATGTTTTTTTTATAAAATTTGCTTGATTTACAGGTTTAATGGGGTCTTTATGATACCCTTTTGGATAAAGTTTAGTACTTTGATATGGGTGTGAGGTTATGAGTTTGATTTGTGGTGTTGGGGTTTTGGGGTGATTTTTGGGTGATATTTGTGTGCTAAGTATTGATATGCCTACCACAAGTGGTTATTCGATGCCGTTTGGGACGTTTCGTAGATCGATTATGGGAATTGGGAATGATCATAATCAAGTTCATTCAATGGATGTTAATGGTGGTGATTCTAGTACTGGATATCATTGTGAACTCGGGTCGTTTGAGCATCAAGTTTTTAGGCGGTTTCGTGCGCTTTCTGCTAGTTCTGGTGATGAGCTTTTGTCGCTTGATTGGGTAACTAAGTTATTAGATGCTTTTATTGCTTGTCAAGAGGATTTTAAGGATGTTCTGTCGAAAAACGAGGTTGATCTTGCTAAACCGCCTTTGGATAAGTTTGTGACTGAGTTTTTTGATAGAAGTATCAGGGCACTTGATATATGTAATGCTGTTCGTGATGGGATTGAAAAGATTAGGCTTTGGAATAAACATTTAGAGATTGTTTCAAATGCTTTTGAGTCAAAATCGAGGAATGTTATAGTTGAAGGACAGTTTAGAAGGGCTAAAAAGGCTTTAACTGATTTAGCTATCGTCATGCTTGATGATAATAAAGAGTCTGCTTCTATGTTTTCTCATAGAAACCGATCTTTTGGGCGCCCAAATAAAGGGAAAGAACATAAACAGAAACCAGGACATTCGAGGTCTTTATCTTGGAGTGTACCTAATTCATGGTCAGCGTGTAAGCAGCTTCAATTGATAGCCAACGGTTTAATCCCGCCTAAATCCCATGAAATTTCGGCTACTAATGGCTTAGCTAATGTTGTTTACACAATGGGTTTTGTCCTTATGTTTGTGTTATGGGCTTTAGTAGCTGCAATCCCGTGTCAAGATAGAAGTCTTCAAGTTCAGTTTACTGTACCAAGACAATTTTCTTGGGGTACTCCCTTAAACTTGCTTCATATTCGGATTATGGATGAATCCAAGAAACGTGAGCGTAAGAATAGTGTCGGGCTCCTAAAAGAGATCTACCAAATGGAACAGTCGATTCATGTAATCATGGATTTGGTCGACTCTATTAACCAGTTTCCAATAAGTGAAGAACAGAAGGAAGAAGTGCAAACTGGTGTTAAAGAAATATGTCATGTTTGTAACACATTTAAGAATGGTTTGGACCCTTTGGAGCGCCAGTTGAGAGAAGTGTTTCGCAAAATCATGTCTTGTCGGACTGAAGGCCTTGAAATTCTGGGCAGGGCACAATCTTGAGCTGCAAATGTCAAAAAGAAGGTAAAAACAAGAATATGATAGAACCATTATAAAGTTTGTTTTTTATGTTATCCTGCGTTCAAGGAGAATAGGCGCTCAGAACAATGGTCAATAACAATGGATTATGGAATGGTGGTATGTGTAGTTTGAGTATACCTTTTATGTGCTTATATCTTTATTCATGTTTCTTATGATCTTTTTATTCTCATTGATCTTACTTCTGTTTGTATTATTTTTTACTATTTGTGATAGCTTTATTCTTTGTTATATGTTAATTTGTTATCCGAAAACCATTTTGGAGAGATACCAAATATTTAACGTTAGGACTTTTCATTTAGTCATTTGAACGAGCTTGAATTTGTAATGTGCAGCAAGTATCAGTTAACATTGTAACATGTTGTGTTTGTTTAATGGACTGTGATGGATGTTGAGATAATTTGAATTATAGACAAATAGGTATGATGAAATTAATGTATACATAATGATCATGTGTGAGTGTGTATTAGGTGAAGGTCATAGACACAGACAGCTTTCATGTAGTAGTTGATTTTGTTAGTGATGAATTTAATTTATGGAACAGGTGGACATGATTTCTGGTTAGACATTAATAGTTGGGGTCAAGCCCATGTTTATGGTAGCTATTGCTATTTGCTAATTATATACATATTTGTTGATGGTCCCCATTTTTATTAGCCCCCACCCACCAGTCTAGACCTTGCACCAGGCTGGGTTGGCCTTCCAACCAGAGCCCAAACCATCAATGGTCTTTAAGAATAGTACCCAACTCAGCCCAGTTGGCCTACTTTTTTGAAATGTTAAAACACAGCAGAACAATCTGCTAAAATAGGGCTTCTAGAGTTCTAGTACTTGCATGCAAGTCCCAAACTAAAATAAAAGTGGTACCAGTGCCGGTGAGTGCAAGTGGGGCAGCCGCACAGAGCCACCATTTGTGAGGGGCTCATTTGTGAGGGGCTTCAATTTAGGATATGTTCATTAGTATTTATATTATACTACGTAAATGTTTAAGTATACTGTGGTTTGAGTTTTTACTGCTCTTTAAATACTAGCAAACTTGATCCAATAAAGGGCCACACCATAACGGGTGGGGTTTTAAGAGCAACCTGTTTCCGTTGTACTTTTTCCTGTATGCTAATATACATAATCTATCTAATACAACGAACTAAACACCACCTTAGACTAATAGGATATGAGAATTAGCAACTCAAAGTTTGTAGTTCAATGCGAGTAAGAACAAACTTTGTCTAAATCTTTTCTGTTCAACCTGCAAATGAGTTTCTCATTTGAAAAACTTGAGATTAATCAAGGTAAAGTCAAGATATCCTGGAGTGATTTTGATTGAATCAGGTGCTTGAATTTAAACTGTATTTCCATTTATTGATCATTCGAAGAGTTTTAAAAAAAATTAAAAATATGATACCAGTTTGGAGCCAATGACTCGAATTTGATGCTGTATGCTTAAGATCTGATATGCAAACAATACATGATACCAATGGTGGAATTTTAACTATTGTTAGGAACGAGGATTGAAAGCCCGCGCGTTGCGGCGAAGCATGTAAATACAGAAGCAAAGTAAGTTCTACTATGTTAAATATTGATTTACATTTTAAAAATGATGTGGATTGTCAGTCTCTTGCCAACATACATGAACAGAAAATAAGGAGATACTGACCAAGCTAAAAGCCAAATCCAACTTGTATACAACTTCTAATTTGAATACATTATAGCAAAACACAAACAATAGCCCCCTTGATTACTTTGTTCATAACCAATTTGCAGAAAAGGAGCATTAAAAAATATAGATATCTCCCACTGGCCACTGTTAGTGAAATGGCCAGATTTCGCCCGACTTGTCTTGTCGACCAATTACACATGCCTGTATTGTTATCTAATATACACAAATGCAAATTGTTAAATTATTTGCCTTGGTAGTGGTACTATGCAAGCAGCTAAGAGTAGACAATTAGTATGACATCTTTCACCTCACCATATATTCAAGCATCTTTTCGTTAAAGTTTCTAGCCAATCATCGCACATTGTAAATACTGTAATATTACGAAAATGGTAAAAGATTTGGTCACCGTGACAAAGCAAGAAAAATGTGGTATTTTTAAAAGATTTGGTAAAAGTTTCTAGCCATTCTACTAATGAATGGGTCAATCCGGGTTATTATTCATCTCACATCAGTGAGGTCTAAGGGTTATATATTTGCAAATTAATGAATTACTATGAGACGTTTATTTAGTTGAAAATCATTGCAAAAAGTTTCTATGTGTAAAAAAAGCGTAAACTTCAGAACATAAATTACTTTTCTGGCAAGACTTGTGAATCTGTAACACAACAAACATTCGAAAAGCAGAAAACAGTGTCAACATCCATAATGCACTGAAAGTAGAATTTAAGGAAACAGAAACAGTTAAGACTAATGCTAATGGTGCATCGTCCCCCAACTGACCGAAGAGGACAACCGCATCTCTCCCCCTTAGCTCAACCGAGCTCGACCGCGTTGTACCCCAAACGAATTGAAAACTCGGTTGGTTTGCCGAATTGCCGACCGAAAGATTTGGCCCATTTCCCCCAAAAAAAGTGAATGTTGGGTGCTTTTATAAAATAAATGAATAAATAATTTTTTTTTTGTAAACACCACTTTCATCTCTATAAAATATCACTTATCTTCTTATTTTTATCATACTTCATTACTTTACCAAAAATTATGGATTGTTCATTTCCACATACCATCGACGAAATCAAAGTTTGCATTGAGAAACTAATTAAGGAGAATACCGTTCGCTGGACTTAGCCGTGCAAATTGACAATACAAGCACAATTAAAGATGATCAGAGGAAAGCATATGAGAAATGCAATGACATTCCGCAAAAAAAACCGTGTTTGATTGACCTTTTTTAAAAGAAGAATCTTGTAAAGATTACGAGATACATACTGCTTTGTTTAAAAATACAACAAAAATACAAGATCAGATCAATACTAAATTTGTTTGCCTATATGCAAAATACAAATAGGATGATTGCATTTTAGTTTTTGACTTTTTGTATTGTTTTTAAAATGTCGTATTGTAATTTCTATTTTTATTTAAATGAATGAAAATTTTGTTTGTTTGATTTCGTACGTGTACATCTATGCAACAGATACATATAATTACCCAACAAATACTTTTCCCCCTGTAAATACCTCTTACCCTCATTCTTTTTTTACACACAACTTCTTTTTAAACTCTTCCTACTACCATCTAAAAAACTGTGGCTACTGAATCAAATGATGTGAGACTAACTATCTTATGCAACTACGAGAAGAACTTTATGTTTGAGGTTGCACTGGCAGAGCAATTGTTGAATTTGTTTCGTCGCTTTCATGGTCGAGTTTGTAGCCGTAGGCCCGAAATAATCAAGGTGGGTTTTGCCAGATCATCCGCTTAGCGACTACGGTCTGCACACTCTTGAAAGGATTAGTGGAGTCAATATGAGGAACGCAAAATAACCTGGTTTAGGGTTTATGCATTGAATATGAAAAACAAAATCATAATAAAAATAAAAACAAAGCGAAAATAACTAGGATCCTTTCGAATCACCGGCGAGTAGCCGATGACCGGAGGATAGCAAATTTTGTAGGTGGATAACTAAAGCTCTGATACCATGTAAGATAATAGAGATTAATATTGATTAGATGAGTTACATATGAGATAACATGTATATTTATACCAAAAACATAGCTTTGATAAGAAGCAACATAATCCAAACCCAAACTAATGGACCCAACCAGCCAACTAACCTATATAACAATAACAATGTTAGAAAAGGAGGTTTAGCATTCTATATATAATTAAAAGTGGTGCGATGAGACGCCGTTTTGTTGGCCAGGTTTCCCGCGTTTTTTTTGCTGCTACAGCCCAGGTTACTTGGCCTGTTTTGGTGCCTGTGCTGTGTATTCTGGCCCATGTAATCTATTGTGCCTGTGCTGTGTTTTCTAGCCCATGACTAAAACAAAGATACTTTGACAAAAAATAAATAAATAAATAACATTTAAAATGCTACCATATTTAACATGATACTTTGAATGAGTAAAAAAAATAAAATTATGTTACTAATAAAAATAAAAGATAGAAGAAAAGAAAAAACGTTTAAAATGCAACCAATGGATGAAATAAAAAATTCATATTACAGCGGCCAAAGTATTCTACTTTATTTATAGATAATCATCTCAGCCGAAAAACAGGCCCGCACGCAACGCGGCGGAACGTCGCCATTCTGGTTATATTTGAAAGCAAATAGAAAGACTGACAAATAAATTCATTATAAAGAAAATACACTTTTATGTCTCCCGGTCTTTGAGCACATTTGAGTATTATATGGTGTAACAGGTTATTCGAAACTCTAAAATAACTTTTACATTTCAATCAAGGTGCATCAAATATATCGCATGAGGAGGAATCATATATCAACAAAAGCACGACAAAAATGCGATTAATTATAACAAAACCACAAACTTAATCCACATTAAGTCTAGGCAAATGATAGACAAAATAAAAATAAACTTACACATGATTTACTAGTACAACAAAAATGCAATAACAACATATAAACCACAAAAATAAAAATATAAACCAGTACAGTAAATGATAGGCATAATAAAAATAAATGTACACCTGATTTACCAATACAACACAAATGCAATAACAACATATAAACTACAAAAATAAAAATATAAACCAGTACAACTATTGATAGACATAATAAAAATAAACGTACACTTGATTTACCGGTACAACAGAAAGGCAATAACAACATATAAACCACAAAAATTAAAATTAGGCTCTTAACAAATTATCACTCATCATTTCATCAATGCCTTTATATATGAAAGTACCTACGGATCCTAAACAATTTATTACATGAATAAGTTAGTTGAGCCAAGCCCGACTTGTGAGTTGAGTCCATTAATTTTTCAGGTATATTGCTTTATAAGTACTTGACGAATAAACATTACAAGGGTTTCATTGTCTGACACAATTTTCATATGTGGTAGCAACTTACATAATACCATATGACCTCATATACTTTACACAAAGTAAGTAGGTTGAGACCGAAGTTACTTGTTTACGCTATATTTAACCCAAATAACCTCTAAGACAGGCGATTCATCATTCATATCTCAGCACAGTTGATAGATAAGTTTTCTCTTTCGGGTTTGTTTTCATGTTACATTTATTAAAGACACTTTTGGGAGTTTCAAGTGAACTAAACTTCGCATTACTGAAGAAAGATCAAGACATTGTTAATGCCATGTCATTTGTGAGGTCAGTCAAGGAACAATTGCATATAATAAGAAACGAAGGATGGGAATCTTTGTTAGCTTCGGTTGTTTCCTTTTGTGAAAAAAGGGACATAAATGTTCAAAAGATGGAAGATATGCATCCTCCAAAACTAACAAGAAGAAATGGTGAACCAGAACCAACTACAACAACCCTTCATCATTTTCAAGTTGACGTATTCTATTCCGTCATTGATAAACAACTTCAAGATGAGCTTAACGAACGATTTGATGAAGAAAGTATGGAGTTGTGTGTATGGCATGTTTGCGCCTTGCTAAGTCATTTTCGTCCTTTTTGGATTTTGTACTCTTTGCAGTGGACTGCTAGTATATACTCATCAGGGTTATTGTACAAAGATGTTACTAAAGTTTGCGTTTGTGTTGTCCTAAGGTAATAAAGTTTCAAAGTTGTCATCCAGGACAACACAAACGCAAACTTTAGTAACATCTTTGTCTAATAACCCATACTCATCATGTATTCCCAAATTTGTCACCAACTTGATCCGTGTATATGATACATACACATGCAGCTAAAACATAACACAAAAAATGTAATTACACCCCAAAGTCTCTTTTTTAATATCTATAATGGCTTTACAATTCAGTAAATGTTATCTTTAGCACTGCCTCTACTATGTGGTGTGCTCCAAGTTCTCTTTTGTTGACGGAAGCTTCCAATGACTGCAGATTGTGCCTCATTAGCAAGGCGGTCTGCATAATCATCATAATATGATACATGATCGAATTTTTCCAATACTTTGAAAGATTTTCTTTGTTCTGTATCGATCATAATTTTTCCATCTTTAGATGTCAGTCCTGTTGCATGAACCTTAAGATGTTTGACTTTAAAGGTTGGAGATATAATTTGTTGATCACCAACCAATATAACTGCACCAAGGATCTCCCCGAAGAACGTATCCTACAATATGTTATATAATTGCTTAAGCCATTTGTGTAAATGTGTCAAACTTGCCACCATTAAATAACATGTATATATAAGGCTATAAGCATCAAATGTAAGAAGTTAGATAGAAATACCATATGTTGATATCTATGATTTCTTCCTTGCAAATGATACATCCTTCTCAGCAAACGTAGGCTGAAACGAGCTTCAGGTGTTGTGTTCTTTAGATCCAACTTTTTTATGAGATGTGAAACGTCACACACCTTCCGTTGCATACCAAGAGGAATGAGTGTGATATCAAGCATTGAATAAAACACCACTTTTGCAGCTAAAGGATCTAGAAACATGTTTAGTTCAGCGTATTTGTTCAAAGGAACATTGAAGATGTTTCCCCTGTTTTTCTTCTTCTTGTAGTGGATATGTCCGCCTACTATGAATACATCCTGCAATTCATATGATATACAGGATTCTATAAGGATAGTATAGTTATGAACTTTATTCCCGAACTACTAAAGCACGTGGATCAACACTAACCTGAATGATAGAACTAGCATTTTTGTCTGCAAGTATAATATTTGCTAAAGTTGTTAATGGTCCATTAGTCAAAACGGTAATTTTAGATCCAAGATCAATAGATTCCACTATGGACTTCCAAACTTCTAGTGCTAGTGGTTGTCTAAGATGTGGGAAATCGGTAGTCCGAGGAGCTCCAAACTCTACAGAATTTTCTGTTGTATACCTGCAGAAACAACATGGCAGCAAAAAATAGTGGGGGAAATGCCAAGAAAGTTACTAGTGATGGGTCATTTTGGGTTGCGTTTATCTCAAACCGGATCCAATATTTCAAATCAAATTGGTTGGAAGACGTCTAAAATTAGTGTATACAACCATAAAGCATTTATATATATATATATATATATATATATATATATATATATATATATATATATATATATATATATATATATATATATATATATATATATATTTTTTTTTTGGTAGAGTTAATTACTAATGAAATTATGCTGCTAATTAACCATAATTAATGCATCAATCATATGTAGAAAAATGGACAAATCTTTTGGCAACCCAAACCAACCCATATCATCAAACTTTACAATTATGTATAATGACCAGTTGCAACCCGAACCTGTTTTAGTCCATCTTGGTTCCTCTATAAAACAAACATACACGTTTTCTGAATAAAAATGTAAATGAGAATAGAAGTACCTTCTTGGGCTTCTTGGTAGATCACGGGCAAGTCCAAAGAGAGTGTCAGAATCCAATAAGCCACCACTACCATGTGGGATAGCCTTCGAGTACTTGCAGTTGCCAACACTAGGGTCATTCGGGAAAGATTGGTTTAAGCTAAATGAATCCCCTAAACCAACAATAATGTCATCACGACCCATCATATGTAGCAAATCATAGATTACGTCTATTGTTGCTGCATTTGCCCACCCTGTTGGAGTTACTAGTATTGCCTGTGATAAACCATTAAAAAGAAGTAATACATATATGATTCTCTTATCCATATACAAGTATTTTATAAATAACTTACAACATTGAATAATAAAATCATACGTAGTACCTTAAGATTTATTGTCTCCACAGGTACTTTGAGGAGATAAAATAGAGCCAAAAAATCACCAGCACTCATATCCATGTCAAACACAACTGTCTTTCCTAATGTTCGCCCTTCAAAGTCTGGTTTGTATAGAACTTCTTTGTAATAAGAAAATTGTGATGTGAAATTGAATCTTCCTTTATTTTGTGGTCGGTTTAGTACCTAGCATAGGAATTAAGTTCATTAAATCATAGTTTCGTTTTCATATGCTAATAGCATGTGACAACGTGTAACCGGTAAATGAGCTTAAAAGTATCAATCTTATTAATAGAGATAGAAAGATGGGTTTGTTGGGTAATGGGTCAAAACGACTTGGATTTAAACGGGTCATTATTGTTGCAGGTCACAAACACTTTTGTGACCTGTTTGAGATACAACTTAACTCAAACCAACCCATTTATAAGTATATGGTTGGATCAACTTACATCCAGAAAACTGCTGAAAAATTCTCTATCCAGGGAACTACTCTTGTCACGGTTTTGCTTTGCCCTCGTAGCAACCCTTACACGTACTGAATCCGGTCCATTATATCTCTCTGTGTAACCATCCTGAGTCTATAGTTTCAGTATCTAGGTAGTCGAAAAAAATGTTACAACAATAGGCGTAGTTATTAACCAACAAATGAAATTCACATAACTGTCGATATATTTGAGTTATTTATTTATTTATTTATTTTGTTTTCTAGTTCATATAAGATACTAACATCACACAAAATCTTATTGAATGAAGTTACCTTACATCTCCCATTATTTTGGAGGCAAAATGGATCACGAATGCCTGTTTGAACGTGGCCGCTATGAACGCCGTTTTTTGTTAAGTTGAATTTTGGAACGCCATGACCATCAAAGAAACTATTTGAGCCATCAGATATTCCATAAGGTTTATTGGAAGTAACCACTGTAATATTCATATACTCCACTTCAGCAAATTCATTTTCGCCATTTTTTGTGTGCAAGTCACTCATAATTGAAGTGGCAACACCGGACATAAATGAATCCCACATAAAACAACCCTGCAAAAAAGGTAAAATTTGTCAGACAAAAAATTGTCTATGTTTTGAATGTCTTAAAGGCTAGTACCTCATAGAATTGATCATCAGGCCAAGTATCTCGGACCATCTTTAATGACTTGAACGCATATTGTGCCTCATATGTATGTTGATTCCTCTCAAATGCTTCAAAGAAACTTTGAGTTATGGGAATTGTGTTTGTTGCATCCAGTGGCACAATAGTGATGGGAATTCCGGAATGAATAACCTGTAGAAGTGAGCATATTTGCATTAGAGGTGGAAAAATGGTCAGGTTCAGTAATGCGTTAAACTGATTTCAGGTCCAAAAGCCATATATACCTTGTATGCTGCAAAAGGGTCACCAAAGATGTTGAACTCCGCATATGGATTACTTTCATAGCCAGTGAATATATTACCACGATCACCACATTGTTGAGGTTGACAAGTTGAGTTCACATTTTCGGGACAACAACCAATTGGATTCTTTGACTTCACAAAGCCACCCATGATATAAATATGGTCGATATTTTTCTTTAAATGTGGATTGGTCATAAGAAATATAGCAATATTTGTATGTGCTCCGATTACAAATAAACTAACTGGACCATCAGATATCTTCTCGATTAATACTTGCTGAGCAGTAGGTTGTTGAAGAGGTGAGTATCTCCTGCTTCCCTAGTTCATAATCAAAGGTAACAACATTTATTAAGAAGTCACAACTATCATAACTATTATGAGTTTAAGAAGAGTAAATGTCGAAACAAACTTTATGAACATTCACTTGTTTCGCTGTTAATCCCTGAACATCTTTTTCAGCGAATAAACTTACTCATTTTGCACAACGAAAGAGTCCTGTTTACCACAAACTTTGATGTGTAACCAGTAAAATCAGTGAAAAACATAAGAATTAACCAACAGTTTTTGGTTTTATAAAAGGCTCCAAATACCTGTGGAAGAAAGCTTTTTCGATAGCCAAAGTTTGTGTCTTTATATAATCGTCCTCCAGCTCCCACAGGAATAGCCTGTCTGTATCTACAAGGTCCGGCTGTACCACTTCCCTGATTAGTAATCAACCGAAACTATAGTTAGCTCAAGGTTTATTAAGTTTCACGTGATTGAGCGGACATAATTATATACCTGGTCAATGATGGGAATATAACCACCAACATTTGGTTGTATAGTGCCATCTTCCACTATTCCACCCTCACCTCCCACACCAACAGCAATATCATCCCGTCCCATCATGTAAAGAATATCATATATTTGATTTACTGAGTGTCCAGAGTCTGACCATGCATTTGCGTTAACGGTTATTCCCTACAACAGCATAGTAAATATTGTCAAGAAAAGATTGCATTTTGATTTATACTAAATGCTATCATGCAAGTCACATGATGGACAAACCGCTACACTTTACTTTTTTACGCACGGGAATGCTTCTAAACAGCAAAAATCCTTTTAATCTAGAACTTTTCATTGTTGCTAAGTGTACTGAAAAAAGCTAGAGGAAATATCTAGCCGAAAACAGAACCACATTACTAACTGAAGAGTATTTATGAAGTTCATATATTGACTTGACACATAGTTCAGTATAATTATTTGATGATTACTAAAACGCTTAAAATATTTCCCTTAACATTAGATAAAAGTAAGGTAACTTTTAGGTTCTGCAACTTGATTATGAGCTGATACCCGATACTTAAGTTGTCTACTTCTCCTCTTGGAGTACACTTTTGCAGTCTCTAATTTAAGACAAAAGAGGAGAAGTAGACAACTTGTGAGATGTATGATCAATAAAAAATCGATCAAGGGCTAACAAAAATTTCTATAAGATCAAGGGTTAATACTTGAAATATAACTGTAAATCTTTGTAGAATCATTCTTTATGACCAAAACACTCCAAAAAGTACCCAATTTAAAAGGTTGATTGATAATTTATAGAATCCTTTTGTGCTATGTCAACTTGTGTTGTGCGGTTGTGCCTTAAAAAGTTTTATACCATCATTTCAACATTATCCTTTCACCAAAAAGTAGTTTTTTCTCAATAAAAAATATGTGAATATTGTTTAAACATATGCAATCGTGTTTCTCTTTGTGTGTATAAATAAACAACCGGATCAAACTTGTCAAATTTGGTATGATTATGATTTAAAATCCGAATCGTGCTTTGATCCATAGTTTACTATCGAAGCACATATACAAGACATCTTCTCTATAGATCGGAAGATCGCACATAGCACCAAATATAAAAACAACAATTTGATCGAGAGAGGTTATCTATACATAACAAGTATCCTATACACGTACCCCATCATCTCAAATACATTTTTTTTTCATAGAGATAAAACTGTCAAATGACAATGATTTTTGTGTATTAGTCATTTTCCAAAAGTGCAAAATTCACCCTAACATATTCCAATGCATATACGACTATACGAGTAACTTTTATGACATGTTATAGGTCAGAGTTGCAATGACTAGTGACATTCAAGGATATTTACTTTTACAAAGAGCACGGATTACATGCTACTTGTGAAAGTCAAGCCTACGACTCTAACGTACGCAGCATAACCGGTATTCCTATGGCCGGGCAAACTTTTCCTGGTCATCCTAAGATATTTACCCCGTGAGGTTCAACATGGGTTTCAACGTGACCTATAATTAAGACATCTTAGAGAAATGGTTTGAATATCTAAGTTTATATGTGACATGTTACTTTTTCTTCTCCGCTTATTAAAAATGTAATAACCCAAAAAAAATCGTCACTGCCGCTTTGTGTTAACTATAAAAACAAATTCCGGATGAAAATTACTCTCATAGTCTCATGCATAGTCAAACACATGCATGTTGCATGGCTGCATGCATGTGACAGAACCACACACAATGTTACAACAGCTTGAGCATGGAGTACGTACTCATCTATGATGCATGCAACTACATCATATAAAGAAAATTTTGAAAAAAGAATGAAGTGACCTGCAAATCGAATTCTGACCGGTTAAGCTTCAGGAGATACAACATAGCAAAGAAATCATCAGTATCAACATCCGTATCCAATACTATCCGTTGAGGTTCACCAGAGCATCCAGTTACAAACAACAGTGATGTCATCAATGCCAATAGGATCTTCATTGTTAACGAAATGTGGAAAAGAAATGATAAGAGAAAGATGACAAAGTGAGTGAGTTAATAGTGATTGTGGACTGGACCGGTTTAATAATTGGTGGAGTGGACCAAAATGCCAGAGTTGGTTAGATGTGGAGTAATGGCCGGTTGTGGTCCTTTAAGTTGTGATTTTGCTTTGAAATGAACCCTATTGTTTAACTAGTTTTAAAAAGACCCCTAGAACAAATAATAAAGAGAAATGACCAAGTGGAACAGTTTTTTTATTGAGCAGATTTTTTAAATGAACGATTACTACTGTTTTACGAATATGAACATCGCCTGTATTGTTTACCAAAATGAACTTTTCGACCGGGTGATGCTTGGGCGAAATTTTGGGCGAGCACACCTTTGGGAGGCAAAATTCTGGGCGAGCACCCTTGGGAGGCGATATTCTGGGCGAGCACACCCTTTGGTGGCGATATTCTCGGCGAGCAAATCCTTGGGAGGCGAAATTCTAGGCAAGCACATGCACCTTGGGCAAAATTCTGGGTTTGTTATGTTCCTGTGTGTTTTTGGAGCTCATAATATACTCTTGAAGATGGAGCAGATTTGCAAAGAAGATGGGTTCAAGTGGGGAGTGTTCCCTAGGGTGAATTGAGATATTGAAAATGGATTTTGAAACAAGTTGTGTGTGAAAGAAAGAAAGATGGATAAGGGTAATAAGTTTGTAAATAAAAAAGCTTTGGTTATATCTGTGTAACTTTTCGTGTGCAACGTGCTGATGCCATTTTGGTAAGTCTAGAAAAAAATGGTTCATTTTCACGAACAGAGGTAGGTATTAGTTCATTTATGTAATTTACTTTTTTTTTTTTTTTTTTTTTTTTTTTTTATTGGTATAAGTGCTGATAATACATAATTTAGCTGTATTAGTTCCACTTCACAACCGACATAGGCACGCCGCTTGTTTAAGAAGGATAGGATTAATGTGAATGATTCTGCTAAGATAGAACACTGTTAGTCTCATCGTAGGAGGGGAATCCCACGATCAACCTCGGGTATAAGAGTAAGTGTATGTTTGAGAGAGTTTATGGAGCTAAGAGGAGTAGTATCAATGTTTATGTGTGTAAACATGAGTTGAAATTATCTAGAGCATGGTATTTATAGGTAATGATCTTTGTCGTTTCCCTGGATCACGGGTGACAGATCCTGCCTCAAGCCCGATACCTTGACTCTTGATATCCGAGTTGTCTTGTTTGCACGTTTGACTTTCTGTCGCCTTTGAGAGTCGCATCGCCGCCATGCCCAGTCCTTTTATCCATTATGGACCGTCAGGACCGATTTGGTCCGCACACCTTTCCTATAATTTCTTCCCTCTTTGGTTAAGTCACATGATTCATGACTTAGAGCTTACTCATCTTTATGGAATTGCGGTCAAGGACTGCTCGGCCCCAGCTCGCCTTTGTCCCAATCGTTGGTTTGATCTTTGAAGCTTCAGCTTCATCTTACTCTTTGCCTCATTCCGTTCTTTTAATTGTTGCGTTCCGTTCTCAACTCTCAAATATTAATCTATAGCACATATCTCAAGTATTAATATACAAAAAGTACCTTACTCACTTTGTTCCTAGTATTCACCTTATATTTGTAGTTTGTTTTAAACTGAATATTAATTTCAATTTTAAGCCAATCAAAATAATTTTACAAAATAATGATGACATTTAATTGTTCAATATAACAATTGTATTTATCTAAAATTGTCAGTCACTTTAGTTGTTGTGTAACAAAGATACTAAGGCTGGTGGACAAGAGAGTGATTATTCACTTAGTGAGGATCACCTCACGCATGAAACCAAAATAGTCTCACCATTCAGGCGTGAGTGAAGGCCAAAAAAGAGAAGAAAATGTGACCTAGTCACCTTAAATTACAATTAAGTGAAGTGGACTCTTATTTTTTGTTTCATTGTTTTTATTTTGTTGTGAGTGTGTATATGTATTTAGTAGGGTATATTAATTTGTATAAAGTGGGTACTTTAATGAAAAGTAAAGGTATCGTGACTATGTCCTGTAAACGGTGAGAGGGAATTAGGGAAAGTGAGATGAGAAATAAAATTGATGTGACGCTGATATGTATGGTGAATGCATGGTGACCATGCCATCTAGTCTAAGATAGTACTTACTTTTTGTAGTAAGTATGTAATGTAGTAAATTTTCTTTCTCAAATTAAATACTCATGGTCCTTTAATATAAAAAGTATTTTAATACTTCAATCTATTAAGGTAAGATTTCATTTTATCACTGCACAATGCAATACATTAATTTTTAAGGTAAAACTGTAAAAATTGTCTTTGTGGTTTACCATTTTTGCAAAAAATGTTTTTGAACAAATAATGCGTGAGGAATGTGCGTGTGGTTTGCACTTTTTGAGAACAATACCCCGAGGTTGCTAGTTTGTTGCAAATCGTCGATTTTAGCTAACGAGCGTTACAAAATCACATTAGTGAGTCCTCATATGTGTTCAACGAGAGGGTATTTTCGTCATTTCTATTTCCCGTTAGTAATTCTGAGATGCTTCATTCCTAGAAGGCTTATGCTACCGAGGTTCTTGAGCATGCTAATATGCTCTCTTGTAACCCTTGTCAAACTCCGGTTAGCTGCCGATAGGGATCCCGTGTCTGACCCCGCCTTATGATGTGTGCTTTTTCACACATCCTTTTTAGCCTTAAATCAGACCAAATACACCAAATATGCCAAGAAAATGTTTTTTTATATTTGTGTATGTGCAGGTACGGATATATGAAAAACGAACAAAAACAAAGCCAAAACCGACAAAAATGAACACGAGATTGGAAAAAGGTCATAAGCCGGAGCCGGGAAAGCAAAATGATCAAAGAAAGCTCATAATATCCTAAGAAGTCCTCAATGATTCAAAAAGTTGCATAATTAATCCGAGACAAAGTTTGGAAGAAATGATACATTCAGTCCCTCATCTTTCAGAAAATTACAAAAATGGCCCCTTGAGTAATATTTGAAGTAAAGTCAAATAGTGGTCCTCCAAGAATTTAAAAAAAGTCAACATTAGCCTTGGAAGAAAGTTTGGATGATTTACGGATTCAGTCCCTGGAATTTTCAGTTTGACATATTTGGTCCTTGTTAATTATACTACTCCTAAACCTTAACTACACTATACCGGATCCAAATACTAGCCTAGTCCATAACCACACCAAAGCTCATACCAAAACAAAGCCCATCACCCCTTACCCTTGCTACCCGGCCTATTACCACAAACCCAAGTCAAACCTAAACTACCCACGGTCAAAGAAATAATAAAAATCCCAAAACACACTCCCGCCCCCCAAATACGTTTTACCCAGAACAAGTTACTATTTCATGAACCCTAAAATCACACGCCCTAAAATTACACTGATTGGGTAATTATTACCCAATAATTAAACGTTCTAGAAGCTCTGACGCATGACAGAGAGTGTCAGGACACGTGGACCAATGATGGAGCACACGGAAGATAGGTCCCAATCAATCATTCAATCCAAGGGTGGAAATTTGTGCGTTTGATGAAAGCAATAATGAAGGGACCTGATTAACGCAAAGAAACACAAGTCTAGAGGCTTCTACTCAAACCCTAGCAGGCTCCTCCTCATGTATAAATACCCCTCTTATTTCAGTTATTAGTTTGGTGTAGAGTCTGAGTAGTTTTGTAATAGGTTTTAATTTAGTTTATGCTTATTGTAATTTCCCTTTCAGCTTTTGTACTCAAATTTTAAATATTAATATAATTTAGTTTATTTTAACAGCTTATTGTCTTTAAATTTCAATTTGGTATTGTTTATTATTATTGTTTCTTTAGTTTAAATTAGTATTAATTAGTTTGTTTTTATATTCCAATTACATCTCTGTTTTATCTTTATTAAAAATCCAAAGAAAATTAAAAAAAACCAGAAAAAATAAAAATATTGTTCAATTTGAATTTAAGCTTCAAATAAGCTTTGTTCTGTTTATATAAGCTCATATTAACTTCCATATAGCTGTTTGTGAGTTTATCTATTCATTTTCTCATTAAATTCAAAAAAGTCAAAGTAAGTCAACTGCATCAGCTTATTAAATAAGCTCAGCTTATTTTGGAGTAAGAGACAGCCATTGAGGAGCTTTTGGCCTGTCTTAAAGACAGGCAAGCATAGTGAAACCCCCTCTGTTTTGCTGAGGGGGTATTGGTTTTGTAAGTTTACTCTATTTCAATTCAGTCTGCATAAATAGAATATTAGTAGTTTAACTCTTGTTATATTGCTTATTTCTATTTTGTTAGTTATAATTGCATAGTTTTTAATCTCATTTCATTATTTTCATAAATGTTTGTGATAGTTTGTTAGTTACTGTTTCATCTGTCATACCATTTGGATATGTGCTTATTGGGTTAGTTGCAATTTAGATATGAGTTTGGTGTCACTTTAGCCTTATTAGATCATAATTTGTACTGAGGTTGTAGTTTGGACTAAGTTGGTTGTATTTTGAGTAGATATAGTTGAGACAGTCACTTTTAGAGGGTGTTTGGATCATTGTGGTTTGCTGGTGTAATCATTGTCTCAGAAGTTGTATTTGGTTAAAATAGGTCACGTAGGTTGCATTGAGGAATAATCAAGCATAAAAACAATGGTTAAAACATAAAAAGTCAATAATCACTTCTGTTCCATCATCTTTTGCATATCAGATAGTTATTTAGGATTGCCATATCATAGTAATACTTGCATAATTAGTTTATTTAGCTTAATTTAGATTTACAGTAGCTTATTACATTTGTAGTAATCATTTAGCATAGGTTATAATTCAAATTAGTCAAAGTAGTTTTAAAATTTAAAAGTCAAATTAGTCACTACTCAGTTTTTGGCAATTCTCTTGAGAGATTCTGTAGTATTTAAAACTAATTGGAATCAGTTTTAAAAGTAGATTTATAAAGTTTGGCAGTAAGGAAAACTATTTCAAAAGGAAAATCTCTGTTTAGAACTGATTTGCTTTTTGAAAAAGTTAGTTGAAGTTGGCTGTTTGATCTGTGTACTCCCCTGCTCATCAGGTTTAAGTCAGATTTCTAGGTCTCATTTGGAATAGTAAATTGGGTCTAGTATCTGTTTTATTGGTGGATTTAGACTCCCAGCTGGCCAATAAACTCTTTGCCCCCATAATCTCACTATTCTCATCTTTTTAGAACAACTTATTTGCTTATTCAGTCTAGGTGATTGAAACAAGGCTTCTGTCATAAGAACAGGCATGAAATTGTGCATTTTGTTTCATCAACTGAGTTTAATTGTTCATTTTAGTTTCATTGTACCTCAAGTCTCTGTTTCCATTAAGCTTTTGATCATTAGCTTGTTATTCTAGCTTCTGCTTGTTCAATTGAGAGCTTATTTGAACCTGTTTGATCCTTATCTGAGTTTCTAAGTGCTATTTGGTTTGAGTTTTGTTCATTTGAGCTTTTCTGAGTAAAAGTTCTTTTGGTTAAGGTTTGGTCAACTATGGTCAACTGTGCTTATCAAAAAGCACTTTTCTTTAAGCTATTTTCAAAGCAAGTAGTAGCTACAGTGCTTATTTTTCAACTTTCAAATTTTTCCTAGCTGTAGAATATTAATTTAGAATTTTCCTGAATTTTTCATATTTTTCTGACCTTATTTGCTATTTTTCTTAATTAATTTTCATTTTTATTCAATTTTTAATACATTTTAATTACCAAAAAAATCAAAAAAAAAAAAAAAAAAAAAAAAAAATCAGAAAAAGCCTAGAAAAATCCAGAAATATTTTAGAAATTAGTTTTCAATTATTTTAGATTTTTAGAAATTAAATTTGCATTTTTCTCATTTATTTTGAATTTAATTTGAATTTTTTAGTTTTTAATTCCTAAAAATTACACAAAAAGCCAAAAAAAATTAGTTTTAAGTTTTAAAATTACTTTTTAGTTATTGTATAATTTTCAAAATTTATTTTGCATTTTTCTCACCTTATTTGCATTTTCTTTTAATTTTTAATTAGTTAAATTAGTTTTTAATTCATAAAAATTAAATAAAAAGTAAAAAAAAAATATTTTTCTTTTTCTCAAAATTTTCTTTTATCATTTTTAACTTTCTAAAATTATTTTCAAGTCTGTAGGAGTAGTGTAGCTTAAAATTCACGTTTTATTTTGTACGTTCACGTTTAATTCGCGTTTTAGCTTACGGTTTTAATTTTACGTTACGTTTTTGGTTTGATTAATTGAATTACGTGCTTAAGTGATTATTTGTGCTTCATTTACTTATTAATTAATATAATCTCATGAAAATCACTTTTTACCACTTTCACGACACGTTTCACGAATCGGAAATTCGAAATTCCATTCACCCTTCACACGGACTACGACCTCGGGTTATCCGTATTTCTTTGCGAATTTCTTGAGTAATACTATACTATTATATTTGATTTGATTTTTATAACATCACCTTATATCATGGTCTTGCAGGTGCTCTCCAGTAACTCACTTTAATGCGAACACATATTTCTTATGTTGTGTAGTAGATTTGTCTTTTTATGCATGATCCTCGCGAGCCGAACTTTCAACTCTTAAGTGTACTTTGCAGTATATTTGAGGCACTTTAGACTATGGATTGCATTTGTATTCCTCGACCATTGCATCTCTAGTTGCTTATTCCGATGCTGATTGTGATGGTTGTCCTACGACGAGTCGGTCTACATCTGGTTATTGTGTTTTTCTTTGCAAAAAACCCTTCTCTTCTGGTACTCTAAACGTCAATTACGCTCTCACAGTTCAGCGTTGAGGTTGAGTATCGGGGTGTTGCCAATACTGTTGCTGAGACATGCCTTTTGTGCAATCTTTTGCATGAGCTTCACTCATTGTTTTCCACTACTCTTGTGTATTGTGAGAATGTGAGTTAGGTTTATTTGTCCCCTAATCCAGTTCAAGAGCAGCGAATGAAACATATTAAGATTGATATTCATTTTGTTTAGGACTTGGTTGCTACTGGACGTGTTTAGGTTTTGCATATTCCCTCTCCTTATCAGTTTGCAGATGTCTTCACGAATGAGTTACCTTTTGCATTGTTTGATGAGTTGCGAGCCAGTTTGAGCGTTCATCCTTCTCCCACTCCAAGTGCGGAGGGTCGTTAGCTGACCAGTTTAAAGCTTTGGCCCGTTTGTCCTTGTTAGGGGCTTTGACCCATATAGTAGTTAAATAGTCTCCATTGTACTTCATTATTTGATAAACAATAACATAAATCTTTAGTTTTATTATGTAACATTTGAAAATAAACACCTTTTAACAATGTATCACGCATAGAAGAGGGTTGACTTAGGGCATTTTAAAGTGGTCATCTTTTCGATCTCATTAAAGGCGAGTCTGTATTTATGTAGGGAGGAAAAAAAATCCTACAATGTTATCAACTGTAACTGAGAATGGCAAATAAACAGAATCGTATTTTGTGTCAGAATATGTTTGGCAAAAGTAGCTGTGAGCTGAGCAGTAGTGGTGAGTTGTGAGCAGTAGCCAAAAAAGCTCACAGCTTCATAGAGAAGCATTGGGAAAATGAGTTTTCCTAAAAAAAATAGCAAAGCCCACAGCTCTCATGCCAAACGAACACTAAAAATCAAAAAGCTCATTGTTCACCGCTCATTGCTCAAAAAAGCTGCAAAAAGCTTTGTGCCAACATAGCTTATGTCAAGGTTGGCTAAGGAGACTTCTTGATAACTATCGACTGATTATTTACGGTACAACAAGTATTAACAACTACGATTAAATATTTTCTAATGATCATGCGATCCACTAATACAGGGCTGACTTTGGTCATGTGGTCCAACTACTATACATATACATTTTAAAATATACAACACCAGCCCATGCAATTTTGTTAGTGGCACAAATTAAGTGTAATTAGTTATTACAACTAGTAGATGTTAACTTGAAATGATTTTTCTTTATATATATATATATATATATATATATATATATATATATATATATATATATATATATATATATATATATATATATATATAACCATTTTACATTTTTTCTAGTCGATCTAGCTACCTCTATGTCATCTTGCAGTGGCCTGTTTGATCTCTGTGTTACTGCATGTGTATTATCTTTATTATAAGAAATTGCATTATAAACAAAGCGATTAATGTATAAGGTTGAGTGGTCGACTAAAGATACCTGACAGGAAATGATCACTATTTCGGGCTGTTATAGCCTCAACAGTTTGAGGAAGTGACTGATACTTGAATCTTGAACAACCACTATACCACTTACAAATGATTTTGATGCACATTGATGTGCCTACATCTTACCAGTTACTACTCGCTTTTAAGCCCCCAGCGTGTAAGGTGAGTTTGACCAAACAGGTTCTAGTCCTAATGACATGGCAAAGAACAATTAGAGGTGTGCTACACCCACCTACACTTTACAAAAATTTTCCCACACGCTGACGTGGCGGAGTATTGATTGGTTGGTTTTCTGTGGCCCACAGAAAACCAACCAATCAACACTCCGCCACGTCAGCGTGTGGGAAAATTTTTGTAAAGTGTAGGTGGATCTAGTATTTTTCGAACAATTATTGTAGCTAAACAAACAAATTAAAAAGGGTTCTGAGTGTATTAAGCTTGGAGAAACACATCAACTATATGTATATTTTTTCACAGATCACCTTGAGTTTATTAATATCATTGCAAAATGGTCTCCGTTCTTGCTCATTGACCATCATGTAAATTACTTAAGAGCCGCGTTGTAATAAAACATCTTTACGCGGTCATGTGAACTTTGCGCATGTTCTTCGAATTTAAACCACCAGGTTTTTTGGAATACTTAAGTGGAATAATTGCCGGAATAAACAGAAGGTTGACTTTGGTAATGATCTACTAGTACTAATTAATCTCGTTTAAGCCGCAAGACATGTTTCCTGTTTGGGTAGTGGAACAAATGAAGTAACTAGTGGGGTAATTAAATACTTTGCTGTGTAAGCCTATATAAGGGCCTTCTGTTTCATTGAACTAATCACTACAAATTAATCCTTCTTCTCCAATCTTGAACTAATCACACCTATTTTGGTGCTCTTTTTTCAACACAAAATGGCATCGTATCTGTCGGGATTTAAACATCTTGAAATCCAACTAGAAGATATCAAATCAGCCACCAATGACTTTGATAATAGCAAAGTTATTGGAACCGGCGGTTTTGGGAAAGTTTATAAAGGAGAACTAACACTCCCTGAGGGGAAAAGTATGGTTGCCTTCAAACGTCTAGATCTCAAATCAGATCAAGGAGACCCGGAATTCTTTAGAGAAATCCGGATGCTTTCGTGTTGTAAGCATAAAAATCTCATCTCTCTCTTGGGGTTTTGCAAGGAAGGAGACGAGATGATCCTCATATATGAACATGCATCACGGGGAAGCCTTGACCGGATTTTAAATAAAGCCACTCTCACGTGGATGCAAAGACTAAAGATCTGCCTTGGTGCTGCGGAAGGACTAAGCTTCCTTCATGATCCCAAAGGGACACAGCAAAGAGTGCTTCATTGTGATATCAAAAGTGCAAACATTCTACTCGATGAGAGTCTGAATGCTAAGGTGGCTGATTTTGGGCTGTCGAAAATAAGCCCAGCTAATCAGCAATATACACTTCTTGTCACCAGTCCTGTAGGTACCCCTGGCTACTGTGATCCACTTTACATGGACACGTACCAACTGACAAAAGAGTCAGATGTGTACTCCTTCGGGGTAGTCTTATTCGAAGTTTTGTGCGGGAGAGTATGCTATGAATATAGCGACCATAAGCTAAAGATTTTTGTGCCTTATTGGAAGAAATGCTATGAACAAAAGAAACTTGATGAGATCATTTTTCCAGATCTCATGTCACAGATGAACCCAAGCTCGTTGGAAATATTTGTAGACATTGCATATCAATGTCTGCACAAATCTCGTGAACAACGACCAACAATTTCCGTTGTTGTTGAAAACCTTAAGATGGCACTTAAATGTCAGGAGCTTCTTCGTTTTAAACCGTCAGAGTATGAACAGATAATCCAAGCTGCGGATCCTCCTCTTATCTACAAATCTAACATGGAACTGATAGAGACTCTTACCAAAGGAGTTCGGGTTAACAGCGGCAAAACGGTAATTAGCTACGTTACTTTGTATTATTTATAAAACTTTGCGAATAAATACAAAAAATATTTGTGTGACAAATATCCGTAAGATAAAAAGAAAAAAAAATTAAAAAGTTTTCGAAAATTTCAAAAAATTTTCACAAGATCGGACATGCTGGTGCATCAAAAATTGTGAAAGAAGTTTTTCTAAAAGTGGATAATTTTGCCAAAAAAAATTATGAAAAAAGACTTTTATGCATTAAATCACCTTTTTGTACATCAAAAATTTGTTTTTAGGCTCAACCTCTTTTTACTTTAAATCGCCTTTTTTAAAACACAAATTCAATTGTGCCAACAAAACAAATGGCCGATTCACAAATACGGTCCAAAACAAAGTTAATCCAAAATAAACGTTTGTGAATTCAAAACGAACAAATATATAGTAACCGAAAAATTCAAAATAGTCAACTAACAAACCAAAATGGCTTAAATGATTATTAGCAACGATAATCAAATTCAGGCAACAAATTTAGATCTATCTTTTCCAAATATATCAAGTATAAAATAAACTTAAGTTGATAAACAAACTTGAGAATGGGCTCTGATAATTCAAATGCCCAAAATATGATATCTAATAACTCCAGTGATCTACTTATGTTATAAGGATTACGTCCCATATTCAAATACAACTAACCTAATCGTATGTTAGTCTTCAAACCAACAATTACTACAAACGATTTCAAGAATTTCAAATCTTGAAATCAACTAAAAACAAAAGCTTTCAAAATTCACATATCAAAATGTTAAGTTAATTTCCCATATTTTGACCCAACTCTATAAAAGCCCGAAAACTTCTAACACCATACAATGACCAAAACTAATACTAAGCACATATGACTCCAAACAAAAGCACAATTCTGAGAGGAACATGTGCTAAGAGACGAACACAAAACATCTATCCTCAGTGCCATAATTCCTAAATCCAAAAAACAATTTTGTACGAATCCAAATGGAAATGCACCTTTTTTTCCTTTTCCTTCGTGGATCTGATAAAAATAAATACATGATATTATACATATAGAACCACTGCATGTCTGCATGTAATTCCCCTTTCAAGTGTGAATAAGGATCATTGGAAAATCAAATATTTAAAAGTTATTACATACTATTAAACATGCATAGTCTAATATACAATTTTAATGCACATATAATCAAAGTTAAAATAGTGTGACATATGTTAAAACACATTATGTAAGATTTATGTCAAAGTTCCACGCATGAACGAGGTATATAACTAGTGTAAGTTATAATGATACTTTAAATGTGACAATGGTAAACAACTAAAATTCAGAAAGGAAAAAATGTAAATGGAAATGAGTTGAAAACTGAAGGGTGTTTTCGCCAAAATCACGCACCATATTCCACGCACCATAGACCAATCTAATAATAATTCTGATATCCAATTAACTAATTTAAATAATGTACACGTAGATGTTAACAATGAATGAGAAAGGAGAAATTTGTGAAAGAGTATGCATTGAAGCCTCTTTGGATCAAATTCAACTTGACCGGTTAGAAGATCCATCTGACTTCGAAGATTCAAGGTGACCTATCCTCCTTCTTACACCCATCTCTTTTATTTCTCTATGGTTTTTAATTGCCTCAATCATAGTGGCTACTTCATTCAGATTCCCATGCGGACGTTGTTACTGCAAACATGAAGATGAATGGAAAGTACGTGCTAGAGCTCAATTCTTAAGTCCCCTAGTCACATACAGTATGAACCTTGTCTTCAGAAATACTGAGAGAATGGGTTACTGTAAGACCCTCCACTACAAATTAGATGGTGAGGCAAAATGCTGCATGGTTTACGATACATACGAGAGAGAAGATGGATGGTTCGTGGTACCATTATATCAGTTTACAAGCAACCACAAAACTACATATTTTGATATTTACTTTGAAAGATGTCGGTACGGCAGCAACTTACGAGTAGCAGGGTTTGAGTTTCGACCCCTTGAAGAAAAAGTAAGCAGAAAAATGCCGGTTTATTAAATTATGGAAAGTTTTATGTTGTTTGATGGTTCTAGCTCGCTACTATTTTTAGAAGCATTCTTTGAAAATAGGTTAGCCAAAAGCATACTTTTAATTATAACCTTAACGGAATAACGGCTTATTGATTTGGTATGTATTTTACATATATAGATGGAACTGCATGATCAAGGGTTGGAAGAGTACCAAGACATAGTTAAGGCTGCATCACAGACTCTGTTCTACAAATCCCTTGAGGAGCTTAAAGAGCTTCTCTCCATAGGTTTCCACATTAACAATCACAAAACGGTAATGTCACATGTATATAAGCCACTACTTAGAGATTTTTTAAATTTGTTATATTCTAAAAAAGATAATATCATAAAAACTAATTCTAACTATATTATATAATATATGGACAGTGGTTTTCACTCAATGAAAATGGAGAACACCTTGAAATGTTATCCATAGCCAACTGCTTGATTTCATGTGAAGGTGGTTGCAATTTATATTATACTGATGTGTATTCAAGGTTACTTATCCTCCTCCTCCTCCACCACCAACTCATCTTAATTGTTTATTTTTAAGATTTTTAGTCTAATAATATTTCAAAAGTATCATTCTATGCTTCTTCTTCATGCAGATTTCCATCTGGCATTTATAGAACGAATAAGAAAGGATTCAATGTACATATCAAAACTCAATTCTTAACACCATCAATTAGATACATAGTGAACCTTGTCTTCTACAAGGATGACCTTTATAAGGAACACAAGTATGTAGGTCTCAAATACAAATTAGAAGGGGAGACAAAAACTTCTATTGTGTACCTTGCAACCACAACAAAAGATAACCACTCTTTTATTGCCGAATTGTATCAATTCACTAGCAACATGAGAACTTTTGATCTTGAAATTGTGTTTGAAGATCATAAAGACGATTTAAAAGTTGAAGGCATCTTGTTTCAACCTCTAGAAAAAGTAAGTTGACAAATAAAAGTTAATTGAACTTATTATTATTATTATTATTATTATTATTATTATTATTATTATTATTATGGTTTCAAGATTTGAACTTTCTTACAAAACAACACTATCATATTTTGAATTAGTGGTAGCAATATATCATGTTGAGTTGCGGTTGGAAATATTTTGTTTTTGAAAAAGTGGTTTGTTCATATTGGCAGGTTTAGTCGACCTGCCGCTTTTTTTTTTTTTTTTTTTTTTTTTTTTTTTTTTTTTTTTAAGAATGTCGTAACATCAAATATTAGAGTAAAGTTTTTTATATTATTTAAGTTTTAAACTAACTATACATTTTTTTAATAATATTATTTCAATCAGTTAGTATCTTCAATCCTATTTTAAAGACTCCTTATTATTAAGCATGATCAAACATTGTTGATTGTTAGTATTTATAATCTAATGAACATGCTGCTATAAAAGAACGTAATATTTAATAAAATTAATAAACTGGTACAATATATAATTGCATTTTATAAACCCGCCAAGCAGCAAGTGTGCAAGATGGTAGATGAGTTACATTTAATGGGATATCATAGCTTAAACTTCAAGTACTTTTTAATTAGGGATTGGCTCAAAAACTGCTTGATATATGTTTATATTTCATAGGTTGAAGATGAGCAAGTGTTAGAGGATGAGAAATTGACAAATGATAGTTTGCATTGGACCATGAAGGAGGAGCATCTGTGCACAAATCTTTTAAAATTGTTTCACATCAATAGAAGTCGAGAGGTACTATTATAATGTCATTTTGAAACCGTTTTAAACTTTAATTATTCCTAACTTGATCCAGACCTTTTGATGGACAAGATGGTTCCATGAATTTGGTTTACTAGAAAGAACAATTCATGTACAGAATCATGACAGAAACGATTCTATAGTGAACGATAAGTTTTTCTCTTGTCAATATAAAGCATCAAACACAAAATAAATAACATTTTCACTATGGATTGCTTAATAGGTAAAAGTATGTAAAAATGTGTCATAACACTTTATTGTTAGAAGTTAACCAAAATTTGGATACATGGAACATTACAAAGCAATTGAAAAGGTTTTGGTCACGCATTCTAAAGATGTAAAAGCAATAATTAGTTAAATAAATTATACTAAGATCAAATTTAAATATTTTTTATACAAATATAGATTTTATAATATGTAACATATATTATCATACTAACAAATAAAAATATACAAAGATAAAATTTCATATCAAAATAAATTTTTCAATATTTTAAAGTATCGTACCTAACAAAGGTACGATAATTGTATACCATGCATATAATAAACGTAAAAAATGACATATATAATTTTTTATTTTATTTTTAGAAAAAGACTAAATAATATTTGAATATGGTCATAATGTTGATTTAGTTATTATACAAATAAATATATGATTCTCATATAGATTAATTCATATATTATATATATGTAATCACATTATGGGTATTCATATTAAGTAAGAGTGCATTGGATTATTTTAAAATTTGTGACACCTCCTACATGGTTTTACATAAGTAATGAACGTTTTAGATGTATGTAAAATATTATATGTTTATGTTCATATTAATCGTGATGAAAAGATTAACATAATTAATATAATTTACATATTAATACTACCAATTAGTATTTGTTTAGTACACGATTATGTCATTTGTTATTATAAACAAATATAAATAGCATTAAAAGTTTAATAGTTAAATGACGCGAAACAGATAATTTGTGAACTATTTTAGGAAAGTAAATAAAAACTAATTTTCAAATTAAATAGACATTAGCCATCATTTACAAAAACTTTGATTAAGGTTTAAATTTTGATTCTCATTTGGTACTTACATATATATGTATTTATTGATTTATAGGGGTATGCTGTTGATAAAAATGGGAAGAAATCTTTAACGTTATCAGCAAGAGGCGTAATAAAAAGTTGCAAAATGTATTTTAAGTCTTCACGAGAATCAAGGTTCTTTTTCATGCCAGTTTACATGTTAAAAAATGTTATTGTTGCTTGGTATGTGAGGATGATTAATTTTCTATGTTTATTTGGTAGATTTCGAGAAGTGGCTGTGATAACCAAACATCGTTTTAAAATTTGGAAGGAAATCGAATTTGAGACACTATCATTGGATGCAATATATGCGGTTTACCTTGTCTACAAATTACCACAAGACCGATCCAAATTTGAAGCTCCTATGGAAATTGTAAACTATGGTTTTATACCTGATTGCCCTTCTGATTACCCGTATATTTATCTATTAAACCCGCCTTACACCCCATTTTTTGGAAAAAAGCTTAATCAGAACACCCAAAACCCATTTAATAGACCCAAATTAAACGCAACTGTTCCACAACACAGGAGTGATGGTTGGATGGAAGTAAAACTATTGAAGTATAAAGTCACACTTAATTATAATTCCATCCGTCTTGAGCTAATGCATCCCCATCACAAGGGTTTTAGGGGGCTTATGATACAAGGCATTGAAGTTAGACCCATATATATTTCTCATGATGAGGAAAGTGCGTAACTCTGTTTTCTTGTTAATTTTTGTGACGAATTATGTAGCAAACCCAATCTCTTTTTGAACACTTATATTTTATACAATCTAGTTTCATTTTAGATCTTGTGATACTAATATTAACACGAAAGAAATGCATTAAACTTGTATTGTGTAACGTTTTCTTGTTAGCTCTAAAGCTGACCAATGGAGACATTTTCACATTGACCAGGTAATTATGCTATTTGAATTAATAAAATAATAAAAATAACTAAATAAAAATAAAATCTAATCACGTCTTTATAAATATAAGCTTAATACCAATGAGTACTTCTAAGTTAAGACTACAAATATGAGAGTCTACATGTGTCCAAGTGAATCAACGGGTACTATGTGTCCAGTTGCTTCAACAAGATTACCTGAAAGAGCAGGTGAAATTAATTATAACTGAAGACTTACAATCTAATCCATTCTTGGTCATCACAAAGCCCTGAGACTGTTTTTGATGTAATTTTGTGGAGTTTAAAATACTCAATAATTTAGAAAGTTTACTAAATAGTTCAACGGGTCTTTAGAAGAGGTTAACATCAATAATGGACGAGTTGTGGTTATAAACCATCTACCTTTCACTTTTATGCGTGTATCAATTATATGGCACTTAATATATTCTTCAACGTAACAAAGATCCAAGAAAAGCATTAAGAAGATAACATGAGATATTGCACACACTCTTGTAACTCTATACAACTTACAGGGAAAATTCTTTCAAAACGTACCATACTTGTCAAAAAAATCACTTTTGAGTAACGTACTTTTTATTTTCGTTATTGTGGTACTAAACTTTCATTTTTGGCCTCTTTTACGCACTTTAGGACATTTTTATGAAATTTTTGCCCCTGGATTTCCAAAAATTTGAGGGGCAAAAACATCCCAAAGTGCGTAAAAGAGGTCAAAAATGAAAGTTTAGTAACCCAATAAGGAAAAAAAAAAGTTCAATACTCAAAAGTGATTTTTTGAACAAGTATGGTACGTTTTAAAAGAATTTTCCCCAACTTATATGTTGAAAAGCTAGTAGAAACATATTATATTTTGATTAAGCCATTTTTGTTGGTGCAATAATGTCCAAGGCCTAAAAAATATTTTAATGATGACAAATATTCATTTCGGACACTTAAAATCACAAACAATAGCCAAAAGCCAAAAACCAAAAACCAAAAACTACCTGGCGCGAGCTACACCTAGCCAGCACGCAAGTCTTGTAAATTTGGGTAGTTTTGGTTTTTCAAGTAGGCTTTCCTCTTACCCGACTAAGGTGCATCTTTCAATTCAAGTTCGTAACGATATTTAAGAAGTCTCCTTTAAGATTTAGACTTACAGAGATGCCTGAAATAAAGTCCTCCAGATTTTACAAAACGTCAACTCATAAACATTTTTACGAAACCTCTAGCCAAGGTAAGTTGTTTTTTCACAAACCTAGGATGCTTATACTTTTACGAGAAATTCAAAGGAAAGTATTCAAGTGACCACAATCTTTATGTTCATCATTACTAATTACGTAACGGGTTTACTCTTTTATTGATCATTTGAGACGAGGTCACTTTGCGTAAATGCAATTCTCTCATTTATGAGATGTTTATTTACCTTGATGCAAAATACTCTTCTTACTTTCATCAAGATGATTAGTGGATAATTTAGTTGTTGATAAGTTTAAGGATTATGAATCTTCAATACTTGAGCTTGAACTCTTGAAATATAATCATCCTTTGAATGTTTTTATAAACCTCATTTGAAGTAATTTGAACAAATCCCCCCCCCCCCCCCCCCCCTCCACACACACACAAACATTATCTTACATTCCCTCTTATATTCCCTTACACCTTTTTGTACAATTGTGTATTTGTATTCACTACATCACAACATTCCTTTTGCCAACTATACATCTTCATCATCCTCAAATAAATTTAACATTTAAAATTTGAAAGTCACCACACACACACACACACTGATGCGTGTGTATATCGTTGTAGAATAGATTATATCTATCAAGTTTTAAATTTATATTTAGCTGACTTATTCTATAACATACACTAACGAGTAGTGTACTCGATCAATGTAGCTAGTTGGTAAGTAGAGTGTCGAACACCAAGAGTGGAACGTTAACACCTAGATGTTTATCAGTATTTTAATTCCTAAATCAGTCCTAATATCCTAATCTAATGCAAAGGGGTTCAGTCTGAGAGACTGACACAATTGAGTAAATTAATTAACAGTAATTTCTAGAGTTGAATAAGCGATTGGAAAACACATACACAGATAAAAGACATACATAGATAAGAGGTCAAGCTGATAGTAGGAAACCTTGTTACATGTTTAATTGCTTAGCTGCATAAGATGGGTGCTAAAATCTATTCTCTCTCAGTGGAATCTTACTTACAGGCGAGTAAACTCTTAATGATTACTAGGTCTATGTATTATTTATACCTTTTACAGGCTTACATTAACTATCTAATGATGCTAATGAAGTAATTGCGCGAACCTACGTTGACAAGTCGCGATAGCTCCTAATATGTAATCAAAGCACATGCGTAAAGAAACCAAATAAACATCAAATACTCTTTATAATAGCTGGAAAATATTAAGTCCGATCAAATAGTGAGAAAGACACCAACTCATCCACTAATAGATTGCTAATACAAATAAACGAGTTTTCCTATGTATTAGTGGAGATATTTTTGTAATAAAAGTGGAATATACTTGGGGATATTTAACTTTCGGAAACTATTATGTTTTGGCTATACGTTAAGATAAGTCTTTATATTAGTAGGATTGTGCTGAGTCCGTTATGCCATGATATCTTAGTCGCCGTAGTACCTATTCCACTTCTACTATCTTATTTCGCATTGCTTATTTGACGTGAGTTTCATAGCCCCACTTTAACTCTATTACTGCTTTTACTAAAACTTGGGGTGGGAAAACGTGCAAAACTGTTTTGACTAGACCTAAGCTTATTCATATTTTGTTACGATTACTATTTATACAGGCTAAGCTTATTATTTTCTTGGGCTCCCTATGCCCCGACTTTATTTTATTGGGCTCCCTGTGCCCCAATATTTATTGACTTGGGCTCCTGTGCCTACTTTATTTGATTAGGATATCCTATTGCGCGTTTTTAAGGAATGGTTGTGGTAAATTATTTCAGTGTAGCAAAATACTTTTCTAGGTCCACTGTCATCTTATCATTAAACATATGAACTCACCAGCGTTAGTTGACCTTTTAGCATGTTTTCTCAAGTAATTGATGTTGATAGTGTTAGAGTTTGTTGACTTGGAGCTTGGCAAGCGGCAGAGTCAATGGATCAGTTTGAAAATCTGATAAACAAATTGGGACCTATCTTTATATTTTATTTTGGGCATACCTACGTACTTTTGAAATAAATGTAAACTTTAAACCTCTGTTTTAAATGCTTTATTTAAGTTGGATACTGTTATTCTGTTTCTTTATGCTTGAGTTGGATGCCAATACAGTAGCACCCCGAATTTGTAATAAGTCTTCCGCTGTACCAGATTTTGGGGGTGTTACATTAAGAAACTACAACTTGAGAAAATTTTTGAAAAATATGCTCAAGATTAAAAAGACTTATCTTCTTATCCTTTAGGATTGTCGCACTAAAACGAACAACATGATCCTTTCTATAAAAATCTGGTTATAAACTGATATGTGTGCAAAAGCCATTATGTTTAAGTGCAAGTTCTGAGCTGAGTGCTTCAGAAGCCATTATGTTTAAGCTCGGGTTGTCCACTGAGTGTACACAAGCCGTTAAAATATCAGATTAGAAAACAACCTTGGGGACCCATTTAAGCTCGACGCCAATGGGTTTACCAAATTTTGAAATCCATTTGTAAGTTGTGTCAATTCGATTTAAGATGTTGAATTCCAATGAGGACTGAAACCGGTGTTCATTTTTATAACAACGTTCGTGGAATTAGTGGAGATTTAAAACTCGTTTTCTTTTGAAAATTGTTTGAGAAACCCGGTGTCTCTCTTGGAGTTTTAAAATCTGAAAAAGAAGATTTCCATTTGTTTTGAAACTCGGTGTTTCATTTTGAGATTTTTTTTTTGTGATAAATGGAAACTTTCCGGTATTCAGAATTTTTAAAGCAGAGTCATTCTTATATTCCAATGAAAGCATTTCTGATCTTGAATATTTGAAATGTTTTGAACGAATTTGCTTTGGTCTCCACACTTGCTTTACCGGTGTAAAACGAAAGTGTGGAGTTTTAAAAACTTGAGTCTTTTCTTTTGAAGCACTTGCATTTGACACCTTTTGAGGAGTAAATGTTTCGAAAAAATTAGGTTACTTTGAAAATTTCCTTCCTTTTTATAAAGAATAGGTTTTAAACTAAGAAACTTTTTTCAAAAATGATTTTGAAGATCCACCGGTGTAAACCTTCTCTGAAACACCCACTTTTAGTGTTGAAGGATAGAAACAGGAGCTTTTCCCTTTGATTAGTTAAGAGTATCTAATTTTACTTTTAAAGCATTGTATGAAGTTCTCAAATCATTATATTCTTTTTGAATAGAAAGATGATCAAGGGATATCAATTTTGATTCTAAAAAGGCAATTTATTTCAAATATATATATTTTTTTCAGCTTTAGAGTCATCTATCTTACGAGCCAATTTTCGTTCGAACATAATATTTTCTTTTTCAAGTATTTCAAAGTAACTTATGAACTTGACCGTTTTGTTGAAAAAATCAGTTTTGGCATCCCTAAAATCGTTTGTTTGTTGAGCTAAAAGCATTTCAAGTTCAACAACTTTTGTTTGAAGCACACGATTATAATTTTCAAAAACATTCATTTTCCCATGTTTCCTTTTCAAGATCTGAAGTGTTAGAATCAAACAAGGGATTTGGAAAGGAAACTTTTGTGATTTGAGAACCAAGCCTTTTCTTTTTCTTTGGTTCAATATTTTCCAAAACATTTACAAACTTTTTATCAGCTAATTCAAATAGTTGAGACTTCAAATTTCCAGTTTCTTTTTGTTTCATGGTTGGGTTTTGTGTTTGAACCTGTGAACGTTTGATTGAATCGAACAAGTTTTTGTAAATATGTTTCAAGTGCTCATTTTCTCTTTTTAATGGTGCCACACTCAGTTCTAATTCAATATTTTTTGTTTCAAGTTCTTCAAAATCAAACTTGATTTTGGCATCATCATAGTTTTCCACAAAGATCTTTTCTTTTCCTTTAAGCTTCTGATGCGTGGGAATTGCACCAGGCTTTACCTCTCGAGGGATCTCGAGAAGCTTACAACCCCCACCAGGCAGTGTACCTGATCGTTGTAGTATAGTGTAGTGACAAGTACCGGAGGATTGATCGTTCAGCTAGGAATAGTGTCGTTAGGATTGAAATTGATCTAACTAGGTCTAAAGGTTCTTTTTGTGTTTTTATATTTTATGAAAAGCAAGTGAAAATCACGGGTTTTGGAAGAAGGGGCGGAATTAGTTGCTAATCAACTAACCCAAAAGCTACTAATTAAACTAATGTGCAAGAAAACTAAACTAAGGTTCTACAAGATAAGTGAAGCATGTCTACCTATAATATGTTACTCCTTGCTAGCTATCCAATTCTACCTATTGAATTGTAAAACCTTGTTTTAATTGACGGGTTGTATTCCTTAATACCATTCATGGGGTGGCGTACTTACTTCCCCAATCCTATAAGCTCCTACTTCACTCCTATGTCGAGCCGGCTAAGAAGCTTCTAACATGTGATCATTAGAATTCACTCATGCATTAAATACAACCGTAAAAACCTAGTACACATCGGTTCATGTTTCTTAAGACGTTCAAGCATGTTACCCTATGGAAGTCTGCCAGTTTTCTTAAGCCTAACATCGAATTCATTCAATCAAAACAAGAATCAATAGGAAACAAGAATTATAAACTAAACCAACTAGATCTATTGAAGTTGTCACGCCTTAATTGATGGAGATAGACATACACATCAACAAGCCCCTCATTGATGGAGATAGACACAACATCAACAAGAAATCAATGAGATCTAATCAATTATATACAAGTTTCACATAATCACAAGTAGACACAAGGTGAATTAGCAAATCATCATCAAAGAAGAGCAAACAACAATGATAATGAAAAACATAATTAAGATAGAATCATCAAACCAATACATGATGTTTATGGAGTGATTGAAACCCTCTAAGTTGCTGGAAAAACACCCACCTAAACCCAGGAATCGACCTTAGGGTTTAGGGCTTACAAAAAGTGAAGTTATGATGTTATATTTATAGGCATGTTTTCTGTCGGCAAGGCTTGACGGCGTCAGCCCGTTCTCTTGACGCCGTCATGACCATTTTTCACCTAATTGTAGATCTCTTCGTCCTCTTCGCATGGGCTTTTGAATCACCTAAATCCGAGTTCGTATGCAAAAGTTATGACCAAAACAATATCAGCTACTCCGCGCGCAAGTTTTGACAAGTTAACATATGACGGCCTTGGGTGACACCTTCACGTTCCTTCTGGGCCGTAACCACTTTTACTCTTGACGCCGTCAGGATCTTCCTCTTGACGCCGTCAGGTACTGTTCTCAGCATGGAAAATTAAGTCTTTGGCGTTTTTTTCACTTTTATG
Organism: Artemisia argyi; assembly: GCA_030686995.1. Lineage (NCBI taxonomy): Eukaryota > Viridiplantae > Streptophyta > Magnoliopsida > Asterales > Asteraceae > Artemisia > Artemisia argyi. The sequence goes on along the minus strand of CM060705.1, from coordinate 120,558,051 downwards.
CTCAAAAAATGTCCGAATTGCTTCCTTTTCCAGATTTCACTCCCAAAGTACCTAAAATCACAAAAGGAACGATTTAGGGTAATATTTGATCAAATAAATTCAATTCCGGGCTTAAATGACCCCCTAAAAGTGGTTCATTTTTCGCCTCATCAGCTTCGCTATTTTCCTTTTGAGACAAAGATTTTCAGTTTCAAAGAAGAATTTTGTTCAAAATCCACATTCTCGTATACATGGCTGACAAACATTGATTTAGACGACTCAAACTGATTTATGAAAATTTCTTTTTGAATGTCAAACATTAAACATTTTTCACCAAATTCGTCTTCAAGAGACATGACATACTTTAAATCATCTTTCATTTTAGTGATAAGACTCTTTTCAAACATTTCAAGGAGAGGAGATTTCCTCGTGTGAGGCATTTTGCATTGAAAGAATTTGTTGTTGAAGACTATATGTGATAACTCGTAAAATTCCTGGCATGTTCTATTCGGAGAACCGATGACATATTTTGAGTTGGTATTATTTGTGAGAAACTAGACGTATTTATAGCCATTTTACCGGAAATATTATTCCGAGTGCGATGGAATTATTCTCGTGTTTTGAATCCGTCGTTTACTAGTCTAAACTAGCCCCGAATCTCATTTTGAGAAAGATAGCAAAAATTATAATAGTGGTCCCTGTACTTTAATTTATCCGCCGCCCCCTGGACTTTCAGTTGTACGAGTTTAGTCCCTCTGTTGATATAAAAGACCCACTTTAGGGTTTGATATCATTTCCACCACAAACACTTATCCCTCTCCTCTCCTAAGGTTCACAGCCGCCACCCAACTGCTACCGCTACCACCACCATGAACTACCACCATTGCCTCCGTGTGCAGAGAATAGACGAGTAGATCAAGGATAGTTGTTTAGAGTTTGTTGGGTCTGTTTGATTCGTACGCCACCACCCCAACGTCGTTGTCACAACTCACCACCGAGTCATAGCAGTCTCACCACCATCTCCTCTCTTCTCCTCATGGTTGGTTGCACCGTTTCCATACCATTGTACCCGTCTTCTGGATACCTTTGTGATTAGCTAGGTGCCAGTTGTGTCAGTCATGAACAGTTGCATTGTTGTGGCTCAAGTGAATTCATGGCCCCTACTTTTACTGGTTTTATAACTGTTTTGGGGGAGAATACATGCTTATTTTTAATTAATTTAGTGGTTAATTATTTAATTTCTATTCCAGATTTAATTTGTTTGTCAATGGTATTTTGGTTTGTGTTAATACAAATATCGCCTAAAAACGTTATTTATATTTTACGATCTTCGCTAAGTTTTGTTAACGACAAAATGTAAACTTTAGTTTCTAAGCAAAACATAATCTTAGTTTTTAAGACTTGCATAAACTAGACTTTTGCTACATTTTACATTTCATAAAACACAACACAAGTTTATTTCTTAAATTAGAAATTGTCACATCACATTTATGGCAAGTTTTGTCATTATGTATTTATGGAAAGAAATGTGTTTGACTAACTTTGTTGTTGCTTACAAGTTTCATGTTTGACTTGATTTAAGTGATGTGACATTGTTTGGTTGCTAGGAGTTATGAGACAAGACCTTGTTTGGTTTGAAGAGTTATTGCAAAAACCTACTGCAGACCCGGCGGTACCCGGGGGTACACGGGCGGAACCCATCTGAGGGTTCCGCCTGATCCGCCAAGCATGCAGTTTGATGTGCTATAAATACCAAGCCATAACTTGATTTTTGGCTAACCTCTTGAGATCATATTTTACACACACACTCATCTTTTCTTCTAACCTCTTAACATTGTTAATGTGAAGTTTCTCTTTGTAGCAAAGAAGCTCACAAGGTCGTGAAAAGTTACAAGTTTCCAACACAACGTTGCAAGACTTGGTAGCTTAGCATTGTGTAAACTCGTGTTGTTTACACTTCATTTGTTTGTGTATATTCTGTAGTGAGTGGTTAGTATTTGAGTCCTCAAAATACAAAGAGTGTTGGGAGTTGTTGTACCCTAGTAAAAGAACTAACGGGAGTGGTTGTGCCCTTGTAAAAGAACTCGACATTTAGTTTTGTGTCGGTAAAAGTATAAGCGACGTGTAAGGTTTTCTCCGCCGGTGAAAGGAGCTTGTTGACTAGTGAAAGAAACTCTCGAGTTGGATACTCGGGGCATGGACGTAGGGCAAGGAAAAAGAGTCCTTGTAGCCGAACCATGATAAATACTCGTGTTGTGGTTTGATCGTTTCTTTCATTTACTTACATGTTATATATTGTGTTTGTGCATATATCTTTGATCAAACGGAAAGTTTCAAAGCTAACTTAACAAGTTAAAAAGATTTTAATCGGTAAACTATTCAACCCCCCTTCTAGTTTTCCAAAATTGGCATCAAGAGCTACGTTACTCAAGCTTTTAAAATATATTGTGTTTTAAAACTTGAAACGATCTAAGGATTTTGAAAATTACAAAGAAGGGCAATCTATGCAAAGACCACCACTCTTTGAAGCAAATGGTTTTATATATTGGAA